>CM041637.1:39891010-40280758 GCA_023333625.1 Bothriochloa decipiens
TCCGCCCCTGTGGCGATGTAATAAGTTATTGTAACTCCCTCTATTTGCTCTCTTTTGTTCGATGTATGGATTATGGATTCAACTGTTATCGGGTAATGTGATTTAAATGGTCATATTACACTCCAACACTGTGGATTTTCCTTCGCGGAAATCAAGGTCGTTTCACTCCCCTTCCACGACCCCCTGCCATGGCACCCCCGCCGCCGTCCACCGCCCCTGTCGCCGAAGGTAGGGTCTCACAGGAGCTTCGGCGCGCTAGGGCCGCGGCCGTAGCTCGCCGGAGCTCCGGCGAGACCCTACCGCCGGCGGCGACCGCCCTCCTCCCCTTCCCCTAGCGCCTCCGGCGACCTTGCCGCCACCATTCTCTCCAGCTCCAGCAACCTCGCCCCACCCTAGGCCTGGATCGGCCGCCTCCCCCGCCGTCAGGGCACCCTAAGCCGCCCTCCTACCTCCCCACCGCTGTCTTCCCTTCCTCCCCTCTGCCGGGCGGATGTTTCTATACCCGGGAGGAGGAGTTGGTGGTGGGAGGTGAGGTCACCAGCGCGTGACGAGCTCGCCGGAGTTGGAGGAGAAGGAGGGGTGAGGTCACCGGAACCCTAGCTCGTCACCAGAGATGGAGGAGGAGGAGGGGAGAGGGGAGAGGAGAGAGGAGGAAGAGGCCTACCTGGGCCGGATCTGCCGCCGCTCGCCGGCCGTCGGTCATTGGTGAGAGGGAGGGTGAGAGAGAGCTGCACGGTTGGGGGAGGGGCGGAGTGGGCGAGTACCGCGTGTGGGCACGGGGCGAGGGCGAGGGCGAGGGCGACACCGGCGAGCAGCTTAGGCGCCTGTAGCGCGAGTGGAATCCGCCGCCACAGGTGCGAACGGGCAGCGAGTGGATGAGGTTTGCGTGTGGATATGAGCAACGACGCGAGCAAGTGGATTTCTTAGTTAGGCGTTGGGCAGGTGAGGCCCAGGCGTCCGTCCGATGTATTGGACGTTCAATACACAGCATTACCGTTTTATTAACCCCTTTGAAAAGGGCATTATATTAACCCCTATGAAAAAAGCATTTGAAACCTGATTGCAAATAATTTCCCCTTATAAGGTTTAATTTTCTTCAATAAATATGTGAGCAGCTGAGTGTTGAGATCAAATAAGTATTTCATAGTTTTCTAATTGTCTCCGAGGAATCATTTCCGTGTGTCCTCGCACAGTTGATAAATAGCCCTTTAATGCACTAGGAGAAGTGCACCAATCTGGTAGTGATCGTGGCGTACCAGGCTGATTCAGAAGTCCGATTGATTGTTGTTGTCGGATTCTTGTCAGTAAAGGTGCTGGAATAAACCGAGGCAGTGCGAACTTAAACTGAATACCAGTTGGCCTTTTGACGGTCTGAACAAAGATAGTGGCATCGATTGGAAGAATAATCACTGTGCTCAAGCATATGATTAGTGATGAGTTTCAAATGTGCAATATTTTTGTTCGTAAACGTGAATGTAATAAGGTCACCCATTTGCTAGTGCCTCTTGGATGTAAACTCCCAAGTGGATGCTATAACACATGGGAGGGGTTCCTCTTGTTTTAGAGGATCTGGTGACCAGCGATGTCGCTGAGCCGGATGAGTAATGAAAGCTCCAACAGTTTAAAAAAGGCGCTTCTAGTGCTCAGATATCTGATGGAAGTGACTTGCATCGGACAAAACCCTGTCCGCACGAACTCTGCTCAGGAAAAATGAAAACACTGCCCCCCGCACGACAAAAAGCCCCCCCACGTGCACGGACGGACTGCCTCGCCGGACCCAGCACTTCTGCCCACCGCCGACTTGCTCCCCCATAGAACCGCCCCTGCAAGCAATGAAAACAAGGCTGTTGCAACATAAAAAAAGCTCTAATGAAACAACACAAAAAAATATGAATTGAAACATGAAAAAAGATCTATTGCTACAACAAAAAAAATTATCTTTTGCAACAATAAGAGAACCTGCTACCACAACGCAGCCGACTACAACAGCAACATCACGGGACGCATGTTGCAATAAACACAAAAATAATAATACAACAACCGAAAAGCATTATGTTGCAAAACATTCGAAACAACCCCACTGCAATAACATGAGATCTACTACTGCAACAAGCTGAGTAATCTGTTGAAGCAAATCAAACACAACCCACTGCAACATCCATCTATTAGATAGAGAGGGAGGAAGAGGAGCAGGAGAAAGAAGAGGAGAAGCAGTCAGCAGGGGAGGAGGAGGGGGAGGAGAAGCATTCAGGGAGGAAGAGAGATGAGAAGGGAGGAAGAAAACACAACATGGGTCTGATCCAGCCGCATACACCGCTGGCACCGCCGGATCTGACGGATCTGTGGTCACCACCACGTCCACCATGCGTGAAGCCCCGAGCGCGCGGCGTGTGGGCATGTCGGCGAGGGAGCGAGAGCATGAGCGAGCATGAGGGCGCGTGGGGGAGGCTGGAGGAGCAGGAGGTGCGCAGTGCAGGCCGAAGGATAGAGACAGGGAGGGAGAGATGGTGCGGCTCGCCGGAAAGCCGTCGTCGTCGCCTTCAACACCGATGCTGTGAAGGTCGCGGAGAAGGAAAGGGAGGAAGGGAGTGAGAGAGAATGAGGAGAAGGGAGGCAGGATGGGAGAGATGGCACGCCACTGGTAGCCGCCTGCCGTCACGGCTTGGAGGCGCCGGGGTGGGTGGGTGGGCGATATCGCACGGGTGGAGAGAGATAGTGAGAGCAAGCGGGGAGAAGAGTGACCCTAGTGGAAAAGACGAAGCGGGGAGGAAGAGCGAGCCTGGCGGGTGGGACCGGGGGGCAGTGGGTGGTTGAGTCGCCTTGTGCCACGCGTCCTATGCGTCGGGCGCTCTAATAACATCATTTCCATAAAACAATACTTAAGAAATGGAATACTTGATGTTGGAGAGAGACTATAGTAACAAACAATCGAATAGTCCCTTAAAAAACACAATAGAATAGAAACTCAAATATAATCTGTCCACCTACTGCTGCTGCCTCTCGCTTGCCGTGTTCTTCCTATTCTTCTTCTGATTTCTCCCAATTTCCTATCTATTGCTATTTGTAACATGATGAGATGTACAGGTTCAATGCAGCGTCCTCGCGAGTGAAAACCCGCAACCTCGTGGCCATGATTGTAACAATCCTAGATAGCTCAACTCAATCAGGGCGATAGATTCTCAAGAACATGTTTAGAGTTCTGGAAGAGTTCGGAGCGAGGAAAGAAAGCAGAGGAAGAACAGGGAAGAAGATGGTTACATATCGTTGTTCATGTTCCTGTTCCATTACACGAGCCACGGACCCCTTGGGCACGCAGGCCGCAACTAATGGGCCAAGCCCACACACGTCCAACCCATCCAAAGATGCTTCAATGCCACCACTCCCGCGCTCCTTTCTCCTCTCCCTATTGGCGCCTTCTAATCAGATGTCGTCCTATAACAATATCCTCGCCTTCAAATTCAGCTTGACCCTAAGCTAAGCTGGTGCAGTGGTGCATCGGGTACTTCCGACGCAAGGAGGGAGCCTCTTCCCATGTAGAGTAATGTGTTCTTGAAAGCTGGACCAACGCACCTTTAACTGCTTATAAGTGTCTTGGATCCGTGGCTGATCAGCCTGTACTCCACAATGTGCACGGGCTGGTGTTCTTGGCCTGAGCTAGACAGATCAGTATCCATGTACTGAGCAAACAGATTAACCTTTTTTTAACAGCACAAATTAAGGCCCTGTTTGGAAGGGCTCAGCTTCATTAGTGAAGCTGGTTTTTTAGAAAATAGTTTCATGAGCAGCTTTGTGATTGAAGTTGAGCTGTTTAGAAAAAAGTGTTCGACAAAACAGCTTCACAAGACAGACCCAAACAGCTTCACCACGAATAATTACTGGAATACCCTTGGCTTTTTCACTTTCCCTTTATTCCCCTCGTTTTCTTCCTCGCGTTTCCTCCGGGCACCGCAGCCGCGACCTCGGGCCAAGAAGCCACGTGGCGCTCTTCCTGGCAACTAACGCTCCTCCCGGCGACTAGCGGCCCCAACAGCGGCGCTTTCCCGATGACCTGCTCCCCACTTATGGCCCACGTCCCCTAGCGACGGCGTGCTTCTTGACGACTCCTCGCCCCCCGTGGCGGCGCCCCTCCCAGAAGCTCGCGCCCCCAACGGCGGCGCCTCCCGGCGAGCGCTCCACCCCCGCGCGCCCCTGACAGCTCACCTCGCAGCCCGGAGCCTCCCTTTCTAGGCCCCGGCGCCGCGCCCCCGATGGCGGCTGCAGTGGCCCCGCCCTGTGCCCCTCTCCCCCCACGGCAGCGCTCCTCCCACGGCCCTCCCAAATAGGCCCTAACTTGACCATGTACTCAATCTGGTTTGTTGGTGATCGAGGTCTTGTCAATCATTTAAAAATTCAACGTGCTAAATAGTTGGCATAATTTTGGTTTTCATTTTCAGTGGCCCCCTAGGGTGAGTGGCATTAGTGGGTTGCGCTTCAGTTGGTTTTTGTTTCTCATGGGTGTGGTTGCAGGCTTTTTATTTTGTTTTAGTGTTTCTTTCGACCCCTGCTAAAGCGCTTAGTCGAGTAGCTATGTTGTACTAAGACCTCTTTTTTTTGTTTTTTCTCATCTAGTAAAAAATACGGCGAAGCTTTTGCCGTCCCGTAAAAAATAGTTGGCATAGCGGGTACATGGTAAATTTCAATTGTTTTAAAAGAAAAACAGGCACTGGGCAAGGTGACAGATATAGAAGCATGAAAAACCTTTTTCATTCGCTTCATGAGTGCTCAGTTTGCAGGGCGGGCAGAGAAAAACCATGTGTCACAACAACAATATAGCAATACTCGAATCTGGCGTGCTAATTCCAACAGGACTTGTCACAACATCAAGATCTGACACGTGAGTACAATAGTTCACAAATTAAGTGCACACAACTGAAACCGTGCAAGTTCACCATGGACCCTCATAAACCACCACATGTTGAGAAGAAAACAGGGCAAGGCAGCAATGGAATTAACGAACTCCATTACTGCTGCCCACGTGTAAGTGGAACAGTCATTCTGATTGCACACCCTGAGATCAATGGCAATCAGAATGACTATCCCGGCTGATGTCGATGCGGTGAGACATGCTAGGCAGCTTATGATCTGCAATTAAACAAACAAACAAACAATACTGACACTTTCAGTTCAAATTGATGGAATTTTATTGTAACATATTAATGGAATAAACATTATTAGGAAAGGGCTAAAATGAGTAACTTACACCATCACCGATGGTATATACAAGCAGTAGCCAACGGTTCCGAAGTGACCTTGTGACGATAGCCGCATATAGATCTACAAACCATAGCGACAAACTCCAAACAACCTGCACAAAAGAAGCTAGTACAAGCCACCAGTGCAAAAATTGAATATAATACTTAATTAGGTGGCCACAATATAATTTGCACAGAAAGGTAAAGATCCACTGTTTGATTTGATGTTGGTTGCATGGGAAATTACCTGAACTCAGGGTCTTGTGGGAAGCTGGTGGGGGTCTACATAAACATCAACACGGCGGCACCGTCCACTGCTTGAAACAATCGGATCACAAGCCCCAAGCGGGTAGCAGCAACCTCGGGCACATCAGGTGGTGCTACTCCCGCCCCTGGCCCTTGTACCCCCATGGGCAGGGGGTGGACTCCAAGCATGACGATCTTGTTTCAAGAGGGGGAGCAGCTGGGAGTAAGACAAGCAGCTGCAGCAGGGTTTTCATTATCAGTCAATGGAAGTCATTAGACGTGACTGATTAACATTAAAATATAATACATATATTGAAAATGAGCTTGATATCATCACTAGAAACTATCCCCACTCCATCAAACATCACTAATTGCGTATAACAACAGAAGAATGAAACAATATATTGGCACATAAAGTTTAATCCATATATAGTACCAAACATAATAAATTTGTCACAAACACAAAAGTAAAAACAAATAAACTTTACAATTCATAGCTAAGGTTTCATTTATTTTAGGACGTAGAGAGAGTAACTAAACTTTGCAAGCAATCTAGCAAATCAGACAAATTAAACAAATCATTCAATACTCAATTAGCATCCTATAATGTTGGAATGCTAACTCAGCTAATACGCCACCATTGCTCTGAAGTGGAAGTAACAACTGAAACCATTGATTAGTAAATGAAAATCTGGTCCACCACCTATTGTGTCACTAGTCCCTGCCCCTGTGTGCGTAAGACTTATCTAGTTTAGCTCCCTACTCTCAAGTAAGTAGAAGGAGAAGGGATAAACCTAGACTCAGACCTATGCAGTTGGTCATATAAATCCTCCTATTTTAATAGGACTATGCGATTTTGACAGACCAATGTTTTTGGATCTGGAACTTAGCATATAATGAGGTATGAAATGAAGCAAATAATAGAAATTAAAATAGAGACGGTCCATTGCTAAAGTTATGTACCTGGGCACACAATATATAGTACATGAAAAATATTTATGGCACAATTCATTTGAGACATTGCATTGAAAAACTGATGTACAAAAACCGTTGGACGATTCCACAGACAACTATTTCGTTGCAAGCCAAAATTACAGTAAACTAAACATTCAACAGATGATGGAAACCAGTGTTAGTTACTAACAACAAAGAAACTCAATTGTTGAACTCTAACGGTGCCAACAAAATGTTAGGTATTATATTATGAAGCATCAACAATAAATATGCTACAATTTAAAATTTATATAAAATAATTTAAATTTAAGAACAAATCAGTTGTAAAATCTATTAGATACACAGAATAAAGAGAACAGAATAAAGAGAAAAGTGCTGCTGAAACTCTACATTGGATATTTTGCCTTAGCAGGCTCAAATACTCAGCACTCAAGAATATTGTACTTTTCAATTCCTCTTAAATCTCAAGCATCGATTTTCACCTGGCTTGTGAATATGGTAAAGCCACTAACTGACACTACAATAGTTTCACATAATGTACACATTGTACCTGCTCTTCCATGACTAACGAACGTGAAGAAGCATTTCAAAGCTAAGCTCTTTACCTGTTCAGTGCACACTCACTCTCTTATTCACCTCTTCATCGCTAAGTGATTGAATACCTGAAAACAAGAGGCACCTGTGTCAGTAGGGTTTAGGGTGTATGCAAGCATAGATGGAAAACCACAAATGGTGAAACTAAGAAATTTCTCATATGCTTATGATAGTAATTATTGTTCAAAGCAGATCCCCTCAAGGCTAAAACAAAGAGAGAGCTGGGAGCCAGACTTGCTTCCAGTACAACATTCAACGGAAGACAAAATAAAAATAAAAATAAAATCAAGAGTTAGAAAAAGAATATTCAGACAACTATTTCTTCAAAAAAATATCAGACAAATAATGCGGGGAAAAGGAGTCAACAGTAGAAAATAGAAATAAAATAAAAGGCATTGTTTGAAGATTGTCACACCCCAAAATTTCTATTTTGAGATGTGAACCGAAAACACTAAATAAACTAAAGGATTTATGAATTTATTTAAAATTAGCTAAGATTTTATTCTTTTATTATCATTATAAAATGGTGAAAAGTGTGGCTTTATAAAACTTTTATAAAAATAATAAAGATGGGTTTGTGCTTGGTGCCTTGTTTTGTTTTGCTGGTGTTTGAAAAAGAATTTCTAAAACCCGAGCAAGACACGGCTAGGTTCTTTTCGTGTTTGGAAATAAATCTTTGAAAACCCAAGTTTGCCTCAAGAAGGTTTTGAAAAACGTTTTCAGAAAAACCCTTTCCCTTGCATAGATAGAGAGAGAGAGCGCCTTTCCTTTCCCTCTTTAGGGTGGGACATCGCTCTAGCTAGGCACCATCCTCTACCTAGCCCTACCGGACCTAGTTCAGTCTCTAGATATCCCTGGCTTGCCCTAGTCTATCCTGGCCCGACCTAGCTTGCTCTGGCCTCTCCTAGCCTCATCTGGCTAGCTTTGGCCACCCACGACTAGCCATAGCCACTTGTGGCCACTCACAGTCGGCCATGGCCAACTTCGGCCGGCCACAACCCAGCCATAGCCTTCCCCGGCCACTTTGAGTCTTTCCTAGCCTCAACTGGCCAACTATGGCCAGCATTGGCCAGCTCCAGCCGGCCGTGGCCAACTCTGGCTGGCCACAGCGAGCACCAGCCGGCCACCAGCGTCCATAGGTAGCCGCAGCCGGCCCAACGGGCCAAGCCCAGCGGCTTCAGCCCCACCGGTTCCCCGCCGGCTATAAAGAGGGCCAGCCCCGTGCATCGCAGCCCCTTGGCAACCCTAGAAGGAGCTGCGCCGCCACCCGCAAACCCTAGCCGCGCGTAACCGGCCAGAGCCAGCCGCAGCCGGCCACAGCCAGCCGCAGCCGGCCCCAGCCAGCCGCCGCCGGCCACAGCCAGCCGCTGTCGGCCGGCCAAGTCCCGGCCGAGGGCCGTGGTCCTCCCTTCCCCGCGCGCGGTAGCTGGCCGCCGCCGGCCGTAACAGGCCGCAGCTGCCGCCGGCCGTAGCAGGCCGTAGCAGGCTGTAGCAGGCCGCAGCCGGCTGCCATCGGTCGTCCAGCAGGCCAGGGCCGAGGCCCCTTGCCTCCAGCGTTGGTGCAGCGGCACCATGGCTACCATGGCCACAATCTCCAACAGCCAGAGGTGGAAGATGATGGTAATTACGAGTCTAATACCCAGCAGTTATTTATAGATTTGCCATCGATTGTATTATCTCCGTCGTTTCACAGTTTTAACTCCGATTCGGACGATTCAAGTTGCGTTAGTTTTGTATCGTCGTGTTCTACGCAGTAGAGTTAATTTTTATCATGTCTCATGCTTTTCTATATTTAGCTAAATATTAAATTGTCTAATATGCTTGTAATTAGTTAGTTTTATAGTTAAAAATAATACCCGTTTCATATCTTCATAATTATACATGACATGTTAATTTAATTAATCTTAACCTATGTGTTTCTAATTATGATTTGGTTAGATTAAACATGCTACATGTAATAGACCATATATGCTCTCGTATATTTATGTCGTTTGCAAAGCAAAGTTTAAATGTCTTAATAACATGAGATATGTTTATAAATAAAACATAGTTTAACTTGATTTTTAAAATAAATTATGGTTTTATGTTCTATGAGTTAATAACTTGTTCATATTTTTTTAAATAAAGTAAATAAAGCTTAAAGTTGTTTCTTTTATAATGTGAAGCCTTTCGGCGTTTCTTACGATCGTAGCTATAGCTCTCTTTTAGTACACTGTTTACCTTGTGTGGTGTACTATTCTTAATTGCCTTTTCTTGTTGCTTGTATGTTTCCTGTGTATAGTGCTTGTTACGAGTAGAACAAGAACCGTTGTGAGCGTTGGAGATCACAAGCTGCAGAATGGAAGATAAAGATGATGTTTCTCTACACACATTGCTTTGGGTGTAAAGCAAGTCTTAAGGCAAGTATAGTTGAGTTTTATTTCTGTGATCATGATCTTATGATTTAATTAATGTTTAAGCAATAAACGTTAAAAGATGACTTTTTAACAATTAAGATCTTATCTATACGTGATCATCCGGGATTTACAGTACAGCTGTGAGGGTTATATGGCTTTGGTTTTGGCTCAGTATGAGGACCTTTTCTAGTTAGTTAGGGGTGCCGAGTTGGGTATAGGACAGCCTCTGTCCTTATGAGTATAGCTGAGAAGGAATGTGCCATATTAGAGGGGGTTCCTACATCTGATGATCCGGCAGCCCTAATTAGTTAGACGAACCTTTGAAAGACTTCATAGTGTACCCTGCCTGCTCTCCTTGGAAGAGTTTCGGGAGTTGCAAACCCAGGTATATGGGAAACACGACTCACTGTGAAAGTGTACACCTCTGCGAAGAGTTTAATAAACTGGTATACTAGCCTTGCTCAAGGACACGAGCGGTCTTGGAGACATTTATATTAGATGATGATTGTAGTTACGTTAAGATGCTCATTATTTATTATTTATGTTTTGTATTATTTATGTTACACAGATCATGAGTCTATAGTTATACTACCTAGTTGCTATACTTGTTGAGTTCGACATAGACTTACTCTTGTTATTCCTCTCACACCTCAGGAGAAGTTTTAGGCCCCAGTCAGTTGGATCCAGTGGAGTGAAGTCTACACCCGGAGTTTGAAGTCGTGTTTCCGCTGATTGTTCATTAGGTGATCTTTTATATATTGTGTACGTTATATTTAAAGCATTGTAATTGATACTATTTATAGCTATATGTGAGATTTGTCCTTTAAGCCTCACATATAGTGTATATCTGGTTTTGTCCTTAAAATCGGGTGTGACAAAGATATAAAAAAATATATACAGGAAATAAATGCAATGTGACTATGAGCCATATGATCCAATGGACACTAATTTAAGATTCAAATGATGACCACGTGAGACGCCAGCTCCGCCACGCCGGCGGGCTGCGCATGGTGAGATCTGCCCCAGCTGCCGCGAGACGTGCGGTCGAGCTCCTCCATGGCAAGAACACTAATTCTAAATGTATTGTTTCTGTTGTGCATGTAGCAGACTTGTCTCTGAATTGAATATTGCCTATTGAGCATAAACAATGCCTTGAAACCCATTAACAACTTGAAAATTGTTAATGGCTACCCATTAACGGAGTATTCTAATGATCTTCAAGAATTGCTATTTATCCACTTTATCAGACCTGCCTCTTAACTACACACTGAAGTAGTGGAATAATACATCTCGTTTGTTTTAGCGAAATAGCTATCTTGGTCCCTAAACTATTGGGCAAGGCTCAGTTTGGTCTATCAACTATGAAAACGTCCAATTTAGTCCCTAAACTATTGACTTGCAGGTCAATCTCGTACCTCCCCTTCACTTACTCGCCATGTGTCCCGGAGTCCATGCAAAATGTCAATACTGCCCCCCTTTGCATCCATAATCAGCCGCACAGGATCACGGCGTATACATTGTTTCCAAACACTGATCACAGGATGTGTGCATGCCACATCTATGCCAAATGGAGAAAGAAACATAGACTGCAAGAGTGAAAAAAAAAGGTTTTGGGAAAACGACAGCAGGGAAGAGAGCCAGGAAACGAAGGACTAGGTGATGCATGTGTGGATGATCATGGAAAGACGGACATTATTGACATTTTGCATGGACTCGGGGACACGTGGCGAGTAACTAATGGGGAGGTATGAGATTGATTTGCAAATCAATAGTTTAGAGACTAAATTGGATGTTTTCATAGTTGAGGGACCAAATTGATCCTCGCCCAATAATTTAGGGACCAAGATGGCTATTTCGCTTTTTCTTTTTCCATAAATTAGAGTAGCTGACATTGACGGATGAACAGAAATGTTGTTAACTGATTTCTATCCTACTGTGTAATTGTGCTCAGGCTTACTAATCTACATGGTGTCAACAAATAATCAGAAGGTCTCGCTCAGAATTGCAAAGCAGCATGCAAAAGCTGGCTGCGAAAGAAGGTGATGGTCTGAGCATCAGCGGTGACTTTCCCAAGGTCCAGACAGTTAATTTTGTCAATGCGCCATAAGCCATTCAATTCAGCAGCTCGGGAGTTGTAAGCTGAAGCTTTTTCAGATGGAACAGGACATGCAGCAAGTCGTTCAGCCTTTTCGTTATCCGTCACTGAACTTGTATCCTGTGATTGAAATTATGGCTCTGCTGTGAAATGTTTTACAAAGACTCTGTTCACTGAAATTATCTAATTTGGTATGTGTTTTCAGTGGAATGCATATGACTGAATTTAGCTACTACCTAGATATAAACTGAACATCTATGTTTTTCCCTGCTGTGTGCATGATGATACTATGAAGACTGATGCCAAGGAGACTGAATGATCATGAGAGCCTTCTTCTCAGTTACCGGATGATTGTGAGGTTTAGTATGTTCCGCACGTAAGCTTAAGCTAGGCTGCAACCACATAAACAGAACATATTAAATAGGCGATTTAGTGGTGTCTTGGGTAGTTGGCTTAGGTGGAGTAAAGCTGGCATGTGTTGTCAACATGACACGCACTGTGAAGAACTCAACATCTTCCAAAAAATCAGATTCAATGGATGCATAGGAGCAAAAGTTCGCCTGTAAATTAAGTTTTGAGTTGAGAAGCGGGATACTACAGCATGTTATATACCAAACTACTGGTC
Source organism: Bothriochloa decipiens (assembly GCA_023333625.1). Taxonomy (NCBI): domain Eukaryota; kingdom Viridiplantae; phylum Streptophyta; class Magnoliopsida; order Poales; family Poaceae; genus Bothriochloa; species Bothriochloa decipiens. The sequence continues at coordinate 39,903,152 of CM041637.1, forward strand.
CAGATCAGAACCAAATTAATCATCACATCTAAGCTCTTGCAGAAATGCAGTCGATCTGCAATAATCAGGGACTAGCACTCAGAGAAACATGATGGTAATGTGCACACTTGAAACTACTTAATTCCCATGTCACACTAAAAGAAAGTAAATACCAAACTTAAGATAACATGCATGCCATTAGTTACAACATTATCAAAGATAGATAAAGCTCAAATTCTTTTAAGATATAGGCCCTTGCTGAGATTGTGGACGTGCTAGTAATTTCATATGTGCATATGACTGCATTATCCAGGTCGCTATTTTCTCTACATATATAGGCACAAACATGATTCAACGGCTGAGAGGACTATTCTTAATTCCGGAGAGTTCATGAGCAGACAAATGGGTAGAGCATTATAGTATCAGCGGTCCATTTTTAGAAGTCAAACGAGTACCAAAGCAAGCAAGGGATTACGGTCGAACAGCATAGTGGGGATCAATTGAACACGGGAAAAATATGGAGTTGAACTACAACCACTAACCCCCAACACATACCACAGGAGCCGCAAATTAATATCGTCCAGAGAAAAGGAGAGGATCGAAGGAGGAGGAGATACGCACCATGCACGTCGAGCCGCGGCCCCGGCTGCGGCTGTGTCGTCTACTCCAACAACCCTAGCAAGGAAAAGAGATGAGAAGGGGAAGGGGCGGACGGGAGGAGACCATATGGATGAGACCGAGGAGATGGAAGCGGCGGCTTACCTGGATCCGGCCCGAGCGGTGGCGGCGCTCGTCGTTCGCCTGCGGCAGCGCTGGCGGCGGAATCGGGAGTCGGGAGTGTTGGCAACTGTATCAAAACATTCGCACGTACGCCTGCTAAGAGGAAAAGGAGAGCAACGGGACTGGAGCTATAGGCCTATAGCTTGGTTCGGAGAAGACGAGGAAGCAAGACTGAGCTCTATCTGGGCAACAGTGCTATGCAGGTTGGTGTGCTGGTCCGGGCTTCATCACAACTCACAGCAGCCGTTTGCCCTTTGCTAAAAAAAAAAAAGCAGTCGTTTGCCCTGCCGTATGGGCCACAGTATATGCAGTGGACGTGCTGGATGGACATCGATAACTATCGCCGAAGCGCTTGCCCATGAGGACTGAGCCGTAGCTCACTGGCCAGGCCTGCCGGCGTGCGGCCTGCCGGCCAGCGTTTCGAGGCACGGCTTGGACCTTGGTTTCTCATCAGGAACAATATGTTTCTAATAATTCGGTTGCCTCGTACGGATGCGTCACAACTATCACATCTCAGCCGTATTTCAGAATCTATATATAAGTGGTAGGTCTAACTTGTGCACTAGGGTTTAGGTTTGTTACGTGCGTGCGTGTGTGTGGTGTGTGTTAGTGCGTAAGTTCAGATACTACAATTTATACTGTGAGGTTGAGGCAATGAAAAAATAGTGCTCACCATTCCATCGAATAGCGATGCACGATGCGCATGCGTGTTAGGAGCAATGTCTGCATGTCCGTGAGACGTACTGCTCCCTCCGACCTAGAAAGGATGACGCTATGGGAAACGTGAAAGTCAAATTTTTTTAACTTTGACCAGATTTATAGAAAATACGTGTAATATTTATATCTCTAAATAAATTTATTAAAAAACTAGACTTAAATATCTTTTTAATGATAATAATTACTTAGCATAAATATTTATATATTTTAATATATAATTATTGATAATTTAAAAATATTAATTTTTTAAAAAACGAGAACCGACGCTATTTTAAGACGGAGAGAGTACACGTTCAATAATACCTTGAATTTGTTGAGGATCATGTTCATGTGTCGGGCTCCATGCTGCCAGACTGCTTACGTACAAGACTGTGATCAAGCTCGATCTCGTGCGGCGCATCCGCAGAGGATGTTGTGGCCGGCTCCGGCCCAGGGACACGTGTCCACTTGACAAACCGTCCGCACGTGGGTTATCCAGTTCGGACAGGGACAGGGGCGCCAGTGCGCATCTGGCAAGGCCGGCGATTTCTTTTCCTCCTTTTCAGAAGTTCCATGACTGAATAACTTTTGAATCCCTCGCATTCTACTGGGTGAACATATATATATCCAGACACAATCAGGTCCATATTTCCTTTCAAGAAATTTACATTTTTCTTGGCTTATTGTGATACTATAAGATGGGGATTTTCTTGATTTGTAGCTTGTTTTCCAGACATTGCTTCCATTTTTACTGGACGTCTCGGTTTGGAAATTCACTTTGTTCGATTCTGAATAAAGTGGTGTAACGTATCATGAGTTTACACTCTATTACCCTCAGACTAAGTACTACACTAAGGAGTAAAGAGAATTAATAAGTTTTTTAAAACAAATTACTATAAAGTTCAAGCAATCTCAAAAAAACTAATACAAAAATTTCTCAAAAAATATAATATGGTAAAAGGTCTTCCAAATATTTGTAAAAACTTTCAATTATGTAAAGAATGTTCTGATTAAATTGTTTTAACAAAATGAAAACTTTAAACTTTGGGCATCACCAGAAGCTTATGGGCTCATTTTACTGTCCCTATTTAAATTGTATTACAAAATGAAGACTTTCAACTTTGGGCATCACTAGAAGCTTAGAAGCTTATGGGCTCATTTTACTAGCCCCCTTATAGTCCCCTTATTATTGATATCCTCTCTCTCTCTCTAAGCTATCCTTTAGATGAATTAGCTTTTGTTTGATTGGACACAAATCCATCCTAATTCACATGGTTTAAAAGGGACAGCCACTCCTATTTGGTTGTGACAGCGTACTGGGATTCCGTGAACAAATTAGGAAGAGAAGTCTACAATTGATTGATGGATTTCATTGGGTCTCAGAGCACACCATGAGTCTGGGGTAGAAAAGATACAGTACTCCCTTCAAGTACAAATTGACCTTTTTAAGATGTTATTTTAAGTGGCTCATTTCAAACATTGGTTTCAAATTAATGACATCTTATATTCGACCTTGGGTATTGAAAATGATATCAACTTTGAATAACAGGAAAAAATAGGTTCAATGAACACAAAAGTGCTAGTTAAGATAGGTTTTTGGAGAGACTAGTTGTTTAGCTGGCATCATAGCACCGCCCCAGCGAAGATGGGAGCCTATCGAGCCACCACCAAAAAAAATTATTGTAGAGGGTTCGTTTTGGTGAAACTTTCTTAAATTTAATTTAACTAGATTTATAAAAAAATATTAACAACATTTGTATCTCCAAATAAGATTATTATAAAAAAGTATATTTAGCAATTCTTCAAATGATACTAATTATGTACTATAAGTATTAATTTTTGTGTATATATTTAGTTGTTAAGATTATTTGTCGGGAATGAGTATGAGTTATATAAAAATATATCATTTCATATTTTTAATAGATGGGGAGGAAAGCTATCTCTTGATCAAGAGTTGTCTCATACACACAATATAAGATCATATAAGTTCATCATGTGTGGGGGCTATTTATATTATGGCTATGTGGTAAAAGTTAATACTAATATACTATCGAAGAAGTGGTCTTGAAGCTAGTAACTACTATGTATTTACTGAGAATATTTTTGTAGTGTTGCCAAAGAGAGAGTAGTTACCAAGAATGACACGAAGGGCCCATTTTTATTAGTACCGACATCTGTGAACATATATGTTGTTGTATGTATTCGAAAATGATATGATATGAGTATGTTTGCCAAGAACGTCTCTGGCCGGGTCCAGGACTCCTCCTGGTCCAGTGGTCTGTTTTCGCTACTTCGAGTGCGTAGACAAAACACAAAAGAGGTTACTTCTACCTGCACCAGCATGTGGCTTGTGGCAGCGTACAGGTGTGAGGTGCCCCGTGACCAACACGCACGCACGGTTCTACGCTGCACTTGTTCGTTGTTCCGAACCGAGTCTGCGTACGTGTGCGGAGTATAGACGAGAATTTGGCACGGGTCCGAGCGAGGACTAGTCGTGCCGACACCGTTATATTTTCTAAGCCCGTAAACCGTATCAAGCCGACGCCATCCCTCAGCTGTTACATTTCGCAAATCAGATTTTACTTCAAGCATGAACAGGTGCCTTCAAAAACAAAAAAAGGACGCCCGAACCTGTGAGCAGGCAGCACTTCATGGCTTCCTCTTGTCCTTTTCAGAACTTTGACACGGCGAGGTCCCAAGTGCATGCGTTTGCCCCAAAAGCCAACTGAGCCAGGGCAGAGAGAGGCTGACATCCTACTACTACTAGGAAAACCAGGGCGTGGGCGTTGCTGCTCCAGTGGTGGGGCGTTTGGTTATTGTAATCATGTACTGAAGAATTCTAAAATTTATATTGAAACATATTGTATTTTATGTGGTGTCCATACTTAGATGTAGCAGGATTGTTAAAAGGAAAGCCATAACTTAAGAAGATGCTCCTTAAATGGGTTTAATCTCTTCTCCTCACATGTGCTTAAGTTGTTTTAAAACTTCTGCAACCCACACGATATTATAAGACAGAGGGAGCACATAGATAATATAAATTGGTAGTCAGAAATAGATATTTTATTCATTTCAAGTTGTAAGTTTTCTAGCTTTCTAGATGTGTAGTGTTTATTACGCGTCTAGATATACGTTAAGTCTAAGTACATGGTTCCAAGAAGAAAAATATTGTGGTCAAGCTTAGGATTCTTTTTCTCTCTTTTGTTAGTCACGCCCAGGTCTAGCTCACGATCACGATTCATGCTACTGAACTCCTCATCTCATAGCACATATAGAATTTGCAGTCATTGCATCATTGTAATCCATTCTTTTTTTTTTACGGAGGGAATTGAAGTGCCAAACCGAGCTACTCCCTCCGTGTCAAAATAGATGTTATTCTTGTTTTTTAAAAAAACTATTGTCGATAATTTTATATTAAAATATATAAAAATTTATACTAAGTAATTAGTATCATCCGAAAGATCTTAAAGTCTAGTTTTTTTAAAAAAATTATTTAAATTTATAAATATTACACGTATTTTATATAAATTAAGTTAAACTTATGTCATAAAAATTTAAAACGACATCCTTTCTAATACCGAGGAAGCAGAGAATTATCCGCTGCCCCATACGAGGAGGAGGAAACGAGAATAAAGTGGGTGACACAGTGACAGGACCCAACAACTCAACAGTAGTAGTACTCCATCGATGTAGATAAACAGTAAATATCAGCCCAACGGGCACCTGCTGTAAAGACTTGGTCCCCTGGACTAGCAGTGGATGGGCGTCGTGCACTACGCGATCCTCCTAATGATTGCTTTAGAGCAGAAATATGACCATGGGTCCATACCCAGTCTTGTACTTGCGGTCGTGCACAGTCCTAGGCTCAATCTACAGGCCTTGGCGCGGAACTGAACTGCTAGCCTAGCTACCTGTGCCTGCCAGCACTTGCCACTTGACCACATCGACCAGATTCAAATATCATCTTTGTCTAAAATATTCATATACTGATATATACTACAGTAGATGATAGAGAAATGGATGGGAGAACATTTTTTATGTATGTAGTATTGATTTAGCATTATAACAAAATTGTGTTGGATCTGGTCACTTGGCACGCTGTTGTCTGTTGTCTGATGCGCTTATCGTGGTCGTCCAATTCGCCCACACACGACCGTGCCCATGACGGCAAAGAAGACGGAGATGGATAGGGTTCCAGCGGCAATAGCAATGATGAGGACTCTCTCTCTTCTTCCCCAAAATCGTTGGTCTTAGACGAGAAGGGGGGCTCGTGGGAGGCAGACCGCCCAGGCGTTGGAGTCGGTGTCAGGGTAGCATTAGGGTTCTGACGGAGGGAGACACCGTCAGGCCAACTCAGGGTGAGGGTGCCATGGCCATGGAGGTGGCGGGAAGAAGGGCAAGAAGGAGGGTGACGTGGGCGCGATAGGGTTTCATGGGAGCTTTGTGTCGAGTCTCAGAGCTCTGGCAAAACCCTAACGTGCCATGGCGGGGCAATGGACAACGGGAGGTTAGGTCACGGGAGCTGGGTAGGATAAGAGGCGATGACAGCGTAGGAGGACGAAGAGAAGGCACGCTCAAGGTGAGGAAGAAGATGTCATTCGGACAGTGGATGCGTGCGGATGAGAGGCTAGGAAGGAGGCATGTATGCGGAACTTTATTCGCATGTGCATGTGGATTGTTGTCATGTCCAAATTGTTTACATGAGAAGGGAAACGTATACTTGCTAGAGTAATGCTAAATTACACTAGATTGTTTCTCTCCATCTCATTCTTCTCCATCTTTGACATCTCCCCCTCGTCTTCCCCAACTCCGATAGGAGACGAGAGGGCAGTGTTTGAATTTTGGTGATAGATGAGGCGGAGGCACCTATAGGGAAGGGGGATGGGGGAGAATGAGGCACCTATAGCGGCACGGCGGGGTGGTGGGCGGTGGCGTTTCACGGAGACGCCTAAACGACCATGGACTAATAGTAGAAAAAAAGATAACGTGCATTTGATCTTAACTCAACGGGAGTAATCTGAGTTGCTAGACTCATAATGCTCAGAAATGGAAGATGGCATGAGGAAGAAGATGATATATGGGGCCTGCACGTCAGTGTCAGGGAGAGGGACTACAACTAAATATATGTATTTGTATACGCCTGCTGCTGGATCCAAATCATCGTCTCCATATAGATATTATGTGGTATTGTAGTGGGAAACGAAGAATTATAGTAGTATGCTTTAAAATGGGAGAACAGTAATAGTGTTTCGCCAAAATTCAATAATTATATGGTATGAATAAAAAACTTAAAAAAATAACGACGCATCCAAACGGGAGGTAAATGAGACAACTACACTGAATATAAACGAGGAACCAGTATAGTCGTTGAAAGGCCTTCCGCACTATAGCCCTGACTTCTCTCTTCTCCACTTCTCGTCTTCTCCTACCGTTTCTTCTCAAAAATCAAGTCCAGCATCGGTCTCGGCCTGTCGAAGCTCCGACCACGAACCCGCACGCCGCCGAGTCGCCGCAACCGCGCTTCCCTGGCGTTGCCGGGCACGCTGTCCATTGTCTCCTGCAGATCGCCGCTGCCAATCAAATCGACCGCGTCGGCATAGCCAGGTAGCCGCCTGTTTCTGCACCTCTCTTCCTCCTCCTCCAGCAAATGTTATGCATGTTTCTCTATTCAAAAGGTACAGATCGACTAGTATAGCTTGTGTTATAGATCGATTTCCATATCATTCCCTGCTTCTTGATATTTTTTCCCTTATGTTCTTTTTGTACTAGTACTGCACGACATCAATTAGCACTTGCACTGAAGGTTTCCGTAGATAACCAAACTTGACTGCTCAGATGGCAGGGCTAATGAGTTTTTATTTATTTATTTTTTGCTTTTCTACAATTACGTAGTAAAGCGATGTGGTCACCAACGAGAAACGCTAACTTCCATGGTGAACAAATAAAATTAGGCGCTGTTTGTAATAGTTTTTATCAAGAGGAATAATAGATGGATGGTGTTTATGTCAAATTGCCAAGTGAAACTGTACGGTTGGCTAGCTAGCTTGCCTAATAGCTGGATTCCTGGAGCATGGAAGGCCCTTCTTTGGCTTAGTTTAGATTTGAGATCTCGAGCCCAGCTTTGTGCTGTTACTAGTTGCAGATCTGAATGTATTTGTTAGGATGCTGGAAATCTTATATTTACTTTTTCAGAAAATAGTTAAGCCAGAAAAAAGATACCAACTCTTCTTTCTTGCTCCAATAAAGGAGAGTCCTCTAATAACTCTTCTGTGCTCTGAGCAATGGCCAGGGATAAGTTTTGCCAAAGAGGAGCATGCATTTTGCTAGAATCAGGATCCAGTTGATCATTGTTTTTACAACGTCCACTGGGTCCAGACCATGCGGGACACTAGAATGTGTTTTGTTTGGTAGCCTCTGAATTTTAGGAGTATGGACGCAATTTGGGCGGACATAGGATGGAGAGTGTTTCTGTACAGCAGTAGGACTTCAGAATACACAATGGTTATGATCTAAAAAAATGAAAACTAGAATCTAAGGATCCAAACGGTACGGATTTTTGTCGTCTAGAAGCCAGATTCTAAAAATCTAGATTTTGGACTCCAGATTCTAAGTAAAGTAGAAAGCAGGAAGGAAAGGATTTGTCCTGGGCTATGTTGGACCGAACCTTGGGCTGTGCATGTGGGCTCCGATCGGTTGTTTGTTTTTGTTTAATGGACCAAGTCCGGTCATTCTTTCTCATACAAAATTCAAAAGCCAAGTCTGTCATTGAGGAACCATTAGCCCATGTGGGCATGACGCCATCACCCTCTTCAAGTCCCGCACTCGATCCACCGTCCTTCTAGTCTCGCACTCGATCCACCGTTCAGGATTTCCCAACCCTAGGGCACCGGGTCAGTCATAGGCGGACCCAAGAGATTTGATGAGCCTGGGCAATTAACACAGAACAAATGCTGCTCTAGTCCCACATAGGCCCATCTGAATGGCCGTAGCACTTTGAGAGTGGTAGTGGACCTTAAAGGCCCATAAAAGATGAGCCCGGGCATGGGCCCAGGATAGCTGGGCCTTGGGTACGCCTATGGGGTCAGTGGCGAATTGCCAGAGCAGCGACCTGAGTCCAAGGGGCGCCATGTCCACCGGCCGTAGTCACTGTCACTGATGTGGTGGTTGGGTGCACCGCGTCGCTGCTCATGATTTCAGTCTATGGCATGGCCTTGAAAGAACACCAATGCATATGTTCTGCACCTTACTTTGCCTGGTCTCACGATTTCCCAACCTCAAATCTGTTCAGTCCTCAGGCAAGCACGGAGTCGTCTTCTAAGTTGCAGCTCTACTACATTCTAGACACAGATCTGCATAACTTGAGGAACACATTATAGCGTAAGTCACCTTTGTACGTAACCTGACAGGGTTTTAAGCCTGTCAGATTATTTACTTTAGTCATATAGACATATGGGGCGGCATGGAACCATGGAACCCCGATATGGGACATCATGACTTGTATGGTTGGGCTAGTAGAGTCGTAACCATGACACTGCCCAGAAGGCGTAGCTCTGTTTATGTTGCCCTTACTGATCTTGTTGCGTTTTGTATGATCTGCACAGCCCAATTTTATAGCTAATCATCAAAGTAGTTGCTATAGTTATTTTCTGTCAAATTGATCAATGGAATTTGATTATCTGAAAATGGTCTCAAAAATAATTGGCAAGGCCGTCTGTGTCCTCTCAGAGTTTGGGGCTGTTCAGGTTTAAACATTTACTCTCTTTATTTAAAAAGGTCGCATGCCCAAAGTTTTTAAACTTTCACATGCAGCATTGTTCATTGATTTCTAATCTTTGCAGGTTCCTTCAGAAATCATTCATGTGTTTGGATCCATTTTGACATCTCATAACCCTGGATTTGGGTGCTTATCTGTGACCCTTTCTTGTGCTGATTGTTCTATTGTCGGTGGCGTTGCGGTTAGACCTCTCATAGCTGGAATACCTGTACAGGTACATTCAAAAGTTCTTAATTATTCAATACTTAAATCCCGATAATTTGTATACTACTGCATAAGTATAGTATATGTAGTGTATCTCCAGTTTGGTGGTTGCTTTTTTTTGACAACATTGGTGGTTGCTTTAATAAGAGAATAAGTTCCTCAACATGCTCAACATGTACTTTAGCTTTCTAGTTGCATACAGTAACATCAATTCAAAATTGAGGATATTCAAACTTCAACTCTTAGTGACTGGGGTTCTTCTACCCCATGTATCTTAATGAGTGTTGTGGTTGGGCCCTGCGTGGCTGGCTGTGTTGCCTTCGGCATATGAACTTATTATTGTAACCTCTGACCTGCTGGTCATATATGTTGCCTTAGGTCAGACCTGGTACTTGCTTGTTGTGTGGTATTCAGGGCGCATCCCCTGGACTATTTAAATAACTTGGATCAGTTGGCTTGGGTTATTATTTATGGCAGCTAAAGATTGCAATGTTATGTGCTGAATGTTAGAAGACTCAATGATGGGGTAAAGAGGGAAAGTGTTCGCAATTCACTCCAATGCAAGGAGAAACAAAAACTACATCAGTTCTCTAAAACTAGAAAATGGTTTGGCCATCTCCCAATCAGACAAGGCCAAGACCGTGCATGAATTTTTATTCAAATCTGGTGGGTCACCCGGGCCAAGAACAATGGCGATCAATGGCACGAGTTGGGTTGTGCCCCATGATCTAGAAGAGCTAGAAGCACCGTTTACACAAATGAAGTTTATGAGATCATAAAGAGTATGCCGTCGAGCACCTGGACCGGACGGTTTTATCGTCTTATTCTTTTTTCGCATACCTTTGTATTAGAAGAAAGATAGTTCATATTACAAGTATGCTGTACCCGACGATACAAAATTACTTAAGGGCTATATTTTTAAAGATAGACATCCCAAGAAACATTTGCATGAAGTTCTGCGCTAGACTCCTCAGCCCTTCTGCTCCCCCCTCTATCCATCGATTGGCTTCAGCCTTGATGATTTTTAGCGTGTCACTGAAAGATGCCAATGCATTTATGAATCAACGCGCATTGGCTCGTTTCACAACTGCCATGACACAAGTGCGAAGATGGAGTCAATACCTCTCCTCCGGTCACTGGTTTATCGGCTTGTTCTATAAGAAATGTTGGTCGATCATCAAGTTTGACTTGATCCAGGCACTAATCGCCTCCTATCATCACAGGAATACAAAGATGAACCTCATCAATGAAGCCAACATAGAGGTGCTGCCTAAAATACAAGATGCAGATTACAGGCCTATAAGTTCAATAAATAGTGTGACCAAATTATCACAAAAATCTTTGCTAATCGGCTTGCACACCTCATATGACAAAGTTGGTCTCTGTCGCTCAGAATGCCTTCATCAAAAAACGATGCATTCACGACAACTTCATGTATGCACAGAGAACCATCCAGCTACTACACAAAAAGAAACAGCCAGCATTGTCAATCAAACTTGATATCTCCAAGGCTTCTGATTCCATTGCGTGGACCATCCTATTAGAGGTACCCTGGGCTGCAGCTTGAAATGGATATCAGCTATCCATGCTACTTCATCTTCAAAAGTGCTAGTTAATAGATTGCCAGGCGAAAAGTTTTAAAACATGCAAGGAGGCTAAGGCAAGGAGACCCCCTTTCACCACACCTATTCATTATCTCCATTGACCAACTTCATGACTATTTGAAAAGTTTGCTCAGGGAGGAATCCTGCAGCCGGTCCTACCCAAAGCGGCAAATCTCCGACGCTCCGTCTATGCGGATGACACGGCAGTTTTTGCCGCACCGGTTGCTACAGCCTACAGAACTTGACTGCCTTCATCGACTGCTTTTGTTCTTTGGGGAATGTGTTGAGAATGACGGCGATAAATGACAAAGAACACAAGATCAAATCACAGCGAGACACAAGATTTAACATGGAAAACCCCTTCAATGCGAAGGGAAAAACCACGGGCGCCTACCAGCAAACACTCCTCACTATTATCAAGAGTCGGGTTTCAACGCCTCAGTCCTAGTAGAACCCTGACACCGGGTATATGTACCATACCGCTTCGCTCTGGCCCAAGCCTCCCGGCGATGGGCCTTCGCTTCGCTCCGTCAGAAGTCGACCTCTATATTATGCAACTGAATTTGGAATATATTCAACAGAATGTTCTGGCCTTAAAGTCAACATTTCAAAAACGGAAATTTTCCCTATAAGACTGGAGCTGCAGGTGATTAACCAACTCATCCAGAATTTTCCAGAAACTTTCAAGGTGGTTAACCTTGAAGTGGCAGCAAGTAACTGACCCTCCTGACAACGGCCTTCAGGCAAAACATGAGCTTGTTCTGATTTCTGAAGCAGATATTCTTATGAGGGTTAATGATGATTGTGCCTACTGACTGCTATAATTTCTGACCAAGCCATACTTTAGTCTACACAAAACATCACAAAAGTAGGAGCTAGTTTCATTGTATTGTACAATTCTTTAGATCTGCACGACCTCAAAATAAACAAACAAGAAATCTTTGGTTTCCACATGCTACTAAAACTGAAGCTAAAATGGCATAATTCCTCTTATAAACTAAGAGGTGACAAACTAGATCAGCTTCTCTTCTCCTACAATCCTACCCTCTAAACAAATATTCAAATTAACTAAATAAAAAGGCAAGGAAGCAAAACAAAACACACCATGATGTTGATTCACAAATGACCAATCTGATGTTGTTTCTGACAAGCTCACATAAGAGGCAGATATAAAACATAGAGAAACTGAGCACTGAAATAAGTTATCCAAAACAACAATGAAAACGTATGGCGGTAAAAAATAATAAATGAGCAAACCATTTGAGATTTTGGAAGCATTTCATTTATGCTCGATCATGGTTCCAGCTTCATAGCACAACAGGGCCAGTACAGTCTAGTTCTGAACCAGATTGATGGGGAAGGTCAATTTTGCTAGAATAGTCTGGAACTGGGAAGAATATCTCAGATTGCACATCCAGTCTTCATATACATATATGTACAATACTCATATGGGGCATGGGCCTTGTGGGCTAGACTAGGCTATGTACAATATACTTTACACCCCCCTTCAAACTCAAGGGGAATACTGGTTAAGAATTAGACACATGGAGTTTGGCAAGATAAAAACGATGATGTTCCTTTGTTTGAGCCTTGGTGAAGAAGTCTGCCACTTGAAGCTCAGATGAGACATATTTGAGATCAACTGTGGATTGTTGGCAATGAGATCTGATAAATGATGCATCCACACCAATATGCTTGGTCAACTCATGTTTTATTGCATTATTTACTATCTGAATAGCACTCATATTATCACACAAAAGTGGTGTGGAGTTATCACATGAAACTCCAAGATCAGCCAACAACCATCTAAGCCAAATTATTTTAGCAGTTGCAATTGCAAGAGCTCTAAGTTTTGCTTCAGCACTAGAGCGTGATACTGCACTCTGTTTCTTCCATGCAATGGGAGAAGTACAAATAAAGATGCAATAACCAGTGACAGAACGACGATCCACAGGATCACTTGCCCAACTAGAATTAGAGTAAGCATATAATTGAGATGGACTTGATTTGGCATAAAATAGCCATTGTGATGTTGTCCCTCGCAAATACCTTGGAACACGTAGCAAATGTGCATAATGAACTGACGAGGGGGCACTAACAAACTGACTAAGAATATGTACAACATGAGCAATGTCTATGCCTGTTATAGTAAGATAGACAAGACTACCAACAATATAAAGATATCTGGAAGGATCAGCAAGGGGTGTACCATCATTAGGTCATGGCTGAAGATTAAGCTCCATAGGTGTTGTTGTAGTCCGAGTATTAGAGAGGCTAGATCGAGCTATCAAATCTTGAAGATATTTGTGCTGAGATAGATAGTAGCCATGAGAGGTCATTGTGACTTCTATGCCAAGAAAATAGGTCAAAGGGCCCAAATCTGACATCATGAATTGTTCACAGAAATGTTCCTTTATAAAGGCAATATGTTCATTATCATCACCAGTAATTAGCATATCATCCACATAAAGGAGAAGTAATGTGCGTCCACACTCAGAAACATGGACAAATAGTGCAGGATCATGATCACTAGGAGTAAAACTAGTAGCTTTAACAACTGATGTAAATCGTTCAAACCATGCATGAGGTGCTTGCTTTAAACCATAAAGAGCACAGCGAAGACGACAAACATGACCATCAGGAACCGTAACACCTGGGGGTGGTTGCATATAGACTTCTTCATTTAGATCACCATGAATAAATGCATTTTTAACGTCTAGCTGAGAGATGTTCCATGAGCAAATAGCTGCCATAGTAATAAGAGCTCGAACAGTAGTCATATGAGCAATAGGAGTAAAAGTTTCCTCATAGTCACGTCCATAAGACTGCTGAAAACCTTGAGTAACGAGACAGGCTTTATATCGTTCAATTGACCCATCAGCTTTGATTTTAACTTTATACACCCATTTACAAGTGATGGGGACAGCATGTGCAGGCAAAGGAACCACCTCCCAAGTACCAGTACGCTCCAAAGCTGCAAGTTCTTCAGACATAGCCTTCTCCCAAGCTGGAATACCAACAACCTCCTGATATAAAGACGGCTCACTAATAGCACCAACAATGAGAAAACTTAGCTTGTCGGATGCATGAATGGTGGCATGATTTCTAAGATTATAACGTTGGTCGGGACTAGAAGAGGAATCATTGGAAGGAGTATCTGTGGTACTGGCCTCAGGATTAGGAAGGCTAGAGGATGGCTCAGGATTTGAAGGAACATGAGGGCGACGACTATAATGAAAACAGATTGGAGGACGTGTAATACTAGATTGTGAAGGAATAGGAAGATCAGAGGGAATGTGAATACAAGGTGAATGTGTGATAGAATCCACAGGTGAAGTCGATGAGGAAGGTGATGGGGAATCAATGTAGATAGGAGGTAAGGAAAGAAAAGAAATAGAGTCACTTGAAGATGACGATTCTGAGATGGTTGGGTGAAAATATGGACAAAACTCAACAAATGTGACATCACGAGAAATACGTATTCGACGAGCAGAAGGATCATAACAAAGATACCCCTTATTCTCAAGGCTATAGCCTAAGAAAACACACTCAACTAAGTGAGCAGTCGGTTTAGTGCGTTCATGGGGAGGAAGAAGAACATAACATTTGCATCCAAAAACAAGAAGATGATCATAGCTGGGAGGGGATCCATGTAGAACTTCTCCAGGACACTTGCCCTGAAGATAAAAAGAGGGTTGAAGATTGATTAAATACACAACAGTTGAGATAGCTGCCCAAAAGTGAGGAGGCATAAAAGATGCAATCAAAAGGGTACGAGTTGTTTCAATGATATGACGATATTTTCTCTCAGCAACACCATTTTGTGCATGAGCACCACCATTTTGTGCATGAGCACCAGGACATGATAGTTGGGAAAGAGTTCCTTCAGAGGAAAGAACTTGACAAAAAGCATTTGATAAGTATTCCGCTCCTGAATCAGAATGGAAAATTTGAATAGTAGATGAAAATTGAATATGTATCATACGCACTAAAGACTGATACATATATAAGAATTGAGATCAATGTTTCATAAAGTAGATCCATGTATAGTGAGAGTAATCATCATTAAAGATAACATAGTATTTGTGACCACCTTCTGAGGAAAAAGGAGCAGGGCCCCATACATCTGAATGAACAAAGATCAAAAGGATTTTTAGTTCTAGACATACTAGTGGGATAGGGCAGTTGTAACTGCTTACCCAACTTACAACCAGTACATTCAAAAAAAGGTTCTAGAGACACTTTACCAAGGATGCCCTGCTTAACTAAGTTGGATAGATGAGAACCACATAAATGACCTAAACGATGATGTCATTGTGGAAAACTAACCACAGGAGAAGCAAAATATTGCGGTGGTGAAGATGTTGATGAAGACGACGGTAGATGTAGATGATCAAGTATGTAGAAGCTGGAAGAATTCTTATAGCGATAGCCAGTACCAAGAAGAGTTCAGGTGCGACGATCCTGAACAAAGCAAGCTGTATCATCAAAACAAACGAAACAGTTCATGTTGATAAGCTGACCAACAGACATAAGATTTATAGAAAGCTGGGGTACGAAGAAAACATTTGAAACAATGAAATTAGAAGTAGCAAGATTGCCATGATGAGTAACGATACAAGTACTATGATCAGCAGTTTGAACATGTTGATTATTAGGAAGAGGTTGACATAAAACCAAGTGAGATTTATTGAGAGTCATATGAAAAGAGGCACCGGAGTCCAAAATCCAAGGTATGGAAATACCTAAAACTGAAGAAGCACTGGAGCCACCTGACATGTAGACGCCAATAGGTGTGGACGATTGTGGTGCTGCTAGAGCAGCACTAGGAGGCATAACTGAAGAAGTGACCGGAGAAACAACTGTTGCAGTGCCCTTTTGAGATGTTGCATGCTTAGCCTTGAACTCCTTTAAGAGATGTGGGTATTTCTGAAAACAACGCTCTTCACTATGTATTTTCCACCAGAGTGCTTGCATTTTGGTTTTTCTCTAGATTTCACTCTAGAAACCAGAGAGCCATCCATCATAATATTTTGAGGTGTTGCCAGTATAGAGTGCTGAGGAACAGGAGAAACAATAGCAATAGTGCAAAAACATGTCTCCTCAGCTAGCAGAGCAGAAAGTGGTTCAGCCATGGTAGGAAGAGTGGGACAGCCAAGGAGCTGAGCACGGATTGGTTCAAACTCAGATCGAAGGCCCATCATAAAGTGAAAAGTCTAATTTTGCTGCTCATACTTATCCCTGACAGCACACTCCTTGCAAGTTGAATTAGGCTTTGGCACCATTGAGTCTAACTGACTAGATAGCTTCATGAAATCAGCATGATATTCCTCAACCGATAGATCTTGTTGCTGTAAATGATGAAGTTGTTTGAGAGTAGAATAGCGAAGTGCGGAGCTACTTTGTTGATACCACTCCTTTAGAAAACCCACATTTCTTTAGCTGTATTGAGATCCTCCAGACAATACCTTATAGATGGATCAACATTCATGGTCAGAATACCATTACGCGGTCATCAACATCCGTCCAAGCCTTTGCATCTTTGTCACTAGCATCAGGCGGGGAATTTGTAAGATGTGAAGCGAGGCCGGCATCGGTAGAACGAAGAAGCATTCTGAAGGAATAAGCCCACTCTCTATAATTCTAACCAGTCAATTTGATATTCAGAATATGGACAGCAAAGGTAATAGGTGCCATAGTGGAGCTAGATGCAGCGGATGAACCCATTTTCAATAGTAATTAGCAAATAGCAAATACTCCTCCAACCGAAACTAAACAATCTCTTGATTGGAGAGGATTAGAAGCAGCCATTCTTTAATTTGACAGTACAGCACACGGAAGAATAAGGTCCTAGCAACTCACGACACCTTTGAGGAAGAGACGACCAACAGCAGTCACGAGTTGCAGAGGAGACGAGGGCAGGACGGAGAGGCACGTGGGGCTGTAGAATACCTCGCGCAGGGACTGGCCCAGACCAGGGAGGTAGCCACGGCCCTGGCAATCCCCAGCAGTGGATGGCCGCGACGACGACTTGGGACACGGCCGCGACGGCGGCCTGGGATGTGGCCGGGACTCGTCCGGGACGTCGGCCTAAGAGCGCCCAGCAACGGAAGAAAAAACTGGAGATGGACCTCGCCGGCAGCGAAGCTAGTGAGCCGGCGGCCACGGAAGAATATCTCAGATTGCACATCCAGTCTTCATATACATATATGTACAATACTCATATGGGCCACGGGCCTTGTGGGCTAGGCTATGTACAATATACTTTACAAATTTAAAATGCTCCCATAATGTAGAGGCGTTATTAGGCCTTGTCTGACGACAACCTTAAGTTATGTGAGGAAAGCCTCCTAAGTATGAAAAATGGGTATATGTAAAAACATTAGAACCATTTAGCAACAAGATGGAGATTACTAGATTATACACATAAATAAAAAAAATTGACATATCAGAAATTGATGCGCTTTGGAATAACATTAATGCATCACATCAGTAGTGTGTACCTAGAAACTAGAGTTGGCACATATACGCACAAGTTTCTTCATTGTTCGTCACACGAAAGATCAAGCAAGGCGACGTTCTTAGTAGAAGGAAGCCTGAGGGAGGGGGTCGTGGATTTGGAGAGATGGTGAGGACGGTGAGTCAGTGATACCCTATTCACACGGACGGCGGGAGTAGACACATCGAACAAGGTGGGTGAGATCCAGATACAATTGGTGACTTGAGTTGCTCGCTGGATCTGCAGATGGCAGCGGCGGTCACTCTCCGTCGACGGTGGATGGGTATAAGTCAGTATAGGGCATTCTTGAGGCTTCGTTCAGTGTGACGTTATTGTCCATATATATAATTTGTTTACTTAATGTTTATTGTTTGTTAGAATGAGCATGATATGTCTTTGCCAAGTATGCAACTAGGTACAACATGCGGAAACTGAGATAACATTTTTATTCCATATAGAAAAACAGCTCAATAAAACTACAATCTGAGCACGAACTATATAACGACGGAGAGATTGATCCTATTCGTGAACAGCAAATAAACGACGGAGAGACAAAATGGACTGAAATAAGAGGCGTTGGTTTCTTATTCCACTCGAAGAGTATGTTTACTCGCACTGTTTATATTTTGGGGCAGCCACTTTGGCAGTCATCCTTAGTTTTGTAGCAAGAATTGTTATCAAAGCAGCACCAGCACTTATTGTGGAATAGGCATGGATTGCTTATCGTCACGGAACGGTAGAAAATCCCCCGTGGAATGTTCACACGGATCTCGTCCACACCACTATCACCAATCCGCCGGCCTGTTTATCCAAGATTTAAAATTAAGCCGTGAAATAGGTCATACTATTTAGAGTAGACTATCCTACTTGTCATTTGTATATGAAATTACACAAATTGAATTAAATAAAACAATTGAAACATAAAATATATTTATATTACCTACATTGCGCAAGATCTGCAGCACACCCGAGGAGGACGAGAGGAAGCAAAACTATCGTGTGCTTCTCCATGGCACTGAGAGCCGCCTACTGATAGAGTTCTTGGGGGGAAAGAGAGAGTCTCTGTATTCTTCTCCGGTCGTGTGCGCTCTGTAGATGTACAATGTTGACACAGATATATATAGGGGGAAAACCAGTCTCAATAAGGGGGCACTTCATGATGGTAAATTTAGTGGTCAAGAATATAAAAATCATATATGGGAGCAGATTAAATGAACGACCGGAAAGGCGACCAGAGAGGGGAGGGGTGAATGGGAGCCTCAAAATTTCTTTTGAAACTTTTAGGTCCTCGGCTCGACAACTAACCCCAAGAAGCAATACACAGACCACGATGTCCACGACCTTATTGAGAGGGTGGATGTTCCCTAGGAACACAGAGGGACACCACAAAACCAATACAACAAACCGGAAGCAAATCGGAGACCAAACGGACAAGCAACGATCGAAAACAGCGTCTCGGGTGTACTATCGGTAATACAGGTAGACCAACCAGTAGTACCGACAGTGACAGAAGTTCGAGAGAATATTTTTAGCCCAAGTCGAACATGCCCTTGACTACCCAAAAAATGCACTACCGGTAGTACTGGTGTTTCTATTGGTAGTACTGGTGAGGTACCGGTACTACCGGTGGTTCCAAACGGTAGTACCGAATAGAATCGCGCAGAGAATTTGCACTACCGGAAGTAACACCGGTAGTAGCACCGGTAGTACCGGTAGTACCGGACAGAAACGCGCGAAAATCACCCGGAACAAGGAAAATTCGATTTCTCGGTCAAATCAACTCCGATTGTCACAAAATTTTAACCGTAGGGTCACAAGGCAATAGGGAAGCTATCTCTAAAAGGTCATGACCTAATTTAACACGAATCAAGAGAAAATAAGAAAGAGGTGAAGACTCATCAAGAACTCGCCATGAACACAAAATCGCCCCGATCTACTTGCTCGTGAGGAATTAGCTCAAACCCTTTGGTGGGATTGATCCTCTCACGTCATAGCTTGAATCAACGCAAGAAAAACGGACTTAAATAGTGCAAAATCGAAGAAATTCGACCATAAAATTAGAGGGAAAAAAGAACTCGGGATGAACAACTCAAGAACAACAAGAACACAAATTCATCACGAGATTCACACAAAGATAAACGCCCAGAGGGCACGAGCACACTAGGGGGTGCTCTTCCCACGAACAAATCACTACAAAAGTCTTGCAGTGGACCTCTCACCCTCTGAAAGACTAGAGACTGGGAAACCCTAACACTGAAATGGGAGAGGTGAGACTGAGTGGAGGCAGTCCCTCTTATTTATAGCCTTATTACACAATTCCACTTCTACCCCTAGACATTCTAAGAGAGAACCACTTAGCCAGGGGCATTATGGTCCAACTCAAGTTTTCCTGATCCAACGACCACCGCGCCTCCTCATCGGTAGCCTCGCTCCGAAGCGATCTCCCCGATGGCGCCACGTGCCGTCCGTCCGCATCGGGACCTCCGCCCGAGTTTTGAGGCCCAAACCCGAGAAACCCACCGCCGATGGTTTTGAGGACAAACCACCAAACTGCCCACGAGTATCATACCGCGTACGCATCCCCCACTGATGGTTTTGAGTCCAAACCACCAAACCGTCGCCGATGGTTTTGAGGGCAAGCCACCAAATCGTCAGCGAGTAGTGTAGCCCGTACGCGTCCCCTGCCGTGCACACTTGCGCTCGTCGATGTCCCAAATGTCAGCCACCGCGGCTGGCCACCCGGCCGTCTGGTCCCTCGGCCCAAGCCTCGCGTCCGCCTTTCACCGCAATCGGTCCGTCAGCACGACACACCCTACTTAGCCTTCTCCGGATCGCTGCCACCGCCTCCAGACTCCACACATCACGAAGCCAAGAGACACCGTTTCAACACATAACCCTATGCCAGGGGATTAGAAGAACCATTGAACCAACCACACACTAAAGTGTTGGCATGTTGACAATCGCTCATTACACAACAAGGGTGCTCCACAATGGTTATGTAAAAACCATGTGTTCACAATCTCCCCCTTGATGAGTGCATTGTCAACACCAACACAAAGCCAGAGAAAACCCACTCAAGTGACCAAAAGCCAAAGAAAAGCTTAAAACGGATCACTCACAATGTGCAAAGCAAAGCCAACAACTTGGTCCCCAAAGACATGGGCAATGGCTCGACGCAACCAAGCAAAACAAGCTCAAAGAACCCGAAAGCGGCTAGACCCTCAAGACAGAGGTAAAACGGCTCGACACGTCTAGCAAAGCAAATGTGCAACTCCCCCTTAACAAGTGCATCAACCTCACAAATGCACATGAATGCACACTCTGGATTTGTGGAATCATTCTCCCCCTTGTTGACAAATGCACTTATCAAGTTCTCACAAAAGAAGCTACCCCTCAAATCATGCTATGAGATGCACAATGCGAACATACAAAGCTTCAGGAGTATAGCAAGTCGATTAAAAACATGCTCAAGTTGGTATGGTATATGTAGTACAACAGATGCAAGACAAGGCCAATGCTCAAACTGATCAAATGAACGAAATATAAATCATAAGTATTTTGACCAATTTTAAGCATATCTCATAAAAGGTGTTCACCAAAGAGGATAGCACATAGCACATATAAGCAGGAGACCAAACTAGTGCTAGCACATGTATACAAAAGTAAACTACCCCATATAACGATCATATATAATGTCTCAAGGAAGCACTTAACATTTGTAGCTTCAACAATGATCGGAGCTTTACAGCGGATTACAAGGTTATTTTTATACATGTATATGTGAGAGGATCAAAATTGTCCGTCAAAAATTATGTTATTTTTATCATGTTTTGTAACCACGCCGAGTTCATCCCTATGTGCAAGTGGGAAGCTGTCTCGTCACGAATGGTTGAGGACTAGCACTACAAAGCCCAAGTTCATCTCACTTGGAAGAATGAGAAGCAATCTCATGACATTGACGTGGGACAGTAAAGATCCAACTCAAAAGCATATTCATCACTTAGCTTTAGACATCAAGTTTTAGCATAAAGATATCAAGGATCCGAGCTAAGTGTATGATTCAAGAAATATGAGACATAGCAACTAAAGCATACATATGAAAGCACATGGATTTCAACATATCCTACACATACTAGTTGCCATCTCAAGGGTGAACAGTTTTCCAGTTTCATCAAGTATTAAGCATGTTCACATTTTCAAAAACAGGCTTAGCTCATAACATGAATCAAGATGATCAAAAAGAGCCTAAGCTGCTATATAGCCATCATGTATCCATAGACCATATCAACAAGAGCATAATCTTAATCAACAAGCTATACAAGTGAAGCTAAGCACATGATATATGATACATGATGATATGCAATGCAATATGATACAAAAGCAAAAGAAGAGAGAAAGAAGGACTACTATACAAGAACCAAAGCAACCCACAACTAAAATGGGTAGCAACCACCAAACTTCCCTTCGAAAGAGGCCAAATTCCCCCTTAAACAAAGACGCCTAGCAAAAGAAAGCTAGAAAATAAAAAGCACAAAAACCACAAGAAAAAGATCTAATACTAAGAGAAGGAAAACTCAAAAGAGCCAAGAACAACCTAACGACACAGCAAACCCAAAAGCAACCAAAAGCTCAACTCATGCTACAATGCATAATGATATCAAATAAGAAGTAAAAGCATGTAACATGAAACTAATTAAAAAGCTAAAAGCTTGGGCTAACAAAACATGTCAAAAGGATACATGTAACTATGCAAAAGCTAACTAAAAAGATACCTAATGAACACAATATCAACTACACAATTTGAGCACAAGATAAAGTATGGCAAAATGTTCATGAGTATCACACACTAACATGAAAAGTGGCTAATCCACCAAGATATGCATAAGGCTAGCATGACATATGATACACAAGATAAAACATGCTAAACTAGATATAAAAGCATGATACAAGTAAGAGCTATAGAAGTGAGCACATGAACAACTACCTCATACTACTAGTATCGATGCATGAATGTACAAGGTATGAGTGTATATGATAGCTCACAAAGTGTGTGTAGGCGCTACAACAAAACACATGCCTCTTGGAGTCCATCAACATGGGTGTAGAGAACCATCAACTCTTGACCACACTAAAAGATCAAGTTCCATCAAATGCATGTTCTCCAACCACGTCCTCTGACCTGCTCAATAGAATGACATAGGACGGGCAAATGACTGAACACTGGGGTTAGTAAACTGTGAAGCATACCGTTGTTGGGCCATTTGTTCAGAAAAGGGGTTAGCTAAAAACCACTCATCCTAGGCCAACAAACAAAGCGATCACCATGAAAGGGAAAACATGGTTCGCTAGAAGTGCAGGACTGATAGCCATTACCACGAGACCTTGAGTCATATTGAGGATGACTTGGACCTCGCCGGGCACGACCACCTTGTGGTCTCACAAACTGGGGCCTAGCACCTTGAGGTCTTCCACCTCTAGGCCTAGCATTGCTCCTCTGAGCAGGTGAAGCATGCATGCCATGAAATGGGCGATGCATGTTCTGGTTCGAATGCTCAAACTTACGCCTGTCATCTCTCTTCCTCCTAAAGCAGAACTCAAACAAGTGACCATCCTTCTTATAATACTCACAGTGGTACACCTCTCTCTTGGGTTGTGGGTGACTCACTCTGTTGTGGACATGGTTCACTCTTGGAGGTGGTTTAGCCTTAGGAAAGGGCTTATCAGAGATGTTTGTAAAAGTGTCAACTGGGTTCCTAAGGTGTTTAGGTTTTGGAATCCACACTTGTTTCTGAGGTGGAGCTTTGAAATTCTCATCAATCACTCTATCGCTCAAATGGACTTGGTAGGCTCAGAGGGCTTAGGTGGGTTTATCTTGATGGGCTTGGAAGGATTGGTGGGTTTCTCACTCATGCTCAAACCACTATATTCACCAACCTTGCCAAAAACATTATCACCCTTCCCACCTGAAGCAAAGCCTAAACCCGTTATGTCAGTACCCCTCTTGTACTGACTCATCATCATGCCCAATTGTGGCTCACTGCAAGAAAGCCAACTCAACATGTGCCGAAGGAATGTGTTTCTTCTTCGGTATTTCTCTTGTCATTCCTACAATTAGCTAGCTCTAGCTCCCAAGCCTCACAGCAAACACACCGAGCACTAGAACCATCTGCACTAGACTTCTCAAGCAAAGCAATCCTAGCGGCTTTCTCAGAAAGCTCAGAGCACAACTCAGCACATGACTTGCAAGGACCTAACAAAACAGGTTCAGCTCTAGCCCTATCAAACTTCTCAACTAAATCAGAGTACTTGGACTACAAGGACACAAGACTGGACATGTGAATAGCACATTCATCACACTCAGTCTCGTCAGACACAATGACTCTATCCTTCTTTGCACGCTCAAGTTCATCTAAGGCTATGAGAAGCTTATGCTTGAAGTCATTGCATTCATGAGCAGCACGCTTAAGCAATTTATCCTGACTCAGCAAAATATCTGTCATTCTCTCAACCTCAATGGCAAGCTCATCAGCAGAAAGTGATACCTTAGATTTGGAGTCGTTGCTGTGTGCATCACAATCGCTCCCCGACACCACAGATCCATGGTTGACCTCCTCGTCAAGTGCCATGGTACAAAAGCCTTGCTTGGTGGTTTCGGCGTGGAAGCAAAGTCCATCATTCAAACCTGAGGACAAAGATGCACAAGAAGAAGAGCTTGGTGCCATTTCTCAAAGCACCGTTAGTGTTAGCAAAGAAAACTCAAAACCCGACAAAGAAAGTCAGAAGCAAGTTCTACCCTCAAGCAATGTCGCCTTCATGGATCATGGACCGATTAAGGTGGAGTGATCCTTAACCGGCTCTGATATCAATTGAAGGACCGGAAAGGGGACCTAAGGGGGGTGAATGGGAGCCTCAAAATTTCTTTTGAAACTTTTAGGTCCTCGGCTCGACAACTAACCCCAAGAAGCAATACACAGACCACGATGTCTACGACCCTATTGAGAGGGTGGATGTTCCCTAGGAACACAGCGGGACACCACAAAACCAACACAATAAACCGGAAGCAAATCAGAGACCAAACAGACAAGCAACGATCAAAAACAGCGTCTCGGGTGTACTACCGGTAGTACAGGTAGACCAACCGGTAGTACCGACAGTGACCGGAAGTTCGAGGGAATATTTTTAGCCCAAGTCGAACATGTCCTTGACTGCCCAAAAATGCACTACCGGTAGTACCGGTGTTTCTATCATTAGTACTGGTGAGGTACCGGTAGTACCGGTGGTTCAAAATGGTAGTACCGAATAGAATCACACGAAGAATTTGCACTACCGGAAGTAACACCGGTAGTAGGCCCGGTAGTACCGGTAGTACCGGACAGAAACGCGCGGAAATCGCCCGGAACAAGGAAAATTTGATTTCTCGGTCAAATCAACTCCGATTGCCATGAAATTTTAACCATAGGGTCAAAAGGCAATAGGGAAGCTATCTCTAAAAGGTCATGGCCCAATTTAATATGAATCAAGAGAAATCAAGAAAGAGGTGAAGACTCATCAAGAACTTGCCATGAACACAAAATCGCCCTGATCTACTTGCTCGTGAGGAATTATCTCAAACCCTTTAGTGGGATTGATCCTCTCACATAATAGCTTGAATTAATGCAAGAAAAACGAACTCAAACGGTGCAAAATCGAAGAAATCTGACCACAAAATTGGAGGGAGAAAAAGAACTCGGGATGAATAACTCAAGAACAACAAGAACACAAATTCATCGTGAGATTCACACAAAGATAAACGCCCAGAGGGCACGAGCACACTAGGGGTGCTCTTCCCACGAACAAATCACTACAAAAGTCTTGCAGTGGACCTCTCACCCTCTGAACGACTAGAGACTGGGAAACCCTAACACTGGAATGGGAGAGGTGAGACTGAGTGGAGGCAGTCTTCTTATTTATAGCCTTATTATATAATTCCACTTCTACCCCTAGACATTCTAAGAGAGAACCACCTAGCCAGGGGCATTATGGTCCAACTCAAGTTTTCCTGATCCGACGACCACCGCGCCTCCTCACCGGTAGCCTCGCTCCAAAGCGATCTCCCCGATGGCGCCACGTGCCTTCCGTCCGCATCGGGACCTCCGCCCGAATTTTGAGGCCCAAACCCGGGAAACCCGCCGCTGATGGTTTTGAGGACAAACTACCAAACCGCCCACGAGTATCGTACTGCGTACGTATCCCCCGTCGATGGCTTTGAGGCCAAACCACCAAACCGTCACCGATGGTTTTGAGGGCAAACCAGCAAACTGTCCGCGAGTAGCGTAGGCCGTACGCGTCCCCCGCCGTGTACACTTGCGCTCGTCGATGTCCCAAATGTCAGCCACCGCGGCTGGCCACCCGGCCGTCTGGTCCCTCGGCCCAAGCCTCGCGTCCGCCCTTCACCGCAACCGATCCGTCAGCACGGCATGCCCTACTTGACCTTCTCCCGACCGCTGCCACCGCCTCTGGACTCCACACCTGCACATCACGAAGCCAAGAGACACTGTTTTGACACATAACCCTGTGCCAGGGGATTAGAAGAACCACCGAACCAACCACAAACCAAAGTGTTGGCATGTTGACAATCGCTCATCACACAACAAGGGTGCTCCACAGTGGTTATGTAAAAACCATGTGTTCGCATTAAATCAGGGATAAATAAAAGGATGAGCTGTTGCATGCTCATCAGGGAGACAATTAACTGATTTGGAACATGATCATCAAGGAGACAATTTTTACTTTTTTACAACTGACATGTTACATTTCTACCTAACATGATGATTGAGGAAACAAAACTACACAAGGATTTCTATAGGCGACTGGCCCAACGGTCTCTACCTGTCTGCCTCTACAAACTGAAAGTTTCCGAAATCACAAATCGAATAACAAAATAGCACCAAAGAACCTTTTAATCCCAAGAAGCCCCCACAATAAAGCTAGATCAGCTTCTCTTCTCCTACAATTCTACCCAATAAACAAAGATCATAATTAACTTAATAAAAAGGAAAGGAAGCAAAATAAAACACACCATGATGTTGATTCACAAATGAGCAATCTAATGCTATTCTGACAAGCTCACACAAGAAACAAATATAAACCACAGAGAATTTGAGAAGTAAAATAAGTTATCCAAGACAACAATAAAAACATATGGCAGTAAAATAAATAAATGAGCAAACGATTTGAGATTTTGGATTCATTCGTATCATGTTTCCAGCTTCACAGCACAACAGGGCTAGTATAGTCTTGTTCTGAAACAGATTGACAGGGAAGGTCAATTTAAAATGATCCAACATTGTAGAGGCATTATTAGGTCTCACAAGATGAGAACCTTAAATTATGTGAGGAAAGCTCCTAAGTATAAAAAATGGGTAGATGTAAATAAAAACATTAGAACTACTTAGCAACATGATGGAGATTAGTGAAATAGCTTATATACACATAAATAATTAAATAAAGAATTTGACATATCAGTAATTTTGAGGAAGGTATGCCCTTTTAGTAATTTTGAGGAAAAACTGAGTACAAAGGATAATACAAAGAGTTAGCCGGGGGCTAACAAAATAAAAAAAAGAAATTAAGAAACTCACCTACTCTAAGAAGAAGGGGAAGAGACCTAACTTTACATGACAATTACAAAGAATCAACCCAATTGATAATTAAAGAGTGAAAATGACTAGGGACTTTAAGGAGATGAAGTTTAACTTCCTCCTTTAACATATGCTTCCAATTTGCCATTGAAGGGGGTTTATAATTGAAAATATAGTCACTTCTCTCCTTCCATATGCACCATGATGCCAACATAAAGAGATCCATAAAGAAAGGTCCTGCAAAGACTTGTTTTTGATCTATTAACATTTGATTTATATCATCTTGTATATTCCACTGAAAACCAATAGAGAACCATCTACTTTCAGCTGATGGGCATTCAAAGAACAAATGCAACAGAGTTTCCTTAATATTTTTGTGACAAAGTACACAATTATAGCCTTCCTCAAGAACTTTGTGTTTTCTTCTCAACATTTCTCTTGTATTTAGTCTATCAACTAGTAGCAGCCACGCAAAGAATTTTATTTTCGACATACATTTAGATTTCCATATCCATCTAAGTGGAGCCGGTCGTGTGACATCCTTGAAATTATGCTGATACGTCTTCTTTGATGTGAACAGTCCAGAATGCCATTGATATATCCATATATCATCTTGATCATTATCTCCTCTAAAGAATTCAAGATCATTTTGAAATAGAAGGTATTCATTGGAAGCTGATCTTGACATGGGCAGTTTGAAGAGGTTAATTAGGTTGGTAGCTTGCAAGCATTGTTTCAGCGATAGATGTATATGTTGGGCATATGAATATAGTGTAGGATATTTACTTGAGAAAGGCAGCTGCATTAGATGATCTTCCCAAACTCCAACTGTATCGCCAGATCCAACAAACAATGAGCTATCTCTTTGAAATTGCCTGTTAAGCTAAGTATGTCTTTCCACCAAAAAGATCCTCTAGGGGGAGTTAAATGAGGCACTTTATCTTGGTAATAGGCACTCCAAATTAGCTGCACCCATGGAACATTTACCTTATTATAAAATTTATAAAGATGCTTTGTGAGTAAAGCCTCATTTTGAAGTTCTAAATCTTTGATCATAAGTCCTCCCTTATCTTTTGGTTGTGCTACCATTTCCCAAGATGCTAGATTATATCCTTTGGCATTTATATCAGATCCTCTCCAAAGGCATTGTTTTCAAAATTTATCAATCTTCTCAATCATAGTTTTTGGCAAATTAAGAGTACACATAAAGTACATGGGTATGGATGAAATCATTGAGTTGATAAGCTGTAACCTTCCCGAGTAATTGAGGTACGTGGAGCTGGCTGAAAGTTTCCTCTCAATTCTGCACATAAGTGGATTATAATCTCTGACCAAAGGTTTTGTAGTGCCCAGTGGTAATCCCAAGTAAGTGAAGGGTAATCTGCCTTATATGCAGCCAAGGACACTAGTTAGGAGAGGAATTTTGTGGCTTGGAAAATTAATTGGAACTAAGCAAGATTTCTAAAAATTGACTTTCAATCCAGTGGAAGTGGCAAAACTTTGCAGAAGATCTTTTAAACAAAATAGAAACTAGAGTTGGCACATATGTACGCACAAGTTTCTTCGTTCATGGTCACATGAAGATCAGGCAATGCGAGTTGTAAATAGCTGCAAATGCATTTGGCATATAGGAACATGGTTCAAGCTTGTTCAATTACCTTGAGGGAACGAAACCTGAGGGAGGGGTCGTGGATGTGGAGGGATGGCGAGGACGGTGAGTCGTTGATGACCATATTGGCACCGGACGGCGGGAGTAGACACAGATAGGACAAGGGGGTGAGATCCAGATACAGTGGTGACTTTGGTTGCTCGCAGGATCTGCAGACGGCAGCGGCGGTCACTCTGAGTCGGCTTTGGACAGGTATAAATCAGCGGTGGACCGCTACGAGACAAAAAAAAAATCTTTTTCCTTCAGGTACATCAAAACCGAATGTCATACTGTGTTTGATTAAAAAAGAACATAAAATCTTTTTCTTCAGGTACATCAATACACATTGGACCACCAAGTTTAAAAAGATAAGAAGTTAGGGACCTGTGGCACCCTAGAAAGAACAGCGCCTTGGATCTTTGCCAAATATATACGGTAATGCTTGAGATTGTAAATGGGCTTTCACCCTGGCGGCCCAGCTCCCACGCCTCGTCCATCTGCGCCACACCCTTATCTACTCCCTCGACGCCTCGTCCATCCACGCCTCGTCTTCAACCTTCGACCTCCGGGCTCCAGCTCCTCCTTTCTCTCTCCAGCAACCCCAGCTCCTCCTAATCCCATCTCCTCCGACGACGATGGCGGTCGCAGATCCAACGGCGGCGGCGGATCCGGCACCGGCGCCCGCGGCCAGGTGGGCCTCTCTCCTCTCCCCTCCTCTTCCAACTCTGGCACCGTCGAGCTCGACCCCCTCCTCCACCTCACCACCACCTCCACTTCCTCCCCGGGTATAGAAACGTCCGGTCGGCTGGGGGAAGGAAGGGAAGACAAGCGGTTGAGAGGTAGGAGGGCGGCTTAGGTGCCCTGGCGGCGGGGGAGGCGGCCGGGCCAGGCCTAGGGCCGGGGCGAGGTCGCCGGAGCTAGAGAAGAAGGTTGCGGCGAGGTCGCTGGAGGCGCTAGAAGGAGGGGGAGGGCGGTGGCGAGACCCTACTGCCGGCGGCGGGGGCGGTGGCCGGCGACGGGGGGCGAGGAACCCAGAGATGGAGATGGAGAAGTTCAGGTGAGTAGGGCATCCGACGCGTAGGACGTCCTAGCGCTTGAATCATCCAAATATATATGAGGCTTGACAAAAGCATGCATAGGCCATTCTTTAGGCTCCGTTCAGTGTGACGTTATTGCCCATATATATATATATATTGGGTCCATATATAAAAAATTTACTTAATATCTATTTTTTAGAGTAAGTTGCACCCACCATACAACAACTTGAGAGGTGGGTGCAGATTAGTTCAATAACTTATAGAATACTTAATTTAGTGCGACAACTTGGCAAGTATGTGCATATTGCTCCAACAACTTATAAAATGTCCAATTTAGCGCAACAATTCGTCAAATTGGTGCATTTATAGTCCCAAAGTTACAACGATGATGTATTTGGTCACATTGTATAGCAATGAGATAATATTCAACTCGAAACAAATAATTTATAATTATGTGCTATTGATATTCGCAATCACAATGGTGATATAGTCTTCAAAGACAAGAATCATTATTTAAAAATTTTAAAAAATATAATTTCATTGAAAATGAGAGATATTTTGTATCTACGTACCAAATTAATTTAGTCTGATTTTGATGTAATAAAAAGTGTTGTCTATGAAACATTGTGGTTTTGACTTATAAACAAACAATGTTGAAACATGAGAAACCTGATTTACACATATTTATATGTTTAAAGTATGCACAAAAGCAATATTTTATATTTAATTTGAAATTTCTAGCTAGTATTTTAACTTTCATTAATAAGTGAAAGACGTTAACTAATTCATTAGGGTAAGTTTACACCGTATGTTAATATTTTGTTATGAATAGAATATTCTGTCAAAAAGTTATTTTTTATTTCAAGCTTTTTTGCTTTTATTAATTTTTTCAAAAATAAATACACACCGGTAAGATGAAAAAATAAAAAAATAAATGTGAGAAAATACAAGATAATATCGCAAAATCCATTTAAAAAATGACATATCCCAAAATTTATTTTAAGAGAAGAATCCTAAAAATGGCATAATACATGACAAATACATCATATTTGTAACGTTTGGACCATAGATACACCAATTTACTAAGTTGTTGCACTAAACCGAGCATCTTACAACTTGTTGGACCAATTTGAACCCACATGCAAAGTTGTTGTAGTAAATTAAGCATTTTATTAGTTATTGGACTAATTTGCACCTAATGGCCAAGTTGTTGTATGGTGCATACAATTTACTCTTGTTTTTAGAATAATGAATATGATATGTCTTTGCCAAGTATGCAACATGCGGAAGATGACATTTTTATTTCATCATATAGAAAATAGAAAAGAGAAAAGAGAATTTTTACAATGGTTGTCGAGAAATTGACGGATCACGACAGCCGATCCAACGGCTAAAAAGGCATAGGAACCAAGAGGAACCAATTAAAGCGATACTGGGAGGACACCAAATGAATATTAAACGGTGGGCCCATACACACCAGACGCGTATTGAAATTGATACCTAAAGAAATTGGGATAATTCTAAATTTGAAATTTTTTATGTAATTAAGGGTAGTATGGTAAACAGAGTGAGGTCAAAGAAAGAAAATAAGTAGGAGTGACTGAGACCTCCAAAAATTATACTACAACATTCAGTCCGATTGAATGAACTGGTTCAAGAATCTATAGAGCGACTCCATAAATTGGGGACGCAATCAACAGGATAAGAATCGACAAGTGTCAGTCCAATTAAATGAATAGTTAATTGTAGTTTCAGTCCTCAATCTACTATAATCTCCAAAACGAATTCATGACCATGTAATCAAGTTAGAAAAACATACAGTTTAATAAAACTGCATCCATCGTACAAATACATGGACTAAATATATATAACGACGGGGAGATGATCGATCGTTCTCATGAACCGCAAAAAGCAAACGAAACGGAGAGATCATCAAACTGGACTGAAATAAAAGCGCATTGCATCGTTGGTTTCTTATCCACTCGAAGAGTAGGTGAGTAGCTCTCGGTGAACACGATGGCAACACACGCACACTAGTTCTGGACACAAACCCCACTTCACAACCAGCTCCCCATCGAAGCACCTTCACTGTTGGCCATGGCAACCAGACTTCAAATGCCTCCCAAGGTATGGTGTCTTACACTGCAGGTCCCTCGACAGAGCAACTTCACCTGGCCAAGGCCCATCCGCACCCTCGCCAACCACTGGAATCCATTGGAACTGGATCATTAACGTCTTATATGATTCTTTCTCGTCAATTCACACTTACTAGTGATTTGCGTGCGTCCATGCGCGCGAGCAATGGCCACGGTAGCATTGATAAAGAAAACACAATATGGAGATTAGCGGTGTGCAGACACGAACTAAGTGCTACATGTGGGTAGATAGATGTTCAGTTCATCATAATCGCACATAAAAGAGTTCAACGATAATCTGCAAAGGAACTGCGGTGTCTGAGATGGCCTAAGATAACACAATATACATCCAACGAAAGTCAGGAATGCATGTCTTCATGAAGGAGTGATGCCTTGAGGCGCCAGCTTCGAAGATATCACCAATGTTCACATCATCATTGCAGGTGTCAGCTTCGATCCGATTTCAAGCTGCCTGTTGTCTCATGGTCAGGGAAGCACATGTGTAAACATTAGGCCATATCATCTTAGTGTATACATGCTGTTGTAAGGGTGTGGCCGTGGTATACCTCACAGCAGGTAGAAAGACTCAGAGGAGATGCCATAGGAGGACCTGGTATCTCACATATGGTTGTTGTACCTTCCACAATTAGGCTCCTGGTTGGCTGCATGATATGTCAAAACATGATTAGCAGGTTCATCATGCATTGATGTTTCATATTCATATGGATGTTACCCAAATAATTTTCTATAAAAACACAATTGATTAAGGATAATGGCATGCACCCTTCCCACAGAATTTTAGTAATGTTGCGTAACAGCTCAAGGGCTTAAACAATTAACATTGCTTAGATGTTTATTCTCCGCAATCCAACATAAGCACACTCAAATAATATCATTACATAAACAGAGAATTTTGTCTTACAGGTGAGAGAGCATAAGTGGGATTAACACTTAAATCTTGGATAACCAGTACTGTAATAAGTTGAGCCATGATCATGGGATGATTAATTTTCTTCTTGGCACACAGCTTAGAGACAACTGCACATTTGAAGCTTCAGGTGTCAGAGAATGAAATTCTACTAGTGAAGTGCGCAGGCACAAAAATGTTGCAAAAATGGATTATAGTACTGGATGCTGAAAGGGACATGTATTTCAAAACGTTTCTACAATTTCTTTACCTACGAAAAATTGATAGAGGCCGACACTATTAATATCAGGACTACCACTATTGACCGAAGGGTGTATAATAGAAAATAATCTGGTAATTACATGTTAATCGATGAGCGTCACAACTCTTTGTTCCTATATTCTAGCAAAACGAACACATAACAGAAGAAAGCTCCATTGCAACATTAAATGGTGTATAGCATAGCAGAAATATGAAGACAAGGAGGATAAGACAGAGCAACAGGAGATGAATTCACCAGTTTATACTTTTCATATACTAAGCTAGGATGTTCCCGAAGAATTGTACAAGGTCAAGCATCTAGCAAGTAACAATATGTAAATTTAGTGTACAAATCAGTGCTACCTTCAAAAAGTCATGAATAAATAACTATTAACTAAACATCACTTTTTAATCATGTCATTGTCAAAAAATGTTGATACAGTGAATGAACTAATAGGAATGCCTAGTACCGATTCAATATTGCAATATCCTTAAAGGAACAACAGGAATACAAATAGCTTTTAGGCATATATACATGTTTATCATGTTTTGTCTAGAGACATAATCTCATTTAAGGAAGTAAATTCAATAGGGCACCCTTGTTTTTACTGAAAGATTATCCATGCAAATAACAGGAAGTGAAGAACAGATGACAGAAAGTGTTTACCAAAGAACCATACCGTGCATATTTGTACCCCCATGTAACAAACAAAATCCTCAGGAATATCAAGCTGGGTGGTATGGAGCAGACCAAGATACCCAACGCAAACCCTGCAAAATTTTCATCGTTTCAATAAAGCAGCATTAGTTAGAGCAATAGGTTTGAGGCGGCAACTATAGTACTTACCACAGGGGTTTGAGAGAGGAGCATCTATCTGTGAGGTAGTGACCAGCAATGGAGCCAGCGAGGAACGACAAATTTGGCTGTCCAGTCACAACATTTCGAATAGGTCTGCAAGGCACATAAAGAAAAAAAGGCAATGGTGTCTTTAGATCCAATACTGGCTATCATATGCAGAATAAATCAATCCAGAATCCACTGCTTGTCTCGTAAAGGAAACATCATATTCATTTTTGTGAATTGAACCTTGCATATTCTTGACACAGGTGAAAATAAAACTCAACTCTAAGCATTTGGTCCAGCAACCAACCTTTGATATTGCGAATGTTTCAAATGGTCCATAGCATTTTGAATGGCTAGTTGAAAGCAATTTTATGCAGGAACATACACACAGTAAAATTCTTGAGAAAGCATGTGGAAACTTTTCTTTATTTTCATGTTCAAAATACAAAATGTTCATGACAAAAACCGAATCATAAATCTCTTGAAATCCTCACAAGCTTCAGGTATTTCTAAGATGGTGAACTTCTGGAAGGTTCAAATTGCTTCTAAGATGGTGATAACTTGTCTGATTTGACTCGTGAGCTGTGTCCAATGGTGTTTCTTCAGTGATACAATTGCAGTGGAAGGAGCGTTAGACTATGCGAGTATCTTTATTCTTTATAGATTGGTGTGCACCAAGAGAGCCGCAAAGAAAGGAAAAACTGGAAAACAGGAATTGCATTTATGTACCTTTCTTTGCTTGCATCTTGTTGCTCGGTACCGAAAGAAACTCATACTGGTCGCTGCAGCCTGCTTCTTCCAGTGCTGCCTTGCATGGCTGCTGCAATATGGAGCGATTCAAAAAAGAAAAGTGATGTTTAGTTAATAGTTATTTACCAGCACGACGAGGACGCAGCCTGTGCCCCAGATCCCGGCCCTCCGCCGACATGGCAGCCACACTCCCGGACCCCTTCCTGTTTCCTCTCCGACTGCGCCCGTGTTCCGCCTCCTCAGCAGCCCGCCGCTAGGTCTGGATCTGGATCTGGTTCCACCTCTTCAGCAGCACGCGCAACACAGCGGCGGCCACATTCCACGGTGAAGACGCCGGAGACCCAGAGGATTAGACGCCACCGACGGTGGAAGAGAGGACGACGAAAGGAAAAGGCGGCGAGCCGAATTCGCATGCCTGAGGCAACCGGCAGGAACAGAGCGGAAGCCGAGAAGGGGGCCTCGGCAGCTCTTTTATCCTCGTCGTTGTCCGGCTCAGCTGGCACGCGAACGAGCAGCCAGCACAAGACACTGCCGCACGGACCCATGCGCATGCGCAGAAAGCCATCCCCACCGGCAGCGGCACCGGGGCTGCAGGCGCCGGCACCCATCCCATATTGCCAACGCTACCCGAGAAACCCTGCAGAGCAGCGGCCACTGGACCACCCAGCGCTGAGCCAATGAGCGCTCGACAAAAAAAAAAAAAGGACACACCGTTGAAATTCCAAACCCTGGCCCCACCCGCAGCGGCACGCGCGCACGAAGACACGAGGGACCCTATTTAGCTGCATCGAGTGAAGCCCACCAGTCACAGCTTGCGCAGGCACAACGCCTGCGACACCTCCCGCAGAGCATCTGAAAGCCCGTTTCCAGGCCACGCTGCGGCTGGGGCCGGCCAAGGCTAACCAACCAGCGATCGACAACGCCTCGGGTCATCCAATGCATGAACGACAACGGCGTACCTGCCTGCTCTGACCACACCTGTTTGCAAGGCATATGTCAACGAGCTGACTACCGCCGATGTAGATCAGAACGGCCACAATCTTTTTTACTGACGTGGCCACCCTGAGGCCGTTTCATGGCCACAACAAATGTTTTCTTTAAATTTATTTAAATTTAAATTTATGTAAATATCTTCAGACAAATAATTTCCCTGGCTTTTTGCACGCAGAAGAGCGGGAACAGCTTGCTCGTGTTGGCGAGGCTAGCCTGGCCCGGCAAGGCAAGGCAACTCTTAAGGACGTACCAAACGCGCCTCCCCTTTCCGTTCCGTCCCCCTACTCGTGCGTTCTCTCTCGGCCCCCTCTCGCTCTCCGACGACTGGTGGGCCGCCGCCGCCGCCGCCGCCGCCGCCGCCCTAAGCCAGGTGCTGAGGCTTTAGTTGGTCTCTTCGCCTGCAACGAGTACCCACCAGGTACTTCCACGGCTCCACCCCTTCTCTTCCCTTCCCTTCAAGCTGAGCACGGAAACCCTAACCTAACCTAACCTAAAGCTATTAGCTATTTGACAAGCCTCCAAACTTTCCAAGTTTTTGCAAAAATTATGAACCCTAACTTAATCTATTTGGGTATTTGTATTCGTGTCTGCCTAATTACAAGGTGATGTAGGTATTATATGCCTAATAATTTCGTTTGTTTGTTTGCAAAAGTTGTTGGATCACCCATGGCGTCCGCCCCTGTGGTGGAAGGGATGGAGCTGGATGGCGGTGAGCGGCACCGGGATAGGGAGAGGAGGGAGAGGCATAGGAGGGAGGAGAAGGACTACAATGGTAGCGGAAGAAGGGAAAGGGAGAGAGAGAAGGACGACAGGAGAAGGGAGAAGGATGATGGTAAGCATAGGGATAGGGATAGGGATAGGGACAGGGACAGGGAGAGGGAGAGAGATAGGGATAAGGATAGCAAGTATAGGGACCGGGATAAGGAGCCAGAGCGTGACCGGAACCGGGACCGTGGCAAGGATCGGGAGCGGGAAACAGATCGGCAGCGTGACAAGGACCGTGGCAAAGACCGGGATAAGGAAGCGGAGCGCGATAAGGAAAGGGAGCGGAGGGACAGGGATAAGGAGAGAAGCCGCAACAGAGATAAGGACAAGGACAGGGCAGAGAGGGAGGATAGGGATCACGAGAAGTCAACGGGGAAGGGTCGTGGAGAAGATGATGCAGATTCAACCAAGGGTGACAAGGGGGATCAGAGGCAGAGAGTTGATGCCTCAGGCGATGCTGAGCAGCCCGCAGCAGATCAGCTCAGAGAGCGTATTGCAAGGTAACTTGGTCTTTCCTTCTTCATATGTTTGATAGCGTGTTGAGCAACTGTATGTCGTCATTTGTTTCTTCCTGCAACGTTAATTGCATCACCTTCTCTGCTGATAATAGGTTAACTCAAGACAGCATTTATGCATAACCAACCAAATTGCAAATACAACTATTTTTTGTATGATTTATTTTACTTTTGTGTTCATATGAAGGGCGGCCCTGGTGCAAGCGGTAGAGCTTTACCGCCTGTGACCAAGAGGTCCAGGGTTCAAGCCCCAGCCTCTGCACATTTGTGCAGGGATGGCTGCTGGCTATTTTCCCTTCCCCAGACCCCGCTGTGCGGGAGCCTACGGCACTGGATACGCCCTTGTGTTCATATGCATTAGTCAGGCAAAGTTGTGGCTGATGGCTGTCTCCAGAACATTTAATGCACATATGAAGTGCATTTTGGTTGAAACCAGTCTTGTGTTGTTATAAACCTGTACAACTTTGAATGTTTCATAAGGTCCCTAGGTTAGAACAACTTGGAAAATACTGCCTTACCTTTACACTGTAGAACATTGGCAATCTTTATCGTAAAGCATGAAAACATGCAAGTTCAAGGAACTTCTTATAGGGCTTAAGACAAGGCATCAGAAACCTTTGGTAGTGGTCTATCTGCTAATGAACCATGTCCATTCAGTGTAATCGGTGAATGTCATATATTGTACTCTCTCCACTTTTAAATATATGACATTGACAGGCTAGAACTAATTACCTTGTCCTAAATGTCATATATTTGAGTACGGATGGTGTATCTGTTTATGGTCTGTATCATGACTGAATCCACTAATAATATTTGTTTCTGTTGAACAAAGTACATTATATAATGATGGTTCTGCTTCCCTTTTCCGTCTTCATCCATCACAAATTATGATCATGCTAGAGTTATAATGTTTTCTCTTTCCATCAAATCTTACTATTAAGCAATGAAACATGCAAATAATTTCTAAATCAGGCTATTTCCTGTAGGGCAAAGGAGGAAAGATTGAAGGACAAAAAGGAAGGAGGAATACTGGATGGTAATGATGGGGCTTCTGAGATACTGTCATGGGTGGGAAAGAGTCGTAAACTTGATGAAAAAAGGCAAGCTGAAAAGGAGAAAGCATTACGTCTTGCACGAGCATTGGAGGAACAGGTTATTATTGCCAATTTTCTTGGATATACTGTAATAAGGTATCCTAACCTAACCTTAATCTGTTTTGATGTCAGGATAATATCTTGGCAGAAAATGGCGACGACGACGATGATGAAGAGGAAGACACACAAGTTGGAGGTAGTGATATACAGATCTTTTTAGTTGCCATGATTTTTTTCTCTTGGAACTGTTAATAGTTGGCTAACTGCTACATTTTTTGGGGGGTGATACAATTGTTTGTTTTTAATATACTGTGAATTGCAATCATGGTTACAAGTGCCTTTGTTTTTTGTTTTGGCAAAAACAGACCACTTATCTGGTGTTAAGGTTCTTCATGGCCTTGATAAGGTTTTGGAAGGTGGTGCAGTTGTTATGACTCTCAAAGATCAGAGTATTCTTGCCAACGGAGATATCAATGAAGGTAAAGGTTCCTCTCTCTCTCTCTCTCTCTCATCTTTTCTCAGTCTGGCCATTTTCTCTAAAAGACAATAATTTGTAGATGCTGATATGCTTGAGAACATTGAGATTGGTGAGCAGAAACAAAGAGATGAAGCTTATAAGGCTTCAAAGAAGAAAGGAACTTATGATGACAAGTAAGTTCACTATATGCACATAACATGTTCGTTGGTTGTTGCTAGCATCTCGTAGATTTGGCACCTAACCTTCATTTAATTGGTTGTCTGTAGGTTCAGCGATGATTCATTGTCAAAGAAGTCAATGCTGTCACATTATGATGACCAAATGGAAGATGAGGTAAACATTCTGTTTAGCTTCTATTTCCAGGATGTTTCTGTAATTGTATTGTCTTGAAATTATCAGGGTGTGACACTTGATGAAGGTGGACGTTTCACCGGTGAAGCAGAAAAGAAGCTAGAAGAGGTGCTTTATATTTGCCCTATAAACCATAATATTTCACTAGCGGCATTTGGCTTGTTTCTTAGGATAATACAAATACGCTCTGCTGGTACACTGCATGATCTGATAGATGTTTTTTGTTGCCAGCTCCGGAAAAGGATTGAAGGTACTTATGTTCAGAAAAAGACGGAAGACCTTACTTCCACCACAAAGATATCAACAGACTATTTTACCCCTGATGAAATGCTTAAATTTAAAAAACCAAAGAAAAAGAAATCCTTGAGGAGGAAGGAGAAGCTGGATCTGGATGCACTTGAAGCTGAAGCAATTGCTTCTGGATTGGGGGCTGCTGATCGTGGGTCCAGGAACGACAGAAAGCGACAGTCCGCTAGGGAGGAAGAGCAAGCAGCTGATGCTGAAAAGAGAAATAGTGCATATCAAATTGCCATTGCAAAGGCTGAAGAGGCATCAAGAGCATTGCGCGAGGAGAAAACTGCACCTACTAAACCTGCTGAAGAAGAAGAGCTTGTTTTTGGTGATGATTATGAAGATCTGCAGAAATCTCTGGAGCAAGCAAGAAAGTTGGCCCTAAGGAAGCAGGAAGAGGCTGCCGCTTCTGGTCCTCAGTCCATAGTTGAACTGGCTACTTCAACCAAGAGCCAAGAGGATACAGAAGCCGCAGAAGGAGATTCAGAACAGAATAAGGTTGTTATCACAGAGATGGAAGAGTTTGTGTGGGGACTACAATTGAAT
Source organism: Bothriochloa decipiens (assembly GCA_023333625.1). Classification (NCBI taxonomy): domain Eukaryota; kingdom Viridiplantae; phylum Streptophyta; class Magnoliopsida; order Poales; family Poaceae; genus Bothriochloa; species Bothriochloa decipiens. The sequence goes on from CM041637.1 coordinate 39,942,923, forward strand.
CAAGGTAACCTGTTTGAAGGTTTTTCTATATAAATCTTTGAAGATGTGTGATGAGTTTGTAAGTCCTAGTGATAATGAGCTTTTAAGTATTGTCTACTGCTGTTATCTTTTACCAGGAACACACAAGCCAGAAGACGATGTGTTTATGGATGAAGATGATGATGCCATGCCTTCAGATAATCTCGCAAAAGATGACACTAATGGGTTGGCAGAGATGAAAGAGGAAGCCCCGACAGAAATACCAGTCAAGGTTGAAGAGGATGGAGTCAAACCGGATGAGGTTATACATGAAGCTGCAGTAGGCAAGGGTTTAGCTGGTGCTTTGAAGATTCTTAAGGAGCGAGGAAGCCTCAATGAGGGAACAGATTGGGGAGGCAGAACCACAGACAAGAAAAAGAGCAAGCTTATAGGTGTGGAGGATGGACCTAAAGACATCCGCATTGAAAGATTGGATGAATTTGGTAGAGTGGTGAGTGCTCAGGACTTCATGATGCTTAGACACCATGGAAATTAATTACTGAATTGTATTTTTAATGATTTTGCCAATAACTAATTTTATATAGATTGTTAGTTCTATCTTCTTTTCTCAAGATGATAAGCTGCAAAAAAAACATGTTAATCATTTCTCTTTTGGTGCTATTCTTACATTCTATTTGATGTCTGGAAGATTGGATGTGAGAAAAATGACAATGTTTATCCTGAACTATGTGTCTTCTTCCCCCCTCAGATGACACCTAAGGAGGCATTCCGTCATCTTTCGCACAAGTTTCATGGCAAGGGGCCAGGTAAAATGAAACAAGAAAAACGCCAGAAGAAATACGAGGATGAGCTGAAAACCAAGCATATGAAATCTTCTGACACACCACTATTGGCTGCGGAAAAGATGAGAGAGGCTCAATCTCGCAACCAAACACCATACCTCATTTTAAGTGGCAATGCAAAAACAAGGTATGCTCACAACATGCTTATAATCTCCACAGTTTGCATTTTAGTTTTCATTGATGCCACTAGCCTACTAAGCGCTGAATTGTTCCCATATCCTGGAATTCCTAACAAAATATTTGCAAATGTTACTCTTTGATTGTAGTATTACGTTATGGTACACAGTTGTTTCTTTCACTAATATTTCCTTTTGTTTATTAATCTTGACTGGTTAATATAAAATTGTTATCTAGTATTTATGTTGGCCTTTTAAGCTTTGGGAAAGTATCAAGTGGAAATCCACTTGATAATTTGATAAGTATTGCCTTTAGTTTAGATTTTGGAGGAACTTAATGGACACATGGATGGTTATTTGTGTAACTTCCATGAATTTAAAAATATACGAGGGACCCAATATAAATAAGAATATGAGCCATCTGTTTTTTCATTCAATGGTTCGTTTGGGAGCTTGAGTGTTGCCAATAGAGGCACTGTTAACCTATCCTCTTCCAATCGAAGTGATAGCATATCTTATGTATGCATTGTTATGTATGTAATAACTTCTCGATTTTTTTTCCTGGTGAGATGACTAATCTAGTTTATCTATGTTTATTTTAGTCAAACAAGTGATGCTGGCGGCTATGCTACCTTGGAAACAGAGCACCCTGGGAGCCTAACGCCCATGCTTGGGGACAAAAAGGTTGGCCTGTGATACCCCTGTTGTATTCTGTAATATTCTTACTTGTTTAATGATGTACAATGCTATATATTTAGTGATCTGATATTGACTGGTTTGTCGGCAGGTCGAGCATTTCCTGGGCATCAAACGAAGTGCCAAGCCTGGAAGCTTGCCTCCTCCAGTCCCAAAGAAACCGAAGAACTGAACCTGCTCTGTCATTCACTGAGTAGCAATCAGCCGACTTGCTTCAGCAGGCTTACAATGTTCACTCCCACCTGCCAGGCCACACACATATTTGCTGCGAGTAGCCTACACGGCATGCTGAAGCCCCGGTGCTCTGAGAATGCAATAGCCTGTACATTTCTTCTAAGCTGATCACACTAACATTCTGACACGTTTGATGCGATTTTGTAATTCAGTAATACTTGTGCATCCTTGCTCTGCTAAACGCAGATGTTGAACATTCAAGTGATGGAACTAAATATTGTTCTGGCGACACACCATTTTTGTTTGAATATTAACTCTAGTTATGATGTCTGCCTTGGGGTTTCAGTTGTTGCCGGCATTCGTGTCTCCGAAAAGGGTTCACAAACCTAAGGTTGTGAGCAACTGTAATATTGCATTCTCTGAAGCAACTAGTATGATCTTGATGTATACAGTCTTGTAGATAGCAACTACTATGATCTTGTTCTATTGTAGATAGCGATACTTTTATCTAGTGTCCATATGATATTTACACAAATAAAATTAAAACATGGAATATAGAATTTAAATGCATGATGAAAAAGATGGAATGCAAGCGCCATCAACCTCTGCAGCTGCAGGACATTGTGGTTGTGGTTGTGCTTCCATTTTGCGGCATCTAGGGTGCTTGCTGCTTGCATTGGGCAGTGCAGGACACCTCTGACGGCGAAGATGGAGCCAAGTTCGACTGCTTGCTATTTGGTGAGCACAAAACCAAACTAGGCTCCCCAGTTGTGCGTCGCTGTACAAGGAGTATGGAACTACAATGGCCGCCCTTAAGGTATATGTGCCTCTCTACGAGCTTGCTTGTTCGTTCAAGCTTGTCTTTCATATAATCTGGATCATCATCATGTTCACGTGCTATGTTTTGGGGTACGATTTCGACTAGGACGACTTACACGCCTGCGTCCATGGCGCGCTGCCGTACGAGAAGGTGTGCTCAGGCAGCTGCTGCTTTCCCTGCCGCAGAGGAAGATCGTGAGCCCCCTTTTCCCGATTCTGATCCCAAATCCTCTTTGTTTCCATCAAGGAGGAGAATTTTGTCCTGTTCGTTTGGTCGTTTCTGGCTGGCTGATTCTGGCTGCTGCTGATTTTTTATGAGAGAAAAATACTGTTGAATGGCTGGCTGATAAATTCAAAAGGCTGTTTGTGCCTGAATATGCTGCATGTCTGCGTCTATGCTCATGTCTGAAACTGCTGCCCCTGCGTGCCCCGTCTGCAGACTCTGACAAGGCCCACGCGGCCAGAGGCCTGGAGAAGCTCGGCCCCGAGGACTGCTTCCAAGGGGTCATCTGCTTCGAGACCCTCGATCCGCCAACGCCAACCGAGAAATCTTCATTCTGCTTGCTGTTGCTTTTAGCCACTGCAGGTCAAGACAGCAACCTGGCATCATTTGGAAGCCACCATATCTGGCTGAGACGACAAAGAGAAGGTTCTATACTATGTGTTACCGAACTAGTAGGATTACGACAACTGGAACTAGAAACGCATACAGATCGAGACTCCGACCACCGTCGAGAGCTTGCCGCCGGCCACCAAGGCACGGTTCTGTTCTGAGTTTATGGTTCAAGTTCTTCGCGTGGAAGAGAAGCAATACATATCAGAGCCGATGCTGCTGATCGCCCATTGGGCCGAATGGAAAAACGCGAATAAAGAAAAGCCTGGGCTTCGGTTGACGTGGGCTGGTCCACTGCGGCCCAAATACTCTGGTGTTAGGCTTCCTGGGCCTCGTCTTGCGCCGATTGCCTTCACTGCCTTCAACAACAGCTTCATCTTGATCACTGTCAGGTACCTTCCTTTCAGTTGATTCCGCACCAGGATCAGGAGGGTTGGTGACACTATGTTGATCGATGCAAACCAAAGCGCTGGCAATGAACTCTCCCACACATCGACAACACCTTTGAATAAGCGCGCCTGTCATTCTTGTGTCACGTCATTCATATATGGCTGCATATCCTGAGAGCAGGGGATCGATGCTGCAAGACATTTTTCTGCTGTTTTTTGGTCAGATTAATTAGCACAAACGAGTTCCCTACTATATACATCACCAGACACACACGAGCATCATTGCAATAAACGGCCAAGGGTTTTAATTTGCTGTTGAATCGAAACTAATTAAAAGTCACTGCTGCCGGTAGCTCGCTCTCTGCTCCCGCTGTAGGATACTGTGTTGGACAGCAGTAGCGGTACGAAGCTGTAGCATACACTGTATCATCTCCGAAGCTGTAGCACACACTGTATCATCTCCGAAGCTGTAGCACACACTGTATCATCTCCCAATCCGTAGCATACGTGGCGCGTTCCCTCAGCACCTTGACGACGGCGATGTACGCCGCCGGCAGCTGCAGCGCCGCCCAGGCGACGACGGCCTTGGGCCACACACTCCTGGTAACCGCGCAGCGCGCAGGGTACGCCGTGCAGTCCTCCACGGCGACGTGGTACGCGAGACCGAGCGCCGCCGACGCCGCGGCGTATGTCACCAAACTGGTCACCATGTCGAGGGCCAGGTATGTCCATCGAGTCCACCGCCGCTGGTTCACGTCCTTGTCCGCGTGCACGATGACCGCCGCAGCGCTCCACGCGCACTGCAGCGCCGCCGCGGGCACCAGGAACCTGCAACACCGAGGCAAGATCGAGCAGGGTTTTTTCACTTTTGTTATTATCGAAATGAGCGAGAGAGATAAACGTGTTTACCAGAAGCAGATTTAACAGAAAATTTCTCAAATCAAAATAGAACAATTGCATAAATTGGGAGTGTAGCTTGCCACCGGTTCTCAAAGATTTATAACAGAGCAGAGCAGAGAGACGAGACCGGGCAGGCCCAACCAGGAGAACAAGCGGGTTGATGGCCAGAACCAGAATAGAGATCAACTCTTTGGGAGTGTAGCTTGCCACCGGCTGGTGGGTATGTCAACTGAACCACCCAATTCTACTCAAAAAAAAAAAAAAAAAAAAAAAAAAAAAAAAAAAAACCTGAACCACTCAACTCTATTCTGCTGGCCGATCCCTCAATTCTTCCTCTACTCAATCCTTAGTCGTTAACAGAGAACCCTGTCAAGAAGAGGAGGCGCTCTGCTAATGCTGTTGCTGGACTGACAACGGAGATGACGATCGGGCGCCAAGCCTAGCTGATTCAAGCGTGTTGGCCTCATGGGCTTAGCTTCTCAATTATTAGTCGTTATTAAGTGGGCTTATTGCCTTGTAAGGTGTGCGCGGGTATATAAGCGCCGTTGCGTGAGATTCAAGGCATCCAAGAACAGAACCTTCCTCTGCCTAAACAGAACCTGTCGTCTTTGTTCTTGCTTAATCCCAATCGAAATCCTACTTTCCCCCGTCGAAATTCTGATTCTAATTCTAGTTAGGGCCTGTCTAGTCAACATGCGTGTGTTTTAGAGAAAAGTAGCACAAGCATGTTTTTTCACACAGAAACACACGAATTGTAGCAACCCAGAAATCCGTGTGTTTTTATCTGTCCTAGCACACGAATTTTGCTAAGCTGGCAGCCAAAGCAAGTATCAGCGCACAAAGGAAAAATTCGTGTTTTTTCTCTCTGTAGCACACAAAAACAAGCAGGTGCCAAAACCATGTGTTTTGTACAGAAATTTGTATTTGTACAAGTATACAAGTTGTGTACTATTGTACTCTCTGTCAAACAAGGCCCATAAACCCATTTACCTGTTGCACTTGTAGTCGGTTGCACTTGTAGTCTTGTAGTCAGAGAATAAACAAGGCAGTATGTCAAACAAGAAACAAGGCCCAACCGTCGTTGTCCTGACGTCGAGGCACGCACATGCATATGCGCCGTGTGAGCACCCAATCGCCCACCACACATCCATCCACGAATACAGGGCGCTCGTCTTGGCACTGCCTCTAAACCCAATGCGTCGCCATCGTAGGGAAGACCCGATCCCTACTTGCACGAGGCCTCCGTGGCAGTTCGTGGTCAGGCTCCTCCGGCCTCTAGCAGAACTGCTCCTTTCACCAAACTCAAATTTCACGTGAAACAAAAAACATTAGTACTAAACGGACTGAAATGACCAACAAACCAGCTGTTGGTTGTAAACCTTGAGAGGGCATGTGGGATTGCATTTCTGCAGATAGACAGATAGGAGATAGCAGGGCAGCTGCACCTTTAGATTGCAAAGGAAACTTGTAGGACTCCAAGTCTGATTCATACGTTATCAGCCAAGGTTAGTACACCAATCTTTTGAACCAATTTCTCAAGTAGACCAATTTCTCTGAAGAAGGTACAATGAACAAATTAGCAGCGGAGAAAAAGTCTAGGAGAACCTAGATCCCTGGAATCAGTAATCATGGGAGCTATAAACACAGTTACAATGGTAAAATGGACTGATGCTTCTACTTGATCCAACAACAGGGCGTGATAAAAACATGCAGCAATTCGTGATGATCAACAGATAGAAGCTAAATTTAAGTGGCCACTTTAATTTATGTAATGAGCACCATGTTACAAGCTCACTATTTTTTTTTTTTTTTTTGCGTCCTACAAGCTCACTATTTTTGTGTACTGCCTTTTTTGCCTCATTGACTATACTAGGTGAACCAGAATTCACAACTGGATATTATTCATCATCAAAACTAGATATTGCACATGTTAGACACCATAATTGCAACAATTCGGGTATGCAATTTACTACTAATGAATGTGCAATAAAGAAATGGAAATATGTGATAGCCACTGACAGGTGAGAGCGACAGTTAAAAGACATAACCTGAACTCAAAAGGCAACCATACTGCTGCTGCTACAACCTGCAAATGAACAAAAGTCAAATGTTAATTAAAGAACTGCAGTTTACTGCCCACATGTACTGATGTACATGCATGCAGTCCTCAACATATATATCTGGACTAGTATGATCCAGTTCACTACTAACAAATGCTATTACTGTTATGAAATAGAGTTTATCTTTGACTTTAGAAATAGCAGTTCACTAGTAAAGTCTCATTGCATACTAGTGAACATAGCACTAGTATGCGCTAAACTGGATTTCAACAATAGTGAAAGGACAAGGACAAATTTTCCTGTCAGCTGAGTCAAATCACAAATAACAAATTTCAACATGTTTTAGCACTGATCATAAGAGAATTTTTTTTATATATGATAGGACAAGAACAAATAAAAGGTGTGTTAGCATAGAGGACAAATAAGAGTGTGTGTGGACCCAAAGCACAAGTCACAATAAACTTAACTCTAATAAGAGGCGTGTGTTGGAAACAGATCATAATTAACAAAAGACAAGGACAAAATGTGGTTTGGGCAAGCACAAATCACAATGAACAGATGAAAATGTGTGTTAACACAAATCACAAGATAGAATTAAGACAACCATGAAAAAATAGATAGAATTAAGACACTCAAACCACCTCAAGGTATCATGGATGTTTCATCATAGGCCTCAAAACAAATACAATTATGGAGCTTGAATCAAGGGCAGGGGGAAGGGGACAGACTGCTCACCCATACATGGACTCGCCACCTCATCTGGTTCCAGTAGGATCCCCACCTTAAACAATGAAATCCCAAGCAGACACAAAGAACAGCATGCACTCTGTAGGTAACCAAAATCAGATAAAAGACAAACAATTGCATAAGACTAGCACAATTACAATTACAATTGACAAATTTTTTCTATAGAAAGACAATTGACAATGGACAGAAATTACTCCTAGACCAGAACAATTACAAGTGACAATGGACAGAAATTCCTCCTAGACCAGAACAATTACAAGTGACAACGGACAAAAATTCCTCCTAGAGAAACATAACTACAGATTGACAATCTTTTTTGCTATGGAAGGACAATAGACAGATTTTTCTACCAGACCAACACAATTACAATTGACATTTTTTTTGCTATGGAAGGACAATAGACAGATTTTTTATCAGACCAACACAATTACAATTGACAATTTTTTTCTATGGAAAAACAATAGACAAAATTTCCTCCTAGATTAACACAACTACAATTGACAATTTTTTTCTATGGAAGGACAATTTACAGAGTATGCACCCAGACTAGCACAAACACAATTGAAAATTACTTTCTAGCACAAACACAGATTGCTTCAAATTTCATTAAATGAAAACCATATATCTTATACATTTGTTATGTTTTCAGGTACCAATTCTCAATATGGATGGCCACTCAGCACCAAAATAATAATTTGTAAATGAACACCTAATTATTTATTTGGTATGTCTATAAATTTGAATTTACTGCAGGAGAAAGTAGCACACAGACTTCTACAAATCATGGAGAATCCTCCTAAATTTCACAATACTAAAGCATGTACATCATCTACTGCAGGTAACATACACAAATGCAAGTGGGACTCTGAACCCAACTTTGATCTCACAAAAACTTATGATATTGCACATGTTCGGCACCAGAATTTCAGTGTTTTGTTTGTGCAATGTACTACTTATGAATGTGGAATAAAGAAATGGACACTAAACCCAGCTTTGTTGTACAGTATATACAACACAACACTTGAAAAATTCAGTAGTAAGTTGATCCCGAGGGCAACAACATGTCTGCCAGGACATTTCTTACTTTAGAACACAGTAGCTTAAGTGGGGTAATCAAGATAATCAAGTGTCTCCAGAACCTCAATCATAACAACACTGCAATTAACACGATGTGCCATATCAGTCATGGAAAATGCACTAGCCAGTCATGTACAGAATAAATGCTAAAAATGAAAGAATTAAAATAAAAATCCACTTACGTAGACAATCAAGCCCTTGTTGCTTTAAATGAAGAACCATATCATTTTCTAGTGCACGAACTTGGTCCAGTATATAGACAATCTGGATGGCAACAAAGTAAACCCATGACGTTCAATAGGAGTAGGGTCAGGAAAATGGCTCTAAAGAAACAACAATAGCATGATCTAAGCTAACTAAAATAGTGACAAAGCTATTTATAAAGACCTGATATTGCACATGTTAGACACCATAATTGTAGTAGTTGAAGTTTGCAATTTACTACTAATAAAAGTGCAATCAAGAAAATGGTGCTTCTACATAAAGGAATAGAACTAAATCACAGTTCAGTAGAATTATAAATGCAGTTTGTAATAGAAAGCCTTGCATCCTCTTTACTCTTTAGAACCTCAGTTGCTTATGTGACATCGTCAAAGACAATCCAAGCTTCTTGAAAGCTTCATTGAGCATGGATGTATACATGACAATTGAAATCAGGCTGAGTGCAAGTGCTCATCCCGACTACACCATTTAGGGAAATCCAACCCAACACAGCCAAGTTCAGTTTCTTCAACATTTCCCTGCAACACAGACCAACATGTTCATGCCATTAGAACATGACTAGCCTAAGAAGCAAGACAAAAGTCTGAAATACAACATGGTGTTGACCCGAAATCAAAGAGGACAAGATAAACACAAATGAATCGCAATCCCCATTTACTCATGCCCATTAGCTTATACTTAGATGCTACATATCATTGCTGGAGTATTCTGAAATATGTGAGGACAGGATAAATATTTTTGAAGGAAGTACGTCTTAAATCCCACCTCAATAGAGAAAAGCTTAGATATATGCACTCAAAAAAGAAAATAATAGCTCAGATCTACCCTAATACATTATGGACAGACCAAGGCACAGGAAATGGCGGTTACCCTCATATATAGAAATTTCAATTCATATATGAGTAAATTGCACATTTGAGTTAGTGCAACTATTATTAGTACAAAATGCAATAATATTACATATGCATTATGACAGTGTTTACATCGCTATGGTCTGTTAAGTTCCTATAGTTTAGAAAGAAAATTCATGATGTATGTATTTTACAGTAAAGCAACAAGAAGATAGATGGACAAGTAAAGATCATAGTGACTTTTGCTGAAACAACAAGAGCTAAACAAATAAGGATACTTTCTAAGTTACCAGCTCACAAACTACCAGCTCTTCCATCTCGTCCACAAGACAAACAAGCTCCTCAAGAGACCAGTTGTTTTCTCACATCAATGATCCTTTTCAAATTTTGATTTAATATATAATAGGGAGTGATATGATAAGCCAACTCTAGGAATGCTGAAAAGCATAGCACATACACTGGCAAGTAATGCAGAGGCATCGTTGTACAACCTCTAGAAAAAAAAATACTCTCTCGCATTCCATCCTTAGTTAAATAGAAGCATGCACCTATTAGCTATAGACAGTTGCACACAGACCATGTATAATCTGAATGCAACTACAACTAGAATTCACCAACGAAACAACAGCTGGGTTTGTCATACAGGTTCACCCACGCAACATAATAGCAAGCTGATGATAGCTAGACAAGATAGAAAAATAATTGCAAAAGGTTCACAGTGTAAGCTCGTTAAGAAGAATAATAAAAAATGAACAAAAAAGCATCGTGACCCAAATCAGTGAGAAGTAAGCAGAATGTTCCACATTTTAGCAAGGAGAGACCCCAGCCTAGGCATCAATAGGCACGCGAAAACAAGACGACTCCGTCCAAGCTCATCAAGATGAGGAACATAGGCCTACATAACAACTAACTTTTTTTGGAGAATTACACAACAACTAACTGGACCATAACAAAACCTAAAGTGAGACTTCCTACCATCTACCCGACACATCTAAAGAAAACCACAACCATATCTATTTAGTAATCAAAAATAAAGCTGACAAAAATAGGAAAATAAGGCCCACATCACTCATCAACTTAATGAGTACGTACAAGTTGTTTTGCCTTGCTCTACTATCTACTACTCTTTAAAGTCTTGTTTTTCTGCTTTTTTGCCTGTTTAACTGACTATATGTTCTTTATTTGTAATTTCAGAATCACCCACAACCACAAGTCAGCATCAGCAGTCAGCTTCAGCCATCAGCAAGCAGCAGTTACAGGTAAGATACCAAATCACCATGATACTGATTCATTATGGGCATAATTGCATCTATTTACATCATATATATATAGTATATACATGGTCGATCAGGTCATCCAGGCACAAGGACGACTAAATGTCCGACTAGCCGACTAGACCGATCAGGACCGACTAATCGACCCTGATCGACGACTAATCGCGATTAGTCGACTGATCAAGGGTCATACGACTAGCCTCGATAATACGATATGAAAACAGGGCGTACAACTCATCTCCCAACTCAACATCGAAAACACTGCAAATAGAGATCAAGTTTTTATCCCACCTTTAATAACCACCCATGCTCACAGCCATGCCACTCCACCAAGCACAAAGGCAATGGCACTGAAGATAGTATTGGCAAGGGCAGGCTTGCACATTTTTCCCTTGTTGTAGTGGCATGGCTGACTCTTGCTACTTCTCTCAACAGAACCAAGTAAGAAGAAGATCAGGACAACAAAAATGCCCATGAATAGTCCCACATACTTGTATTCAGTGAAAAGGAAAGAAGTTGTTCCTGTTTAAAACAAAGCAAGGCTAGTTAGAACCACAAGTTTGAATACAATTATACAATAAAACCAGAGAATAACCACTAGTAAGACAAGGCCTAAAAATAACAAAAATGATGATGAGAAGCAAGGCATTCAATTTTTAGAAAAAATACATTTAGAAACTAGAATCAATGTACTAACTCCAATTTTATTCACACTTGACTGAAAATTCAGAAAAGAATAGACAGGATACAGTGAACATACAAGAAGCACTCTCTTTGTTTTTGGTTATAAAAAGCGAGACTTCTTACCATCTAATCTAATGACACGCCTAAAGAAAATTTAGAAGGCACACAGTAATAAGAGGTTTGCTTTCAAAGGCACAAACATAGAATGACTTCAGGAAAAGCTCTTCTTCAGTAAAAATATCCAGATTTTTGGTACTTAGGAAAAACCCAAACAACAGCGCCTTGCAAGTCTAGTAAGCTCCCAAATTTAATAAGGTGAGCGAGTGAAAGGTTCTAATCCACCATCTAAAAAAATCAGGCTTTGAAGCCTTTTACACTGCAACAAACAAAACTAAGGCAACCCAAATGGTCGAACCTATAGTCTACCTCATACAAGTCACTACAATTTTTGGGAGACAATTGATTTCAAATTGAACTAACTTGACAAAACAATATGGTCAACAGAGACACTTGACATAAATGGTGGTGGTCAAAATGTTAGCACAAATCAAAAGATCATAACCGGTTCAAAGCAACTGTAACGCCATCACAACAATGTTGATTTTTAGAGCCTAAAAAGCAATAGAGAATGAGGAGACGACCCATAGATGTAGAGAGGTTATCAGGACTATGGTAAACTAATAAATACATAAATAAAATTATCTCAACTAGTAAAAGTGACTGAATGGTTCAACAACTTAATTAACATAGGATACTTTGGTGATCAGAGTTTACAGCCACTAGGCCTAAACTAGTCACTTATCAGGTATAGTAAAGTATGGGTCAACCAACCTCGAGTTAATAGTAAGGCTGTTCCACAGTAGAAAAAAAACAAAGCACAGAAGAAAAAAGATGCACAGTTCAGTCAAAGAAGATTCAAAACATACTCCTTGCAGGTGCTTGAAAGCATTCACAGGTAAAGTAGGATCGATATCATCATCATCACAGGACGATCCTAAAAAGACAACAAGAGATGTCATATTTTATAATAAACAAGTGTATAAACAAAAAAAACAATGAAATTTATTCCCTCACCAATATTCAATGAAGCAGAGTTGTTGTCGCCTTCGGAGTTCATGTCAAACTCATCATCACTCTCACCATTTACGGATTGAGCATCAGAACCCAACTCATCATCATCCATGGCTATATAACAAAAAATAATAAAGTTTAATGAACGAGTGTTTTCTAAAAAAAATATATGCATGCCTATCACGCACAAAGGGTATCAATGAACTCAAGAAGAAGTATACAATCCAACAGGCATGTCAAAAAAACATGATATCTAACCTGATCATTGCATCATTCGGATGCCCTACAAGTTCAGACAACAGGCAGTAAATCAGTTCACACAACTCCTAACATGTTCAAAAAACAGACAGCGGCTCAAAGCATGAAACCCATCGCACCATGTAAACACAATTCAGTCCCAGCAGTAGCTAAACACAATTAATTACATCATAGCCACTACCAAAAATATTTAGGTGCATCATCAATCTAGAACAGTGCACTTACAAAACATTTAAATACTCAAGATCTCCGATTCTTGGTCATAAACTCCAGTAAACCCCATAGAAGCCAATGTTCTGCAGGAGGGCATCAGGAAGGTAAACTCAGAAAAACTGGAGGTCCTATCATATAGCTCAATGATGAATTTAGCACACCAACATATTGCAGATTACACTGCAAGCACATCAAAGCTAATAATTACAAAAGTTGATTTCGTGTGTGGCCACAAAATAATAGTCAGCTATATTTAGCTTCGAGCTAAGTGATCTATTAGTTAACTAATAGAAGTACAAAAGTTGAAAATAAAGGCACAGATAGCAGAATTCCATGTGCAGGGGTTAACTTGATTTTGGTTCCAATAAAAAAGCTGACTACCAATAGCATTTAGTTTCAGTTTCATATCGTACAAGGTATCACCTAAGTAAACAAAAGATAATTCTTCGTTACTTGTCAGAGCTTGAAAATTATGTGTTGATAGTGAAAGTGAACTAAAAAGAAGTGAAATACACATATGATAGGCATGTGAACAAAAAACATGCAAAGATTGATCATGTTTTGGTCCATTCCTTATCTGGTTAACCAACAAAATCAGTTCATAGTGGACTGCAGAACATATATTTGTTTAAGAAATTAGCTAAAAATAGATTCTGCAATGCAGTGAAACAAGCATAGTTTTATTTATACAAACACTAGTATAAGACTAGAAAGAAATATGCATCCATTTCAGGTACAGAACAAAGCCCCCATCCCCTTAGGCCTCAGTTCCCCCAGTCTAATGCAACTACGCAACCAAGCAACTAGCTGCCCTGAGGTGGTCCCAAAATATCTAGACTCAAACTCTGGACAGTTACTGGACAACTAATTTCTTCCATCATACATACAGTTAGCTATGTTCAGGTCTGAATTAGCATCATGCAAGCTGTGGCAGCAGTATTAGCAATGTGCATCAGCAACAATCGAACAAGTCCACACAGAAGAAATCGACCAGGGGATGCTCACGGTCGTAAGAGAGGAACAGCGGGCACGAGACTGCTCAGCCAGTCGGCTCCGACCGACAACAACGCCGGTGGCGAAGCCCATATGAACGCGGCTGTGGGGGCATAAACCAACCTGCACCGGTGGCCACCAGCGTCCTCACCGTAGCGCACGAGCTCTAGGAACAGAGAGGGACAAGCAGATCTCTGGAGAGACAACACGTCCAGGTGAGGCAAAAGGAAGCCGACGCTATCCTCCATTGAATCGAACAAAATCCACAACCACAAACCAAAATTCCCCAAATCTAACACTAATCCCCCGTCCACATCCAAAATCAACAAGCAAGCACGAATTCCAGGAACCCTAAAATCTAGATGACAAGCAAGCAATCCCCCACACCGACGACAAGCACGAATAAACCTACCACGAACATTAAAAATCGCACAAACCCACCCCCATCCCTCTGCCCAAATCACACAAATCAAACCCCAAAATCAATCGAAACCTACACCAACACAGATACGCGATGCACTACAAACCTTACGCACGAGTCCGAGATGAAGATGGAGTTCACTCGGAGCAAACGGCCGCTGCAACAGATGAAACGCCTCCAGCGCGCATAAGGATGAAGACAGTCGGCGACGATGTGGAGCGGCAGCAATCGGAGATGTAGACACAGATCCACCGGAGGGAGCCACCGCTGCCGGCGGTAAAATGCCCTGGACGCGACGCTGGGAGGGAGAGTGTCGCCGTCGCCGCCGACGAGGAGAGAGGAGATGAGGTACGGGAGGAGGCGAAATGAAATGGGGGAAAAAATGACCACTCGACTCACAGATTCACAGGCGCGCGTCACTGAATCACAAAGATAGTGGGACCCTCCCGTCAGCGGCACAACGAAACCAACAGACGGGAGCGTCTGAGCGAGTCCACGGATGGAGCGCGATACAGATCGCACGGCAACAAACAAAACACGCGTGTGTTGTTTAGCATTTCTGTTCTAGTTATCGTCAGGATTCCTGATTTCTGTCGGGAATTGGGGTTGGGTGCTCGATTTTAGTCTAGAAATCTCCGGGTCAGTATGGTTGGGCTACAAGAAAAGGAATTTCCTTATTTCTGGTCGGGAAGGGCGACGGCGACACCGGCCGGCCCATCCCGACGTCCTCGATCGACGTCGCTGATGACGAAGCAAACCATTTCGACGGACAATTAATTAACAAAGCGTCGTTCCATACATAGTTACTCTACTTACCTCGTGAAGACGCCATTGTCGCCGGACAGCATGGTGGCCAGCTCCACCACGGCGAGGCCAAGCTGGGCGAGCCGGACCCGACGGCCAATCAGCCCTGGCGGAGGGCCGGCGGCCAGGCGGGCCTGCAGGGGTACGCGCGCACCTCCTTCTCCTTGCTGCTGGTTCATAACATGAATAAATTGAATGAAAAATCAATCGACAAATACTCATTTGATCTAAGCAAAGGAACGAAGAAATTATACCATGGACCAGCAGCTAGCTGATGAGAGGACCGGACCGAGCCCGGAGCTAGCAAGCGCGCGCGGCTGCGGCTGCGGCGGCGAGGGAGGGGAGCGAGCTCGCCGATAAGCTCGGAGGTGGGGTTTTCAGCCGCGGCTGCCGGGGCAGGCACAGGCAGGACCCAATCATTCGACAACTCCTCTCATGTACGATGTGACATGATGTATGGGATATCACTGATCTCCGGTCCACTGCTTCTTTCTTTCAAGCTCAACATTCTTTTTTTTCTTTGCGGGAATTAAAGCTTAACAGCTAGTTAATTAACCTGTTGCCCTAGGTTTATATATACTTTATTATAGTCCTCGTAATCACGTGCATACGTTGCACTTAATTTTGACTCCAAAAGAAATGTAATACTAACATAAACAGTCTACACTATATATGCGTGTGCTGTATTTAGCCGAGATCAGACGAGCATGCAATGCAACACCAAAGGGAAAAAAGGATGTCATGACATATCTACGTACTGTTGCAAATTCATGTTGAAGCAATATATATATATATAAGTATATATGATTTATCTAACAATATTTCTTGCATGTGAACCGTTCTGTATGTTTGCAAGCAAACTCTTGCCTAGCTTATCCAAAGGACAATATTCAAGCCCTCTCCATTCCGTTTGATATTATTTGAAAAAAAATTACTCCTGATGGAAAGGGAAGATCTAGTTCACAGAACCAAGAGAAAGTACATCTCATCAGCTTTCATCAGGAATGGAAAGCAAAGTTCTCTTGAGAGCTAATTTATACCTGTTTCTATCTTCCTTTTTTCTTTCTTTTCTAGCTACTTAGTTTTTCGTGTGCTTTAATTCTTAGCTTTAGCAGTTCCCTTTTGTACTTGTACTTTGTCTTTATTTTTTTAATATATTTTCGGTAGGGGCTCAAAACCCCTCCTTGTTTCTTAAAAAAATAGTACTGCTTATTGGAACCATACTTGAACACACAGGAAACAAATTTTATGAACATATTTTTACAAAATAAGTTTTGGGATCGTGGATAGAGCTATCTAACTAGTACCAATTAGTTGCTCCTTATCTCGCCGTGCGCTCTCTCTCTCTCATGATTACACTATTCACTTTCATGTTGTTTCTCCATGAGAACATATCCTATGCTCATCCCAAGGTCTTAGGTACTCCCACTGTAAAAAAAAAATAGCGCGCTAAAGTGCCGTTATAGCGCCGCTATAGCCCTTTTATAACAGAGGCGACTCACATAGCAAACCGTCTCTAGCCGCGCCATGCAGCTTTGCAACCGCCCCTCGAGATTAATCTTCAGAAGCGGTTGCATTAAGAAATCCGTCTCTGAAATTAAACAATTTTCAATAACAGTTGTCCTAAGAAATCCGCCCTTAAAAAGTACATTTTTAGAATCAGATGCCTTATGAGAACCGCTACTAACAGTAGCACTATTTTTAGATACGGGTCTTTTAAAAGTTTCAGCTCTGAAAATAACTACACGTGCATGCAGTTCAAAATTTCGCTTTGGATTCCCTAGCTGACTCGCGTGCATGTAGTTCAAAATTTTTGCTTTGGATTCCCTGGCTCTCTCTCTTCTTGCATAGGGTTGTGTTCCCCACCTTATCTTGTCACCACTACATGCGACCTTATCTTCTCACCCGCCAGAGCATTTATCTGGGTTAGAGCAAAGGCATGCGAGGTGAAATTGAAGAGAAGAGGGAGAAGAGGAATGGAGAGCAGAGCAGCGGGCATGGCAGACGGATGGCTCGGCACTGCCGAGGTGGTGCTAGCTCCAACGGTGGGAGCCAGACTGTGGTGGCTCGTGGCTCCGGGGGGCAGAGGCGAGCTCGGCATCATCGACATCGACGGCGAGATGCAGCGACATCGACATCGACGGTGAGCTGAAGGGCATAGCGGTGGTGGCGAGCTCCTCGGCTTCAGCGACTAGGTGTCGCGCAAGCAGCGATGGCGTTCCAGCGACGACATCTACGGCGAGCTGTGGCGACATCAACATTGACAGCGAGTTACGCCGACATCAACATCGACAGCGAGAGATGTGCCGACATCAACATCGACGGCGAGCTGCGCCGGCGAACTGGCCTGCTAGACGGCTACCGCTAGCTGTGCAACACAGGAGCACGTGCGAGCACCGACGAGTTCTACGGTAGCACCAGCGGGCACCTGCATGGCAGCGCGCCCGCCAGCGAGCTTTTTTTTTAATGGCTAAAAACATTTTCAAGGTCGGTTCACGTAACTTCACCGTCTCTAAAAATAGCATTTTCAGGGGCGGAGTTCCTAACGGAACCACCCCTAGAGATGTGTTTTTAGTGTCGGTCAAAAGTTCGGTGCTGAAATCAACATATCTTTACGATCGCTGGCATATTGCCGGTTTTTAAAACCGTTTTTAAAATTAGATTTTGACCGCTACTAATGTCACTTTTTGTACTAGTGAACAAAGTTAATGTTCAATTCATTAAAAGCTACGGATTGTAAAGAATTCTGCAGAAAAACTTATTCCGTCATTTCTATTTTATAGAACAACCTGGTTAACTAGACACGGTTTTACGCTTCTGTCAAGGGGAAGCTAGAAGTGGGTTTTTACCAAGCAATATTGTGGGCTTCAGGTCCTACATAGCCGACTGGTAGAAACGCTGCGGAGCCCCTATCTGCAGGCCCCCAACAGATGTTGGTGTAGCCGTGCAGAGCTTGTGAAGGTGGCCGGAGAAGTCTTGCAGATGGCCGGCGGTGATCCCAGGTGGTGGCACCTACAGAGAAACGCTGCAGAGAACTCCTGCAGATGGCTGGTGGTGATCCCTAGGCGGGTGCCCGACATTGGCAGCGTTTAGTTCATCTGATAGAGGGGAAAGAGAGAAGAAGCTGGCCAAACTTATAGTATCTACTGGAATGACCAAATTATATTAAACTTAATTACTTTAATTTACTCTTGATTTTTTCCACAATGGATGGCTGAAAATTTTTCACAGAGAGGAACCATGGGTTCTTCCCAAACACATTCAGAAAATGTGAATTAGGAGCAGTGGTGGGGTGAGCCGAGGGAGGAAGGACGAGCCGTGCATCCACCTGTACTACCCAAACACTAATTCATGAGCCGGTAGCCGTGGGAGGGGGGGTGGGGTGGCTGGCAGAGGGAGGAGACAAGCTAGGGGGAGCTGGAAGGATGGAGGAAGAGCCGCGCCGCCGCCGGTACCCTTTTATTCCTATATATCTCCTCTTCTCATCTAGACCTTCGTCGGTATCTCTTTGTCTTTTGTCTTGCTCATGCTATCACCTAGAGTCCTACTAACTTTGTCAGTATGCCTCCTAGCCTCCTCGCACTGGTGCACGGGCCTCCTCCCCTATGGCCCCATCCTCCACCACGTTGGGCCTCATCCTTCAGTGGCAACCTTCACTCGCCACCGGCGTAGCGGAGCGTGAGCAATAATGTTAGAGATGGTGCACAAGGGAGAGATAGAGGCAGCGATGAGCAACTTCGGCAATAGTGTAGAGATCCGCAAATGGATGTGCCAGCTACGATGCAACACAATGACTTGGCACCCCAAGCACTAACTCTGATAGTGTTGATTGTGTTACGTTCTAGTCTTGCGATGAGCAACTGAAAGCCATGCAACACTACTAGCTGGTGCACTATCATGATGTTCAATGAAGCTAATTTATCGCTTCCAAAGCTCTTAGGCCAACCCCAATGCGATGTCTCCAGATCATTGCTACAAGTGGCGGCTTTGTAGGGTGTCGGAGAATGATGCTTGCAGGGGTCACTGGCACCTCATATATTGTTGAAGGTAGCTAACATCAACTATAAAACCGTTAATTTAACCTATATTGATCTTAAAATCAATAACCAAACATAGGGGGTAGAAGTTTAAACTAACAAATTCAACAAGTCTTGCTGAATATTTGTAGGCAGGCAGATTTATCACGAGAAAGGACCAAGTTAGCGGCCCTAGCCCTCCCCTCCATCTTCTCCACTAGCCAACCCTTACATCGTAATCAAAATCAAGTGCGGACACATTATTGCAAAATCAAGTAGTGAAGCTTATTCTTAAACTATAATATGCAATAATCAAGGCCAAATAATCACCATAGCACAAGACAGAATTTAACCTATAAGCTCAGGATGCCAATGAGAATGTAGAAGGGAGATGCGAGTATGTTTTAAGAATTAGAAAGCATATCAATGACAACAATAAAGTAGATTTGTCAGTTTTACCAAAGATATGAAAAAGTCTACTACAATCACAATAAAATAAATAAATAAATAAACAACACATAACAAGATAGCAAATGGGTAACAAAAATATGAGACAACAACATGTCCAAGAAGAAAGAATAGTTAAATTAAGTTAACTAGGAAACCATTCCTTTGTAGATAGACAATGGTTTACTTTACTGTTAGGGTTCTAAATCCAGGAGCCACAATTTACTTATTAATTGTTCATTCAGTGAATGTTGCTCACTAAAAAAAGGGATATGGTGATTATATCTTAATGCAATCCATGTATCATGGCAAATAGGGAACAACCTAGCATTCACCCAAAAGTGTGCAGTCGAGAAGGTTTAATATGCAAATATAATGTATGTATGAAACGACAATCCTATACCTTACTAATGAGACCATGTGTTAGTAAAACCAACTCAATATAATTCAGCTCACCAGTTGTTGGTAAATTGAATAACAACTGTTTACAAATGACCCTTTTAGCATTGGAACCCAGTTGCTATTGTGCCATAACCATACCGTGTGTTAGAAAAGAATAATAAGGGAGCAAAAATACGATTTGATTGTAACATGATTATAGGTCACAATGCTATTGAAGGAAGTTTTACGATTGTGTTTGGTACCAGTGGCCATATATACATTACTAGCAAACCAACACCTGCGTTGCAATGGAAGAAAAAAATTATTAAATGTTAATAGAAAATGAGGACTAGATGCTATCCAAGGTTTACGATTATGTTAATAGAAAAAATTGTCAAATGGTACTCAAAGGAAGTTTTACGACAAGTTTGGTACCCATGGTATATATATGCTATGAACTCAGTAGGCTAGATGGATGGAACTGAGACTGGGGCATTCTGGACTGGGGAAACCACAAACAAGGGAAAAACGGGATGAACACGGTAGATTCCGCAAGGTTTCAGTATTCAGTTAGGGAATATTGGTTACAAACGGGATGAACACGGTAGATGCCTGACTACTCGGCCGTGCCAGTTTACAATCCTCTCTGGTTGCTGTATACACCGGGCGCGCTAGACTGAGCCGTGCCCTACCCTTCTTGTACCTCTCTCTGCTACTGCGTTGCATCACACATGATGAGTCGCCAACGTACTCGCCGCCGTGCCCGTCTGAGAAGACTCGTCCTTCACCGTCCGTAAAGACTCATGCAAGAGTCACTCGGGAAGGCGTTGCACCTACAGATGGGGCACGTCGAGTGTCCCAGCAGCCACTGGTCGATGCATTGCCGGTGGAACACGTGCAGGCACAGCGGCAGCCGCTTCGCCGTCTCCTCGTTGTCCACGTCGGTCATGCAGATCGCATAGTACTTGGACGGCTCACCGTCGCACGGCGGCCGCGGAACGTCGGCGCCGGCACCCGCTTTGCTGCACGCGGCCGGTGGCTCCCGGGGAAGCGCGGCCATCGCCATGCGACTAGTACTAGCACCGTCAACGTGGCTTCGCGACAATGGCCCGCGTTGCTGCTGCTCGTACAATGGGTACCGCGGAGGCAGCGTCGGCGGGACGGCGATGACTTCCGGTGCCTCCCAGGGAAACACGGGCATCATGACGACGCGACGATCTCCGTACCTCTGCGCCAACGGGTCCGACGACGGCGCCGAGACGTCATCGGCGCGGACACGCGCTCCGCCGCCGCGCGCGGCCGCCGGTGCCGGTGCCGGTGCCGGTGCCTGCCGGGGCCGGGGAGGAAGTGCGTCGACGGTGGCGAACGACGACCGCTGCGGAACCAGCAGGGAGGGCTCACCAAGGCCCCGGCCGCGGCGGGCGTGGCGCAGGAAGCTGAGCCAGGGGACGAGGTCGGCGCAGACGCGCGGGTAGTAGGCGGCACTGACGGTGACCCAGGAGACAAGTACGAGGCCCAGCGCGAAGGTGGCGCCGTAGCGCCGCGCTGCGGCGATCCGGACCATGGCGTAGACCAGCGCGCTCGGGATGCCGATGCACGCCGCCGTGGCGATCGCGAGCGCCCACATGCGGGTCATGCAGTCCGCCGCCATGGAAATGGAATGGATGCAATGGCTTGTTCCTGGGAGGAACAAGTAACTTGGAAGTCTGGAACGCCTGGCAGAGTCAGCCTTCTCCTCTGTTCTTGGAGTTGGTTTTGGAGCCCGGTGGGGGAATGGTTAAGCTGCAGCCAATGCCAAGGTGATCGAGAGTGAGCGAGTGGGCGCGATCTACACAGTGGAACACCAGTCATGGACGACGGAACGAGCTACTTTGCCACACCTCGTTTCCGTGTGGGGCCAGGGCACACGCCATGCCGCCTCCGTTCACCGTCTGGCTTTCCCTGTCAGCAGTCAGCAGGCTCCCTTCTTTTCTTCCTTTCCTGTCAGCACTCGGCTCCATTCTTTTATTTTTCCACTCTCAACTCTGGTTCAGTTACTTCAGTGGAGTATCTATCTCTCGGGCTGACGACGACAGCCCCTGTGGCGAGCATTTTGTTTCCCTTTTGTTTGTGCAAGAATGAATAAGTTTAGCTTTAGCCGAAGGCCAGAAGCACTAGGTATGCACGTACATTGGAGATTGGCAAGGTGAGATGACACCTTCCTCCCGCTAAGCTACCTTCCTTCCCATATCCAGATACTCTCTTGGACACTCCTGTCGCGCACCTCTAGACTCTTAACCAATCACTGGAAGCTAAGTAGCTACGCCTAGACAGCTAGGCTAAGAAACGGTAGTGTTAATAATTTGAGGAGGCTAGCTCGGCAGCCGGCTCCATAGAGTTTTAGCTTGGACACGGAAGGATCACCGTGCTGGCAGGCAGACGCGAGGCATATATGTGTGGCAGCGGCATCCATATCCATGTACTCGTGCAGTGCTCTGTTTCTCAAAAGTGGGCGTTGCGTTTGGTACGGCTAGCCAGTTGACTTCACTAAACCCTGATCAGCCATAGTGAAACAAAAATGGAAGGCCATCTCTGTTCACACGACACATGCCACAAGCAGCCCGACCTCGCCTGAGTCCTGACCCTTGCCTGCTCACGCCCTTCCGATCGATGGAGGGCGCGCAAAGGTATGGAACTGAGATCTCCAGTGTGTCGTCGTCAGCTCCTCTAGTTTGCGTAACCATCTCAGCTCCTTGCATGTGCATTATTGTAAAAGATACTAGAGTGGAATGATTGAGCAGTGTCTAAAATTATACCCCTTCATTCCAAATTATAAATTATTATTTATTTCTTTTTTAATAAATCTATTTTACTATATATGTAGATATAATAATATGTCTAAATATAAAAATATTTTAAACCAAAATAGTCAAATTAACTTAGATTGGTAAATAAGGTCCATCCAGCTGTCATCACACTTTGAAGAAAGAGAAGCTTACGCATGCAACACCTTACCAAGAAGCTAATTACCCACACAAGACATATACACTGGTACACGGTAGACCGCTCTAAATATGACGAGGAGAGCTCTGCTGCTTTGGCACGGCGGCATGTATATGTATGAGACTCCTCGATTCTCGGTACTTTGAGCTGCAACGGCACAAAAGGTATTGTAGAGTGGACCCAGAAAGCATTTGAGTGAGTTCAAACATGGGACCTATGGCCTCTTGTCTGTTATATTTCCACAATATTTGGATGATGCTACACATTTCACTAGCTAGTGTATAGTAACGCTACAGGAGATCAATGGGAATACATCAATTTTTCTCTCAAGTGGTGGCTATATGTTCAATATGATTTGAACAAACATGTAGGTTGTTCAAAATAAATACGACAAATGTGGTCAAGTGTACTTGTATTTAACTTATCTTCTTTTGGAAAAAAAAGTCAACATTTGGAATGTGCTATTACTATATGATTATTTTCTCTACTTTACTTTTTACAATTACTAGGTAGCGTGTCCGTGCGTTGCTATAGGACAAGTAAATTTTTATATTAAAAACACATGAAACGTATAATTAGATAAAAATATTAGAGTGACATTTAATAAGAAAATAAAGTTGATAAAATTAATAGAGTCACGGAGATCACGGGATCACAGGCTTTTGTGTGAAGCGACTAAGATAATGTTTTATACACATGTTCAAGTATATATATGTAATATTATCGCCTGTCACATGGCCAATATTGCGTGTCTCGAAAATCTCACGCGAAATCTCTATATCATCCTGAACACAGGTTTGAGTATATAAATAAATATTCTCGTCGTACGGCGGCGGCACGGCCTCCCCACGTCTGACGGTGGAAGTGGAGTCCAACGGCATAGCATCACATAGAACTACGTTGGGAATTAACTGGTAAATCAAGTTTAGTAGACAAGAGAAACATTTGACTTACAGCTTACCTGCAATACTTGCCAAGATTGCAGGTTGAACCAAAAGACTCTTGACTCCTTCACCGTCGCCCGTGACGACCCAAGATACAAGAGTCAATCAGGAAGATGCTGCACCTGCAGATGGGGCACGTCGAGTGTCCCTGCAGCCACTGGTCGATATATTGCCAGTGGAACACGTGCAGACACAGCGGCAGCCGCGCCGTCTCCTCCTCGTCCACGTCGTCCAAGCAGATGTCGCAGCACTTGGACGGCTCGCCGTCGCACGGCGGCCGCAGGACGTCGTCTTTGCCGCGCGTGGCCGGTGGTGTTGGAGCCGAGCCCGGCGATCGAGCTCAGCGGCGCTGCGACACCTGCCGGTGGTGACCGCGGCGAGCTAAACCCCTATTACACATGCGAGTGCGATCACACAGAGAGATAGAGCGACGGTGCTGTCCAACTGCCGCAACGTTTTCAGCGTTCTTTGTTCAATATATAGTGCTCGAAATACCCGGCTTGGAGCCCGACATCCCCGCCACCACGACCCATTCTCCGTGATCCAGAGGGCGTGCACAACGCGACATCGTGGCGGGGCGACACACACACAACGGTTGCAGCGCGGCACGGGCACATCACGCCCGCCTGCAATTCTACGCTAACCAACAATGCACACATGACTCGACACAACAAGATTATAACTCGGGTTACAACACTTATTCAAACTAACAATTCACCCCCTTAATCCTATTAAACCTTGACAACACCCAGCCTCTGCCTGAGCTCCACATGCCTGATCCTCCCGAGAGCCTTTGTGAGAATGTCTGCTAACTGATCATCAGTGCCAATGTGTTCCACATCAACCATCCCATTCTTCACACACTCCCTGATGTAATGATACCTGGTATCAATATGTTTACTTCTGTCATGATGCACATGATTTTTACTCAGCTCTATGGCCGACTTGTTGTCAACTAGAAGTCTAAACTTCTGAATCTCGGTGTCTGTCAAATCTGCAACTAGCATACTGAGCCACACACCCTGACATGTTCCAATAGTTGCTGCCATATATTCTGCCTCACAACTAGAAAGATTGACAATTCTCTGTTTCTGTGAGGACCAAGTCACTAGATTGGATCCCAAGAAGAAAGCTACACCAGAGGTACTTTTCCTGTGAACAAGATCATCAGAGTGATCACTGTCAGTGTATCCCAGCAGGAACAACTCTGAATGTCCTCCTTTCCTGTATTTCAGACCAAGGCTCATGGTACATGCTATGTACCTGACAATTCTCTTCACTAAACCCCAATGGTCTTTATCTGGTTTCTCCATGAATCTGCTGGCAACTCCCACAGCATATGCTATGTTAGGCCTAGTGTTCACAGGATACCTAAGGCTCCCAATGATGCTCTTGTACCTTGTCACATCCTTTTCAGTCCCAGGTTTTGCTGTCATTGCTTTGACTCTTTGTTCCATTAGAGTATCCACAGGATTGCATCCTGTCATTTGGCATTGCTCTACTATCTTCTTGGCATAAGCACTCTGACTGATTGTGATCTCAGAGCCCTGTTGATTCACTTCCAAGCCTAGGTAGTAACCGAGCAAGCCCAAGTCACTAATGCTGAACAAGCTCATCATCTGCCTCTTGAACTCAGTAATCCTCTTACTATCAGGCCCACAAATGATTAAGTCATCCACATATACTCCAACTAGCAACAGTGAGCTGCCTTTGTCTCTCTTGTACACAGCATGCTCCACCTTGCACTTCACAAAACCCAGTCTGAGTAGCTCATGATTTAAATTGGCATTCCATGCCCTTGGTGCTTGCTTAAGGCCATACAGTGCCTTGTTAAGCTTGAGCACCTTACCAGCATTCTCTTGTCTCACAAAGCCAGGTGATTGCTTTACATATACTTCAAGTAGTACTCCATTCAAGAAGGCTGATTTCACATCCATGTGGTGAATTTCCCAATTCCCATGAGCTGCCAATGATAGCAAAAACTTCACAGTCTCCATTCTAGCCACAGGTGCAAACACTTCTTCATAATCCACTGCCTCAACTTGTGCATGCCCTTTAGCCACAAGCCTAGCTTTATATTTCACAATGCTGCCATCTGGATCTCTTTTCACTTTGAAAACCCACTTCAGGCCAATTGCCAGCTGATCTTTGGGTAAATCAGTGAGCTTCCAAGTGTTGTTCTCTCTGATGGATTCAAGCTCAGATTCCATAACTTTCCTCCAACATTCATCACCAAGTGCCTCTTCAACATTGACAGGCTCATCAGCTGCTAGGAGGCATAGACCACTATACTCATAGCCCTGAACTTCTTCTGTGGTGTTAAACAGGTTGGACAGTGTCTTGTATCTGGGTGTCAGGTCATCATTTTCAGTAGCTGAATCTTGCTCTGGTGGAGTTACCCAATGAATTCCAGGAGCTGCTGCTAAACTTGAACCGGATGCTCCATGTGCACTTGACCCTTGAGGACTAGGAAATGCAGGAATCACTTGTGCAGATGGTGGAGATGCAGGTTCAGAGTTATCAACCTGAGGTGAACCCTGAACTTTCTCTATTGTCGGTTGGAAAACAGTAGTCTCATATTCAATAATGAAGAATTCAGATCTGTCTGAGCCATCATAGTTCCTGCTCCAGTCCCAGCCTTTGTTCTCTTCAAAAATAACATCTCTACTGATGTGCAGCTTCTTAGACTCAGGATCATACATCCTGTAGCCTTTTGTGCCTTCTGCATATCCCAACAAAACCATCTTCACTGATCTATCACTCAATTTCCTCACTCCAGGACCATTGTTCTTCACATGTCCAACACACCCAAACACCCTCAAATGTTCAACACTTGGTTTCCTACCATGCCATGCCTCATGAGGAGTGACTCCTTCCAGGCTCTTGGTTGGTGATCTATTTAGAATGTAGACTACTGTAGTGATGCTTCACCCCAAAACTGAGTTGGCACTGCTTTGCTTTTCATAATACACCTTGCCATCTCTACAACAGTCTGACTCCTTCTTTCAACCACTCCATTCTGCTGTGGAGTGTAAGGAGTTGTTGTATGGTGCTTAATCCCAAAGTCATTACATAAAACTGTGAATTATTTTGAGTTGAACTCACCTCCATTATCAGTTCTGACAGCCTTCAACTTCCCTTCATACTCATTTTCAACTCTTGCCTTCACCTTTTTCAGAGCAGCTAGAGCTTCATATTTTGATTTTAGGAGCTCAATCTACATGTATTTGCTACAATCATCAACCACAAGCAAAAAATATGCCTTTCCACCAGGTGTTGGAGGTGAGATCTATCCAAAAAGATCTGTGTGAAACAGCTCAAGACCCTTCTGAGCTCTGAATGAGGATGTCTTTGGAAATGTCTTCTTGTGTTGCTTGCCCAAAGTGCACCCCTCACACACTTGCTCTACATGGTCCACCACTGGTACTCCTTTCACCATGCCCTTCCTGCCTAGCTCCTTGAGAGCTCTGAAATTCAGATGACCATACCTAGCATGCCAAAGCCAGGCTGTGTTAGCAATGTTCAGCATCAGGCACACTGGTGCTACTGGCTTGATTTGTAGTTTGTAGAGTCGATTGCTTGTTCTTGGTGTGTTGACAATTGTCCTCTTTCCCTAATCAACTCGATCAAATATCTGTAACCACCCATCCTCAAGCACAACTTTATATCCTGCCTCCTCCAGCTGGCCTAAACTTATTATGTTGCTTTGTAGCTTTGGGATATAATACATATTAGTCAGCACTTTATGCTCTCCATTGTGACCTGTCATGACCATGGATCCTAGACCCTCAATGCTCACACTAGAGCCGTCACCAAAACGCACTGAACCCTGAACAGACAAATCAAGGCCTGTCAGTACTGACTTCATACCAGTCATATGGTTGCTGGCTCCTGTGTCAAGGTGCCACACACCCTCTTCACACACAACAAGCACCACCTTATTTTCTTGGAGATAAACAACTTGAGTCTGACTAGGCTTGATGGCCTCAACTGTTGCCAAGAGCAGTGTGCTCAAGTCAACATCGGCTTTGGCCAGATTTTTCTCCTCCTTCCTTTCTTCTTTTCTTTGGTTCTTTGGGCGTTTGCAATCTTTTGCCCAATGACCATAAATGCCACAGTTGCGGCATCTACCTTTCGGCGTGGTGTTCCTTCAGAGGTGAGCTTGACACCACCCTTGGATGGTTCCTGCCTGGCCACGGCCTTGCCCTTTCTAGAACTGCTCTCTCCACTCCATTCCTTCTTGACTCATGGCCGCGATGACTGAGATTGGTTCTTATGTTTCTCGAGCCATTCTTCTTTTCCTAGTCCTGTCAGTGATCTGATCAACCTTATCATCAAACCTATCTTCTACAGCACGTAGCCTTCCCACAAGTTCTTCCACAGACAAGTCTTTCATATCACAGAAAATTTCTATTGATACAGCTACTTGATTGAAACAGGATGGCAATACTCAAAGAAATTTTTTGACAACACGGGAATCATCAACAGTCTTAGTGATTTCAGAGTGGCGACGAGGTTGGTGATGCGCTTGCCGAAGTCCTCCACAGCTTCTCCCTCCTTGAACTCGATGTTCTCGAATTCTTAGATGAGTTTCTGGACGCTGATCTCCTTCACATGATCGGCACCGACCCTCATGGATCTGGCCATCTCCCAAGCCTCCTTCACGGTCTTCTTGGCGCCAACAGTCCCCCACATCTCCTTGGGAACAAACCTCATCAAGGCACCCATCGCCTGCTTGTCTTGCGCTCGCTTCGGATTGGTTCCGGGATCGATCACATCCCAGATCTCAAGCGCTTCATAGTTGTTTTGCATCGACATTGCCCACTCCATGTAATTGGAGCGGGACAACATGGGCCAGATGAGTGAACTTTCCTTGATGCCACCGGTGTTGGAGCTCTGGCTGTCAGACATGGTTATCTACGGTTGCCGACGCGGGACGACGTACTTATTCCTCGTGGGTTCACAGGCAGGCTCACCGATCCATTGTATTGCATGAACCGTCTTTGATACCAGATGTTGGAACCGAGCCCGGCGATCGAGCTCGGTAGCGCTGCGACACCTGCCGGTGGTGACCGCGGCGAGCTAAACCCCTATTACACACGCGAGAGCGATCACACAGAGAGATAGAGCAATGGTGCTGCCCAACTGCCGCAGCGTTTTCAGCGTTCTTTGTTCAACATATAGTGCTCGAAATATACGGGCTTGGAGCCTGACATCCCCGCCACCACGATCCATTCTCCGTGATCCTTTTCCTACGGATCTCCAGAGGACGTGCACAACGCGACGTCGTGGCGGGGCGACACACACACAGCTGTTGCAGCGCGGCACGGGCACATCACAGCCGCCTGCAATTCTACGCTAACCAACAACGCACACATGACTCGACACAACAGGATTACAACTCGGGTTACAACACTTATTCAGACTAACAGGTGGCTCTCTGGGAAGCGCGGCCATCGTCGTGCCACTAGTACTAGCACGGTCTCCTCCGTGGCTTTGTGCCACAGGCACGTCGTGCTGCTGCTCGTACAACGGGTACCGCGACGGCAGCGGCGGCGGGACGCCGATGATGCCCGGTGCCTCCCGAGGAAACGACAAGGGCATCATGACAACGTGCTGGTGTTCGGACGGGCATGACACCGCCACCGAGACATCATCGGCGGCGCGGACACGCGCTCCGACGCCGCGCGCGGGCGCCGCCGGTACCGATGCCTGCGGCCGTGGTCGGGGAGGAAACGCGTCGACGGTCGCAAATGACGACCGCTGCGGCACCAGCAGGGAGGGCTCCGGGCTCGCCTACGCGGCCCCGGAGTCCGAGGTGGGCGCGGGCACGGCGCAAGAAGCGGAGCCACGGTACGCAGGTCCAGAGCCATGGTCACACGCCGTCTTCCATGTACGACCACTGCGGCACCAGCACCGAGGTCTCACCGCCGTGGCCCCGGTGGAGGCGGGCGCTGGCACGGCGCAGGAAGCGCGGCCACGGGACGATGTCGGCGCAGATGCGTGGGTAGTAGGCGGCACTGATGGTGACCCAGATGACGAGGGGGAGGCCCAGCACGAAGGTGGCGCCATACCGCCCCGTCGCCGTGATTCGGACGATCGCGTAGACCAGCGCGCTCAGGAGGCCGATGCACGCCACCGTGGCGATCGCCAGCGCCCACACGCGGGTCACGCAGTCATCCGCCATGGATGATTGGATGGATGCCTCCTCTGCTCTTGGAGTTTGGAGCTAGTCCGGTGGTGGGAATGGCGATGCTGACGCCAAGCCAAGGGGATCGAGAGGGCAAGTGTTCTGGTGCCTCAGGGGACATATATGCCCACAGCTTCCAGTGGTTCAAATTTAAATCCCGCAAACATAGATGCCTGACGCGTGTCAACATTTAGTACTCGCTGATCGAATTAAGCCCGCCGACGTGGCATTGCAAAATGACGTGTGGCGGGATATGGGTAACCTTTCGAAATTTCAATTTCGCAGACTTCAAGACTCGTCAGTTCAGAAGTCACACCAGATCGATCAGGCAACATAACAATCTTCTCAAGAGGTAACCAAACAACTCCCTTATCACTTAATTAACTGCATATTCGTCGCCCGTAATTAACTGTTTCTTTTTGGAGTGTCACGGTATGAGGTCGGAGTCATTGGTCACTTGTTCAGGTGTAACGGATGCAGTACCATCTTTTTTTTTTTGACGAAATGCAGTACCATCTGCCCATCTTTTCCATCTTGTCTGGGACCTGGTACCAGCTTTTGGACCCGTGTCTGCCCCCTTAC
Source organism: Bothriochloa decipiens (assembly GCA_023333625.1). NCBI lineage: Eukaryota > Viridiplantae > Streptophyta > Magnoliopsida > Poales > Poaceae > Bothriochloa > Bothriochloa decipiens. The sequence goes on from CM041637.1 coordinate 39,973,668, forward strand.
CACTATCATCCATTTTTCTGAATACAACATGACTCTATGTTCATTTTATATCTGTTCATTTCAATTCTGCCTTGGTGGTATACATCCTCTCTCATTGCACGAAGAGAGGTAAACACAGTCCCGAATCAAGGATTTCACCAAGAGAAGAAAGTGCTATGACTCAGGCAATCCGAACGCGCACCAGTCGTCCAGGCGAGCCCGTTTTCTTGTCCACTGGATGGCAACCCTGATCAAGTTTTCTATAAGGTTGTGTATGATGTGCTGGTGAAAAGATCACATGCCAGTGTGGTCTTTATGAACATTTGGTTATATATACTGTGCTGGCATTCTCTTACGGTAATATTCAAAGTGCCTACGTATGAATGTATGATACATAAGTTTATTTTTCTAATGTCATACAGCTGCAACGATGTGGCCGAACATCTGGTTCCCTCAGCTAAGGGACCATATATTTGGAACAAGCACAGATTGTTGATCTTTTTTGTGAGATTTCGTTTGCGAGAAGTGAGCCAGGACCTCTGCCTAATCAATTGATAAGCCTCTAAGATGGCGGCTCTCTCCTAGCTGAGCCTATGCTCCGCCCCGCCGGCGGCCGTCTTGGCACATATAAGGGGTGCTTATAGAAAGGACGATGGTTATAGGTCATCAATCATCACCATGCTATTGTTCTCGATAGAGTTTAGGTACCAGATCAATTTGGCTAATGGCTATATATATACTCACTGTCTATAATTAAGCCGGAACTAGTAACAGCAATTTTATCCCCTTGTAACTTGCATCACACATAATCCGTCTGAGAAGACAAGACTCGTCCTTCGCCGCCTGTCAAGAGGACCCAAGAGTCCAAGAGTCAGTGAGGAAGGCGTTGCACCTGCAGATGGGGCACGTCGAGTGTCCCTGCAGCCACTGGCCACTGGTCGATGCAGTTGCCGTGGAACACGTGCAGGCACAGCGGCAGCCACTTCACTGTGTCCTCCTTGTCCACGTCGACCAAGCAGATGGCGCAGTACTTGGGCGGCTCGCCGTCGCACGACGGCCGCAGGACGTCGTCGGCGCCGCCGAGCGCAGCTGGTGGCTCCCAGGGAAGCGCGGCCATCGTCGTGCCACTCGTACTAGCACGGTCTCCGCTGTGCGTTCGCGCCAAAGGCACGTCGCGCTGCTGCTGCTCGTACAACGGGTACCGCGGCGGCAGCGGCGGCGGGACGTCGATGACGGCCGGTTCTCCGTTGCACCTGCAGATGGGGCACCTCGAGTGCCCCCGCAGCCACTGGTCGATGCAATGGCGATGGAACACGTGCAGGCACTGCGGCAGCCGTTTCGCCGTCTCCTCCTTGTCCACGTCGGTCATGCAGATCGTGCAGTACTTGGACGGCTCGCCGCCGTCGGTCTGCTCCTCGCACGGCGGCCGCGGGACGTCGGCGCCGACACACGCTTTGCCGCGCGGGGCCGGTGGCTCCCGGGGAAGCGCGGCCATCATGCGACCAGCAGTACGAGCACGGTCTCCGTAGCTTCCTGCCAAAGGCATGCGTTGCTGCCTACAACACGCCGGCGGCGGCGGAGGCGGCGGTGGCGGTGGCGGTGGGACGCCATCATCGGCGCCAGCGGAACGCGCTCCGCCGCGCGCGGCCGGTGCCTGTGCCTCCCAGGTACACAACACACCCATGATGCCACCACCACCACGGTCTCCGTACCTCTGTGCCAACGGCACGCGCTGGTGTTCGAACGGGCACGACGCCGGCGCCGAGATAACGTCACCGGCAGCGCGGACTGCACGCGCTCCTCCGTCGCGCGCGGCCAAAGGTGCCGGCGCCTGGGGTGCCTGCCGGGGAACGGGAAACGCGTCAACGGTCACGAACGACAACCGCTGCGGCACCGGCAGCGAGGGCTCGCCGCCGGCGCGGCCCCGGAGGAGGCGGCAGCGGGCGCGGTGCAGGACGCTGAGCCACGGGACGAGGTCGGCGCAGACGCGCGGGTAGTAGGCGGCACTGACGGTGACCCAGAAGACGAGGACGAGGCCCAGCGCGAAGGTGGCGCCGTACCGGCGCGCCGCGGCGATCCGGACCATGGCGTAGGCGAGCGCGCTCGGGAGGACGATGCACGTCGCGGTCGCGATCGCTAGCGCCCAAACGCGGGTTATGCAGTCCGCCGCCATGGAAATGGGACGGGATGGATGGCTAATGTCTTGTTCCTTGGAGTGTCAAGTAGCTTGGAAGTCGGAACACTTGCAGGCAGAGTGAGCTAGCCTCCTCTGTTCTTGGAGTTGGAGTCCGGTGTGGGGAATGGCGAAGCTAAGCTTCCGCCAAGGGGATCGAGAATTCGATAGCGAGGTGAGTGAGTGGGAGTGATCTACACAGTGGAACACCAGTCACGAACGACGGAGCGAGCTGCTTTGCCACACCTCGTTAGCGTGTGGGGCCCATTGCACACACGCAATGCCACCGTTCACCGTTTTGCTCTCCCTGTCAGCGGTCTTGGGCTCCTTTGATCCTTTCACTCTTTACCCGTCAGCGGGAGTGTGCGTTGCATTCTTTATATTCCAGTCTCAACTCACGGTTCAGTTTACTTGAGTGGAGTATCTAACTATCAAGAACGAGGAATCATGGGGGTGATGATAGCCCCCTGTACGTGCTGGTGAAGTGGTGAGCATTTTGTTTCCCTGTGTTTGTGCAAAGAATGAATGGGTTGGAGAGTTCAAGGGCAACTTGCTCTACTTCCCGTCTCCCCCGGGCGGCGACCAGAGGGGCCCCCCGCCGCCGCTCCTAACCACCTCCTCCTCGTGTCCGGCCGGGCTGACGCCGCCGATCCTCCTCGTCGACGGCGGCGACTAGTGGGGAGGCCTCAAAAAGGCGCCTCCCCACACCCTTTTCTCGCCCTTCTCTTCCTCGTTCCTCCCGCCCCTCCCCTCTTTTCTCCGGCGACGCCGACTGACGGGGCAGCCGATCTCCCCCTCCCCCTTCGGCCTCCAGTACCCCTGCAGTAGCGGCGAGCTGGGCCTAGAGTTGGTGGCTGGCGGCGACAGCTCCGGCTCACCCTCTCGTCGAGGTCGGTGGCGTGACGGCCGGCCAGCCCCTCCTAGGCTTGCCTATGCCCATAGCAGCGGCTCCGGGGCAGGCCCTTCCGCGCTGGCCCCCTCCCCCCGTGCGGCGACGGTGGGTTGGGCTAAGGTTGGCGGCCGCCTGTCGCGGGTCCGGCTCACCCCCTTGTCAGGGTCGCCGTGGTGGTGTCACCGAGGCAGGCCTTCCGCGCACGTGCCTTGGTCGGACGCCGCAGCGGCGCCGATAGCTATGCGGGCCCCTACCCATCTACTCCTATGGTTGGTAGCAGCCCCGGTCCGACGAACTATGGTCAACGGGTTGATCCGGGCTCTTCTGAGTCGGTTTCACCCTCACCCTTGCCAAATTTGGCTCTGCTCTGGCTCTAGCGGCGGGCAACACAAATACATCCGACGACATCACCGGAGTCGGCGCGTCCGTTGAGCTCACTGGGCCGTGGGAGCCGCTGGGTCGGCTCCGCCCTAGCACGGAGATGGCCGGCCTTCCTCGTCTGCAGTACTGGTCCACGGCAGCGCGAGTGAAAACCCCTTCCCTAGGCTTCACGCTGGGATCGACGACAGTGGCGCACCATCATCATTACCTTCTTGAAGGCGTCATCGCTACTGCATGTTGACTGCTGCTATCGGAGCAGTATCAAGAACAAAATCTCCCTTGGGTGCACGTCTCAACGAAGTTGCTATCCGCGAGTGTCATCTCCTTCCTAAAGGCTCTGTTGATGCACCCTCGACGCTCCCATCCGACGTCGCAGCCCGCCACTGCTGATTAAGCTGTGCCGCGTTGTGTGAGCCTCTGCTCCGTTGTTGTTGTTGTTGTTTGGCCGTCCCCGGTCACCGACATCGCTCTTGGCTCCTCCTCAGGCGGTCGCCACCGAGAGTGTGATGCCTCCTCGTAGATGCTGCTTGGGCTCTGATGACCTTGTCGTCTATTGGTGGACTCCTGTGCCACCGTAGTTACATCTCTTGAGCTATGGATCGTTGTGACGTTGCGCCTTGCGTGGAGAGGTTGCATTGTTGGGCATGGTGGAGGGCCCTTTTCTTTTCTTCCTATTGTCATGTTTGTTTTGGCCACAATCTTTGTGGTTTCTGTGTCGTATCGTGTTGTATTCGCCGTTCTTTCGGCCATTTTCTTTTTAATGAAAAGACACGTGAAGTCGTATTCGAGAAAAAAAGAATGAATGTGTTTAGCTTTAGCCGAAGCACTAGGTACGTACACTGTAGATTGTCAAGGAGAGATGACACCTTTCTCCCTAAGCTATGAAGTATCTTTCTTTCCATTCAGACACTCTCTTCCACACCATCGCGCACCTGTAAACTAACCAATCACAGAATTGCCTTCCTTTCTCGCACAGACTAGCTACGCATAGGTAGCTAAGCTGAAATTGTGGCGCAGTCTCCTTGTAATTAGGGAGGAGCCTAGCTCGGCAGCCGGGGACTCACATTCACTTTAAAGTTGAAACCCTCGCTCAAGCGCGCCCAACAAAGTGAAACAAAAATGGAAAGGCCATCGCAGATCGAAGATCAATCGAAGGCCTTGATGAAAAGTCAAGAGGCCAAGGCACTATGAAGATCAGTCAGAGGTCTGAGACGCTATGAAGATTGGTCAGAGGCTGAGCCACTATGAAGATCAGTCTATGGTCGTGATGAAAAGTCAGAGACCAAGCCACTATGAAGATCAGTTGGAGACTGATGAAAAGTTAAGGTCGAACCACTATGAAAATTATTTATCTTAGAAGCTGGCCTAGCAGTTGAGATCAAGAAACTCTAGTTCCACTTCACTTTTAGCTTAGTAGTCAGCATAGTGTAGCTGGGAGTTTAAGTTGAGTCAAGCTTGCCTTAGGTTTTTACAGTTCTGGTATAACTCTTCTTGCTTTCTCTCTATAAGACTTTGAGTTATTATATGATTATTCTCTCTACTTTTTTGCAATTACTGCTATAGCTAGTTTTAGTCTTAACTATTTCAGAGTAAAGTTAGTGTGGTTATAACATAGTTATCATCTTTATCTGAATTTAGCTTTGCCATTGGAACTCTAATCGCATCGATTGCTCTAGTGTGTGTTAAACGTTGGATTAGAGTAGTTATTAATAATGTATGCATGCTGTTTATGGATTAGTGTATTCATGGTGTTTAAACACACTCAATACTATTGAAGGACGGTGGTAACTACTCATAATTTGTAGTGGCACATATAAGAGGTGCTTATACAAAGGACGATGGTTATAGGTTCAGAGTTGGCTAATGGCTATACTATGTACTATGCCCATAATTTTATCCCCTTGAAATTTTGCATACTTTAATCACACATGATGAGTCGCCGCCGTGTCCGTCTGATCAGAAGACGCGTCCTTCACCGGCCGTTAAAACGCACTCGGCAGTAAGGAATGCGTCGTTGCACCTGCAGATAGGGCACGTCGAGTGGCCCTGCAGCCACTGGTCGATGCATTGCCGGTGAAACACGTGCAGGCACAGCGGCAGCCACTTCGCCGTCTCCTCCTTGTCCACGCTGGTCATGCAGATTACGCAGTACTTGGACGGCTCGCCGTCGCCCGGCTCCTCGCACGGTGGTCGGGGGACGCCATTGTCGTCACCGGCACCGGCACGTGATTTGCCGCGCGCGGCCGGTGGCTCCCGGGGAAGCGCGGCCATCGTCGTGCGACTACTAGCACGGTCTCCTCCGTGGCTTGGCGCCAAAGGCACGTCGCGTTGGTGCTCGTACAACCGGTACCGCGGCGGCAGTGGCGGCGGGACGTCGATGACGGTCGGTGTCTCCCAGGGAAACACGGGCATCATGACAACGCGACGACCTCCGTACCTCTGCGCCAACGGCACGCGCTGGTGCTGCAGCGGGTACGGCGCCGGCGCCGATGAGACGTCATCGGCGCGGACTGCACGCGCTCCGCCGCCACGCGCGGGCGCCGCTGGTGCCGGTGCCGGTGCCTGCGGCCGTGGTCGGGGAGGAAACGCGTCGACGGTCGTAAACGACAACCGCTGCGGCACTAGCAGGGAGGGCTCCGGGCTTGCCTGCAACGCAGATGACGGCGCCACCTGCACGCCCCTCGTCATGCCACCACCACCACGGTCGCCGTACCTCTCCGCCAACGGCACGCGCTGGTGCTCGAACGGGCCGGGGTACGCTGAGCCGTCATCGTCGCGGACATGCGCTCCGCCGCGCTCGCCCGGTGCCGGGGCCGGTGCCTGCGGCCGGAGCCGTGGTAACACGTCGATGTACGCCATCTGCGGCACCCGCACCGGGGGCTCGCCGCCGTGGCCCCGGCTGAGGCGGGCGCAGGCGTGGCGCAGGAAGGGCGGCCACGGGACGATGTCGGCGCAGACGAGCGGGTAGTAGGCGGCGCTGATGGTGACCCAGAAGACGAGGACGAGGCCCAGCGCGAAGGTGGCGCCGTACCGCCGGGCCGCCGCGATCCGGACCATGGCGTAGATGAGCGCGCTTGGCAGACCGATGCACGCCGCCGTGGCGATCGCCAGCGCACACACGCGGGTCACGCAGTCCGCCGCCATGGAAATGGATGGGATAGATGGCTTGTTCCTTCCTGGGTGGGTGGTACAAGTAGCTTGGAAGTCGGAACGCCAACAGCAGGCAGAGTAAGGTAGCCTGCTCTGTTCTTGGCGTTGGAGTCCGGTGGGGGGTAATGGCGAAGCTAAAGCTGCCGCCAAGGGGATCGAGAGCGAGCTTACGAGTGAGTGGGAGTGACACAGCACAGTGGAACACCAATCACGAACGACGGAACGAGCTACTTTGCCACACCTCGTTTGCGTGTGGGGCCCACGGGACACGCCAGGTGCCCAGGCCTCCGTTCACCGTTTTGCTTTCCCTGTCATCGGGCTGGGCTTCCTTTTGATCGTTAACTCTTTACCCGTCAGCAAGCGTGTTCGTTGCATTCTTTTATTTTTTCCAAACTCAACTCACCTGGGTTCGGTTTTACTTGAGCGGAGAGTATCTATCTATATTTCAACAAAACGAGGAATGATGGCGTGACGACGGCCCCCTGTGCTGGTGAGCATTTTGTTTCCCTTGGTTTGTGCAAAAGAATGAATGGATGGGTTTAGCTTTAGCCCAAGCACTAGATACGTGTATTAGAGATTGGCAAGGTGAGATGACACCTTCCTCCCTAGGGCCATGTTCGGTTGGCCAGGATTGGAGCCAACCCTCCGTAGGTCACCTGTCTGGATAAAATCCAGATCCTTAGTATTCATTTAAACAACGTGAGGATTTTTCTCTCTTCAAATCTTGACGAAACCCCCCGAAATCGGTCCGCTCCTCCAGAGGCACGGAATGAATCCTGGCACTGGGTCCTCACGACAGCCAGATTATGACCTGCTTGGCGACACCTCCCCTGCCTGCCGGAGTGCTCGGCCTGGAATGAATCCCCGTGCTTGCTCGCTGGGCAGCTAGATTAAAAACTCTCCAAACCGAACGAGGCCTAGGCTAACCTTCCTTCCCATTTCAGACACTCTCTTGCACACTAGTAATGTAGTGCCGCGCACCTCTAAACTCTAAACCAATCACAGCATTGCCTTCCCTTCTCGCACAAACTAGATACGCCTAGGCAGGTGGTCTGAGAAATGGTAGTGTAGCGTAAAGCCTGTAATTAAGTAGAGCCTAGCTCAGAAGCCGGCTCCCCATGGGGTGTTTTAGCTATGACAGGGAAGATCGCCGCGCTTGCAGGCAGAACGCGGCGGTCGTGTGTTTTAGAGGGAACACGACCAGTGGGTTGAACCAGAGGAGAAACATTTAAGTAGTGCTCTGTTGCTCAAAAGAGGACGTTGCGTTCCGCCATGGACTCCAATACTTTAAACCCTCACTGAACCGCGCACCCGCAGTGAAACAAAAATGACAACGCGTCGCCGTGTCCGTCTAAGTTTCACCGGCCGTCTAGGAAGGCGTTGCACCGGCAGATGGGGCACGTCGAGTGGCCGCGAAGCCACTGATCGATGCAGTGGCGGTGGAACACGTGCAGGCACAGCGGCAGCCACTTGGCCGCCTCCTCCTGTCCACGTCGGCCATGCAGATGGCGCAGTACTTGCACGGCCCGCCGTCGCTCTGCCGCTCGCACGGCGTCGGCCGTGGGACGTCGGCGGCGGGACGCGCTTTGCCGCGCGCGGCCGCCGGTGGCTAGCGGGGAAGCGCGGCCATGCGGCGACTACCACGGTCTCCGTGCCTCTGCGCCAGAGGCACGCGCTGGTGCTCGTACGGGTACGGCGACGGCGACGGCGACGGCGGCGAGATGTCGTTATCGGAGCCGACACGCGCGGCCGGTGCCTCCCGGGGAACCGCGTCCATGCCGCCGCTACCACTGCCAGCACGATCTCCGTCCATTTGCGCCACGGACGACGATGACCGCTGTGGAAGCAGCAGCGATGGTCCGCCGCGGCGCGGAAGGCGCAGGAAGCGCGGCCACGGGACAAGGTCGGCGCAGACGCGCGGGTAGTATGCGGCGCTGATGGTGACCCAGAAGACGAGGACGACGGCCATGGCGAAGGTGGCTTAGTAGCGGCGCGCCGCGGCGATCCGGACGATGGCGTAGACGAGCGCGCTCGGAAGGCCGACGAAGGCCGCGGTGGCGATGGCCAGCGCCCACACGCGGGTCACGCAGTCCGCCATGGGATGGGATGGGATGGGACGCCACGCCAACCAGCCCAGCCTCCTCTGCTCTTGGAGACGACTTGGATTTGGGTATCCAGAGCGAGTGGGATGAGTGGCTGAGTACTTGTGTGCAGTGCAGTCACCAGTCACGAACTTCCTCGTTTCCGTGTGGGACCCATGCCCCCCGTTCATTTGCTTTTCCCTGTCAGCAGGATCGGTTTATTCCTTTCTTCCTCTTTCCCCGTCAGCAGGCATGTGCGTTGCAATTTTCTTTTTTCAATGCCAATCCCAGCTGTGGAGTATCTAATGATCTTTCACTCTCAAATACGAGGAATGATGGGCTGACGAGTGACGACAATCCCCATGTGGTGAGCATTTTCTTTTAAAAAAACTTTGCTCAAAAGAATGGGTTTAGCTTTAACGAAACCACTAGGTGCGTCCATTAAAGATTGGCAAGGTGACACCTTCCTCCCTAAGCTACCTTTCTCGTTGCATACTACTCCCTCCGTCCCATAATAGATGTCATTCTCGTTTTTCGAGAAGTCAATGTTTTTAAACTGTCAATAATTATATATTAAAATATATAAATATTTATGCTAAGTAGTTAGTATCATCGGAAAGATCTTTAAATCTAGTTTTTAATAAATTTATTTAGAGATATAAATATTGTACGTATTTTATATAAACCTAGTTAAAGTTAAGAAAGTTTAACCGGTACGCTTTTCATAACATCATCTTTTTGGAACGAAGAGAGTAGCAGCGCTAGGCTAAGAAATGTAGTGTAGTACTGTAGTGTATGAAGTCTATAATTAAGGAGGAGCCCCTGCCTAGCTCGGCTACATGGAGTTATCCGGCTAGGACGGAGAACCTCAGCGCGGTGGCAGTCGGACGCGATATACGAGCTGTGGCTTCCATGTGTAGTCACCTTCGGCACGTAGCAATCGGTCCAACTTGAATTGCATCGTCAAGGGGCTTGGCAAGGTCCTCTGGTATTGCCACATGGATGCTGGCAGGCAGCCCTGGCCTGGGCTGACGATCGTCCCTCACGTGGTTTCGATCGAGAGCTGCTATGGCCCCAATGCAAGCACAAGATCAATGGAACAAGTCCTAGCAAGGAGATGGATCAGGGTGCGCAAAGCTACGGAGCTGGATCGCGCCAGTGTGGAATCAAGTGTGGTCGTGGTCAGCTCGTGCAGTTATGTTATCCCTACACCCATCTTACCTCCTTCCGGTGTGACGCATGCGCATTATTATTGTAAAAGATGGAGTCCAACGATTTGGCAGACCAAAGTTATAGATTGGTCAAGCTAGGTCTATGCGTTCAGCACACTAGGGGCCTTTGAAAGAGATAAGATACTTACACATGCAACACCGTACCAAGAAGCTAATTACCCCCACATTGACCAAGAGACGGTAGACCGCTCTAACAGTAAGGCGACCAGTCGACCAGACAAAGCTGTTGTAGCCACTACCCACTAGCACGGCGTGTATGATGCTCTTCTGAGTGCTTTGAGCTCCAACGGTACACACGGTGTCTAGTGGGCCAAGAAAGCATTTGAATTTGAATTCAAACATAGGCCTAATGGGACTTAAATGGCTTCTAACTAGTTTCAGTATTTTTTTTAAGATAATGGAAAGTATATTTTCGGCTTCAGTCACCCTCTTTCGAGAATACATTACAATAGATAGTCAGTGCTACAAGTAAGACATATGTCAACAGACAACACTGATACACTAAAAAAAGAAACAAAAAAAATTACATCCCCAACAAGGAAGTCAAGTAGTCTTATGCGACATTCTGCTTTGCTCCGTAAAGTCAACTCCAAAAGAATATAACCACCAAGTCAAGAAATTATAGCCAAAACACGTCTATTAGACCTAGTAAGGCTACGGAAAGATCGTAGAACACCGAAAACCATTGGAGACTCTGGATATTGTATCCTAGCAACGGTATGAAGCACCTGGTGCATGTGCAAGGGAACCACGATCTTGATGCAGGCACCAATGCCGACAACCCAAGAGATCTTTCAAAAGCGACGTCTCCAATGAGAAAATGACATTCAAAGACGACATCATTGCCCCACCAGAGACTGGTTCTGGGTTTTCACCCGGGGAGATCCTTATGAAGGACGAGACGTCGCCTCCAGCGAGGAAAGTGGTGCCCACAAGCGTCACCGTCGTCGAAACATGGTAGTGAGCGACCAAGAACCGTGTTGTTATGCCATACAAAGGCCACATGGTCCATCACTGGATCCGACCGCAAAGGCCGCCAACTATCTAATCCGAAAAGTTGAGCATCACAGACGTGCCCCGTACCTGGGCGTCGCCCCATGCCTAGGAGGACAGGAGCGTCTTAACCGGCAGAGGAGCACAAGTGTTGACACAACTTGCTGGTGCCACCGGCTCTGCCTTTGCCAACCGCTGTCATCGCCGGCCCTCAGCCTCGGGTTAGTACCGGATCCTGCCGCTTGAGCTCCGGATCCGGCTGCCCAGGACCCGATTGTGACCCGGGCCAATGCCGCTGCCGTTGTCAAGCCTCGAGGAAGGTACGGGCGGAAGAGGATCTGCACCACCCCCACACGCCACCCAGACACTAGCCGACGCCGCCAACAGTCATGGCGGACGCCCTCGCCGAGCTCCACACAGCCCCTGCGTGAGGAGAGCCACCAACTTGATGTCGTCTGCGCTAGCAAATTGCGAGGAGAGGAGCCCCACCACCAACTCGATGTCGTCTGCGCCGGCAAATTGTGAGGAGAGAGGCCTCCCCCGCCATCCTGGCGAGCCACGTGGCCATGCCGGCGGCCAACTCTAGCAGCGGTGTCGCGGAGGGAGCGAAGAGGGCGGCTGCTAGGGTTTGGGGGTGAGCGGCTGCCCGTGTCGCCCGCGTGGGGAGCGACGCGGGGATGAAGTCTCAGTTTCAATGTATTTGGGGTTACATGTTTCACTAGTGTATAATAGGTGCTACATGATCTCAAAAGCATGTAAGTGGGCTGATGCTGATTTATTGTGAGAGAAAAATATTATACCATTGCTGATAAGTTCAAGTGAAAACTGTGTTAAGGAGGAGCTTGCATAACTCAGCTCCATGGGTTATCCGGCTAGAACAGAGAACCTCGCCTTGTTTGATATTATACTATACACTAGTATAAATGAGTTTTACTTTTACATGATGCACGTCCACATAATTACCTCTCAGGACTCATGAGAACTTTAACACCGAGGTTGTTCACCATTATATACTGTGAAAACTATGGATGGAAAGAAATTGTAAAAATTTTTAGAACAGTTTCCAAATAGCAAGTTGCTTTAATGAGAAAGAGAGCTTTGGTCATTGCAGGGTACCTCTTTCATATCTTAGGCGTGGGGAAATGTCCTCCCTTTTTTCTTGATTTTTCATATCGTCAGTAAACTCTTTTCTCTATCATAATTGAAAGTGTTGGGTGCAAGACAACTTATACAATCATCAAAGACCATAATGAACTCAATCGATCTGAGTATGTATTTTGTGTAAGAGGCATTTATAAATATCTCCTCCTATGCTAAAGTACATGTTAGAGTATATTTATAAGGGGTGTGTCTTCGACTTTACCACACAGGCTATTATTACATTCTTTTATATTATTTATGCTCAACACATATATTTACATCTTCCTAAAGGCAATTTGATTCAGTCGACGAAGCCTGATGGAAAGACGAAGCCTGATACGTTCGATGAAGCCATATACATTTGATGAAGTCTGATACTTTCGATAAAGCTTGATACTTTTGAAGAAACAGAGACTAATCCTTTAGGCCAATTAGGACTGTGTTTTGTGAGGTCAAGTTCCCAACAGCAACCCCTCACGGGCGAAGGCCTCCTCTGAAGGGCTAAACCCGTGAAGTGACAAACTTGGACATATAGTACAACAGAGTCCCTAGACTTTCAAAATAGTCTTCGTTGATTACTTCATGTTTTTCTTGAAGACAAAACATGCAGTCTTTTGATGTATAATTGGTATCTGTTTGGCATAGAGTTGCATCACTTGGCTCTAAAGTATTCTTAATTTTGGATGGAACACGAATGAAGCGGTTCCATGCGAGAAGTTAAATTATGCATCTTTACTTGAGGCAGTTTTCTTAGATGTCTTTGTGGTTTCTGTGGTAAGTTTTGATTGATCATCATGTAAGTCATCGTGGTTCTTTCATTCCCATTACCTCACTTGGGAACTACATAATTTAGTTTTAGCCCTTTCTTGTATTGTTTTTCTCCAAGCTTCATTGTTTTCATATTTGTGTAAAACGTCCACCCCCATGCACGCACAAAAAATGACACGACTTTGATTGTTGAAGTTTGCTTTTGAAAATGTACTTGACTTCTTGTAGTCTTGGCTTTGCATTTTTTTGTCACATTGGTTCGCTTGAAGCTTCTTTCTTTTCACTTTTTCTGAAAAATGTTGTCATCCTCAAAATTTGGGTGAAGACAATGCAATCTGTTTGTTCTCAGTTGCACATAGACTGGCTTTGATTCTTTGCTATGTTTTTTCTGCAAAAAAGTTCCCCTTAAAGCCTCGACTTTAGTCCAGTTTTTTTGCGTGTATCTTTGATAAGCTAGACAAGGATTTAGTGACGGTATGTTCAAAGTCCTTGTGACTTAATATTTTTATTATTATTGATATTAGGATCATTTGGTTCTAAAAGTGTCCTTTTGGTATACTAGAGAAATATGCTCAGCCAGTAGTCGACATCATCGTGCATGCTCCTCAGCTCCTATGCTCGCTTCTTTAGTAGTCGTTTGAATTGAATCTCGTAGGCAGATCCATCTATGTACGTAGCTCTCGGTAACTAGCCTATCACGAATTAGCAACGTCCAAAGCCCAACCTGCAGATTGTAGTTTATGCAGGCTCGTAGCGTCTTGTCCACACTCCACCGCACACTGTAGCAACTACATGCCAGCCAGTTGCACTGCCTAACCCTAACGCCGGTTTGACTACACACACAAGCACCATGGGTTTACCACTTGTCCGCCTGAAGCATCGAACACCCTCTTCCCTCAGACCTTAGTGCACGACTGCTTCCAAAGGGTCAGTGGCCAACAATGCATTAAACCACAGCCCAATGGCCTCTCTTCTTAATCCCCTATCATGCTCGCAAACTGTAGAGTCGGAAGCTCCTAGTCAGGCGGTGTCACCACATGCAACTTTCTTCCTCTCCCTTCTCTTCTTTGCCTCAAGTTGTAAAGCTAGGTCTTCCTCTCCCTTCTCTTCTTTGCCTCAAACTGTAGAGTCGGAAGCTCCTAGTCTGCGTCTCCTGCCATGCTAGCTAACTCGGCTTCGAGTGATACACCTTTTGTGGTCATCTGTGTGTGCCGTGTGCATCTATCTATCTATCTATGTGTCTATCTATCTATATAGCACATTGCGCGCGCACACACGGGGACTATATACCGGACTAGTTCTTGACTTCCGAGACCTGAGAGTGAGTAGCAAATGACGCACCGACGCGACAGAAGCTTGAAACAGGCACAACCATTTGTGGGTCCTGTGCTGGATACCGTTCGTCACCAATGACGTGCTGTTGAGATAATCTGGATTTTCTGGATCTTATGTATGTAGAGAGAGAGCCTGAGCTAGCCGAGTTAATTTATTAATTACTAGCAAATGTGCTGGTGCATATTCCAACCGGACGTCCATAAAAAATATAACAGCCCTCTTGATTTTCCATGTTTTACCTTCATAAAAGATTGCATTGGTGTATATTTTAGTCTTAACAAACTTATCTAACTCGCATTGGACAATAAACAACTCAAGATCTTAGTTCGCTTTTTGTGTAGTTTAACCATCGGCTACAATTGGACAAGTTTTAACCTTATTGCCCTAACTAATAAGAATAAAAATGTATCACTGGTAATAAAAAAAGATTTTTTAGAGAAGGCCTAAGATTTCAAAAGATAATTATATTGGTTTTGTTCTTAAATTTTAATATTTATTACACATTGCTTGAAATGTGAGAAAAAAATCAAATTAAAATAGACATGAAAGGTCTAAACAATGCACAGGCCAGAATTTATAGGATGCTTAGACGTAAAACGAAATTTGTAAATCTGTCCCTCGTAATAAAGAGACACAATTTCTTGCACGCCTTTTCTTTCGTCCAACCTACCGCTATCGCGTTCGATAATAATGAAGTTTCCACTAATTTCCATTGTCCTCCTTCTAGTCTATATATTCGTGTCCATACTATATACTCTTCTCCCGCAATCTCCCATAAATAAATAAAAATAACAAAAGTAAGAAAGTCATTTGGTACGGTAAAAATTTTCTCCTCAGTTTCTATGGGACCGTGCGATTCCATAAATTTGGAAAGGCGACAGGAATTTGGAAACCCATGACACGAGCTCCCTGCGTTCACCGACCACCGCGCTCCCCACACGCTCCAAATTTGGAAGCAGTGCCCCGCGGCCCGCAATCCCGCCTGGTGCTCCAAAATTAGAAGGCCCCGCCCGTAATCCCTCCAGCACCGGCCGTGAGATCGTCTAGACCCGCCCAGCCGCGCCGCGACAGCGTCGTCCCTCCCCGACTCGCCCAGCTGCGCCGCACTGCTTCGCCGTGCCAATCTCCTCTCCCCGTGCAATCGGAGCGCACGGCACTACCGCGCCATCCGGCTCGACGCCATCGGTCGTGAGGGCGCCTCGACACCGTTGAAACCGCCGTCGCCGCATCCGTGCGTCCATCCGACCGCGCTGCCGGAAAAACCGCCGCGGCCTCCACGACGCCCGCACCGTCATCCTCGCCGTTCACCTGCGACGTGCACCTGAGCCGTCGTCAAATCTCCCCTCCACGTGCGATCAGAGCGCACGGCACTACCGTGCCATCCTCCTCGAGGCCACTGGTCGTGAGGGCGCCTCTACGCCATTGAACCCGCCGTCGCCGCGTCCGTGCGTCCGTCCGACCGCGCCGCCGGAAACACCGCCGCAGCCTCCACGACGCCCGCACCGTCGTCCTCGCCGCTCGCCCGCGCCGTGCACCTGTGCCGTCGTCCTAGGCTGCCGCGCGCCGCCTTGGCGACACCGGATGTGCAGGCGCCTCGACGACACCAAAGGCAGTGAAGCTACTCGGCATAAGGTTTAAACTCTCGTCGACTTCGGCATGTTTCAGTTTCCTTGCCGTATGCAACGCTCTCATGATGCTTGATGAAATGTCTCTTAAATCATTGCAATCTTATTTGATAGCAGTGCCCAACCTTATCTTGACGAATCTTTGCAGTGGTCATGATGCCGTAACAAGACCTTTCCAAAATACAACTATTAATCAGGTAAACTGTGCGCATTTGGATGGGTGCATATTTAGAACATTATATTCAGTCAAAAAAGTACTACCTCCGTTGAGTCAAATAAACGGTTTGCATCTGGATGACTGCATGTTTAGAACGTTTACATTCCATAGGAGTGAATTTGAAGGTACATTTACAGGGTAAAACTTTTATATAATCTGAAAACAGAGTTATGAGCTATTGAAGGCACCACTGCTGTTTTGTAACTGAACTTTGTATTCTGTTTTCATTAACTATTTAACAGTAGGAGCCTCTGGCTCCTCCTGATTTTTCAAAAAAAAAAAGAGCTATTGAAGGCGTCATTTATATAATCTGAAAGCTTATATAATACCCATGTCCTTTTACTGCACCTCACTGGCTCACTGCAGCTTTGTGTGCTTTAGACTGAATGTTTGACGTAATGGTTTTACGACGAAGAATCAACGGAATTGGATTTAGTAGGCTTGAATGGTGTTCTTTAATGTCTCTTTGTCCAGAAATTCTATTGCCACTTGAATTATCAATCTGGTAAGAAATTAATTTTTTTTCTGTGTTTTTTGTTTCCTCTCCTTTGATCTTTTTGCACAAAAAAATTCTGCGGTGATCCCTGTTCCAGGCCAACCAGAGGCTGACTGGAGCTGTGCAGTAGTCATGAGTGGATAAATGTCCGAATAACTTTATTTGGTTTTTTTTGCCAACATGAACATATGGATACACAATGATTCGCTTCCATTTTTTTTTGTACAGAAGTGTTTAAAGAACAAGAGGAAAGAACTTAACTGAGAGAACTGGAGTAGGCGAGTCAAATTTCCTTTCAGCATTTTCCTGTTATCAACTCATATGAGGATACGGAGTTCAGTTTGTTTCAACACTCACCTGTATGATCCTTTTAGCATTTTTTGGTATGTTGATTTAGTTTCATGGATGATATAGACCGTTCAATTATATGATATATGTTACTGTTTGGTGCAGATTGTCTCAGTTTAGTATTTGGATCCTTCTATGTTACAACTATTGATGCTAGATCCTAGCGTCGTCGAGGCGAGCAGCTCCTGCTCGACCCTCCCCTCGACCCCCTCTCTGAACCAAAGAAGAAGACGAGCTTGAGCTCGAGAACACACGCACACACAACACCCGCTCTGGTTCCGCGTTGGCTGAACTGAAACTCTGAAATGTGGTGACAAGAGCTGCCTTTTACTGATTGCATTGCATACATATATATACACAAGTCTCCACCTGCTACCAAGCATGGACTGAGCCTCCTACTCCAAGTATGGGCCAAGTATGTGTCCCCACTACTCTAGTACTATGCTTACATCAGCCCAAGACATGGTTGATGGAGCTTCTTACCTACTCCTACATGGCCTACTGCCATATTGCTACAGGAAACAAGGACATGGTCAACCATGACCATGAGTTGACCTCTACTTGTCCTTGACCATGCTAGGGAAAGAGAGATGAGATGGCAACATATTATGTCTTACAATCTTCCCTTAATCTTGCTGCTAGCCCTTGACCTCTACCATGCCGATTATCTTCCTCAGCTCCTGGAACCGAAGGAGACCCAATGACTTGGTGAGGATGTCAGCAAGCTGCCGAACAATGTCGACGAACTCGATGACGATCTGTCCTTCATCGACGCAGTCACGAAGGAAGTGGAACTTCACTTCGATGTGCTTGCTTCTGTCGTGGAGGACTGGGTTCTTCGCCAGCGCGATTGCTGGCTGGTTGTCCACCTTGAGTGCTAGCGGCTGAGCTTGAACTCCAGTGAGCTCTGTCAACAGCCGATGTAGCTAGACCACCTGGCATGCCGCCGTGGCCGCTGCAATGTACTCTGCCTCGCTGGTCGATAGCGCCACCATCTTCTGCTTCAGCGACTGCCAGGCTATCGGCGCTCCACCGAGGAAGACGAGCACGCCGGAGGTGCTCCGCCACCCGTCCACATCACCCGTCATGTCCGCGTCGCTGAACGTCGTGAGCCCCGGCGCACCCTCCTTGGTCTTCGGCGGCGCACCCTCCTTGGTCTTCTGCGGCGCATCGCTAAACACCTTTAGCTGAAGCCCGCCGCGCTTTGGGAAGATGATCCCCCGCTCCGTCGTGCCCTGGACGTAGGGCAACAGGCGCTTGACTGTCGTCCAGTGGTTCTCCCGCGGATCCTCCATGAACCTGCTCACGTAGCCCAACGCAAAGGCGATGTCTGACCGCGTGTAAGTCAGCCAGTGTAGCCCGCCGACGATGCTCCGGTAGAGCATAACATCCACCTTTGCCGCGGTGCTCTGCCTCGAGAGCTTGATGCGCTCCTCCATTGGCGTGGAGACCGCCTTGCAGCTCGCCATTCCCGCCCACTCAAGTAGCTTCTGCGCGTAGGCGCGCTGCCCAAGCCTGATGGCATCCTCCCCCTGCCTCACCTCGATGCAGTAGGACAGAGTGCCCAAGTCGCTCATCTGGAACTGCGAGGCCATCTCCTCCTTGAACTTGGCAATGTCTTCCGCGCGCGCTCCGGTGATGATGAGGTCGTCCACGTACACCCCGACGATGAGATGCCCCTTCCCCCGTCAGCGGGTGTACAGGGCGTGCTCCGTGGCACATCGTCTGAACCCGAGCTCCGCCATGGTGGCGTCGAGCTTTGCGTTCCATGCCCGTGGTGCCTGGCGCAGGCGGTAGAGGGCCTTGCGCAGCCGCATCACTTTCTTCTCCACGCCCTGGACGACGAACCCTGGCGCCTACTTGACGTAGACCGTCTCGGCCAGGTCCCCATTGAGGAAGGCCGACTTGACGTCGAGGTGGTGAACCTGCCACTCCATGGCAGCGGCGAGAGCGAGCAGGAGTCGCACCGACTCCATGCGCGCAACGGGGGCAAAGACCTCCTCGAAGTCGATCCCTTCGCGCTGCACGAACCCTCGAGCGACGAGACACGCCTAGTGCTTCACCTTGAAGACCCACTTGAGTTCGATCGGTCGGCAGCCCGTCGGCAGGTCGACCAGTTCCCAGGTCTTGTTCTCCTCGATGGCCTTCACCTCCTCCAGCATCGTCTTCCGCCACGTCGTGTCACGCTCCACAACGGCGAACGTGGTCGGCTCCTCTACACTCAACATGAGCAGAGTATGGTCGTCGTCGAGAAGTCACGCCACCAGCCCGGGTACCGCCGTATCTCCCATGACATCGTCCAAACGGCAGAACCAGACCTCCTCGCCCTCGTGATACACATCCACGAACTTCGTGACGTCAGCTGGTGGGGTCACGTACTTGATGGTTTCCACCGTCGTTGTTCCCCGAGGTTAGGTCGTTCGCTACGGAGAAGTTTCGTCAGTCGAGGCCCCCAGAGCAGGGGTCGAGGCCCCTCGTGCCTGGGTCGAGGCCTCCTGTCCTGCGGTTGAGGCCCCTCATCCCGCGGTCGAGGCCCCCGGCCCGCACTCGAGACCTCCCGTCCCACGGTCCAGCCCCCCGGACCCACGGTGAAGACCGCTCGATCCGAGGTCGAGGCCTCCGGACCCGTGGTCGGGGTCGAGGTCCCCCGTCGAGAGGGTGTCCTGCGATCCGAAGTGTGGTCGAGGCTAGGGGACCCTACTCTGGGCGGACTAGGTGGCTCCTCCGCCCCAACCGCCGCAGGCTTCTCTGCTTCCCTGCCGCGGACTCCACTGCTCTGGCTTCCCCGGTCCCCGGCGCCTCCACAGCCTCGCCATGGCCATGGATAACCATTCGCTCTACGACAACCGAGTCGTATAGTCCGTGTCGCCTTGCTTGAGGCCCCCTGCTTCCGGCCTGTCCCAGGTCCACGATGCTGCTTCGTCGAAAACCATATCCCGGGACACCACCACCTTGCCGCCGACTGGATCGTACAACCGATAAGCCTTCAACCCCTCCTCGTAGCCGAGGAACACCATGCGCGTGCTCCTGTCGTCCAGCTTGCCGAGGCCTAGCTTGGTGGCCTTCACATGACCGATGCAGCTGAAGGTACGCAGGTACAAGACATTAGGCTTGCGCCCGTGCCAAGCCTCGTACGGCGTCATTCCCTTCAGGGCCTTGGTCGTCGATCGGTCGAGGATGTGCACGGCGGTAGTGACCACCTCTCCCCAGAATGCCGCCGGCATCCCCTTGGCCTTCATCATCGACCGCACCTTGCCGACGATGGTCTGATTCCGGCGCTCCACGATGACTTTCTGCTGCGATGTGTAGGGCGCCGTGAGGTGTCGACCCACACCCTCCTCGGCGCAGTACTCGGCGAACTCCACCGTCGTGAACTCGCCGCCATGGTCCGTCCGCAGCACTCGGAGCCACTTCCCCGACTCCGCCTCTGCGCGCCTTGAAGCGCTTGATGGCGTCCGCCACGTCGCTCTTGCTCGTCAGGAGCTGCAGCCACATGTAACGGCTGCAGTCGTCCACAAGCAAGAGGAAGTATTTCGGCCCACCGTGCGTTGCCGGCGTGATCGGCCCGCAAAGGTCCCCATGGACCAGCTCGAGCGGATTCGCCGCGCGGTAGTTCGCCGCCTTCAGGAACGGCAGCCGCATCTGCTTGCCCGCCAGGCAGCTGTCGCAAAGGTCCCCGGCATGCTCGATCCATGGGAGCCCGGTCACCATCTTCCCAAGACGGCCCAGAGCGTCAAAGCCCAGATGGCCGAACCAGCCGTGCCATAGCCACGGCTCCTCCGTGCATGCTGCCGCGAGGCACACCGGCTGCTCCACCTTCAACACCAGAAGATAGAGCCGGTTACGGGAATGCGTTACCTTGGTGCGCAGACGCCGTTCCCGGTCTCGAATCGGCAGCACGCCGTCGTGGATCAACACCTCCGCCCCGCGCTCGTCGAGCTGCCCCAGGCTGACAATGCTCACACGGAGTTGCGGGATGAAGTACATGTCCGTCAACGCGCACTACTCCCCGTTCCGACACCGAAAGACCTACAGTGCCTTGGCCACGGATGTCCACCCGCGAGCCATCTCCGAACTTGACCGTGTCGGTCTTGTGTGTCGAGGTCGATGAAGGCGGCGCGACAGCCAGTCATATGGTTGCTCGCGGGGAAGTCGAGGTACCACCGCTGCTCCTTCTCGTCACCGACTGCGCCTAGGTGTGCCCATGCCCGCAACTCGTCAAGTTCGACGGCCTGCGACGCAGTCCTCTGCTCCGCCTCCGCCTCCCCTGGCTCGCCATCCTGCAGTGCGCATAACTCACCCATCAAGAGTGCATGCTCATCGTCGCTGTTGTCCTTAGCCAGGTGCGCCTCCTCCTTCTTCTCTGGCTTCCTGTTCGGGCACTCCTTTGCCCAGTGCCTGACATCGCTGCACTTGCGGCAAGCGTTGGGGCCGGTGAACTTCTTCTTCCCCTTCTTCTTGTCCGCCGGTGCCTTGCCTCGCTGCTTGCCTCTGTTGCCGCCGCTGTCACCACCGCCGCGGCTGGAGCCTTCCCCTGACCGGCGCTTCTCCTACATCCGCGCCGTTTACTCCTCTGTCAGCACCAGCTTGGGCTTCTCCTTCTTCGGTGGCGCCAATCCGAGACCCTCCACCGCACGCAGCCACCCCGCCACATCCTCGAGCGTCAGCGTGGACAAGTCCAGCATCGTCTCGATGGACAGGGCAAGCTGGGCGTACTTGGGAGGCACTACACACAGGAGCTTGCTGACGAGGTCCTCGTCCTCCAGCGGCTTGACGAAGGTGGCCAGTTGGCTCATCAGTGACTGAAGACGCAGCGCGAAGTCCTCCACCGACTCGCCGGACTTGAACCGGATGTCGTTGAACTCCTAGCGTAGCTGCTGCACCTTGCCCTGCTTGGCTCGATCCGAGCCGATGCGGAACGACTCCAGCATCTCCCACGCCTCCTTCGCCGCCTTCTTCTGGCCGAGGGCCTCATGGAACTCGCCCGGGGTGAAAGCCATGAGCGATTCCATGACGCCCACCTCTGCATCCTCACCGACGTCGCCAGTCTCCACAGCCGCCCACCACTTCCGGGCGCGGAGCTTCCACTTCATATGGACAGCCCACTCGCCGTAGTTGGAACGGGTGAGCATCGGCCAGGAATTGCTCCCGCCAAACTCCCTCACCATGCACACCTCCGTCACCTGCAGAGCCGGCTACGGAACAAGCTCCTTGTCCCCGGCGCTCGGCCCTGCGCCCGGCAGACGCGCACCAGAGTCCGACGTCGCCAGCGGTGAAGCCTAACGACATTGTACGGCTCCGATACCACGCGTTGACGCTAGATCCTAGCGTCGTCGAAGCGAGCAGCTCCTGCTCGACCCTCCCCTCGACCCCCTCTCTGAACCAAAGAAGAAGACGAGCTTGAGCTCGAGAACACACGCACACATAGCACCCGCTCTGGTTTAGCGTTGGCTGAAATGAAACTCTGAAATGTGGTGGCAAGAGCTGCCTTTTACTGATTGGTATGGGCCAAGCCTCCTACTCCAGGTATGGGCCAAGTATGTGCCCCCACTACTCTAGTACATAGATTTTTGAAGTTGAAAGAGCAATGGCTAACTAATGCAGTGATAGAAGCAGTAACAGTACATAGATTTTCATTAGTGGATTCAGAAACAAATAGCTGCAGCGAGCGCTTGGTGCAAATATGTTGTGGATTCATCTCTTCTGAAACTAACTTTTAGTTCATAGATTTTCAGTATGGTTTGCAATATTTTGGTTTGCAATATTTGTTATACATAGCTTAGAGCTTAATCAAATTGATCATGTAATTGCAGCTTAAGCAATATACTACCTGGAAAGGTACTTTTTGAATTGCACGCACTATTGATTTCCATTTGCATGCACTATTCATTCAATTTATATAGAAATATTATTTCACTAATGTCATATTTGTTGATGTTCCTAGGCATTTTTAAATGGTTTATCAGACTCTACATGGAGATGTTATATAGTACATTCTATATGCCGACTGAAAAATCATGCGTACATGTTATATTCACATTTGAGGAACAATGTGTTGGAACATATTTGTGGATTTGTTGACACATGAAATAAATGGATATCAGAGATATCTTCCTGAAGATATAAAACATTATCTTGGCGAATCACAAAAAAAATTATACAATAGAGTTTATGAAACTACGACACCGTGATCTATTTGACCATGTTAATTCCACAAACTTTGCTTGTTTAGATCAAATATCACTTTAATGTCGTTATTTAATTTTGCAATATTGTTTTCTTATCGTGTGATCCGTGTGTTTTTATATAAAAGTTTGCCAACCCGTAGTAACGCACGGGTATGATACTATCAATCTAAATATGGCATTTGTGTCCATATGCTCTGCTACTCTTTCTTTTTAGATCAAAATAAAATAAAATAGGGAGCTACGAGGCCAAATTAATCATACTCTATATATATGCATCAATTAAAATGGAATGAAACATGGAACCCAACAATCAAATTACTTGAGCAAATCAGATACTCCAAATAAATAGTTGGACCCATCGCAGAATCAACTTCACGTATTGGCCTCGAATCAAGCATGGCCGGGGTGGCGATAGCGAGCGCAACGCCCATGGAGAGCAGACGGAAAATGGTGCCATACGTGAGGCAGGTGTAGAGCGTGGCGAGCTAGGCAGGCGCTGCCCGAAGTGGAGGCGGAGCCACGCAGGATGTGGTGTAGTGTCAGGTGTAGACGAGGCGATAAGGGACGACAAGGAGGGGACCAAGCAAGCAGCGCACGATGTACATGGCAAGAAAGAGCGCCTTTGCTACATGTCAATAGGCATATTAACATAGCATTTTGTTGGATATCGTTTCTCCTTGTCGACCTCTAATGAGATGGGCCAATGTCGATAGGGATATTGGATCATCCTTCTACCAGCTCTAATGTAGCCTAATAATGATTGTTGGTGTAGGGACCGAAGAAATAGGGAATGTGATCAGAGCATTTAATAGCTTAGTGATCAGCCAAGCGAGAGAGAGCAAAGAGAAGCTTTATAAATACCTCCTAACATGTACTATTCATAGACATGCATGAAATACATACTCGATGAGTTCATTATACTCTTTGATGTTTGTTGTAAGTTATCTTACACCAAACACATTCAATTAAGATAGAGAGAAGAGTTTACATGCTATTTGGAAAATCAAGAAAGGGAGGACACATTTCCCCCACGCACAAGATATCAAAGGGCTACCCAGCAATGACCAAAGCTCTCTTCTCATTGAAGCAACTTGCTATGTGGAAACTATTCTAAAAAATTATATGATTTCTTTCCTTCCATAGTTTTCACGGTCTCTAAGCAGTGAACAACCCCAGTGTTAAAGTTCGCATGAGTCATGACAAGCGGTGAACAATCCCGGTGCATTATGTAAAAGTAAAAATCATCTGTATTGATGTATTGCACAAATTCGTTCATGCCATGAGTAGGATCAGTGGAGTAGTGTTAAAGTTGTTATTGTTTCACCAGCCTCACCCCATTGCCTCAAAGTGTACGGAGGTTGGTGCTAGAGCAAGATAAAGCACCAAGGAGCCTGTTTCACAACTTCTTACCCCTTTGAAAGTTTGATGACCTTCAAGAACATTTGTCGAGTTATGGCGAGGGGCTTCGAAACCAAGTTTGACATCATACACAACAACTTTTCATCAACATTTTGATGAGCGGTTGTATTGACTTACTTCTTCATAAGTATTGACACTTCTCCTTTGCCTTCAATTCGAAGTGGGGGATCTCCATCTATGACATCTCTACAACATTTACCATTCCTACGATGTTTAACTCAAAGACAAAAGAATCTCGCAAGATCCAACCTAGAGGGGAATAGCGAGGGTGCATTGGACAAGCAATCCATCCGAAGGCAAAAGCCTTGCTGGGCACCCGTGAGTGAAAAATTGAAGACATGCTCTGATCATCTAAAATTACCTTGCTATCTTGATGCCTTCGGCAATAAAGGCCCAATTATATGAAAATAAGGTATCGATGGGTCAAGGTCATGCGAAGGAGCAAGCCGCCAAAGACAAAGTCCTAGATGTTCAAGCGAAGGTTGCCAATGAAGACTGGCCAGAGACAAAGTAGTCCCGGGAATATATCTACATATCAAAGAAAAAGTTGTGTGTAGATTCTGAGTCATAATTGGGTCACACTTAGTTAGATTTAGCTATTGGGTCTTTTACTTTCGATTAAAATTGTATCAAACAAAATAGTTGAGGGGCTACTATTTGGGGTATATTATATGTTAGGACCCCCATAGCGGCCTGCAGAATAATAATTAGAGCACATTTGTAGCCCTAGTGACTTTTTGTAAAAACAAACCCCATCATAGGTAATAATGAAAACCTCCCCTGCCACCTTCCTTATAAAAGAGAGAGAGGCGGAGGTCAAGGAGGGTGCTTGGCTGATCACTAGCTTGGGACTCTTCCTCTCTCTTCGCTCTCTCATGTTCTCTATATCACGTTGCCTAATAATGATAAGTGATTAAAGCATCTAACAACGAGAATAGTAGCAAATTAAACATGGGTAGCCTATTCGGGGTGTTGACATCCACATTTTCTTTTATGTAATATATTAAAATACAATGACTTCTAGTTGTGCTTTCAAATATATTATTAGTACTCATCTTCATTTTAAACTAGGAGGATTCCCCGCGTGTTGCCGTGGGTACAAGGAAGGAATACAAATGGATTAGAATGTTAATTTATAAAAAAATTAGGAGACATATATGCCTAACAAATACAACAATAGACAAATATTACAATATATACTATTGCATTATCATATTAAAAGTTGAATTTGTGTCCCTATTGAATAATACCAAGAAAGTTGGAATATATCAATAGAAACATTTGTCGGCATGAAATATGAATTTCTACCAATATTGAATGACAGTAACCATTAGAACATGTGTCTTTCGATGCCCTTTTTCTTCTCGGATGGCTCTCACAGTGGCTAGCTTCCTCTCGTGCATGAGTTGCAAAACTGAGGGTGGCCTCGGGCAGGGTGGGCACAACCTGCATGTGGCTTTCGAAGCGTCGGACGGGGCCGTGCCGGCTGGTGGGGGTTGGCCGTCGCAGGCATTGCATGGATGGTGGCGTGATTGGCGGCAGAGCCGATTACGGATGGACCGCCACTGGTGCAAGATGGTGATCAAAGCCGACCTGGCGGCGTCAGCGCATGGTTGAAGCTCGGACGCCACTCATGGAGATGCGATCGACGCTTGGGCTTTGCCCATCTTTTGATGATAAATAGACGGATTTGCAGTGATAGGAGACAAAGGGCCAACAGTTCTTGGTGGATGATGATAAATAGGTTCATAATTGTGTGATGATCATGCTTATCTCGCTTAGTGTGGTTGTTTTTTTAATCTCATGTCACCGTTTTCTTTGGAAGAAGAGAAGACACAGGGCTGTTGCATCATGGGAAGGAAAACGGAGCATGCTAGTGGCCGTAGTGCGCCAAGAATTAAAAAAAACACTCATGGTAGATGACCTACCGGTGCATGAGGACTTATGGCAGTGGGACCTCAGATGACGTGGCTTCATAAAATCGTAAAAAAATATACCAGTAGAGTTTGTCTATATAGGAGACATGTATTTGACAAATAACAAATGAAAATGAACAAAAGATGTGAGAATAGACCCTTTCTCCTTCTAATTTATTGGGATCAAAGATACAGTGTGCCCTAGTGGCACGAAATAATGAGAACATCTCCTATGAAAGAGGAGAGGGTATGCTCAACACATATATTTACATTTTTAAGTGCAATTTGATTCTTTCAACAAAGCTTGATGGCAATTTGATTCACAAGACAAAGACCGATACTTTTGACAAGGGAATACATTCGACGAATCTAAAATATTTGACAAAGCTTATAATTTGATAAAATGAAGACTAATTCGTTAGGCCAATCGGGACTGCCATTTTGTGAGGTCAAGTTTGAAAGGTCGAGATGGACGACTAGAGTGGGGTGAATAATCCTTTCTAAAATTTTATCACACGGCTAACCAAAACAAATACGAAATTAAACTAAATGGTCTAGCCAAGACTTCACCCCTCTAACTATGACTCTAGATGCACCATGTAAAAGATTCTAAACAAGAAATCAAGGTGCCTTTCTAAATAGAGCTCTCCTAAACAATTTTAGCTTGCAAGGTCACACAAACCTAAGCAACTAGTACTTTAGCACACCGGGGAGCACCTAAACAATTCTAATGAGCAAAAGCACATAGCCAACCTAAGCTCACTAGATGCTTCAAGAAAAAGGCTACACAAGCCGAACCCAAGAGCTCAAAATACTTAGTTACACAAACTAAGCAAAGCAAGGGATAAACTTCTAGCTACACAACCAAGAAGACAATTAGAGAGCTACACAAGCTATCTAATCACAAGAGCAACTACACAAGCTATATATGATGAAATGTAAATACAAAGCTTATGAGGAAGGTTGCAAACCACCGCAAAGAATGGAACAAGATGACATGGCGGTTTTTCACCAGGTTCACTTGGTTGCCAACAAGCTACGTCCTGTTGTGTCCTTCTACACCACGTGGTTCGGTGGCTAATCGGTATCACACTGAACCTCAACAAAGGCGCCACAAGAACCTACCAAATGGTGAGAAGTTGCAATGACACGAGCAATCCACTAGAGCTACTCTTTGCGATCCCCGCGAGGTGAGTACAAAACCTCTCACAATCTCTTCTCCGGAGCACCGCACAATCACCTTGCATGCTTCGACGGAGTCTCTTGCCACCAAGCCGTCTAGGAGGTGGCAACCTCTAAGAGTAACAAGCCCACCGGTTTGCAACACGATCACCTAGTGCCACATGATGCAATCTCTCAAAGCAACGCACTAGAATCACTCGCTAACTCAATCAGATGAACACTATCAAGCACATATGAGTTTGTAGGCTCCAAGCACTCTCCAAGCAAGGACACAAAGTCTCCAAGGTGCTCAGCCATGGCCAAGGGTTGGCCACCCCTTTATTTATAGCCCAAGCCACGAAACTAGCCGTTATGCACTTGATCCAGCTCAGCAGCACACTACGAACGCATCCATAGTTCCACTCCGGACGCGTCCGCACTGTGTATTCCAAGCACGGATAGTTCAAATGCAACTCCGGCTGCGTCCACAACAGGTCTCCGGATGCGGCCATGTTACTATTCATCATCCACAGTAGCAAAATACGTTCAAACCAAGTCAACCATTGGGGGAGGTCCGGACGTGTCCACAGTTGAGCTCCACGTGCAGCCTTCTCTGAGTAGCGTCCAAAGTGCTCCGGACGCTCAGCTTCCACACCTCCGGACGCTGACGTCAGCGTCCGCACCGTTATGCCGTCAGGCCGCTTAGCAACACCTGTGCAGACGCGTCTATAGTCTAGTTCTGGACACATAAGCCTAGTGTCCACACAGTTCAAAACATGGTCAGGACGCATCCACAATTATGGTCTAGACGCGTCCACACTGTGTAATCTTCGCGCTAAAACGGGCATATCTCTTAGCTCCGAACTCCTATTTTAATGTTCTTGGACTCGTTGGAAAGTTTACTCAGAGGGCTACACAACCATGTATCCCTATTGATCCAAAGTACAAAGGATCAAAATAGTTTTTCAATCCAATAACCATCATCTCTCTTTTTCAAGCACACAAGTTCTCTGAAACATCTTCAACTCCTTCTCCTTTGCAAATGTGCCAACACCACCATGTGTACGTCACCATGTGCATGTATGTTAGCATTTTTACAATCATTTTCAAAGGATTTTCTCTTTCTCTCACAACGCCACTCAATCCTAGCATTTCGCAATGTTAGATCGCTCAAGTGGCACTAGATGACCGATATGCAAACAAGTTTTCCCCTCTTGATAGTACGGATCAATCCTAAACCCGATCATCAACTTCTCTACACACCTCATGACTGGTGAAATAAAGTTCCCTAGGTTATATCTTTGCCTTGTGCATTTCTATTTCCACCGTCTTCCTCCATTGTGCCAATGCATCACATGCACCGACACGATCTTCAAATGTTATGATCCACTTCATATCATCATGCAACCTTCTTGGTCCACCGATCTTGACCTCACTTGCTCTTCACCGTCTCATGGTCCATCGGTGCCAAGTCTTGCTCAAGCTTCACCATCGCATGGTCTTGTTTCTAGCCAAGCTTCACCATCGCATGGTCTTGCTTCCAAGCCTCAACTTGCCCTTCACCCTTGCAACCGGTTCATCGATCCAAGCCTCATCTTGATCTTCTCCATCTCGGTCATATGAATCCATGTCATGGCTCATGTGCAATAAGCTCCTTCATCATCACATGTATGAGCCTTGCAACATCTCCAAGCCATTTCCAACATCATGGCATATGTTGCTCATACCTATGTACCTATGGACTAATCTTGTGTATCTCAACATAAACATATTAGTCCAACCTAAAGTTGTCACTCAATTGCCAAAACCACATAGGGACCTTTCAAAGTTCCCAACACTAGCCCCTCCTAGATGAAGGCCTACTTCAAAGGGCTGAACTAAACTTTGACAGAAGGTACAATGCCGTCCCCTAGCCTTCTGAGTAGTCTTCATTGATTACTTCATTTGTTTTTCTAAAAGATAAAATATGTATTGTTTTAATTAGTTACCCACATATAAGCTGATAGAGCATAGACCACTCTAGAGTATTCTCAGCTTTGAGCTCCAAATCAATAAAACTACTATATATATAGTGGGCCATAAGGCAACAAAGCATTTGAGTTCAAACATGGGCTAGTGGGGCTTAATTAGCTTATAACTTGTCTAAGTATGGAATAACTTAGTAAGTGCTACATGAAATCGATGGGTATACATTAATATTTCTCGTAGATGTTGTGGCGGTAGCAGTTTATTTGCTTCGGCTAAATATTTGCTAGAGCTTGTTTTACCACAAAAGTCTACGGGAGAGGTCCCCACCAGAGATGGAGCTTAGTGGCGGCCGAACTGCCGTGTGCAAATATGCATGTCAACATGCATTGTATGCATATTTTGCTCACATGCATAATTCTTAGTCATAGCAATTGTGATTTTTAATACACTTTGACTATGTGTTCATGTGAATCCCCCCCCCCCCCCCCCTTAATTCTCCTTCAACCTCCGTCGCTGGTCCCCACATTATGCATTTATTTCCTACAGTTGAAGATACTTTGATGAATAGTTACAACTTCTCAAGATAGGTAAAAGTGAAAATGTCTACAATGCCATTACCTTTTCTTTTTCTTGATTTTTTTTATATTCTCTGCTTTCTTCCTTATGGTTGGTTCTCCGCTTGGGCTCCTCATGCTTCACTCTCGAGGCTTCGTCAGTTGAAGCTTCAGTGATGGCATGCCCCGATGGCCTCTTCCTCTCCTTCATCCTTGCTTTCTCACCCAAAGCTTCCTTGACATGGCAACAGCGTGACTTGGCGGTGGCGGGCCTCAGCGGCCCCTAGCCCCCACCTCGACTCCACTAGATGTCTAGATCCACCCAAGTGGAGCACCAAAGGCAATGCCATGACCCGCTGTCAGGGCTCCTATACTCACGCTCACGAAAGGATATTTTTGCTGGGGGCGCACAAAGGATCACGAAGGGGCATTGTTGCTGGGCCCGCACAAAAGGAAGTAGCAGGGTGAAGCTGGTTTTTTCTCCTGCTGACAATGAGAAATGATTGGAGATGTATCTCAGAGATCCATTTGGCAAACAGCCCTCTCCGTATCCCACGCATGCATAGCCTTTGGTACGTGTCGTACTGTCGTCATGTCAACATATATAGCGATATTAGCATAGCATTGTGTTGGATATTGGCTCTCCTTAGCGACCCCCTATTGACGGGCCAATGTCGACAGGGATATTACCCGAACAAGCTGGTGTTCGATCTTCACTTGCCCATTTGAGATCAGCTCCATCCCCTTCCTGCAAAGTCTGGGCACAGGATCAACGGGAGCTGCGTGCTCTTGCACTGTTAAGGGATGCGGCCGCACGGCAGAGAGATGAGAGAGGGAAAGGGGGAAGGGGCAAATGATCTCAAAGGAGGGACATGGAAAGAGCAGAGGGTTCTTGGCATACTTCTCAAATTCTCCTAGGCTCTCACGTACCTCTCCTCTCACGTAACTAGAGACGGAACCAAAAGGTCCAAAACTCTTGCCCAATTATTGTGGCATGCCACATAGCAGTTAGGTGTGCGGAGAGTGGGGCTGAATTAGATCGATTTTGTAGTACAATAAACCGAGTTTATGATGCCGAAAATGACTGATCTATTTAGGAACGCGAGTAGAGTTTCACTGTAATTACTATTTACCACCTTGAATAAAACTCTACCCAGCCGTCCCAACTGAAAAGGGGAAATTAAGCTGCCACGCAAGCTTGAGTACTTGACGATATGACCAAATACAGTCAAAAATCGATACTTTGACCATCAGTGGTATCTTTTTAAAGGTAAATTTCATTCAAAGCTCAAATTCAGAGTACAGAGATAGGATAAAAGTTGCCCCTCTAGATAGCACGGTTTCTAGAATGCATCCAAGAATGACAAGCAACAAGCAAGAGCTAGGAATGGAAGTCCTTGCTTCCTTTACGAGATTATCAGCCATTGTGTTTGTCTCTACCAATTTTAATAATAGAATGCAGTATGTTCGCCGTGGTAACTAAAAAGTCCGCTAGGATTGGCCGCAAAGCCCAATGACCTGGATTATGAAGCATGTTCTTTCTCTTGGCCGCAGATAATACCTACACTTTAATAGTAGTATTTATGATAAAGACTGGGCCTTTGAAGATTTAGTGCAGCAACTAATTTAGCTGCCAGGTATTTATAATGTCCGGTTTGAAAAAGGATTAATAATTTCATATATATGTAGGCTTGTCTTCAAGTTTACCTTCGTAATCTTTATATGCATACATGGTATACTATATATAAGTATATGTATATAGTAAAAAAATAACGGTAGAGTTACACATGGAAAACAAAAATAAAAATAAAAAAGCTCCATCAATTTTTCCCGGAGACAGTAACCCTCACATTACTGTAGAGAACGCATTACTCAAATTTGTTTTTGCTGAGGGGAATTTCTCTGAAACAACGTGAGGAATGGTCAGGTCTATTGAGCACACTGAAAACCATTTAAAAAAGATGCTTGGACATGTAGTGGAACAAGGCGACCAAGCTTTCTCTTGCTACCTGTTGTGGGTTACTGAGTTATCCATGTCCGTCCGCCTCCGGCGTTGCAAGCTTGCACGTAACGTTGCAAGTGCACTAAGGGTATGTCCTCCTTTGGCCCCTTCAGATATATTGAGGTCGTATCGTGGCTACATTTCTGGCGTTTAGTTACCTAGTCTCCCAAGGACAAATGCAGAGTTTGTTTTCCCTTTTTTACTGCTTTATGCTTGACAAATCTTTGTTTTCCCAAGAACAAATCTATACGTGGCTTAACCGTAACGTGAGAATCACCCTTTGCACCCAAGCGTTCACTCCTAGGCTCGTAAAGTCCTAAAGCAATATGAATACAGATGCATCAGTAATACACGTAATTGACAATTTTTTCTGTAGGAATGAGTTCCAAAAATGGCCTAAGTAACAAAGTTAGTAGATTAATAAAATAGGTGTGATTCATAAAAGCTTTACGAGAAGCAAAGATTTTTCCCACCTCTTGAGTATACCGCAAATATCTTGAAGCAAACACCAACTAACCATCACTATTCCTGAGAAGAGACGTGTGTTCATGATAAGGGAGCATCCTCCATTGTTGACGACGACCTGACTGAGATCCAGCCGACTGGCTGAACAAGTCTACCACACCACAATAAACTAACTGATCTCACTGACCTTATTACCACCATTATTATTAACACCCTAGGCATGATCCCCAAGCTAACAGAAAGCACCTTCCTGCTGCCATAGTCTATCTTATCCATCCTAATCCGCTGGGATAAAGCTCTTTTTCTTGGCCTGGGATAAGATGCTTGTGTGTATCAGCCAGAGGGCGTCGTTTCCACATGCTCCCCATCACGACATCATGGATATATTTATCCAAATAACCGACTGATGTCCATTCCTTCCTTCCTGTCAACAACAAAGAGACAGAATTTATAAGTAATTAGATAGCACAAGAAATATCGATATGCTAATCTATCTAGAAAGATCACATGGAGTAAGGGTAACTATGACTCACTCCTCGGCCCCGATTGACAAAATTTACCTAACTAAACAAAACGCTTATCTAACCATTTGAATAGCTCTTCCTTTTTCTCCTATATATATCCACATAAGCTGCGTCCCTTTGATGTCCAAATATTGAGCAGAGCTTCATATGAAATGGCAGAGCCTCACAACTTAGCATCTCATGGAGTACCCTTGTGTCTCAAGGAGATTCACAATAAACCAGATGATGATCACTCCGAGTCTGCTTCCTTCTCAGGCGCGTCCAGTGGGTCCTTTTGCTCATCAGCTTCAAATGTGTCTGATGATGCAACTTCTTCCCCATCTGGTCATCCCTCTAAGCCATCCTCGGCGCCTTCGAGCACGTTGCATCTGGATGCCGAGGGCCCCCTGTACGAGTTATCCTCACTGCTAGATGAGCTTCCAACCAGGTGCATATATTGTCTTCCACTACACAACTGCAACTAATAGAGAAAACAACACCATGCTTGTTTATATTCCAGTTTCTTTAAAAGAAGTCATGAAAGTTGTCCAATTTCTTAAAATAAATCACAATTTGTAACCAGGCTCCACAAAATAGTTTTGTAACATTTACATTCATCGTACAAATAGATATAGCCTCAAAACTACAAATGATTGAATAAAATTTGTGATTTCTTTGCACTATTATGTTACATTATACTGGCAAGCTTCTGTCCCTACCATACAATGCAATGACCTGTTATTTGTTATAAAAAGCTCGCAAAATCACTTTCAGTTCAACAAAAGTTTATACTGCTCTGTGATAGCTAGTAGAGGTTCCCCTTTGCACAAGATCTATGTGATAACTGATAAGTATGCAAACTTCATATGCATATTTGCTGAAAGGAAAAAAAAAATGAGTGGGTATATATAACACAATGTCATGATTACACAAAACGGATAGTCAATATTGCTTTCATAAAATTCATTTCAGATGGAAAACATTCAAATTCATGTTCAAGTAATACAATTTCCACAGGAAAGGGCTGTCCAATTACTACCAAGGGAAGGCCCAATCATTCACATCTATATCTGATGCTACAAGTGTTCAAGACCTTGCAAAGAAAATTCCGTACAGTAAGAGGATGAGAGCAAGCAAAAGCTATTCAGTAGGATTAGACATGAACCAACGGTCAATCATCGTATCAAGGCCATGCAACAAG
This sequence comes from Bothriochloa decipiens, assembly GCA_023333625.1. NCBI lineage: Eukaryota > Viridiplantae > Streptophyta > Magnoliopsida > Poales > Poaceae > Bothriochloa > Bothriochloa decipiens. Next base: position 40,007,855 of record CM041637.1, read on the forward strand.
GTGATAGCAAAGAGGCCCTCAAATGGTTCATTTGCCAGAGTAATGCCAAGAACAAGCAATACCAGCCATTTGAGCAGCAGCACTAAATGATATGGACACCAGAAAAAAAGAGATGCACATGCATATATTGATCTGTAACAAAGGGAAAACTAGGGTGACAACTGACAAGTCTCCGCTTCCCATTGACCAGCTGTGCTTTTTGTGTGCTTTACATGAAAATCTGAACAATGTTTGCTTCTACGATCAACCTGATTTCTTATGTGCTTCATTTCATGATCCATATGAAGGTCGAAATCAAATAGATGTAATGAGGAAGGGTAAGTCATAATAAAAAAGCACAACATGATAGAAAATACAGTTATCTTCATCACAATGCCTCCACCGAATTCCTACTCATCGATTATACTTCAGCATTCTTTTCATATAAACAAATATCAACAACGTGGAGGAATCATTAACACATTTACTTAGCAACATTTATCAGTGCTACACAAAACCAAACTATAAAAAGTTCTATGTATGTTAAAAATGGTGTTGCAGATGACTTTGGACAGAAGCAAAGGCCACATGGACAGAAGAAAAGGCCACATGGTAAGCTCCGGTTGAACAAGGATGCGGTCCATTCAATTCTCTTTCCATGTATCTCAACAAAATGATCTGTTCAGAAGACAAGCAAGAAATTTATAGAATCTAAACTTAAAGCAAATTCCCACTGAATTTACGTACTTTGAATGTTAAGTACGCATTACCTGAAGGAAATATCTAAATTGCCATTCACCTTCCTTTCCAAATATAAAAATGCATGAATCACGAACTAAAAAGGATGGTGCTACAACATATGATTTTTGTAACCTTCAGAGCAAACATGTCCAAAGTGATAACTTTGTTCCATTGGTACGTGCATTCCGCCACACATTCCACGTTGTTTTTCTTAAGAATGTTCCATTTATGATGTCAGTTGAATCATTTATTGCTCAGCCATCTGGTATAGTCTCCAACATCATCAAGGTCACACTGAGGAGAGGGGTGGGGGCAAACGACATTCATAAGAAAATTCTAGTATCAGCACTTCCATTTTTTAACAGAGCAAAAGACAGATAATGAACACTATGTAAAGTTCTTTAATGGGAATGAATTCTTACATCTTTTGTTATTCCAAGATGATCAAGTAGAATTCTTAAACCACCACTTTTTGAAGCATTGAGGGGAACAATATCAACTGTATTTGGATGCATTTTGATAACATGTGCTTTCCCTTTGGTCAGTTCTGAACAATGCTGCCTTAGGACAGATGAATCCTCTTTGGTACTATCAAAAAGAAGCAATTTCTGCATGTACAAGTAAATAGTGACATAGTGTAAATCCAATATAAATTAAACTGATCTAATATTATTTATCTGATTTGTTGAATATGTATGGAGTGCTGTCAACAGTAATAGTTATTCCAACAACTTCGTGTTAAAGAGATTTTCTAAAGACATTATATGAGCTACCTTGACATTTTACTAATCATACTGCATTTCTTCTTTCATCTCTATTTACATAGAGAACCTCAACAATCTTACCTTATCGTCTAAAGAGATAAAATAGGGATAGCTCAGTTGGTCACCCAGACCACCCAAGTTCAAGTCGTCATCAAGGTAGATTCAGGTGCCTATTTTTCTTAACTAATATAACTCACCTAAGTTCCTCCTACACTGCTCAAGGTTCCTTTATGTAAAGAAATAATAAGGATCCTTACAAACTGATACTCAGTATGATAATTGAACTTACAACCTAAGAACAGGTTGAGAGGCCTATCCTACTAATAGTGCTGATTCAAGGTTTGTGTTGGTAAAGTCTTCCTGTTCCTGCTGCCTGCTTAGTGCATTGGATGATCTACATAAATAGACCTACAGTTTGGACCATTCTGAAGAGTGAGGATGCTATGAACTTATTATCTCATCAAATGTAATAGGTTTACTACTTATTTTATTTTTTAATTATCACACTTCTGTGATTACATAAAAATAGTTCAACAAATATCTACCGGAACTAACAACATTGTCCAGAATAGTAAAAAAAAAAACCTTACCAGCCTTAAATAAATCTTTACATGCTTTCCAAGATTAAAGTAAGGGTACAATAATACAAACCTGAATAGATGAACATTCCAAAAGGTCCTCAATTGAATGCATCACTTTTACCTGATATAACAAAATTGCCTCAACTGCCTGAAGCCTATCGTATTTAGAACACAAATTTGTACAGAAAATATCTAGATCATACCTTATTTTCATTATGTACAGTGTGCAACAAGTCAACAAAAGGGTCTTCAAACAAGGTTAGACATTGTTTCTCACAGTACGCGACAAGAGGAATTTTATGCTTCAAGGAGTACAGCAATGCCTGCAAATTGAACAAATGGAACTTGATGTAACAAGAATGAAGATTTTTCCATGCCTAGAGAGTTTTTTTAGCAAAAATGAATAAAACAAATACATAGATGTTAACAGAGGCGAAGGAAACATTGGCAGGAGAATGAACTCATGCTCAAGGGGAGTGCATTCGATGCCTATATCATCTAAAACCAAATACAAATAACACTCCAAATAATTAAAAAAAGCACAATATCTCCCAAATAAAGGAATAGTGGGCGCAGAATTAAAGCTTCAACAGAAAAAAACACATGTAACAAAAGAATATATATGATAAAATTCCAGAATAAGTATAGATTTTACTAAAAATGATTCCATGGCATTACGTAAGTGCGTACCTCCTTGCAGACATCTAAATCCAGTTCTGCTCTATAAACTTCTTCACCATCCCTTCCATAGACAAGTGAACCCTGAACCAAATGTAGCAGAAATATAACTATTTGGACGTCAAGTCTCACTTCAGAAAAGGGTGGATTCAGTGATACCAGTAGATGTTCAGAAAAGCAAAGGAAAAATGATGGTGACAGCTCAAAAGTTTGTACCATTTCCTTCCACATAACCCTTACATGATGGCATGCGAACATCTCAATTTAACAATATTATCATTTGTATGCGGGTCATGGTTACATATTTGCAGAAAAAACTTACATGGAAAGGGCAGAATTTAAAGAAGCTCAACTTTGCCTTGAATATTTAAAAATTTAAGTATTTAACCATGCCATATTCGCAAAACAAAGCAAAATATCATTCCAACCCATGTAACTTTGCAAGTCTTTGTTGATAAGACATTATTTTCTAGGAGAAAAATGAATATCAAGAAAACAGAGTTTGGTCAAAGCTAAATGACAAGGAACTCAATTTGGTTATGCTAAACCATTGAAGCATATATATACATATATATAGGACTTCTGAAATTGTGTGAAATAAAATGTGCTTTGGGCAAATGCGTTCATCAATGCTACGTCTTCACAACTATATCACAAGAAAAAACAGGGAACATAAGATGGCACACAAGTACACAGCTTTGATAAATAATCTCTACAAATCTAGAATTCTTATGCAAATCAAATTGGATATAACGTACACGTACCTGCAAAAATACACCAGGTGAAGTCTCTGAAATAAAATCACCTTTTTCATGGAAATCAAGAAGCTTCAAGGTTCTAATGGTGGAAGCCTGACTCTAGATAAAGAACAAAATATCAAGAACACATAATAAAAAAGTAATATGGAGTGATAAGTCTCTTGGATGTTGTTGGCAAGCTTTAGTCCTTCATTAATCAGATGATATTGTATTACTTATCATTGGAATTCAGTAAAACCAATAAGTAATTATTGTATAATAGTATTTTTCTTTCACAAGCATACATAGTTACCTAATACTATAAAGTAGAAGTTCCCCAAAGTAGTTGTTTCATAGGTTTTCTCAATCAATAAAACATACTCCGTCCGTTCAAATTATAGATGTGTATATCTAAGTGCATAGCAAAACCAATATATCTAGAAAAGCCAAAACATCATAATTTGGAACTGATGGAGTATATAACTAGCCTATATACAATCAAAGAGAATTAGGAAGCAATTGACATAATAAAAGTTCACTTAAAGAACTAAAAATCCTCTCAACTATCAGCTTTCATGAGATTTTTCATGTGTTCCACATATTGTCTGTTTTGGGAAACCTGGCATATGGTTGGTCAATGGTAAGTTTAAAAATTATTCTAAAACTAGCCGCCACTTCAGATCAGTGCCATTAGCATCAACAAATACCATGCCTGCATAGAACCCACCTTTCCAGTAACCATGATAACATTTACTCCTGTTGCAATTGCCTCTCTCAAAGATCCTATTGATTTTCCATGAAGGCCCCCTTCATAATCCACAATAATACCTTACCAATTTTTCAGAAGAAATTATACACTAGAACTTGCAAGATCCAATACAAGCCAAATATTTCTAGGAGCTCAATCAACTCACCATCTATATCACAAATGATATGGCTTAGTTTGGCTTGATGTTTCTCTTGTACGGACACTTTCTCTACACTGCTATCAGCCTCTGTGAGTGAACCTATTGGTAAGTGACAAGAAATAGATTGACATTCATTTTCTTTTCTATAGTGGTTAAAACGTGCAGAGGAAACTTACCAACAGAATTTTGTAAATGTTCCAAACCAGTAGCAATATCATAGGCACTCTTAATTAATCCCTTTCCTCTCCATTCAAGAGTATTTAATATATGTTCTTCTTCTTTCTCCATCTCTTCTTCAGCTACCTTGCTGACTTCATGGTCAAAGCCCAATAAATGCAATAGCCCATGCACCTATTGAAGTTTAAGTCAGTTAGAATAAAAAAGTGTGCAAGCTCTTTGGCAGGCATATGCAAGATGAACCACAAATTACAGCAGTAATAGCATAGAAGTATGCATACAGGCATTCAGCTGTTGATACACAATTGGCCGATGGAAATAAGCAGTTGAGCACTAGTGCATTGTGCAACTCGCCATGACCGGTAGTCTCTACTTTTGCAGGCAGCTTTTAAATTTAAGATATAGCTGCATTAAAATAGTGCCCTGTGCTTTTTACGCCTTTCTTAATTGTAAAGGTTCAAAATGCAGTATGAACTGAACAACATTGGCCTATTATGGAGGTACAAAGTGCAGCAAAGCTGAACATGACTATATTGATAAATCTGACAACAACTATAGGACTATTGATCCATTGATGCAACTGGAGGAGTTGCAGTTAAACATTATTAAGAATAAAGAGAGTAAAACCCACCAACCATGAGAATTCTTATCTCATCAAGAAGTGTGTGGCCCCTTTCTTCTGCTTGCCGCTGAGCTGTTTCAACAGAAAATACTATATCACCCAACTGCAGCTGTCGAAGCAAAACAAAACATATAACAAAAAGGGTCAAAATAAGCATTGAATCCTAATTAAATAGACTCATTTGTGCAGGGATGGCTGCTGGCTATTTTCCCTTCCCCAGACCCCGCAATGCGGGAGCCTACGGCACTGGGTACGCCCTTTTACTCATTTGGTAGGATGCCATACAATGGGAATATCAAGCTCTGGGATATGCTGCGACATTGACAGAACATCAGTAGCACGATCCTCATCCCTCCATTCCTTGTTGAGCTTCCTGATGAAATCATCATCACAAAGCAGCAGAGAGACCTCAATGCTAGCATACTTGTTCACATTGCGTACAGAAGGATCTCTGGTCATGTAATCTGAGCCTTCAAGGCCGTTGAGGGCCAGCTTCACTGCCTTCCCAACATCTGTCCGAAGAGTTTCTGCAATGCTCTGCACAGCAATTTGCAGTGAGATGGACACATTTACAATGCCAATTTAACATTACGTACAGATGCGAAGTGAAATACCACAAAGTGGCTTCAAATACTGCATACTCAATTTATTTTGAGAAAACCCTGCATCATCGGTTCAAAACTGCGAAACTAGGGCCCCAAAGCTATTACCAGGATTTCAGGGTCGTCGGGGAGGGCCTCCTCTATGCCAATTTGCACGCTGAGCTCGGCAGGGCCCTTCCGCGTCGGCCTCCTCGCTCTCTTCCGCCCCAGCAGCATCGGCGGCCGCGACGAGCGCCTTCGCCTCCCGAAGCTCGACGAGGCGTATTGCCGCGACGCGGCTACGACGATGTGAAGCAGAGTACGACCGTGGGGAGGAGGAGGAGCAGGCGGCGGCGACCGAAGAGGGAGGAGCAGCCGCGGTGTGGAGCGGACGCTGGAGGTGGTAGAAGGGAGGATTTGGTAAGATGCGAGCGCGCGAGAGAGGTGCTGATGGAGGCGCACCATCGAGAGCAGCAGCAGATTGGCGTGGCGCGCGCGAGGCGTCTAGAAAGTTCTAGAAATTTTGGCCCGAGGGTGTGAGAGGAGCTCGACGGAGGCGCCTGGGAGAAGCAGCGAGAAAAAAATGGAAGATAGGGTTTAAGCGTTGAACTCACTGACATGCTGTCCCACACCATGGCGAAATCCACTTGGCCCCACATGTCAGTGAAACTGTAGAAGCTGTGTGAGAGGTTCAGTTTAGGCGGCCCCCCAACGCCAATCCACGCCGGCCAAAATGCCCCGCCGCCTGACCACGACCTACGCCGGCCGCATCGCGGCGGCGACGCCGTCCCCCTCGGGCCCCTCCCTCACAGTCACCGTCTCGCCGACGCAGCCCCCTACCCCGCTCGACACGCGCGGCTACTCGCTACCGCGCCGCCACCTCACTGCGCCGTTGCCCGAATCCTCCGCTCCCCGGCGTCCCCCACCCCGCTGTTCGACCTCGATGACTACCTCCGCTCCCACCGCCTCACCCTCACCTCCGCCGAGGCTTCCGAGGTCATGAAGGCGCTCGCCCCCGACACCTCCCTCGCGCTCGCCTTCTTCCGCTTCGCCGCCACCTCCCTCCCCGGCTTCCGGCACGACGCCTTCTCCTACAACCGCATCCTCGTCCTCCTCTTCCGCGACCGCGCCGATCCCGCCGAGGCCATGCGGCTCGTCACGGAGATGGAGTGCGACGGCGTGCCCGGCAACATCTCCACCGTGAATTTGCTCGTCGGGATGGGCGTGGAGGTGGGGAGGTGCCTGGAGCTGGCGAAGAAATGGGGGCTGAGGCTGAACGGGTACACCTACAAGTGCCTTGTGCAGGCGCATCTGAGGAGTCGGGAGGTGTGGAAGGGGTTCGAGATGTATGAGAAGATGCGGAGGAAGGGCTACAAGCTGGACATATTTGCGTATAACATGCTGCTTGATGCACTTGCCAAGGCTGGAATGGTATGATAATGATCACGAATCGCATATATTTAGCAATGTTTTTTGTCATTATGTGCTAACTTTAGGAAGTAGGAATGGCTATGTTAAAATTGTTGTTGGTATGTTTAATTTTGATCACTTGACCAGAGCATATTAGGAATCATGAGTATGAGAGATACCTTACTCAAATATTTCCTAGGGACAAAATTTGTGCAACTTAGATGGTACTTACACAGTATGTAATGATGAGCTTCTACTGTCTTTGGTCTGTAGGTGGTTGTTACACTAATACATGTTAAATGAATGAATTAACTGTTTATCTGATTGTGGATTCTACTACTCTTGTGCTGGGAGACACCATTTAATCTTCTACATGGGCACTTGCATGTCTAGAAGAATTCAAACTGTGTAGAAAAGCTTACTTCTGCTGCAATTATGTTCCACAAATTGTTGGTTGTTAGTGTGTTGCTACTTGCTACATATAGATTTCCCTTATATGTTTGAGTTACTGTTGTGGGAGAATCTGTACACCCAGTGGAGCTTTGACACACCCTATTTGCCATTGCTGCTATACTCGTCCTGTTCGGTATCCTTTGCCCTGCTCTACTATCATCCGGCACTGCAGTCCCTGTGTCACACTGCTCATGCAGCCGAACTAGGCCCTCCCTGGACTGGTGGAGGTGGCCTCACTTAGTGGCATGTTGGGGGATAAAGAAAATGGATGACTAGGAAAGTGAAGGATGAGGAGTCAGGAAGAGGTGGTAGGATGTTGTTTTGATAAAAACAAAGATAATTTCAAGTTAATATGCTTGCTGGGTGTATCTGTTAGACATCGTAAGTTAATATGCCTGCGGTGAGGAACCAAGGGGTATGGAAGGGGATAAGGATTTCAATCTCCTTTAGTATATGCTGCTGCCTTTTATGTCTTCATATACACTTACAGGCAAGCTAATAAATAGCAGATAACAACTTCGCAGTGGATTCGTGTTTGTACAGAGGATAGTGGATATTGGACGCTAAGGCCCTGTTTGGTAGTAATCCAGATTCTAGGATAAATGTTTCAGATTCAGTGGAGAAACATTTCTCTGAGAAACAGAAACGCTTGCTAAAATTGTTTGGCTATGTGTCTGGACTCAGATTCTAAAGAGAGGAGAATGTGGTAGAATAGACTAAAATGAACTTTGCATATGATGAGTTTTTTTTTTTCAGTTACTACAGCAAAGTAAAACCATTTATAATCATGAGATTGAATGTTACTTGAACCTTTGGATACAGATACGTGTATCGGTATCGGAAGGATACAGTTTTATTACCATTGGAATCATGCACAGTGTCACTTGAACCATCCAGATAGTGAACAGCATCCTAACAACAGTAATAGCGGCTTGCAATAGCGGATGTTAAGTTGCAATAGCGGCCGCTAAGTTGCAGCACACTATCCTTGGTACGTAACCTTGTAGCGGTAGTAGTAGAGGGCTGTTACTGCTATAGCGGACACTGTTACAGGTGCTACCAATGTTATTTAGTACTATGGTTACCTGTGAGCTATGGGCTAACTTGCTTTGACGTAGTGTATTAGTAAGGAAGATGGAGGGGATGGTGTACCATGAGTCAGTCCTTTTGCAGCAGTAAAAGTTTGTTTCTAGAAACCCTGAATTTTTGTTCCTTCCCAAGAAAGGTATAGTCCCTAACAAGTAGAAATGTGTTTCAAGCAGGTTGACCAAGCTTACCAAGTCTTTGAAGACATGAAACAAAACAACTGTGATCCAGATGCATACACATACACTATACTAATTAGAATGTCTGGAAAGGCTGGGAAGACCACTAAATTTGTCTCATTTTTGGAGGAAATGGTGTCCAAAGGATGTGTTCTTAACCTGATTGCTTATAATACTGTTATTGAGGCTCTTGGTAAGAACAAGATGGTTGACAAGGCAATTTTTATGCTTTCTAAAATGATTGAGAGTGACTACCGGCCCAATCAATTCACATATAGCATTATGCTGGATGTTTTAGAAACAGGGGGACAACTCCACCGGCTGAATGAGATTCTAGATATCTGTAGTAGACATCTGAATATGTCAGTTTATTCTTATTTGGTCAAGGCACTCTGCAAATCTGGGCATGCAAGTGAGGCACATAGTGTATTCTGTCGTATGTGGAGTTCCCATGAAAAAGGAGGCCGGGATGCTTTTGTATCAATGCTTTGGGTTGCCAATTATTTTGGGATGCACATAGGCCTCTTTGGGTTGCCAATTATTTTGGGCTTCAAGTTCAATGTCACTGAGTGATAAAACAATAGTGTTTGCCGTGTGCGCTCCTAAGCTCATTCAAGGTGCTATCTTTCTTTGGCTTACCCAAAGACTTCAGATGCAAAACAATTTGATTGCAGGCCTGTACCACGTGACAATGCACCATTGCTATACTAAATCTTCGGTTTGGCGATGTGTTGGGAGGAGGAGGGGAACCTCGTGCTATATAGGAGAGTAAAAACAACAAAAGTTTATGATGGCTTACATGCACATCCTCTTTGTTTTCTTGCTCGTCATAGCAAACAACTGGTTCATTATTGTATATACCCTTTTTCATGCAATATATTGCCGCAGTTTACAAACCGATTTCTATCTGGATCCCATACTTTTACCTTATAATACTGTACTGATCTTCAATATTTGAAACAGCTCCATGTTTCTTTGGAAATTTATTGCCGAAGGGTGTTCATGAATATGGTGGAGTTGTGGTTAACCCTAATTCTCTTACCAAATACCTCAAATGCATTTGCTGCATCACTCCAGTCCTTACTGTTTTACTGGAGTCAACAGGTAACATGTGTAAACATCAATTAAATAAATGGATATATAAAGATATTGATGGGTTTCATACTTCAGCGAAAAAGTGGGGTCTGGTTGAAGATACTGGAAGATCAAGCAGATCTAGTTGATATACCAATAAAGGTAAGTCATACCTATTATACTTTTTGTGAGGAAAAATGCCCCTTCTTTGATTATTGTTCCAGTTATTTTTGTTAATTCTACCTTCAATCTCACTTCTTTCCCTGGATGGTTATATGTTTGTTGTTGATTCAGCATTTTAAAATCTCTTGATTTTGTAACTTATGTTGGACATATATGCTATCTGCCTTTCAAGCTTATGGAAACATAATCCCTACAACTCGAGCTTCAGAAATCCTATCAGGTGCAACTAACCTTGATTAATTTGCTTCAGGCAGGATCATTTATCAACATGCTGAACAGGGTTATGTGATGCTAACTTTCTTGCTTCCAAAACGCCCTAATGCCTTGCCTTACATGCATTGCATCAAATTGGCATTTGAGGATTTATCATGAATGACAAAAGAGAGGTTATAACAATTTCTATGTTGTACTTGTTTCCTTAGTAATGTTACTTTCTGAATAAGATTATAGCTCTTTATGCACTTTGTGGTTGTATTACATGCTTTTTTCGATCTAGGTGCTTTTCATTAAGGAAATGAAATCCCATTACACTGTTCAGGCATTTGGAAGATTCCTACTGGTTTTGTCGATAAGGATCCAATCACCAAGACGCAAATAAAAGAACTGACTGATACTGATAACAACCATCCTTCCACTGCTGGTTCCGACTGTTACATGCAGTTTGCCCAGCAATTCTGGTTCGGACTTGTTTGCAATCCTTGTCTCAGCCTGATGATTTACCATTTGATGATTGGTGGACAAGCAAAAGTGGTGCCACAGACTGTCAAGTCCGGCAAGGTCTCAGTTCATTAGGGGCATAGTCCCATGGAATCTTTGCAATTGATGTGTTTTCGTTGGAGCCTCACCAAACCTGGTAAACAACACCTGTTAGCCAGCGAGGGGATGAAGTTCTGGGGCTGATTGCCTCACAGATGGGTGGTTAAGTCTAGTCTGGTGGTCCGGTAATTATTTTCCTGGCACATGCGTGAATTTAATCTCTAAAACCAAAGGGTGTGGGGGTGTCTGTTGTAAGGGCTCTTACCCTTTCTGTTCTTCTCATTAGTATAAAGATAAAGATACAAAGTTCTTCTACGTGTCTGGTGAAAAAAGAGAAGAGGCTCAGGTAATTCCATTATTCTCCTCCATGGTTTGACTTGTTCCACTGAATGTATATGCTATTGAACATCTTTTTATTGTTTTTACATTTTCCTAGTACTTACAGATAGAAACTTATTCCTTGGACGGCGTTGCGTTCAGGCATATATGAACTCAAGTCAATGATAGTTATTTAACCTTTCCACTGAAAATACCTAGTCCAATCATTTTTTTAGACTTTATGTTAACTTAGATCCCACTTCCCCAGTTCGTTTTCTACCTACGACTGATGGAAATAGGCTTAAGTAAGTGACGATAATTGGAGAAGAGTAGTAGTTGGTCAGCGGCCAGCCGCTAGCCGCCGGCCAGGCTACCTTTGCCAAGCTTGCCGCTATCAGGTTCACGTGGCCTACAAATGTCACGGCTTCTCCCCCCTTTGGACTGCCTCCACCATATGCACGTGTGCGTCTGCTGTTTTCCTCGAAGTACATCACCTGTTAGTAGTTCGTACCAAAGCTCCAGTGCATAACCTTGCATTTGTTCAATTGTTCCTAACAAGTGCTTATTACTATGTGGATTAAAAACAGTTGTTTCCGATCCATATAATGGTTTCTGTAAATTACCATATGCTACTGTTGTCATTAAACTATCATATGCAAATTTGACATAGTACAGTAAAATACTTGATGTGCTTGAAACTATAGCTGTTTTAGCTTTATTCTAAGTTAAACTTTTCTAGTTTTGATCAGTTTTATGAAAACACACAAATAACATAAATGTCTATAACGTCAGACAAGATTCATGACATAATAAATTTCCAATTATGTATATTTTATAGTCCATTCCTGTAATGATAATAGATGTTAATATATTGTCTATAACTTGATCAAAGATAGATAATGCAGGTTTTACCTGCAAATTTCATAACGGAGTATGTATTTTAATTAGATTCATATGGAAATATATCAATTAGATTGTTTATATACTCGAACGCGCGTTTGTGAACTCTTTTTTTCCATAGTGTATCTTGCCACCAAGCGAAACGATTTGAGTGCTTTTTTTTAAGCAATGAATATTGATGGTCAACGGAGACTGTGTGGGAAGCGTGGTTAGCAATCTCAAACTCACTAAAGAAAAAAAACAGTGATGGTCAACGGTGTCGCATCATACTTCCTACTAGAAGGTTTATTTATCAGTTTGAGTGAAAGGTCTCCTCTCACATGCTTGCACAGTGAGCCCTGTAGGATTCCGTGAAATGTGTTGACTTTCCCCAGCCTTTCCGCCCGTGCATCGCATCTCTATCAAACACTTCCCTTTATTCCCAGCCTCACGTTATACCTGAAGATTGAAACAAAGGTTTTAACTTTTATAGGCATCTTCTATTTTGGCCCTGTTTGAAACAGTTGATATTCTCAATAAAGTAATCCGTACGAATTTCACATGCAAATAAAAAGGAAGTGCTTCTAAGCACATTATTTCAATATACACTCCATCCGTACTAGAAACTTAATGCTTTAGATTTGTTCTAAGTTAAACTATAGTTTGATCAAGTTTATAGAGAAATTTGTCAGCATTTATGACACTAACAAACTATACTTTGATAATACATTCCACGATGAGTTCAGTGACAATTATTCCAATACACAAATATTAGTATTCTTGTGTGTTAATTTGGTCAAACTTTAGCTAATTTGATTTTGGTTAAAACTAAACTATTAAGTATTTTAAGACAAATACATTAGTACTTTACTCATTATTAGGAGCTCAATCAAAGAGTTGGACACTCATTATTATCTAATAAAAGTCCTGTTTTTAGACTCCATTGGAGCATTAAAATCTGTTTGTTGGACGTTGACCAAACCATTTCTTTGTGGAGTCCATCCAGGATCCAGCAAACAGCCCGTCACTTGGTGCTCCGGTCGATTTTGAAGACCAGGGACTCGTTTAGGTCACCTCAAAATTCTAAATTTTTTACTTTTTTTTTATCAAATCAATATCATATTAATCTTGTACGCATGCATGGAGTACTAAAAATAGATAAAAAATAATTAATTATATAGATTAGTTATAAATCATAGTGTAAATCTTTTAAGTCTAGTTAATTTATAATTATACAATAATTATCAAATACAAATAAAAATGCTACAGTTATAACCGTCTAAACAAGGCGCAGATTGATGATGTCTCATGTCTTATTGTGCCTCGAGGTGCTCAACCCAACAGCTCTCATGACCAGCTGAGCAAATGGTCCCTCCGGCTGAGCGTGAACGGACCAAATTAAGCCCGAACAAGTCACCCAACAACTGAAGAAGGCAGCCATAAAAGGTGACCTGACCTCCCAACAATCACAATCAATCCTCCCTGCTTCCTGCCCCTACCAGCAATCCTGCTACAGTACTGAGCAACACAGCACCAGCCAGCAGCTAGCCGCCGGCAGCTGCCCATGGAGCCTCACATGGAGAGCGCGCTGCGCCAAGGCGGCCTCTCGGAGTCGGAGCAGCGCTCCCTCGAGCCCATAGTCCACGCGCACCACACGTTCCCGGGCCGCGCGCCGGGGACGTGCACGTCGCTGGTGACGCAGCGCGTGGAGGCCCCCCTCGCCGCCGTGTGGCCCATCGTGCGCGGCTTCGCCACGCCGCAGCGGTACAAGCACTTCATCAAGTCGTGCGACCTCAGGGCCGGCGACGGCGCCACCGTGGGCAGCGTCCGCGAGGTCACCGTGGTGTCGGGCCTGCCCGCGTCCACCAGCACCGAGCGCCTCGAGATCCTCGACGATGACCGACACATCCTCAGCTTCCGAGTCGTGGGCGGGGATCACCGGCTCCGGAACTACCGATCCGTCACCTCCGTCACCGAGTTTGGCGGCGAGCCCGAGCCGGCGACGGGGGAGGGAGCTGGAGCGGGACGACGGCCGTACTGCGTCGTCGTCGAGTCGTACGTCGTCGATGTGCCTGAGGGGAACACGGAGGAGGATACGCGCATGTTCACCGACACCGTCGTGAAGCTTAATCTCCAGAAGCTCGCCGCCATCGCCACCTCGTCGTCGTCGGCATCCAATTCCTACTCTTGATTGGTCCTAGCTCGCCACTGCCCTCCATCGATTCCTTGCCTGTTCATTGTGTACTACATCATGCAGAAATGGCTGCATGGTGACGATCGATGCTTCTTGCTTGCTTTTCATTCTCGATCGTTTTCGTTTTCTCTCTTTGGAACAAACAAGTGTTGTCCAACAGTTTGCTATAAAGGACGACGACTGTAATCAAATGGGGATCCAAGCATTCTTCTTTATTCAATTCAGCCTTTTGTTACTGCAAAGCAAATCTGATGAATTGGTGACATCGAAAGGGCCTGGTGCAAGTTGGCGTTTGTTTTATGTTGGGTTATTATTTTCTCTTGTAAATATATGTACGTCGTCTCTGCTCTATCCTTATCCCTGCAGCGTCATAATACCGTCGTCAGTCCATTTTGTTTTGTCAGTCAAGTCGGTCCGGGGTAGTTGGTACCCGAGCGTGATCGCCAAAAAAAGAAGACATCTATTTCTCTTTTGTTCGGTTCCTTCGTACTTTATATATATATATACATACATATATACAAGTTTATATTTGTATATATGACGAGCAAGAAAGAGCAAACTAGAAGGTATGCATGCACTTAAATCTTCATGTTATTGGCACCTTATTATATGTATAAACAACAAAGTGTGTTCATGTGGTTCAGCTGAGACAACTTTACCTTTCTTCGTCGATCCCTAAGCCTCAAGTCAAGTGGATCATGTGATGCCTGGATTATCTAGGCAAAACTGCTACGGGTACAAATGAAAGGCTTTCCATCCGACAAGGGCCCTTCAGCCTTCACTTTTGTCACCTCAATACGCAGGAAATTTTATAGAAAACATGCAGAAATTTCATAAGAACCAATTTAAATTCATAGGAAAATACAGGAATAAGAAAATTTTCCTACGTTCCACGACCGGACCCGTCAATTAACGAAGCTCTCTACTGATCCTCATGCATGTTCACCTGCTCCGGCCATAGCGTCGCCACTTAAGGCATGTTGCCTCTAGTTGTGCTGCCACCCCAACACATTATTAGTAGGCGGTTGTATGGACTTTGGCCGACCGAGCACGGTCATATGAGAGCACATCTTCAGAGTAACAAACATAAAGCAGGAGGTCAAGAAAAATAATATGAAGAGTGTAGGGCGCCATGAGAGCCTATGAGAGAGAGGTTGAATTGGGTGCCTAATTTCAAGCCATAACCCTAGGGGTACTCTAGATGATCTTAATACAATGCTTCATCTTTTGAGTTTAACAACTACGTATCAAAACATAGTCCAATCATCTATAGGTGTCATGAAATACCTTTCGTCACCTTTGGTCAATAAATGGAATGAACAAGGCTTGTAAGGGTTCTTAGATTGTACACACACGTCATTTAGAACCATTGAACAAATTAAATTTGAGGATTATACATACTCAAACTAGCTAAATGTAGCATACAACCAAAATTAATATGCACGAAATATTTGATTCATCACCGGTGCTTACATTATTCACAAGGGAGCATGAAAAAAATAGTTTCTCCCGATTCACTTATTATCGCACAAAATCACCTTTCACCTATAGTTTGTTTTAGATAATCCAAGATAATCACTTGCCTCAAAGAGTCATTTTTCACAGAGAATTAGAAACATGAAGAGCTATAATACCAAATAGATCCGAATATCAACGAGGTGAGCAAGGTGGGTACTTTGATGACAACAAAAGGTAGATAAATATTTTTGAAACTACTTTTCATGGTGAAACTAGTAGCACATTATGGAGTTCTATATTGTTAACCAAAGTTAAGGCATAAGTACCATGAATTATATTTAATATTGGACAAAATTGTTATAACATCATCAGTTGTTGAGAGTTCCATTGCATGATTTCATTGCTTTCGTAATTAGTGGAATAATGCAGCTATTTATATTTGTGTGCCCTTCAAGAGAAAGGTAGTGTGGTCACCTACTGATTTTTCAAATGTGTTGACTATCCTCGTATGTGGACACACAACAAAGAGAAGACCTAAAAAATAAAAAAATAAAAATAAGTACTGCGAATCCAAATCTAGCTTTGCAGGGCCTCCCTTCTTCAACATGCAGGAAGCTTTTTGTATAAATAAAAAGTTGTTTAATATCCATTTGAAGACTATATATTGTTTTCAGTGCCTTTCAGATGGAAACTATGACCTAACAAATCATGTGTGTACATCCCAAAAATAAGGGCCAAGTTGCAAAAAGCTGTGGCCAGCATTGCTTGGTAAGCGAAGCGAAGCAACTGGGGCTGCGGCCAGCATGGACGATGCACAAGAAAAGACCCTGAAGAAAAAAAATAAAATTGCATTTCCTCTACACACACCACGGGACCCACCAGATGGTCAACTGCCATGACGACAACTGCTTATACAGTACGCATGAATACAAAAGTACTCTTAGATGTGCCATTTCTTGATTATATAATAGGATTAAACAACGATATGATGCATATAGAAACATGCAACTTGCGTATAATGAATTAAAAGGTCATCAAACTGAGGCAACTGTTACATATTTATTTAATGTTTCCATGGTTTCCTGCAGTTCAAGTTTGCTGAACCTATCGAAGCCAGCAGGAGCTTTTTTCCTTCGTTATTTATTTTCATGACGCTGTACGGTCCTATTTGTGGTCATAAGAGTAAATTACATCTGGAGTATAAGAACTGGTGTGGTGGTAGTGTAAACTTGCTTCGCTAATTAGGTGCAAGAACTTGGCATTTTGGGCATAGATGACGGTCCAAAAACAATCGGACTATGTTGGCTGTTGGCAGTTTAGGCTACAATCGGACTCGTATTGTCATGTACCCAGTACACGGATCGTGCAGCTCATAGCTCGTAGGTTGGACGTAGTACAGGGCTCATGCGATGGGGACGAGATCGATTATTGAACCTGCTCCGTCCGACCCCACTTTCTATCTTTAGCTTTGCGAGAAATCTAAAATAGAGAATACTAGTAATTTTTAGAAATCTAATTAAAGAAGCTTTTGATCATCAAAACTTCTATTCCTTTCAATTAGAAAGAATATAAAAATGCCTTAAGAGAGTTGCCCTTAGAACTGCCTTAGAACCGGCGATGTTCGATCTGGTTCCAATTGGGACCTTATAGTGTTTAAAAGTGGGTTCTTATGTGTTTAAACTAGGTCTTGTTTGAATTGATAGGTGATTGGTCTCGTTCAAAGTGAATCATGGCTAGTGCCTGATTGGTTGAAACTTGGTTTGAATATTGTGTCACAAACGAGGTCATGATTAATGTCACAAAGCTCCCGATACGACAGAAACGGGTGCACGATATGTGGATCGATACTTTTGGAGCACATATCGGATATGTCAGGTTTATACTCCCTCCATACACATAAAATAAATTGTTTTGGACAAGATTTAAGTCAAACCTTGGAAATATAAATGATGAATAAATCTTAAGTTATTGAGTTTTAAAATATAAAAATTATATGAATAGATTTGTCTTTAAAATTACTTTCATAAAAGTATACATATATTATTTTTTTATAAATATTTTTATATAAACAAGAAGTCAAAGTTGTATTTTAGAGACCGTACCGTTATTCTGTATGACTTGTTTCATAGGTATGAAAGGAGTACCTCTTTGCAACAGTGGCTTGAAAGGGGCAACATGATTCTACATTTTTTAGATTTAACCCCCTTAACTATCAAGGGTGGTCTACTTCATTCCCCGAACTATAAAATGATTTATTTTATCCCCTAAATTTTCTAAAACCATCTATTTTGTCCCCCTAGGTGGGTTTTAACGTGGTTTTGCTACAATAATACCTGCTTTTTATTTTTTATTTTTCACTAAAACTTTGAAAAACATATTAAATCATAGGAAAATCATAAAGTAAAAAGTCTAATTTTATTAGACTCCACATGAGTATATATACATAGAGAATATATAATATGATATGCTTTAGTAAAAAGTTTTTTCTATAAAAAAGTTGGATTTTTTCACCATAAAGTTACACAAAAACTTTATACTAAAGCATATCATATTATATGTTCACTGTATAGGTATACTTAAGTGGAGTCTAATAAAATTTGATTTAGGATTAGGCAATATCCTTTATAATTTTTCTGGTTTGGTTCTTCTGGAAAACAAATTGATGGACTAACAACACGCATGATTTATTTTAGGTTATCAAAACGTATAGAAACACTGGTCCAAATCCTCCACATTGTAATAATAAACTCGCTAGAACGGTACTAAAGTCGGCACCGGTGTGGCTGGTAATATATGTCTTTTGTTTCTGAATAATTTAATTCTTAAAGATGTATTAAATTACTTATTTAAATTTAACTAAATTCATAAAAAACACGAAGAGTTATTCTATCAAATTAGTATCACCAACATTTTAGCTATAAATCTGAACAAGTGTTTATCTAGGTTTGTAACGAAGTGTCAACTAACGTTTATTCAGGTTTCATAACTAAAGTGTCAACTATGTCGGGACAGAAAAATACACGTACAGTTTATTTTTGGTGTGATAAAACTTTGACCAACAATTACTTCACAATATGGCATACAATCATAAGAACCTCACTACTCCATCGGATGTTTGTACGTTAATTTCCAGCTTCGTACAGAAGTTCTCCTCCAACTGTGCTGGTCAATGCAAACTCACAGTTTCTGGTCAACCGCTAGTAACTTTTTTTTTTTTTTGAGCAAAGATCAACCGCTAGTACCTGAACGAACGAGCTGGGGCATATGAATTATATCAATTTTTTTTAAGGGAGATTGGAGCGGTCTGTTCCACATGCATGGGCTTGGGCCAGACACCAGTTGGCTGCAGAAGGGGGCAGGCGGCGCAACGGCTTTCCGTGACCCTGACGACCTGACGTGACGAGTCGAAGGCCCTTCAAGTGTTTAGCACAGCGCAGCAACAGTGTGCACTTCCTCTGCGTTACTGACAAGTATATTTGCTTGCAACAGCTACATGACGAGCGAAAGGATGCAGTTGTAAAAGTTGTAGCCTCAAGTCTCGTCTCGTCACAGCCGCTAGCTGCTACTGCAGTCCGTGATTGTGCCTGGCATGTGATTGTGCCGTCTGAGATCGACACTGTGGCCTGCTTGTCCCAGCTCAAAGAGGAAGAGGGCTCAGGCTTCTCCGCTGCAAGCTTGGTTCTCTATTCGAGTATGAGATGCTGTGGTGCAGTGTGTAGTCAACATCCCTGACTTGCAGCCGTTTTATACCATACAGTACACTACTACCGGCAGGGAGAATACAGAGACACCGCTACGCTAGCAACTCAAGACTTGCTTGTACTGCTACTCATCAACACTGCCAGCCAAGGAATTGCCAAATGAGCATGTATATTGTAGTAAACCAAATGTGTATTCTCGATGCTATATTGCTATGCATCTCTTGTAGCGCTTTGTTATTATCGTATAATAAGGTAAGGTTTTCTTGGGATGTTGTATAAGATAAGAGAAGAGGTTTGACAGAGCAATAAGGGTCAGGTTCGGACAAGTAAAACAACGGGCACGTGAGGGGACGACATTCCAATTTCCATTTCATTTCCATTGGGTAGCTCGCAATCAGCCAAGCAGAGTACTCGTAGATGTGTTCGATGATGCTGATGATGTGTCCATCTTAAAATAACTGACGCGCACAATCAGGTTTTTGGAACCACATGCACAGACACTGCTGCCATGCCCTGCAGGCTGCAGCCTCTGGCATCAAGCCCATGAACCGTCAGCTCATGCTCATCACAACTCAAGCTGTTAGGAGCGGAGGCGATAATGACGATTACCAGCGTAGCTTAATCGAATGTATTCTGTTGCCCAATGCTGTGGATGTAATTAACTTGACGTTTGCGGTTTAAATATGAAATTTACTGTAGACTGACACACCAAGCAGAGCTGGCATCCATTGCAGAACACCACACGGAAATAAAGGCCACGTGGCCAGGAACACTAGTAGCTTCGTCGGTGGAGATATTTTTTTTGTTTTTTATTTTACGTTAACACTCGATGGGCCTTCAAACGTGTGGACGACACCAGCTTACTCCTTGATTCTTTTTACTGGACACAGGTTTGTATCAGGAGTAGCAGGCTGGCACAGATAGATGAAGCCCTATATTTTGAGTTTTTTTTTGAAACAGATGTTGAGTTAAATTAAAACAGAGGGAGTAAAAGCTACTTCAGGTTTCCGGACACATGCACAGGCACTCCTGCCATGCATTGCAGGCTGCAGCCTCTGAATTCAGCCCATGAACCGTCAGCTCATGCTTAGGAGAGACACGTATATTCGGAGGCGATAACGATGATTACCGGGTACCGGCATACCTTAATTGGATGTGTTCACTGCTGCGGATGTAATTAACTGGAGGATCTAGTTCCTTGTGTTTATTGCACATTTGTTTAATTTTATATTTATATGCGGATGTATACTGACGTGCCTGTGCTTATTAATACATAGTACGATCCACGAACCATGGAGAGATCCGCCTTAGTGATGATTTTCTCTGTGAGAATGAATGATTCTGCTGTACATACATACAGTATATAACGAAAAAAAGAACAACACGAATTCTGAAGTGTACCATACAATCTGCTGTCAAAGAGCAATTCTGAACTGTAGCTACCATTGGGAACAGGCACATATACATCCTGGACAATTGGACAAGGACCTCTTGGCCTTCTTCTTCCCGTGTGTCGCCGCACTTGGGCACGACGGCGTGCCCGGCCTGTGTTCAATTACGCACGAAAGTGTGATGACAAACTAGGCAGAGTGTTGGCCGCCGCTGGAGCAGGACGAAAAGCAATTTGGTATGCTAGAATAACCAAAAAAAAAACAGCGCTTCTATAATTGCATGGTCCTTTATATACTAGAATGGTAATTTTTCTTTATTTCGGAACACGAGTGTTACGGTTATGAGTTATGACCCGACGTTGATCAATTACTCATCACCGCCATATTGCAACCCTTACCAGTGACGCCGAATCATGTTGTATTAGAGGATCATCAACACCGGATGTATCTACGAACCAGCAATGACCATAGCGTCATCACAGCCAGATCAAGCGTAAAACCGACAGCGATTACCACTGCCGGTTTCGTGATAACCATGGATATCATCGTCAACATTTCACGAGGGAAAAAACCATCCGTGATGAGAGATTCCAAACCAGCAGTGATATCATTTTTTTAGACAGACTCAATTTATCTTAACTTATGGCTTATCCATGATGTATCCGATGATCCAGCGGAATGCAATATTTGCACACGTTCTCGATGCTGGTGTAGTTATATACTGTATCCCTGTTTTTGTGTTTTGCATGATTTGTTAATAATTTTTGTTTTCATGAAGTGTCATGTCACACAGACGACAACTTCAACTTGTACGAAGACACAATGAATCAGGACCAACATCTCATGTGCCGAGTTTTGGGGCGACATCCTGGATCAAGAAATAGGGCACTAGCCGAGTAGGATACAAGAAGTAGCGCTCCTGTTGACTGTTGTAATGCAATTATATATGCAGACAGTCCAATCTACGACAGCACAACTTTGTACTTTGGGCAACCAAGGCTTTCAAATCTGTGGAAACAACATTCGGTGGAACCGTAAAGCCTATCTACCAAAAAACCTCCTCCCTACAAGTTGTATGCCACTTTTCATAACTTTAGTTTCTTTAATTTTAACTAAGTTGTAAAAATACGCTAGCATATATAACATCAAATTAATTTTACAAAGTCATCATGACAGATATCTTTGACAATCACGTAAGCTGAACTTTTCTGAATTTCTAAAAAAAGATGTCCCTACACATGCTGTTGGAACACGTTCTCAGCAGATTTAGTATGAGGAGAGATGATAGGACCAGAACAAACCTAATCTTGATATAAAATGGTGGAATTATAAGGTGGGCCCAAGGGTAGGTGGCACTGCAGCTACCAAAGGACAAACCCCCTTCATTACACAGGGGCATCGCCTTTTATAGTTACTATCTAGCTCAAGATTAAAAGTACACGCGTGCCCCCAACGGGAGTATCGACACCCTAGACACTGAATCTATTACACGTGGGCCCCTCAAGGACAAGTTGGTCTGTCACTTTGTCGCTACGACATATGGGTCGAGGCCCATCACCGCCCTTGAGACCTCCGCGCCGCCTCCGCACATGGCCTCCGCGGGAGTCGGAGGCTTGACCGATAGACCTTCGAGAGCATGGGAGACGATGCCGTCGAACCTCCATCGCCGGCCGACTCCACGGTCCCCCGAGGTGCCTCCTCGGCGGAGGTCCTACCTCTAAGGGCCTCTCCTTTGAATCCTGCGGACACAAATATGAAAGGAATACTGGATTCGTTGGTTAGACTCTAAGCGGAGGTAATAAGCCTCTCCGGCCCTGGGGCGCATCCCCAACATTCTCCCCTTGAGGGTTAGGTCCAGCGGAGGCGGGTCTAGCCATCAATACGCTCCTGGCCACGGAGGCTGTGCTTACCTCCGGCCTCCTGGCCCGTTGAACATTGGACCGGAGGCTTTGCGTTTTTACCGTTGCCCGGTTTTTAATCTTAGGCGTTAATTTTGAGTTGGTTCGTCTGCTGCCATTCGATTCGTGGATCATCGTGACCGTTGGGCTGAGAAGCCGAAGCGCCACTTTGCTGCCTATATAAGGGAGTGGGCGGTGAAAACGACCCGTACTCCCCTTCTTTCGCCACCGCGTAATTTGTTCTGCTACTTGCTGCCTCCGCTCTAGTTTTGCCTTGGCATTCTGCCGCCGTGGCACCTAAACGCCCCTGTTGTGCGCGTCGACGTCCGTTCTCCGGCCCTTATTCTCGTTTGCAGGGTGTTGGAGTCGAAGGCTTCCTAGATCTTTTCGAGCAGTGCATGCTGGCTACCGCGGAGGCTAAGGATCTTGAAAAGTCCTTGTCGGACGTCGACACTTCTCCAAGTGACCTGATGGCTCCGAAGGTTGATGTGACTCATGGGGAGGTTACCTATTCTTTTGATCGGAGCCAGATGACTCAGGATATGATTGCAGAGCTCGAGGGAAGGGGCTTTCTTCCTGTCGGTCGTGGACGGCCTCCTCGTGGGGAGACTGTTTTGAAACCTGAGAAGGATGAAGCCGTTGTGTTTAGGGATTGCTTCACCTGCGGCCTCCGCATCCCGAGCTGCAACTTCCTCCGGTATGTTCTTGATTGGTTTGACGTGCAGCTTCACCATATGACTCCTCATGCTTTCCTAAATATGAGCAAGTTTCTGTGGGCTATTGAGTCTTATGGAGGAGAGTTGAGTGTGAACACCTTTGCTGAATACTATGAGCTGCAGAAGCAACCACGGTATGTTGGTGGTAAGTTGTCTCAGTTTTCTTCTTATAGTTTTATGGCCAAGAGAAACTTGGGTAAGGGTAAGGAGAAGGTTGCGATTTCTTGGTGTCAGAGGGGGAAGTATGAGCCTGCTGACTGGTTGGATTTTTGGTTTTACGTGAAGACCGGCAGCATTACTCGACCTGAGGAGGATGGGAGGCAGGTCACCCGTTTTCCTTATGCCTCCGTGATGACACGGATGAATCCATTAACTAGTGTGAGGCCTGGGTCTGTCGAATCTGACAAACGAAGGTCATGTACGGAGGCCTTTAGGACAGCTTGCCGTTACTCAGGTGGTAGGGACCTTGTGTAAGAGATGATTACTTCTGATTTCTGGCCTTTTCTTGGCGGTAAAGACAGGAAGAAATTTGTCATGCAGAAACTGGATCTTCCTGTTTTTGGTGTGGCTGGCGGGATCCCGTGTCCGCACTTTGGGCTGCAGCCCCTGAGGGTTAGAGCAATGAGGACTTTGTCCGTGCCACAGAGTAGAAGGCTGTCGAAGTACTTGGTGAAGTTTCTAAAAAGGAATATCTCGCCCGGAGGTCTGAAGCTGGTACCATGCCTCGCCTCAATAGGGTCTTTGAGGAGCTCGGCATTCACTACACTGAGCGCGAGCTCCCTGAGAAGTTGAAGAGGAAGAGTGAGAAGAAAGAATTGACTGTTGCCGACGCTGCTACGAAAGCCGCCGAGGGGAAAAAAGAAAAGCTGGCGCTTTGACGCGCGGAGGCTCGAAGAAACAGAAAGAGGCCTCCGCTGAATCTGCGGAGATGGAGGATGTTTTTGAAGATCTTTATGATGAAGAGGGGAACATCATTGCTAATCCAGAGGTGGCGATTGAGACTCTGACGGAAGCTGACGCTTTGGCATTGCCTAGTTCTGAAGGCCCGTCTCGGCGGTCTCCGTCGCGTGCTGCTTCCCCGGAGGTGTCCCATGCTTTAGCAATTGACACCTCCGGTTCGCCTTCGGTTCGGCCTATCTTACCGCCTCCTGATCCTCTGCCTCAGCATGTTGAAACAGCGCCCCCCTAAGCTTTCTATGAAGCCGTTTGCCAGTGCGTATCTCGATGCCAGTTCTGATGAGGATGAATTAGAGGAGGCTGGTGTTACGGCTCATCATGCTGAGAAGCCAGCGGAGACTGCCCAACTTGGAGCGGAGGATACTGAGGTCCGCGAGGATGCCTACACTTTGAGTCAAGGTAACGTTCTTACTCGGAGTATGACCTATGTGGATTTCCTGACTTTGAAGGTTTCTTGTGGTTATGCCTCTGATGGGGAAGTTTCCTTGCTCGGTAAGCATGTGTATGCTGTTTTTTGAGATTTTATATCTTCTTGTTTCCTTGTGTGACTTGTGTGTGTTTTTTGTGTCTGCTTCCAGATAGCCTTACTGCTGAGGCCACTCAGACTGCCCTTCCGCCACCTCTGGTGCCTGATGCACCATTTCTCGCAGGGTCTGTTACTGAGATGGTGCCTACGGCTCCGCAACCTCCAGTGGACATCATTGGCTCTGGGTCTTTTTCGTCCAGCAGCTGTCCCGATGAGGGCATAAGTGCCCTCCTTGGTTGGGCTCAAGGTATTGACCAACTGACTGATGTTATGGGTAGAGACCTGTACCAGCGTCTGGCTAGGCTGCCGCTTCAAACCTTGATGAACGCCAACATTAATCATCATGTTATTATGAGTTCGGTTTCATTTTCTCCGTTCTTAACTATATATATATACACCTTCTCTTTCTCATGTATTTGATTTTTGCATTGCTTTGTTGCTATCTCTAGAGTGCCGCCTTGTCCATGGCCGTTGAGACCAGTAGTGGTGCTGAACTGATCAAAAAGGATGATGCTATCAAGGTTTTGAAGGCGAAGATTGAGTCTCAGACCCATGAGAAGGAACGGATGGCTCATAAGGCCTTCGGTTTGGAGAAGCAGCTATCAGCTCTTAGGGTTCAATCTGATTACTTAAAGAAGTCTCTTACTGCTGCCAAAGAAGCGGAGACCACCGCCAATCAGCGGGCGGACAAAGCTGCTGAGATTTCAAATCTTCTGCACCGGGAGGTGGATGTTGAACGTTAGTTGATGGCGTCTCTTAAGACTAAAGTTGAGGAACTTGAGAAGGAGCTGACTGCCACCAGGTCGATCGGGCTGGAAGTGGCTGAATCCTACGTCTCCGCTGTCCGGGCTTTTGTTGGTGTGGTGACTCTGGTTAATCCTGAGGCTTCTACCTCCAGGATCTTTTCCTGGATCAAGGCAAACCTCAACAAGCTTAATGAGTTTATGACCGAAGTCTTCGATTTCAGTGCAAAGACCTCTGCCACCTATCTATGTAAGCTTTTTGTGTCCAAGGAAATTTTCAAATTAGGAATTTTGATTATCCTGAGCTAGAAGATCCTGCTGAACTTGGCAGAACGGATCGGTTTGTTAAGACCACCGTGCATAGCTTCATGGAGAAGTTCTGGTCCAAGTTTGGCCGGTCGAAGACCGTTGCCATGGCTAGTGTTACTCGTGAAACGGTATGTATGTTTAGCTTTTCCTGTCTTATTTTTTTGTGTTGGCAATTTTCTTCTCTTATTTTTTTTGCCTTTTTTAGCAACTGAAGTACGGCAAGCGCAGCGGTCATGGCCCGACTTCTTATGGCGGCACATCTGCACGCACCCGGGGATCTGCCGACGCTGGTGCCTCCGCTACTCAAGTTCTTCCTGCAAGTGCTAGGACTGGTGCCATGATGGAGCAAGTGGTTGCATCTCCAGGGGCTCGGACGGGGCTTCAGAACTTGACCGCTGAAGAGGAGGTGTAAAAATTCATCTTGATTTGTGGTTGTGTATATTTTTTGTTTTGCTGACCTAGTGCCGGCGCGCATGTGTAAGGAACAATTTAAGTTACTCTTGGTTTTGTAAATTATTAATTGCCAAATCGTCCTGCGCTGGTCTACGGTTTGGGGCCTGTGCAGGAGGTCGAGCCTATTACCTTTATGCACGATGATGTTTACGTTAGCGGTGAGCTATGGGATTATTGGAAGTCAGGATTTCTAGGCACACGGTGGACGACATGTTTGATTTTGTTCTCAGCGACTTAGATGATAAGCGCTCTAGCTTTACTCATTCTCTTGCATGGCGTGGTCCAACTGGACCTTTGTAATTATTCCTGCTTGTGCGGAGGTTGAGTGTTGCGATGGAACTATCATGGCCCTGTTTATTTTGACCTCCGCTATTCTGTGTAGGTCTTTTTGAATTAGTCGAAGGCCTTCGTGTCAGATTGCAGTTGTGGCCTCCAAAAATGATTCCTACTTTCCTCCTCGGAGGTTGTAACCACTTTGAAGCACATTTATTTATTAATAATTTTATTTTATTGTTAACATAAGGTGGATATTACAACTGTTGTTTCTCTTCGACCAGTGCTGGTGTCGATTTTTCTGTGTATTACCTTTTTATTGCTATGCTCGACTTTGTGGTCTTCGGCTATGCCTCCGCGTGTCCTGACGCTTGATCTACGGAGGCGAGCTGCGGTTGATCTTAGCGGAGGCGGGAGACGTTACGAGTTCTTACGCGGTATCCCCCTTGCCTCCGTTCAGGCGATGATCCTGATTGGCTTGCGCTATCGGCTAACTTCTTTTGCATTATTCCAGAAACCCTCGTTGTCTTCGGGATGTTTCTTTTGCCAACCCCCTTACGAATTCTTGCGTGGTATCTTATTATTTTTTGTTCGTCCGTATGCGCACATCTGCCTCCATCTCCCTTAATCAAATTTTGGCTACGGAGAGTTGCTTGTGGCCGGCCCTTTCCTAATGCTTAGGTGTACAGACCTTGAGCTCTACCTCTTTTATAGTACCCCTTGTGTACTTTGCATATCTTTGCTATTTATTTTTTGATTTTGTCCATTGCTTGCTGAGGCAAAATGACACAGGTGCTTGTTTCCTTTAATGATTGGTAGCTGTAGCTGGTTTAATGATACTTGGGAGGTCCTTATAAAAAGATCTATTCCCCCTTGGTCATTTAGGCTGCTTTGTTGTGTACATTATACTAATGGTGCTCCCTAGGAGTTGTCTTGCATTGGTACTGTGTAAGGACTCGTAATGGAATGGCCATATCAGTGAACCTGTTGCCAACGGTTAAAGATGGTGATGCTTCTGTTTATCAACAATACTCTACCTATATTGCCTTTGTATCCTCGGAGATGGTGGCCGGCTGTGATCTTTTTTAGTGTGGTTGATGTAAGGATTTTGGATGCGGTGGTTGCTTGCTGATGGAAGGTGCAAAGTGGTGTGCTGACAGATGATTGTGGAGTTCGTCATGTACAGCTGACGTTGGAGGTTCACCTCCTTCTCTTCGTACCAAGCGTCTGTTGGACTTGATTCAACTGGCTGGGTTTCCGGAGGCATAGGGTGGTATGCAGCCGGGAGGCGATAGGGGGTATTTCGTGACTGATCAGGGCTTGCCTCCACCAGCGCCTGCTTTTTAGAGAGCCTTAGTTTGCTTACCTTCATATGTACTTCCGGAGGCTGCACTCTTTGCTTTTTTGTAGGCTGAAGTGTTGGTAACCTCCGGGCCACTTCCATGTCTTGTGGTAGCGGGTTAATTAGGTGGAGTGGCTAGATATCTTGACTCGGAGGTTGTGCGTTCTGGTCTAGCAGTTAAATACGTGTGCTTTGCACATTGTTCCTGTTATGAGCAAGGCGCAATGAGCCTTATCTGTTGTAAGCATAAAGTTGAATAATAAATGATCTTGCTTTACGTATTGCCTCCGCTTTGGAATGATAAACGATCTTATCGGTTCCTAAACTTAATTTTTTGTGATTATGTTGCCTTCGTTTTGAAAGGTGTATGATGCGGAGGTTGCTTTACTTTGTGAACTCATACATTTCGGAGGTCACTACTGGTGAGTGTGATGTTGCTCGCTTTTTGCAGTACCGGTGCCTGAGTTGGTTCACAGGTCTTTCCCCGGTTCGCTTCGCAACTTGTGATTGCGATTGCCTGCCTCGATGCCAGATATGCCAGGGCTTTTTCAAAGACTTTGGCGTTTCACGGAGGTTGCTTCATGCCTTCTCATTTCATTCGCTTCGCAACTTGTGGTTGCGATTGCCTGCCTCGATGGCTAATATGCCAAGGCTTTTTTGAGAGCTTTTGGCGTTTCACGGAGGTTGCTTCATGCCTTCTCATTTTTCTTAATGGTGGAATGAAGTGACCTTGTAAATCATGAATAGTTGTCAAATATTGCATCTGCGGTGCTGGCTGCTTTTGACTATTCTTGGTAATGTTTTTCAGGGTCCTCTTTATACATTCAGAGGTTAATTACATGCGGTCTTGCCTCATTAAAAACCTTACCTCCGATTTGGAGCCCCTTTTGTGAGGAAAAGAGTGCAAGACGTTTTTGCAGAAAAAGTAAATTACAGGAATTTAAATCTACGAACTTCCGCTTATAATACTACGGAGTCCTTACATTCTATGTGTAGTATTTCCTAAGGCTATCAATGTTTCAGGAGTGAGTTGACGTTCTTCCTTCTACATCTTATAGATAGAATGACCCTTTCCTTCCACCTTGCTTAGCTATGAATGGTCCTTCCCATTTTGGCTGTAGTTTCCCTATGTTTTGAGTGTTTGGCCTCCGCCTCATTACCCAGTCATCATCTTTAATGTTTTTAGCGATCACTTTTCCATCCCTCCATTTTCTGGTTTGGTCTTGGTATTTCTCAATGTTGTCGATTGCCTCTAGCCTGTATGCTTCTGTCATCTCTTTGGTGTATTCTTCATCTTTTGCGAGGTTCTATTTTATTACGCGAAGGCTCTGGTATTTAATCTCCTCTAGCATCATTGCTTCTTTTCCATACAGTAGCTTGAATGGGGTGAACCCGGTGGCTCTTGATACGTTTGTGTTGTGAGACCATACCACTTTGGTAGCTCTTCTACCCATTTGCCCTTTTTGTGATCCAGCAATGTCTTGGAGATTGCTGAGAATATGATTTTGTTTGACCTTTCCACTGCTCCGTTACTTTCTAGGTGATAGACTGATGCAAAGGCTATTTACGTGCCGATGCTCTTGCAGAATTCTTTGAACTTGTCTGAATCGAATTGTTTTCCGTTGTCGACTGTGAGCGTTCTTGGAACCCCGAATCTGCAAATTATGTTTTGCCAGAAGAATTTTTGACTGTTTCGAAGGTGATTGTTGCAAGTGGTTTGGCTTCTAACCATCTTGTGCTGCCACTACTGCATATTTGCTTCTACCCTAAGCTGGGGGTAATGGGCCTATGAGATCCATTCCCCATCGCTGAAGCGGCCAGACCGGAGGTATTAGCTGTGATTGTCCTCCCGGAGATGCTTGGTGCGGTGCAAAACTCTGGCATGCTTTGCAAGTTGTTACTATATGCAATGCGTCCTTGATATGGGTTGGCCAGTAAAATCCTTGCTTAATTGCCTTTGCTGAGAGTGCTCTGAGGCCACTGTGCTATCCACACATTCCTGAGTGAATATCCTGTACGAGGTCTTTGCCTTCTGACTCAGTGATGCACTTAAGCAATGGTTGGACTATGCCTTTCTTGTATAGAACCCCGTCTATTATTGTGTAATTCCTTGCCCGTACGACTAGTCTTGCTGCACTTGTTTCATCTGATGTCACATGGACTCCATTGATATGATCAATTATTGCTTTTCTCCAATCCTCCGTGTTTACTAGGAGTACCTCCGCAAATGCCTTAGACATTTTTGCAGTAGCTGGAAATGTTAATTCTTGGAAGAAGGTTCCTTTGGGTACCTCCGTTTGATTTGCCGCTGCTTTGGCTAATTCGTCTGCCTCCGTGTTGTCCCCCCTTGGGATGTGCTTTAGGGTAAAACCCTGGAATCTCTTTCCAGACCCCTGATTACTTCTAGGTATGCGGCTAACTCTGGGTTTCTGGTAACATAGTCTTTCTCTACTTGTCCTGTTACTATCTGCGAATCGGTTCTGACCATGATGTTTTTTCACCAAGTGCCTTGGCCTTGCTGAGCCCCAGGATTACTATTTCATATTCAGCTACACTGTTGGTTGCTTTGAAGCATAATCTTGCTGTGTATTTTGTTTTGATGCCCGATGGTGATATTAACACTACGG
The DNA here is from genome assembly GCA_023333625.1 of Bothriochloa decipiens. NCBI lineage: Eukaryota > Viridiplantae > Streptophyta > Magnoliopsida > Poales > Poaceae > Bothriochloa > Bothriochloa decipiens. Next base: position 40,038,549 of record CM041637.1, read on the forward strand.
AGGCTCCTGCACCTTGGATGCCCCATGCGCCATCTGTGTATAGTGTCCATATTGAAGCCTCCTCTTTGTCTTCCGCGTGCTGCGGAGATGTCCATTCCTAAAAAGTCTGCGAGTGCTTGAGACTTGACTGCTGTTCTTGAGATGAACTTGATGCTAAACTAAGATATTTCTGTTGCCTATTTACCGATTCTCCCGAATGCCTCTTTGTTGCCTAGGATGTCGGCGAGCGGTTCTGCTGTTGGGACCAGGATCTCATATTCTTGAAAATAGTGTTTAAGATTTCTTGATGCTGTGACTACTGCGTATGCTATTTTTTCGACCTCCGAATGGTTTAGTTTTGCGCCCTGCAACACTTTTGATACATAGTATACTGGGTGCTGTACGCTTTTGTTGTCAATTTCCTTTTCTTGCACTAGCACTGCGCCGATTGCTCCTGCGGAGGCTGCAACATATAGTAACAAGGTTGCCTCTGCATCTGGCGCTATGACCATAAGATCCTTTGTCACGTAGTTTTTGAGCTGCTGGAATGCCTCCGACTGCTCTTTACCCTATTTAAATTTGTCCGAGACCTTGAGTGTTCTGAAAAATGGTAGACTTCGTTCTTCTGATTTTGAGATGAATCTGTTGAGTGCTGCTATTCTGCCTGTCAGTCGCTGTACTTTCTTCTTAGTTTCTGGTTCTCTCATTGTTAATACTGCTTTTGTTTTATCTGGGTTTGCTCTTAGCCCTTCTGGACCAACAATGTAACTGAGCATCTTTCCCTTGCTTACTCCAAAGATATATTTTTTTGGGTTCAGCTTTAACCCTGCTTCTCTAAGATTGGCGAATGTTTCTCTGAGGTCGTCCAAATGATCTCCAGTTTGTTTGCTGACCACTGCTAAGTCATCTACATAGGCTATAATGTTCCTCCGAAGTTGATCTCGTAATACAGTCTGAATCATTCTTGAGAATGTTGATCCTGCATTTTTGAGACCTTCCGGCATCCTAACAAAACAATAGGTGCTGAAGGGGTCCGTGAAGCTTGTTTTCTCTTCATCCTCCTTTCTTAGCCATATCTGGTGGTATCCTGAGAAACAATCTAACAGAGAGAAGCGTTTGCATCCTGCTGCCTTGTCGACTGATGCATCTATCCTGGGTAATGGGAAAGGATCTTTTTTACAAGCCTTGTTGAGATCTATGAAGTCTATGCACATTCTCATTTTGCCGTTCTTTTTTGGCACTAAGACAACATTTGCTAGCCAGTCTGAGTACTTAACTTCTTTGATGACCTTGGCATCTAATAACCTTTGCACCTCCATTTTTGCTGCAATTATGCGTTCTTTGGACATCTTTCTTTGTTTTTGCTTCCTAGGTTTGACATTTGGGTTGAGGTCGAGGATGTGTTCAATCACATCCCGACTGATTCCTTGCAGATCTGATGCTGACCATGTAAATACGTCCTTGTACTCTGTTAGCATTTCTAACAAGTCTTTTCTTTCTTCCTCTGATAGGTTGGCACCTATGGTCACTTTCCTGTTAGGGACTGCTTCTTCCAATGGTAATGTTATTGTGTCCTCTTGATCTGCCATGTTGGTGTTTTCCGCAGGCATGTCCAGAGGCTCCTCTGCTGCTACGGTGTTGATGTTTCTATGTGCTTTGTAGATTGCTTTCTCTATGTTTCTTGCTTCTTTTTGACTGCCTCGCACTGTAATGATCCCATGCAATGCTGGCATTTTCATGCAGATGTATCCCATGTGTATTGCCACATTAAACTTGTTTGTAAATCGTCTTCCCAGTATTATGTTGTATTGGTAGTAGATGTCTATCACATCAAATGTGATGTATTCTGTCCTCGCGTAGTCTCCGTCTTTGAATGATACTGGTAATGATATCTTGCCTAGTGCATTGATCTTTTTCCCACCAAATCCAATTAGCAGAGTATCTGGCGGTTGCAGCTGGCTTCTACTGAGTTTCATTTGATCGAAGACATTTGCAAAAATGATGTCTGCTGAGCTCCTGGAGTCTGAGTATTCTGCTTACCTCCCATGCCGCTATGTTTGCCTTTATGACCATAGCGTCCTCGTGCGGGTAGCTTTCTACTTAGAGATCTTGCTCTGTAAATTCTATTGGCATCTTGGACCATTCTATTGATTTTTATACTCCTTGAACTGCTACATTGTTTACCATACGGAGGTGATCCTTTTTCTGCTTCTTGGTTTCAAATTCCAGGGTTGAGCCTCCGGCTATAGGTAGTATCATGCCAATGGTTGGTAGTGCCGAATGCGGATTTAACTGGTTTCTGTCGGATGCTCTGCCTTCGGGGCTGCTGATGGGGTTAAAGCATACTGCGAAGGTGCTGGTAATTCTTCATACCGCCTTTGTTGTGCCGCCTGAGGTGTCTGTATCTGTGTTGATTCAATAAGTGTTATGTGCGGAGGTCTTGGGTTGATGTAAGTTAGACCGTTTTCTTCTATGTTCGGGGTGTAACCCTAGTGCTGCGTTGTTTGCTGATACGCTGGTCTCCAGGCTGGTAGTGATGTTGGATAGTACTGGTGGGCCAGGTATCGCTGCGGTAGTGGTCCTAGACCATATTCTAGGAAACTTGGGTTGTATTGCTGATGGAGTTGCGAACCGTGAGTGTGATTTACCTCTCTGCTACCTTGTTGCTGAGGTTGCAGTTGTGACTGTTTGCTTTTCATCCTGTCAACTGTCTCTTGGGCCTCTGGGCAATCCCGTGTGATGTGCCCTTTGTCCTCTCCGTGGAAAAGGCAGTATGGCTTCTTTGGTTTTTGGTTCTTGCTCCAGTTCTTGGACTTGTTGCTTTTGTTGTAGTCCTGCCCTTCTTGATTTCTCTGCTCATAATTGGCTTTTTTTGTCCTGAGCATTCGAAGGCTGGCTACTCTGCAAATTAAAAACTTGTTTCTGCTGGTTCTGGTATTGTTGTCTTTGCTGGTTCCTGTTATCTCTTCTGTTGCCATTATTTGAAAACTGTTTACTTTGACTGTCCGCTTCTTCTAATCTTTTGCGGAGGTCATTGTTGGACCTGCAGTATTTTTTGAACTCGTCGTGCAGCTAAGCCATTGTGGCTGGCTTCTTTCTTGCCAAGTGACTAGCGAATGGGCTGATCCTGAGTCCTTTGATTGCTGCTTCTATGGCTACCCCGTCAGGGACGTCTGGTGCTTTAGCCCAGTGGTGTAGGAATCTCTGATAATAGTCTCTGAGGGGTTCGCCCTTAAGGTGCTTGTTGCTGAACAAGTCTGATGATGTTAGCGACTCGCTCGTGTAAGCTTTAAAATTTGCCAGTATCTGGTCTCGTAGGTTCTCCCATGAGTATACAGTGCTTGGCTTCAATTGAGTACCATGCCAGTGCATCTCCTTCTGCTGCAATCACAAATGATTTAGTCATTACATGATCGTTGCCTGCTGCGGAGGCTACTGCAGCTTCTAAACTCATTATAAGTTGTCTCGGATCTGAATTGCTATTGAATCTTGGCAGAGACACAGGTTTGTAAGTTGGAGGCCATGGTGAGCTTTGCAGACCTTCGAATAGTGGTGACTTTGGGTCAAAGACTCTTGATGGTATGGGTAGGCTTGGAATTATGGTGTGCGCAGCTTGCGCGTTTATAGCTGGGGGATGACTTGCTGTGATTGGTTGAGCGGTCTCCGATGGACTTACTGCCGGAGGTTGCATACTCTGTATTTCTGCTTGCAGAATAGCCATTTGCTTCCTTATCTCGTCCGCTTGACTCGATGATTGTATTGTTCTTTGGGTGACGGCTTGCTGCGCCCTTAACCTGTCTCTTTCGGCTTTCATGCGGTGCATCTCATCTCTCACCCTAGCCAATTCGTCTTCTTGGTTCTGGGCTGGCGGATGCTGCTCAGACAGGCCCCCCTTTGCGCGGCATTGTTGTTCTCTTCGTCACCTCCGTCCTCTGGTGCGGAGGCGGAGGTGCTTCGAGTGTTTCTTCTTGGTCTCCCGCGAGCAGAGGGTTGTGGTACCTCCGCCTCGGCGGCAGTACGTCTCCTAACGGAGACCTTTCTTCTGGGTGGCATCTGTAGGCGTTATCTTCGGCCAGACACAAACGGTGGGCGCCAACTGTTGGAACACGTTCCCAGCAGATTTAGTATAAGGAGGGATGATAGGACCAAAACAAACCTCCTCTTGATATAAAATGGTGGAATTGCAAGGTGGGCCCAAGAGTAGGTGGCACTGCAGCTACCAAAGGACAAACCCCCTTCATTACACAGGGGGCATCGCCTTTTATAGTGACTACCTAGCTCAAGATTAAAAGTACAAGCGTGCCCCCAACGGGAGTATCGACAACCTATATACTAAATCTATTACACGTGGGCCCCTCAAGGGCAAGTTGGTCTGTCACTTTGTCGCTACGACATATGAGTCGAGGCCCATCACTGCCCTTGAGAGGCCCATCATGTCCGCTTCTTGACGATGAGCCTCAGCTCGGCCCATCACACCACCTCGACGTCGCTATCTTGGGATGCCGCCACCTCCGCGCAGGGCCTCTGCGGGAGTCGGGGACTTGATCGATAGACCTCCGCGAGCATGGGCTGCGGGAGTCGGGGACTTGGTCGATAGACCTCCGCGAGCATGGGAGACAATGCCGTCGGACCTCCGTCGCCGGCCGACTCCACGGTCCCCCGAGGTGCCTCCTCGGTGGAGGTCCTACCTCCGGGAGCCTCTCCTTTGAATCCTACGGACACAGATATGAAAGGAATACTGGATTCGTTGGTTAGACTCTAAGCGAAGGTAATAAGCCTTCCGGCCCTGGGGCGCATCCCCAACACATGCTAAGTGGTTCATCTAAGGACTGGACCTTACTAATTCATGCTAGTCCGATTAACTTTGCATTCCTTACTGTAGCATGGTCTTCTTCCATGTTTACTCTAGTCTCCGATTTACGACTTGTTTGCGTCCATCCATATTGTCATAGCACTTGCTCTTTATATCATGTGTTTTGGATCTTAGGTTGAACCATTTCAGGGACGTGAAACTGTTACAAAGACATGGCACGTGCCGAGACAAGTTTATGAATGGTCGGTGCATTTACTCTTGTGGATACCAAACACACCAATATAACTCTTGTGGAACACATGGCACAGTTCAACGTGGGATTTGCTCATGACCCTGGCAATTACCAAGCTCAATTTTTTGCTGAAACTGCCTACTGCAATGTGCAGCCTGACAAGAACCAAAGCATGAAATCTGCTGTATCTGAAATTCCCCACATTGCCAACCATCTGAATGCTGAACTGAATAGAGCACACGCCCAATTCATTCAAAATCGATTCAGATTCAGTAGTAACCTCTCCCCTGCTCTTCCCAGGCACAACCAGCATTGCACAGATGATTGATCTTACATGAAAATGCTGGCGTTGGCAATGATATGTACATAAACATAGCGCAAGGAAATTACAAGGCCCAATGGTAAATCGATCGACGGCACTACGGCAGGAGATGAGCAACTGTAAATGCAGCTAGGAACTGGTTCACTGGCCACCATCTTCTAGCTCGCAGATTCGACGCTTGCTCAAGTGCTGCTGCTGCTCCATCATCGCCGGCGGCCCCTGCCCACCCGAGCTCCTCTTCAGGTCCTGGTACATCTCCTCGATCATCGGCTTCCACAGACGAACCCGTGCGTTTATGAACCAATTCGACACCTGCAAAACCCAAAGATCACTCAAATCCGTCCCCAAAACAGATTGAATTCGAAACGAGCCTGATGAATTTCGATCTGTTTACCTGGTTCCTGGTAAGGCCGCTTCTTGCAGCCAGCACGTCCTTCTCATGGTCCTTGGGATACCTGAACAGAGCACCTCGTCAACAATGGCGGATTTGGCGAACGCATTTTCAGCATTCGGGCGGCAAGAATGGTGGACGGACGGACAGGACGGACTTACGGGTGCAGGAAGTTCTCAAACAACCACGCCTTGAGCACGGCGACGGACTTCTCCGGCAGGCCGCGCTGGGGCCGCCAGCACTGCTGCTCGGCGCGCCGAAGCTGCTGCGCCGACCAGTGCTTCTTGATGAAGGCCGACTCCCAGCGCCGCTCCGCGTCGCCGCCGGCCGCGATCACCGCGGACGACGATGACTCGCCCCAGCAGCTGCCCCTGCTCGCCGCCGCCATGATTTCGCCGGCAAGCCGCCTCCTCAGGCCCCGGTACATCGCTGACACGGCGCGGTGCGCGAACGGCGCGCAGATGCTAACGCCGTTGCTGACGCCGCCGCCGGCGCCCGGCGAGTGCATCAGCGCGTTGAACTTGGCCGTCGTGCTCTGGATCTCGTCCAAGCATTGGTTGTACTTCTGGTCCATCTGCAGATCATCGTCGAACACAATAAGATCAAAATTTTGACACTAAAAATAGATCCAAAATTTGTCAGGTAACAAATAATGTGGACGAACGATGGTCACCAGTTGAAGCGTCTTAAGGAGCTTGCTCCGGACTCTCTGAGCGTCGCCCCACCGCGCGCCGGCGTCGTCGGACGAGGCGGCCACCATGAACCGGTTGGAGCTCACCGCGGACGCCGCGCCGACCGAGCAGCCGCCGCCGTCGACGCCGCTGCACGAGTCGTCGGCCACGTCGGCGACGCCGTCCAGCATGTGGCCCACGACGTCGTTCAGCACCTCCTGGACCATGGCCGCGTACCGGGAGCGCGCCACCACCACGGCGGCGAATTGCGGCGCCATCCGCGACCGGGAGCGCGCCGCCGGCTGTAGCGCCTGCGGCAGCTCGGTCAGAGCAGAACGGCTCGCTCCCGAGGAGCACTGCTCCGCGGCGGCGTTCAGCGCGCTGTCCGAGGACGAGATGGAGTTGGAGCACAGCGTCAGCGACAGCTCGCTCGCCGCCGGCGCCGCGGACGCGTTGGCGCCGCTGCAGGCGGCGAGCGGGCAGGGGTAATAGTTGAAGCCGCCACCCGCGTCGGTGAGCCCGGCCCCGGCGAGATGGTACGGGTCATGGGCCGACACGGGTACTGGTCCGCCGGCGCTGGTCCAGATACCGTACGGCTTCTTGGACGACGACGACGGCGACGACCAGACCGCCATGGTGGCCGGTTGGCTGGGGCACCACATGCTCGCCGCAACGCGGCTGTCGCTGCCGGGAACGCCGTACGCGTCGTCGTCCACGTCCTCCTCCGGCGGTGTCCTCCCGCCGGTACAATCACCATCCTGCAGCTGCGGCGGCGGCGCGGCGGTGTTGGTGAAGAGCTGGCTGGCGAAGGAGGCGAGCAGGATGTTGTTCGCCGCGTAGTGCGCACCCACCAGGTCCGTCGCCGCCGTCGCGGCGCCGGCGCCGCATACCGCCGCGTCGCCGAGGCCGCCGTACCCGAAGCCGCCGGCGTGGTCAAGAAGCATGCCGGGATGGAAGTGCGGCACCTCGGCGGCGCTCATAATGCCGCCGCCGCTGCCTCCATAGCTGCTGCTGCTGCCGCCGGCCATGAAGTAGCCGGTGCCCATGGTGTCCACCCCGATTGGCCACAACGACGACGGATTACTCGCCATTGTAGGCCGGCCAGCCAACCAGGGAATCTTGGAATTTTTTTGTAGTGATTTCAGCACGCCTACAGACAGCAAGCAGCACGGATTAGAACACTGAACACGCTGCAGTTTTGCTGTCGGATCAATAGTAGCACTAGAAACGAAAGAGAGAATATCCCCATGGTGATTGCGAAATGATTTTGGGAAGGAAAAAGGAGGTTTTGATAACTGCTAACAGTATCTTGTCATCATTATTGAAAGGCACATAGAGCCAAACTGAATTCAAGCATATGAATGAAATGGGTGCATGAACAAATAAACTATACTACTGTAACTGCAATGACTGGGTGAAGTAATTTTATCAGTATGGAGATGAACAGAGAAGCATGGCAAGGGGCCTCGATGAAACTAAACAAGTAGTAGAGCAATGATTCAGGGGGGAGGCACAGCAAGCAGAGGCGATAAAATATACTAAGACGAACACAAGAACCAAGGGAGACAGACAGCAAGAGATAAAAAAAAAAATCAGAACTCTTTGGAAGATTCAACTCCCCACGATACACATCCTGAAATGGAAAGATGAGCACTTCCGAATGGAACGCCTACAAGGAGCAAGACAGCAGCAATTGGGGCTGAGGGAGACGCCATCACTTCTGAGGCGAGCAAGCGTGCAAGACGATGGAAATCAAAAGAAGAAAAAAAAATCAAAGGGGGAGGCAAAGAACATCAAAGCCCCCAGGGAGCAGCAGGTCTCTCACCCGGTCCCGGATCTTGGCGCTCCCTCTCTCTCTCTCTCTCTCTCTCTCTTTCTCTCTCTCTCTCTCACAAGTCAGAAAACCATGGAGGGACCCTGCTCTGCTTTGCTTCTCCCAAGCAGAAGTGGCGGCAATGGCAAGATGTTGGCGCCCATACAGGCACACACGCCCATCATCCTATATAGTACTGGGGCAACGCAAAAGGACAGTGGCATTGGCATGGCATGAGAGTTGATTGCTGAGGCCTACTGTTCAGTTTAGCTATGCTCAACAACTTGGAAAGAAAGGGTTGTGAGGGAACAGGATAAGAGGTTTATGGGGTTTATCACCACATCTCATGATTGGCCAAGCTCAGCTACAGAAAATAAAGAAATTAAAGGAATTGCTAATCCATAGAAGGGAAGCTGCATTATACTATATATACTACTCATCCACATGGCTAAATAAGCGCTTCACTGCCGAAGTGGACAACACTCATCATCCACAGGAGTTGAAGCAATAACAAAGCAAGGTTGGCGTGTATCACATCAAGCTAGCAGTCTAATGAAAGAAAGATCCAGTAATCTGGACAGGGAGAATGCACTTACCTGCCTATTGGTCTTGATGCTGCAGCAGCTAAAGCTACGTTTGCATCCACCCAGACAGTAGTAGAACACAGCTGATCCTATAACACCTTAGACCATGGTTTGATTCCTGTGTAATCAATCCATCTCAATTTTTTAATCCGATAAACTACCTTATTCTAAGGTCCTGTCTGGAACAATGCGCTTATTGGATTCAGTGTTTGTTAAAATTTAAGAATCTAGCCTGTTTGATGGGATTTTAGGATTCTGAAAAAAGAAAGTTTATCAAGATTCTTAAAATCATCCAAACGGTGTCTAAGCTTTGTGCTGTCAAATTCTGACCGCCTACAATCGGTGATCCAAACAAGCCTTTCACAATTGTTCCAAACTATAAGATATTTTGGATTTCAATATATTATTGTTTTTACGATGTATTTGGATACAGTATATATCTAGTTATGCAGTGAAAGCTATGTATCTAAGCCAAAAACGTCCTAGATGGACTAGCTTTCATGGTCCGAAGTGGATCTGGATGTGGTTTATGGACCATGTAGCAGTGAGAAACGTTTAGATTATCACTAAAACACTGCCAAATCAGAAAAATGTTTTACAGAGAATTACTTGGAATCAATTCTCGTTTTTATACTAGTTCATAGAGACAAAAACTTGGTTTTCTAGTTCTAGTTTCAAGAATCTAGCGAGCTAGCTAAATGGCTTTAGGAAAGTAATCCTAATTTAGCAAAAAAAGACAGAGAGAGAGAATCAAGATGAAACGTAGTAGAATTTTGGATCTTCCCTGTTGTTTGGAGAAAAAAATGCAGATCAAGCAAACGCATGGTAATTGCCTAGTTGGCAAAGGCAGCAACCAAACAGCAGGAGAAGGCCAAGGAAATGTGCCCAAATAACCTGCCGCTCTGAAAGTTGTGGGATCGTTTCAGCACCCCTGGCTTTGTGCAGGCTTTAATGGGCCTCTCCCTGCGTATAGCTTCTCTCTATGCTGACATGTCTGTCTGCTTTGTTCGCCGCATACACTTGCATCGGTCCATTTTCCGTGCAAACAATCCAATATAAGGCAGCCAAAGGATCCGGAATTTCTCCAGAGCAGGGTTCGCAGCTGCAGCTGCAGCTGTAGGTACGGGGCTTGGTTATGAGCATCAACCCATATCAAACTGCTACGCACCTTGAGACAAAGGAGTACTGGTCTTGGGGAAAGAAACTCTTGTCATTTTTACACACAAAGTCGCTTGGGGAAAGAAACTCTTGTCATTCTCACATCACCAAATATCTAAGGGTTAATGTGTTTGGTCTGGATTCTTGCAGATATATCTCATTCAGATTATCTCAGAAAACGTCTCAACGATAATCACTATATTGTGAAACCATTTGGCTGATAGGCCGTATTCTGATTTACAAAAAAAAAAGATAAAAAAATTCAAATCTTTTTTGTGGACAAAGAACAACTTAAATGCAACATATTTTAACTTGCCCCACTTCAAAAATACTGGAGCTCTAGAAACCTTAGAACATTTTAGTTTTAAGTTCTAAAGCTCTAATTAATGTAAGGTAGCTAGGCTAAAATCTAAAGACGACTCTAGACCATCTGACTGTTTAGTTTTATCCTCAATCAATCTATTGTATATATAATATATGTTTGATCGAGTTTATAAATAAGATTTTATAACGCTAAATACATAAATTAAGAAATTTATGTTAGTTTATTATAAATATAGTGGCACTTATTTATTCATATAAATGTTAGTATTTTCTATATAAGTAAATTGGTTCAAATTTTAAATAGTTTGGCTTAAAAGATACTCCCTCCGTTCCAAATTGTAAGTCGTTTTGACTTTTTTATATATACACTTTGCTATGTATCCAGATATAATAATATGTCTAGATATATAAAAAAATATATTTATCAAAAAAGTCAAAACGACTTACAATTTAGAACGGAGGGAATATATTATTATTTGTCTCGGATTAAGGATACAATTAGATCTTTATTCTTTTTGAGAAAGGGAAGAGATACGGATAAGAATCACTACCTCTAAAGTGTTTGAGATAAATGGATTCTCGGACCAAACAAAACAACGTCAACGAGAACACGAGGACTACACAGGAGCCTGAGAAAGTGGCGGACAAGGTTGGTCATCACCTTGTGAGACCGTCACATGTTTCCCGACCCAAAGTCCCAAACACCTCAGAAAAAGAGAGAAAAAAGAGTTTATGGACAACTGTTGGATGGATTATCGAATAAGATGAGCTTGTTCTTGTTCCGTTCGGTCGTTCCATTCCACCACGAATGGATAGATGCAGAGTGGAGTGTGGCGTGGACGACTGTGGAGGGAGGGAATGCAGAATGGCAGTGCAGGCGCGCGGTGCATTGCCCCATTTGCGCCTTGTCTAGTTGTCGGATTCGGCAGCAAAAACTACAGTCATATATACAGTAGTAATTTTGTTTTTATTTGTTAATAATTATTTAAATATTGATTAATTAGGTTTAAAATATTTATCTCGTAAAATATAATAAAACTATGTAATTAGTTTTTATTTTATCTATATTTAGTACTTTATATATTTATTGGTATTTTGATGTAACGAGGAATAAGAAATGTGTATAGTAAAATTTGTGGATGAATTTGGGCCGTGTTCTGCGTCGACGACGTCGATCGTGAAGGCTACTGTACAACGGAGCGTAGTACAAGTAGTAAAAAAGATTAGAGTACTCCTAGTACTGTACAGGCATGGACATGATTGATGATGTCAGCAAAATATAGGGGGTAATATCTCTGGCAGACTAGCCATGAAGGCGGTGGGACCGGGTGGAGAAGCAAGGAAGGATGAGCAGTACTGTGTCAGACCCTAGACCCTGTGACTGACCTCATCATGCACACTTGCACGCTAGCAACAGCAAGCCTGCTACAGCCTACCGATGCCTACTACGAAGCCTAGAACCTCCGCTAGCTAGCTTTGCTGACATATTTATCTGAGAGAAAATAAGTTAAAATATGTCTAAAATATGTCGGCTGAATGATGATTTAGAAGAGAAAATAAGCTAAAATATGTTAAAATATACCCACCGAACAGGGAGAATAACACTACTAAAAACTCTCTTGTAGCTATGCTGTATTTGTAACGACATTAAAAACATATCTATGTTGGCACGTAAAGACGTTATTTGTCACGTTTTTAAAAACATATCTAAGTGTTATAATATTTAACACGCTTTTAACATCAAGAAATATCTAGATATATTTTTTAACATGTTTTTGAAATCGTATTTAAATGACACGAAATTAGCCACGCTTTCAACCGTCAATAACATCTATCCATATTGTAAAGCGTATCTCAAAATTGTTTATAGGCACCTAGAAATGCTTTTTGACATATAACTAAAAATGTATAAAGTTGACACATAATTAGACGTGTTTTAACCATGAGTAGCATGAAGACATGTTGTAAAGCATCTCAAATAATCATCCTTATGCTCATAGAGATGTTTTTATTTGCACAACTAGAATATCTCTAGTTGACATGAAATTATATACGCTTTTAACCATTACTAGATGATACACGCGTTTTCATGTGTATTAGAAATTTATCCTTAACCATGTAAAGACGTTTTATGATGCGAAAATAAAAACGTGTATCCTAGCTAGGGGGATATAAGATGATGTGGCATAGTATTCATCAGACTTGATGTGGCGTACCTTTCGATAGAGTGGACATGTCATATATTATTTCAGCAGACACGGACCGCAGGATCCTATGAGTGACGTGGATGATTAGCAAATAGCAAGAAAATAAAATGGATAGAGAAAAAAGAAAGTGCATAAAAAACAAAAAAAAAGCTTGGCATACGGTGGTCTTGAACGTAGGACCTCTTGTGGCAAGCGTACAGGTGGTCTTCAACGGAATGGGGAAAAATCATTAAATAATCAAGGAAAAAAATTAGCAAAGATGAGTTTTGACACTAATACGTCTAGCTCTCAAACGGAATGGTGTAATCACTTGGACTAAAGTTTAATGGTGTCAATTAGTACGCTTTATGTTCTTTTAATACCAGAACCATATATGTCAGGTAGATCATCCAAAAACTTAGCATACAATGAGGCACTCAAGGAGTCAATGGATTCCAGAACCTGCAATCTGATACTCCCAAACGAATTGCTACTCCCAAACAAAGTGGTAGTTTGCCACATGAGCTATCAATTGCCAGTGCCTATTATGACGTTCTAAATCTTTTAACAGAATCTGAGCAAACCACAAGGACAAATATTAGTTGGTGTTTATTTGTGTGTTTCATAATTTTTGTACATACTCTGGAGTGTGGACTCCAGGATAGAAACCTGAAACATATGTGTTGTGTGGGGAAAAAACTTTTAAAAAATATGACACAAATATGGATTGAACGTGGTAAACAGACCGAGTGAGCAAATATGGATTGCACTATTTAGTTAAATAGGAACACATATTAGTTTATTCTCATTTAGAGCAACAAAAAATTCAGAATGTTCATCTATAGCATCAGATGACTAGAAACAACAATAGCATCAGTGTCATGTCATCAATCAGTTAGTAAAAAAAATAAACATAGGAGGCAACACTGTATAGACGCACCTACGAAAAACTTCAAGTTCGTCACAATGCCGCAATACGTATCGATGAGCTTGTATAAGAAGTTGCTTATCAAGAATGATGCCAGTACACTTTCCAATAGGTTCACTAGCAGTAACAAACAAGTACATGCCTGTTCTATCATCAGATGGCCGAGGATTTCTAGATGGCCTTGTAAAATGACTAGTTCCTTCTATAAATCTTGAACAAAAGGTTAAGCACTCCTCCATGCAATATCCTTCAGCAATTGATCCTTCCGGGTGAGTTCTATTCTTCACAAGTCCCTTTAGCTCAACAAAATATCTGAATACAATAATCGAAACATGTTAGTTAAAACTAGATTATTCGTGATCATAGTGCAAACTAAAGTTTATTACATACCTCTCCATGGGGTACATCCACCTATACTGAACCGGACCACCAAGTTTAACTTCTTCTACCAAGTGCACCATCAAATGCACGCTTACAGTAAAGAATGATGGTAGGAAAATTCTCTCCATATCACAAAGTGTCAAAACAATACTCTCTTGAAGCTGCTTCAGCTCAGCCACATCTATGACCTTGGAGCACAACTTTTTGAAAAATTTAGATAGCTCAACAAATATATTCATGACATCCTTACTTGGGTAACAAGATTGCAGTGCCACTGGAAGAATGTCATATAGTAAAACATGATTGTCATGACTCTTTAGTCCACTCAGTGTACAATCTTTCATGTTCCACTTCTTTAAAATAACTTAAATTTGGAGAGCATGCCAAATTGGTGCATCAGACTTGATTTGTTTCTCTACTGCCTAGTATCTAATGATATGCTACTTGATGCAGTTTATAAATATAAATGATGTAATTGAATATTGGAATCAAATCCTACACCAATCATCAATTGTCAAGTTATTGATGAGACAATAATTTACGGGGTCATTCAATCCTACCGCCAAAAGATCTTAAACAAACAAAGGGTAAACCTGAAAAATGGTGCTGCAACAGGGATGCCTTCGATTGATCCTCCTCTCCTCCTCTGGGCAGCGCGAGGTGATAATGGTGGACTGCAGGGCTGGCCAGGTGGGGTGTCACAGAGGCGTAGACAACAGCAGCCGGCACCCTGTGCACCGACGGGGCTGCGAAGGAGCACCAGAGAGCGGATGCCGAGCTAGGAGCAGCGCCACGGACGCTAGGTTTAGCAAAGGCGTGGCCGGCCGCCAGGCAAAGGCAGATGTGTGGCAGAACCTCCTAAATAATATGGACCACATGCACTTATCATTGTCTAAACAGACTTCTGATAGCAATGCATGTGTTCCATAAGACTTAAAAGGTCTGTCGGGTGAATCCCGAATCATCCACGATACTCCAAGAAGGATCAATCATTATAAAGAGATGTTGCAGTATTATAATAGTTTTATACAAATAATATACATCAGAGTAAAACAGCGGAAGAGTTATGATAACATAAGTTTACAAACCTTTTAGTTTCAAATCTTACAAACCATAAGTTTAAATATTACAAACCATAGTAGTAGTAGAGTAGCGATAGATAACTTATTTACAAAACCCAGTCGGTACGCTCTGCCCAAGAGCCACACATCCTACTCGTCGTCACTCTCCGCAACGATTGTCATGCAGCAGGATGCAAAGCAAACCTGCTCATGGGGCTTACCTGCAACAGGGGTTCAACAAACCCTGAGTACAAAAGTACTCAACAAGACTGACCCGATGAAAAAGAGGGGTGAAGACTCAGAAAATGCAGGCTAGAGGGATAAGATAAGGCTTGCAAAAGATAAGAATTTTTGCAGCAAAGCTCGGTAGAAAGTAAAGTGTTCTTGCTCTAGCTAAAGATTTCCAACCAACTTTATTCTTAAACCTTAGCCATCATTCAAGTTGTTACTACGATGATGAACACCGATCGAGTCTTCTTCTCCGAGAAGAAACGGCGATTCAAACCGATTTTTACCCAGCTGGGACCTAGATCTCGATATACATAAGGCTCCAACCTTAAATGCATACTAGATCACACGATATACACGGGCTCCAACCCAAGAATATATCGACCACATGATACACATGGGACCTCTGACCCACAGTGTATCGATATATGTGGGGCGCGAACCCACGGTATACCACACCATTGTATGTGGATTTTCTAGTCTCGATATCACCAGTTTACCAATGAACGAGACCTAGGGCATCAACAAATAGAAACACTACAGAGGGATTACTTTCCCAATGCAAGTTAGTCGTCCGGACTCGATTTATTAACTTTCATCATGATTCCAACGGGTGAAGCCAACCTCATCTTTTTCATTCTTTAACTTTTTGAAAACCTAACTAATTAAGCAGGGCTAAGCATTACTACGTATTTTTCAAATAACAGGTAACAAGGAATACAGAAATAAGATAGGTAATGCAATTGGTAGGTTTTCACTCAACTCCTATTGCTTAATGCAACATCTCATAACTGAAGCAATAAAACTTTTATAAAATCAAGGAAGGGTTTAAATAAATCCGGGGCTTGCCTTGGTGTTCGGGATAGACGATCTCGGGCTCTGGATCAACATCCGACTCCTGATTCTGCTCTTCCTTGGAATCTGGTTCGATAACATTAAACTCTTCGTTAACGAAAACTACACGATAACATGACATGCTTCAACATGATGGAATAATAAACATGATGCTTGATGGATGCACAACCAGATTAAGGACTTGAGTACAACTTTCCTTCACGATAAAGTTGCAAGCCAACAAAACTTACTTACTAAGTTCATTAGGGTTAACTACTTTATTAACAAAGTTCATTAAACATATAAAATAACATTGATTAAGCCCTAATGACATGATTAAGGTAAGCTCAAACAATTAATTAAAGTGCCAAAGGTCATTAAGATTAATGACCCATGGTCATCAATCAATCCCAAAGTCAAACAATCCTATAATGATTAAGCATGATTAAAGGGATTAATTAATTACTTAAAAGCATAAAATAAAGGCATAAAATTAAAGTTGTCTAAATGAGCTTAAAACTTTATTTTAAAAATATCTTGGTCTAATTAGATGATAAAACAATTTTTAGAAATAAAAGCCAATTATTTTATTTATTAAAAATCATTGAAGATGCATTTTTCAATTAAAAGAGCTAATTTTAACTTAGGAAAAAATTACTCAAAATTGGCATATTTTATTTTTTAGGTAGAGGACATCATAAAGTGCATATACAAAAATATTCATAATTTTTGGAGGTATACATGATTTACTATGATTTTCTAAAATAAAATAGCATTTAAAGTATTTTCTAAAAATAGAAAAGGAAAAGGAAAATTCCTTTCCCGACGTTGACCGACGGCGGCCGGATTTTGACCGACGATACTTCACCGGCGGTGAGGTCTCCGGCAACGAGCTTGGCACCTACGTTCTCTACGCAGCTAGGCGAACACGCTGAGGTAGCTAATGTAGCGGCAGAGGCAAGGTGGCATGCTCGCCAGCGGCGATGGCAGCCATGGCGGCGCGGCGAGCGGCAAAACGGTCGCGGTGGCATGAATTAAACGCAAAGGGCGGTGGGGTTAGCACCAGGAGCTCACCACGGGGCTATTACGTGGGTTGATGAGGCCGGAGGCAGAGTGGAGGGACTAGGCCGTCGGTGCGGGCGGCTATGGCGGCGTGCTCCGGCGAGGACGATGGCGCTACGGCGCGTCTAGGCTTCGACTGTAGAAATCAATGAGACGATCATGACCACGACATCGAGGTGAGGCTAGAAAGTGAAGAAAAGCAACCCAGGGCTCACCGTACCGACCTGGCGACGGTGAGGCGGCTCGCGGCGGCGGGTTGCCGGACCCGGGGAAGACGATGGCTAGGAGATGCTACGGGCGACGAGAGCTTGCACTTCTTGGCTCTACACGATCTCAAGGATGAGGCAAAGCTGGTGACAAGATGGGACGGCTCGTGGTGGCTCGACGACGACAAAATTTGTCGGCGAAAAGGAGGTCGACGGTGGTGAGGAAGAGGAAGAAGAAAAACGGCGGCCGTCCTCCTATATATGTCGCACGAAGGGGAGGTCTGGGTGGCCAACACGCAGGCGATGAAACTCTCCAGCGTGGGGTGCAAGCTGGCGGCCGCAGCACGCCGGCATAGGTAAGGTGGCCACGGCGACGGCGGTGAACACAGGAAGAGGAAGACGATGCTGACGTCATCACTACTGTAGCAAATGATGTCACTTCGGGATTTTGTAAATTACTCTAGAAATTACATAAGAAATTGAAAATATCCCAAAATATAATTTACACAAGTTTTCAAGACCTACACTTTTCATTTAACAAACATTTTTAAATTCCACTTAGTTTTTTAAATATGAAATCAAATTCAAAAGGGAAACAAAACCCTAGAAACAAATATTTAAAATTACTTTTTATTTTTAATAAAACTTGAAAATCTTTAAAACTATGGTATACTCAACTTTTCAATCCAAACATTTCTTGTATACAAAGTTTCTCAAATAATGCATAAATTTTGAATTATGGTTTTAAAATCAAAAGGGGTTAAATGTTGGAAAACTGTATTTTTAAATTCATTTGAAATTATTTTTAGAAACTTGAAAAACTTTGAATACCTTCATTGTAGCTCTTGTCAAGATCTACAAACCATGTTTTGAAAGTATCTTTAAATTCTTTATAGATTTTAAAATATAGAAATGGGGATAAAATAAGCTTTTGAAATAAAGGGCTTTTGAAACCGAATTCAAACTCGATTTGGTTTCTAAATTAATTAGTTAGTCATTATTGATCACAAACATCATCTAAGGGCATTTTTAGGTCAATGACCCAATAGTACCCTTGGTTGACCAAGTTGACTTTTGAAAATCATTTTAATAGACTCCCAATTTGAATTCAAATTTGAAAACCAAATCTAAATCCAAACTTGGAGTTTAATTTTAAATATTGGACTTGACTTTATACACCATGCCTGACACTAGTGTAAACACAGTTTACACCTCAAGGTACATAGGGCATAAATCAAGTATTTGAGGTGATATTCGAAATTAGGGTTTTATGATTTCATGTGACACAACATTTTAGAACACAAGCAACCTATGAAATATAAATTTATTTTAGTTAATGCATATAAGGTTGACCTGATCATGAATGTTTTGCAATGCTTATGATGACATGGCATGTTTTAGTTAATATAACACCAGGGGTGTTATAGCCCTTCCCCCTTAAAGAAATCTCATCCCGAGATTTAAGTTTTGGGTAAAGTAATGGAAAAGAAAATGTGTCAAGAAAACACACTTCAATAAAGTTCATAAGGAAAAGGGGTTTCTACAACTCAGAGTAAAGTAGTTACAACTCGTAGAGGGAATTATAACTTAGATAGAAGCATAGAATTCTGAAAAGTTCTCCAACAGGTAATCTTCCAATTCCCATGTCGCCTCTTCTTCTAAATGTTGATTCCATTGTATCTTGTATCACTTGATTGTTCTGCTTCTAGTAACACGGTCTTTCTGATCCAAGACTCGAATTGGATACTCAGTATAGGTCAAGTCAGGTTCAAGTTCAATTCATTCAACATCAATAACTTTATCTGGCACACGGAGACACTTCTTGAGTTGTGATACATGGAATACATTGTGTACAGCTGACAATTATTTAGGTGTTGCAAACGATATGATACCTTCCCAATTTGTGCCAAAATCTGAAATGGTCCAATATAACGAGGTGCTAACTTGCCTTTGACTCCAAACCGAGTAACTCCCTCATTGGTGACACCTTTAGATATACATAATCTCCCTTATTGAACCACAATGGTTGACGCCTTTTGTCCGCATAACTCTTCTGATGAGACTGTGCCACCTTCAAGTTTTGTTATATCTGCTTAATCTTTGCTTTTGTTTCTTTTACAAGATGAACTCCAAAGAATCTTCTTTCTCCGGGCTCTGACCAGTTCAGTGGAGTTCTACACCTGTGACCATATAACGCTTCAAATGGTGCCATATTAATGCTTTCTTGGTAACTGTTGTTATAAGAAAATTCTACTAAGGGCAAACACTCATCCCATTTCTCTGGAAAATTCAGAACAAAGGCTCTCAACATGTCTTTAAGTATTTGATTCACTCTTTCAATCTGACCTCCTGTCTAAGGATGATAAGCTGTACTGTGTAAAAGATCAGTACCTATTGAATCATGCAATTGTTTCCAGAAATTATTAATAAACTATGTGCCTCTATCAGTCACAATAATTTTTGGTACACCATGAAGACTGATGATACGTTCAAAATATAGTTTGGCATATTGTGAGGCTGAATATGTATTCTGTACTGGAAGGAAATGTGCAAATTTTGTGAGTCGGTCCACTATGACCCGGATTGAATTAAAACCTCTGGCTGTCCTGGGTAGACCCACTATAAAATCCATACTAATATCTTCCCACTTCCATGCGGGAATAGGCAATGGCTGAAGTTCTCCTACTGACTTTAAATGCACCGCTTTAACTTTCTGACAGCTATCACACCGAGTCACATATTTAGTAATTTCTATCTTCATCTTGGTCCACCAAAATTTCTGTTTCAAATCATGGTACATCTTATTACTTCCTGGGTGAATGAAAAATTTTAAAAGATGTTTCAAAGCACAGTTTACACTTCAAGGTACATAGGGCATAAATCAAGTATTTGAGGTGACATTCGAAATTAGGATTTTATGATTTCGTGTGACACAATATTTCAGAAACACAAGCAACCTATGAAGTATAAATTTATTTTAGTTAATGCATAATAAGTTTGACCTAATCATAAATGCTTTGCAATGTTATGATGACATGGCATGTTTTAGTTAATATAACATCAGGGGTGTTACAGGACGTGGGTGCAGCACCGGTGGGCGTCTTGCGAATTGGGTGCAGCACCGCGCCGTCAGGATGGGGGCAGCACTGACGATGACATCTCTGAGAATTATGTTTTCAAACATACTGATGGCATCCATGAAGACTCAGATGCTAATGTGAACTCTCTAGCAAATGAAGCACAGGTATACCTACTTTAATTTTAAATATCATTAGCTTACTATAATTGTTTTTGATTTCTTGCTAATGGCTTGTAGAACATGGTTCAACTCGAGCAGCAACAGCAATCTACGCATAGAATTCTTGGACGAACTGAAGTCCATACATCTACACCACGTGAGCAAACAACTTCAAAGGTATGTTACAAAGGCCTACTGGAATATTGATGCACTTGTCAAAAATCTAAAAACATAGCTAATTTGTCACCAACAGCATTAAGCTTTAGTTATTTTGGGTCAGTTACATAGCTTTCTGTATCTTATCTTGTATTCTGTTACTAGTAGAGGTATAAAGTCTATCCATGTGAAGTGTCATTTTAGCCAACAGAAACTCAAGTGAAACTATGCCTACAAGAGACGCCATATTTTTGTACATTCCAATTTTCATATTTTTCTGTTTCCCTATTAACTCAGCTAAACCATGCTTGCAGGAGACACAACCTGAGACACAACCTAATGGCAATGTAGTCACAAATTTTTCTTGTGATGCCATATTGCACAACACGGTATGTCCACGCTGATATTATAACATTATTTCATTTGAAATATATTGGCTAAAATTGATTATTGGGCGATGCTTGTTTTGATGTTTTAAATCATGTCTATTATAGAGAACTCGAAGTGTTAAAGCCTCCAACATGGTTATAGCAGAATCAGTATGTGCTTTATTTGCCTTATTATCTTCAAACCATGTTAGTTACCATTTCAAAGATCATATGTTTATCTTCTATAATTTGTAGAGACAAGAGGATGTCCATCTTTTGTCACTGATAAACAAAGACAGAGTTGTGGCGAAAAGGAAGTTAGTGACTACTGATAGTCAGAAAGAGATTTCAGGAACAAAGCTTGGATCAGAATATTGCGGGGTTTATGTTGAAGGCCTTGAAAATATTGAACGTGGCAATAAAGGAGATGAGCAGGTACCTAGACTATTTGAAAAGATTGGTACACTAATTGATGCTATTGGCTATGTTTTTGCTTGGCCAACTACACATGTAAGTTTGATGTTTTCTTTTTAAGTAGTACATGTGTCTGTAATATCTCCAAATTGAGTTATTCATCCAACACATATTCCATTGTAGGTGAAGAAAGTTAGAAGCTCATCTCGTATCCGCAACAAGATGGTACCCGTAACACGTGGACAAAGCTAGATGGAAAGAGTACAAATTTAAAGTGAACAAGATAGATTTTATTTGTCACAAATTATTTAAGTAGTTTTTATTTTTACCAAATTATTTGAGTAATATTTATAAGATATTGGCACTGTCTATGCTTCTTTGTGAACACAATTGTTAGTTGAGTAATGGACATGTTGGTTATGGAGTTTGTTAGATTCTTTATGTTTTGTCAAGGCCGAATGCAATATGATTGATGTTCACTCCCTATTATATTATATTATATATATTTATATATAACTAAAAGATATATATTTTGTTAGGACGTTTTAAAGCGTTACCATATAACGTGTCTATACTACTCGACACAAAATATAGATGTATGTACCAAATCATTTCTATAACTATAGATACACACTATGACGTACTATACAACGTATCGATTTATGTAGACACGCAATAAAGACATGACAACAATATTATTTCTACTTTTGTTGATACGTGTTTAGGCGTTACTATAAAACGTGTCATATGCCATGTCACCTCTCCATGTCAGCTGCCACATCATCTCTCCACGTCAGCTGCCACATCACCATTCCACATCACTTGTCACGTCATCTTTCACGTCACACACAACATCGTCTCTATATTGCTTAATGCGTAATAACACGTCACTACAAAACATTACTATAGTAATAGACACGAATTGTGAATGTATCTACAATATTGTCTTTACAGTTTTTTAAACGTTATAAAATGTTTCTATAAAGCATAATTACACTAATAGACATGTGTTATATGCTTATCTATAAAAAACGTATCAATGTGTTTAGACATGTATCTGACATGTCTATGAAACGTCTTTTTATTTATAAATACATTTATGGAAATCGTCTCTACGGCATGTGAAGACGCTTCTAACACGCTTTTGTAAAGCGTACCTACAACCACATAGAGACGAATAAAAGTGTATCTAGTGTCTAAAAATAGCATAGCTATAGGGGGTATTCTAATAGTGTAAGAAGACGTGGATATAAATGATGTGAGAGTGAAATTCATTACCAGCTGCTACTCTCTATTTATAACATTGTGATTGTTAATAAGATTTACTTTTTGAGTTTAAGAACCAAGATGATACCATACGAGTTCGAGGACAGGCCATGGACTTTACTCTTTCAACTAATTTCATTTACATCTCTCTACTGGTACTTTGGAACCAACCAAACAGCTCGTTAACCTTGATTTATAGCCAAGCACGTCGACGCTATTCATTGATCAGCGCATGTATGATGTAGTACTATCTTGTGTAGGACGAACCGGTCGGGCGCGTTTGCACGCAATGGGCAATAGCCGGAGATGACCTACAGTAGCTACTCGTCATGGGCCTCGTGCATAATCATTGGCATGTCACTGTAGCAGCATGGGGAAAGGGCGCTGAAACATTTTATTTATATTTGGTAAAAATTATCTAAATTTTGACTAATTAGGCTTAAAATGTTAGTCTCGCAAAGTACAATAAAACTGTGTAATTAGTTTTTGATTTCATCTATATTTAGTACTTCATGCGTGTGCCGACATTTTGATGTACGAGAATAGGAATTCTGCATAGAAACTAAACAAGGGCCTTGTTTAGTTCGCCAAATTGGCGCTGGAATTTTCGTAGCAGAATTCCTGTAGCATTTCGTTTGTATTTGGTAAAAATTGTTCAAACTTTGACTAATTATGCTTAAAACGTTCGTCTCACAAAGTACAACAAAACTGTGCAATTAGCTTTTGATTTCATCTATATTTAATACTTTATACATGTGCCGATATTTTAACGTGACGAAAAATAAAAATTCTGTATAGTAAATTTGATGACCAAATTTAGTAAACTAAACAAGGCCAAGGCCTTAAAAGAATTGCACTGTTCGTTTGAGTTTGCAACCATGAAAAGGTTTGGCTACGGAGGCCGGAGGGAGAGCGAGCCCGAATCGCCGAACCCAAGGAATCCAGTTTGTCCGCTTTCCTTTGGTCTCCTTTGTCCTTTCTACCCCTCAGTAAGTAATACGTATATCATAATCTATTAAAAACAAAGATATCGATAATTAGTTTAGACTTATCATAAAACATTTTCTAATGCATCTATTAAATGTCATAAACATTGATGCTAGTTTCAGAGTTTTAACTATTTTAACCAAAAATAGGGTTAGGTATGTTTTTTTCCGGCAACCACGAAATAGCAAGCATAATTTTACTTTGGCAGTGTACCTATTCACAAAAAAAAAACTTTGGCAGTGTACCGTAGCTAATCTTAAGTTTGGTATTGCAAAGAAAAATAAGGACTTGTTTAGTTTGAATCATCCCAGATAAAGCCCAGGCAGCAATTACAGCAGCCTCAGCGTTCGAAATCAGACTCCTAAAGACGCCAGCCAATCTTGTCTCAAGTTGTGTCTTGAATTAAATACTTAGTTATGAAAATATAAAATGAAGCTACAGTTGCAAAATATAAGTTCAGATATAAAGAAAAGTGAGGTGCATATGATAAAAATTTGTAATGGCGCACAGATGACCCGAGGGAAATGGTCAATTGAATCCTAGGCCAGTTAAAATACGTGAACAGTTGAAAATATAGACATAGTACAAGTTTTGCTAGCACCACTTTCCTTTTCTTGAAACTCGATGAATCGGCAACAATAATAAGTCCAGAAATGAACAAAATGGAATAAACTAGTACCCTTTTTCCGATTTCAGATGGAATAATCAAGCACCGACCCAACTTGACTTGGACCTTGTTGTTTAGTTCATCAAATTGGTATTAGAATTCTTGTAACGAAATTTCTATAGTATTTTATTTATATTTAGTAAAAATTATTTAAACTTTGACTAATTAGAATTAAAATATTCGTCTCGTAAAGTACAATAAAACTATATAATTATTTTTTAATTTTAGCTATATTTAATACTCTATATATGTGTCGATATTTTGATGTGACGAAGAATAAAAATTCTAGACAGTGAATTGGGTGGCCATTAACTAAATACCGTTTCCATTTTTTCACCGAGATGATGCATGGTGTGCACCATCTGCACGCCTACGCCTGTTAGGGCTGCACCATCTGCACGCCTACCGCCTGCACCCGGCGCTGCACTGTACAATTGCACATGGAGGTAATCCACTGCAAGGGCAAGGCAGTCTGCTGTGCAGGGTTGGTTCCAGGCCCTCTGCTGCTGCACCTGCACGCATACAGTACTCCTACATTATTGTTGCCTTTGTGCACACCATATTCATTATTTTTAAATAAAACTCGTTTTGCCAGTGATGCAATTTGTCATATACAGTGGTGTTTGCCTGTTTGGTTTTGCGATTATAGCTCTGAAACAGAAGATGTGATTAGCTGTAGTTTTCTGAAGTGTTTTGACATCAACCAAAGCATAGCTGGGCTACTAGAACCGGGACTGCCGGGCGTATGTTTGTTTGTTCTATCTAGGCGCGTTGACGGTACGGTGCCTAAAGCACTCGTGGCTGGCTTGTCGCCGCCGAGAGCGTGACGGCGTGACGACGTTGTGCCTCCCCTGCCCCGGGTGGAATACATCGCTATATGTGAGTAGTTTTATATGTCATTTTATATATTGCTACATATAATTTTTGATATGTGGAGGAAATGAGAAAGAATAACATCGTTGTTTCGTGAAATAACTATCTTATAAGTTAAAATTTAGTATTATGAGACAACTATTTTATCATTGTATGAGTTATTGTTGTCATGTACCTCATAATCATATTTTTACTTATAAAAAATTACGAGTTGTTATGAGAGAACTTAAAAAGATAATCATTGTATATATAATCTATTAAATTATCTTAAATTACGTGACACTCTATGAGACTAGTTATAAGACAATAAGAACCTGCCCTCGAGCAAAGTGGATGCAATGGCGGTAACTTTACCCATCAACCCACGCCCTTTCGGAGGTAAGGCTACACGGTACTACCAAACACTAGGAATTGCACCATCTCAGCTTGTGTAAAAACTCATCCTGGCTCTGACTATGCATACGTGCCATCTTGTTAGTGCAGTGAAACAAATAGGCCCCTATAATATAGTTTTGATGGTTAATAATAGGATAATTATTACAACAAACAATGTTTGCTAGCATATATGAAGCTTAGAGAAGGCGAGCTAAGTTGTTCTTAGAGCTAGTTTAGCTAGTGGAGATAAAATCATTTTGGAAGAAGAGCCTCCGGTGATAATTTGCGTCAAGATTGTGAGAAGAGCCGAGAGAATCCACGTTTTGCCGGCTCTAGCTCCTCTAAACTGTTTTTCAATAGTTGTTTGACACAGCTCCACAGCATGGGCCGTTGTTACCAAAAAGCCATTGGCTCCGAAGATGCGGAGGATAAACTTTGGTCAACAAACCACCTAACAGAACGCACCGAAGGTGAAAAAAAAAACATCAGGCAGACCATGTTTTGTTGAATTTTCGATGCGTGGTTCATAGAATTAGAAAATTAAACAATGGTAACTATGATTTTTTTTTTTTATGTCGTTGAGCCTGAATTCTTTTTAATTTAACCCCCCTGCTCCTTACGGTTCCTTACAACATCAACCTTTTCATCATCAACCAATACCAGTACTGTAAAATTGTCAAAAAAAAATACCAGTACTGTACGTCTGTACTGAAATAAAAACTTTACCGTTCCTTCTCGCGGGAACAGTACTGTTACCAGGAGGGTTTTGAGATGAATCTCTCAAGTAACCACAATGCAGAGGCAGCTGTGGTTATCACATATACACACATATATATGCCAACATACAATGTCTTAAGTCCACATTCTGCAAAGCTGAAACCTTGGCTTTCTTTCAATCGTAAATAGTGGAGCAAAACACAAGCTTTCCTAACCAAGTTAACTGGATAGTAGTACTGTACATTCCTACAAACTTCAACTGTAACTGTAAAATGTGAATGTGAATTCGATTTTGGAAAGAATCCAGAGAACCAGTACATGCTAGAGGCTACTTCCATATATTGTACAGTAGATCGTAGAGGTAAGGAATCTGAAATTTGCGAGAATCTGACCAAAATCCTAGATGCCGTGTTGTGCAACCCACAAGAATCCAATAGTGTGGGGAATGCTAGGCATAGATTCTTTGTACTCATTGCAAAAGGGGGACGCATACATGTCGTAACCTGCAGCAGGCTCGAACACAGGCATATATTGCTCTGAATTCTGACTTTCTCCAAGAGCTTCTCTGTTTGACAAAAGCTATTCAGCTATATACAGAGTCTGTACAAGAGTGGAATTCCACAAAGAAACACTAATCCGCCTGGAATTCTATTCCTCCTGTTAAATGCCAATGCTTTTCTTGGCATCGACGACTTGCCTATGGCGCTTATTGATAATGGTCGAATTTATTTTCTCCAATGCATTGGAGAAGACTAGTAACTATGGTGATGCAGCTCCAACAAAGAATGCTATGCTACACGCCTTATGAATGGTAAGGCGGAAAGGAGCATCACATCACCCAATGAGTTAAGACCCAATCTAACTGGAGGGGATAGGAGCTGTATTACTTCGTTCTTCTGTCAAGACAGTAACAGTAGTGTCCTCCCTTGATGGAACTTTTAGCCTGACCTTCATTGAGTCATAAACAGTAAATCCTATGGCTACTGATGGCACCACCTGTGAAAGCAAGTGTAAGATGTATATTTTGAAGATTAAACTCAGCATATTTACTTTACTGACTTGATAATGAGAGATAAACAATATGTATGCAGTACTCATAACCATATCATAAATATATGCAAGATAATACAAGGAACTCTTTTTTTTTTCTTGTTTTTATGCCAGGAGCACAGAAGGGAAAGGAAAACATGCAGATGTATCCAAATTAAAATAGCAGTACTAATAAATAATGGTCACACAACCAGAACCACAGCCCTTGTAAAGGAAAACATTCTAACAACTCCACTGTTCAGCTAAATAATTAATTGACATAAAAAGGCAAGTTCTTAAATGAAGAAAAGACTTCGGAGACTACGGACAATACAAATCAGAGCTTAGGTAACTGCAGTGTTTTAACAGCTTCTGCTTATCTGTCACATTCGTCTAGTAGCCAAAAAAAAAATTAGAAAGAAAAAACAGCTCAATAAACATTTACTGGAACAGTAAAGGAAATATCTCACCTTTAAATAGTTGATAGATAATCCTGAGAATAGTTGTCGCCAACCTTGCTGTTTCGCTATCATAACCATGCTTTCAAATGTTCCTCTACCCACAAGGCTGGACGACGAAAGGGCTTGAACCTGAAAATAATGTACCGCATATTATTTATTTAGAACATATAAATGCTTTACAGCCACATGCTATGAGCAAAACAATACCTGCATTTGCCGCCTAACAACATCTAGGGGGTATGTTATTGTCTGACCTAGCAAACCTGCAACTGATCCACAACCAAGCTTTGCTATGATATCTTTCCTGTGCTCTTCAGGAACATGGCTCTTCATCTTCTCGTAGAAATAGAATTTAAGACCAGAATAAGGGAAGATTCCATATAGCGAAGGAGCTGAAGAACAATAAATTTTAGTTAATTGCCAGGAGTATATCAGAAATTGGCCTTGACAAAACAGTGAAAGGCAGTACATGCATACCCATGCCACGATATATGCCTTTCAATCCGTTTTGTCTGTATATTGTTTTGACACAATCCAGGATCCCTTTGTAAAGCTGTTCAGAGGGTTTAGACTCTCTGAGACCCACATTGACGGCACCTTTTACCTGCAGAGAGAACAACTAATTAGAAAGGTATTTTTTAACATAACTAATTAGAATGGTACTGACAATGAAAAGAACAGGACATATATATACATAAGTAAATTACGCTAATCAGATCCTTGTTCAAAGAATATGTTGATAAAGAATACAGCAAATGTGACTTGAAATACAACAAAAGTGTGGTTTTCCAGTTTAGAGAATGATGCAAGAAAACCAACCTGATAAGCCAACTTTGTACGGACTAGATCAAGAGGGTATGTGCATATGACAGCTGTTCCTCCAGCTATTGATCCGGCCACTAGATCAAGAACAGGCCCTTGCTTGACATTAGGAAAGCCAAGAATGATCCACCGGCGGTATTCTTCATAGGCCATATAATGTAAAGCTGCATAAGGAACAATTCGAGCAACACTAGCTCCATTTCCCCTAAGGAAAGACAATTCAAAAGTCAAGCTCAAGAGTGCGACATGTATTGATAGGCTACCATTTGCCATGCAATTTAGGAAGAGGCAAACCTGTAAAACCCTAAAAGACCTTCTGTCCTATAGATTGTTTTGAAGGATCCAATCAATCCAGAACCGCGAAATTCTGCTCTTCTTGTCTGGAAGATCCAATATAGTTTTAAATATTAGAAGACTACTTAATATTCATAGTGATATAGAGGAACAGGACTCTTTATACGAGTAGGTTCAAAGCATGACGATAATTAACTTGGACTATAATTCTTTCAAACAGTTTCATGATGGCAATTCTTAGCTAACAGTGTTAATTGTGATGCACATACAAGACATTTCTGAAAGAAGAGTTCCAACCATCGGCCAAACTAGCAGACAGTTATAAGTTGATATCAAGGTTGCTGGGAATGTTTGCTAAGCTGTAAGAGATAGCTTCCTTCCCAAAAGGATTTCTTTGCTGTAACATAATACTTCACCTGCTACTTCCCATCTAATTTACCAATGGAACATGTTTGTACTGCATTCAATCTCAACAGCAAAGAAACCAACCACTTTCCTAAACCTTCCATGTCATATAGATCCTTCAAAGTCACAATAGTACTACCCAAGAACAAAGAATGCTGAGTTACGGGTTTTAGAGAACCGATCCTCGACCTGACACCTCCAGCAAACTGTAACAGACTGTTGAAGTTCACCTACCATTCAAGATTCCATGATCACGCAACTCGCATCTACAATTACACTGCAGAACCCATCCAGCGTCCTTGATCGGGCGAGAACAGCCGCCACACGAGAACGAATCTCAGCTCCCGGTGGCCCCAGAGGGCAAATTATGCCATGGGTACATTCAAGTTCAACCCAAGATAACTAACTCCTCAACTAATCTAAGTTTCTTCTATGCGCATCGCTATCCGCCCTCGAAGAGCAACTTTGTCGGCCGCGCAAGGACGAGGATCGTGTACGCCACGCACCTGGAACAGGATCTTGACGCGCTCGAGCGGCGCGACGGCGGTCTTGGCGACACCCCCCGCGACGCCTCCGGCGAGGAGCTCCCGCACGGCGAGCGGCAGCCCGGGGCCGCGGCCGCTGGTCTCTGCTGCGGCGGCCTCCCTGGCCCGCGCGTCCATGCCGCGCCCGCTTCCCTCCCCTCCTGTCGCGCGCGCGGCGGGAGGAGAAGGAGAGCGAGAGGTGGAAGAAGAGAAGGGAGACCGCGTCGGGGGCGGAAGGCGGAAGGCGGAAGGGAATCAGAAGACCATGAAAGCGGCGTGGGGCCCACGTGTAAGTGGGGGCGGTGTGGGGCCCGCGTGGACGCCGCGGCGGAAGGCGAAAGGCAGCCGCCGGCCGGTCAGCCGTGGCGGAAGCGGAATCGAATTGCAAGTGGTTGGTGGTGGTGAGCGGCTGGGCGCGCGTAGCCAACGAGATGGGAATTTTTTATTTATTATATTATATAAAATAAAGTAAAAAATAGACACGCGTGGCGTGGTTCATGCTGCCTCCCTCGTTAGTTTTTGTGGTGCACCGTGCACGTGGTATGCCACCTAAATTCTTGTAGAAAAAAAACTAAATTCTTGTATAAAAGAAGGCCTAAAAGCAGTAGTAGGATTGAAATATGTTTAAACATTTTTAGTAGGCCTTATAAAAGATGATGTCCCCTTTAGTTAAGGAATATGTACATATATCGTGGCCTCTGGCATTTACGAGTGAAAGATTATAGCCGTGCAATAAAGGTGTTTTTGGTTGCTTGGATTGGACAGGATGAGATCATCCATTGATATGTAGTGTTTGGTTGAAGGACTGGATTAAATTAAGTTGGATTGAAAAGAGAACATCCATGGAGATGTTGGGTTTCTCGGTTCATAAAACTTTAGAAGATCGGCTCATCTATGTCTTCTGATCTTTGTCATTAGTAAATATAAATGAAGAATTATTAGCATGTTATATTATTAATTAGTAATTATGATTGTAGAATTAGTTTTGATAAGTGCTAATAAGTTAATTAGTGCATGTTTCGTGTGCTAATTAGGATATTGGTGCTAATTAACATATTTTAATTTAAATTAGTGACTATATCATTAAAAAATAGTATTAGTGTAGGGGATGAGATCTGTCCAGACCATTTTCAGCCGTATATAATCATCGCCCTCATTGCATGGTATTCTTTGTGAAACGATTTCTATGGAACTCCTTCTGTGACGCCTTATTATATATATATATATATGTGTCCAGAAACATTTTAAATGATTTTATTTTTTTTTACAACTACATGTTGCAATGTAGTGGTTACAAGGCGTGCAGTATTATGAACACACGCACGTAAGTTATACCCCTATAAGCTTTTTTGAAGATTGGATGTGGAAATTTTTAATATTGACAAAGTTGTCATAGACGCTTCATTCTCGATGAAAACATCATTTGCTTGTGAAAGCGAAGTTAAATTCGGGACCAAAGTGCTACTAAGGCACTTATAACCAAATGGTACACAGATGGTTGGTATTACATCACATTGAGTTTACAAGGATGTTACCCCGCAAAGAAAAAAGGATGTTATCCTTTTACAAGTCGTCAAGACTTTCCTCAGTCGTCTCCATTGATTTTGACATGGGTTCTCAAATTTATTTTTAATTTTTTTTAAAAAAATTATAATTTTAATTTTTTGTTTCGAAATATGACAGAACTAGTCGACCACAGTGGGCGTTTTTTAAAAAACGCCCACTGTGTGGGCGTTATATGTGACATGGCACAGGGACTGGCCCGTCTGCAAAAGTGCGCGCTGTTTTACGGGAGGGCCTCGGAGCAGTCAAAAAACGCCCATAGCTGCTCCGAGGCCCGCCCGCAAAACCGCGCGTACTTTTGCAGGCGGCCCCCTCGCCACCAAAAAACGCCAGTGGGCCGCCCGCAAAAGCCGGCACCGGCGGCGGCCGGCCCTGTGCCACGTCACATATAACGCCCACACAGTGGGCGTTTTTTAAAAAACGCCAACTGTGGGCGACTAGTTCTGTCATATTTCGAAACAAAAAATTAGAATTGTAAAATTATTTTTTAAAAAAATTAAAAATAAAAAAAATTCCTCAAATACCCAACCCCATACTCTATTGGAACCACCGTAGGCCCAATAACAAAAAGATTACGGCCTCAATTATAGAGGCCCAAATATACAGAGGATTTGTACCCATTGCCTAATAAAATATAGAGGCCCAAATGGAAGCTGCTCGAATGTTTGGACCTTAAAATGCATTCCATTTTTAAACCGGCATTTCTAGCTCTTCCTGCGATCACTTTTGCCTCGTTTTGCCCGCGTCCCGATCTTGGCATGGTTGCTTGGATGACGGTTTAATTGTACAACTTTAGAAGGATGCAGGTTAATCACCCTGACGCAACAAATCGCTCAAGAATCGAGCAGCAAGGGAATGAATATCTTGGGTGGATAACTAGTGGTACATAATATATCATCATGGTACATACCGAAGAAACCAGCAATTTAACTGGCTTTCAGTTTCAGGCGAAGCGGCAGACGAGCGCGAATTGTCCAGTTCCAGTCAGCACAATCAATAAACGGAGCCTGGAGTTATTAATTAATATATATATATATATATACACTAATTTGGCGCGCATTGTCCATGCATCCACCTGTCCTGTACTGCGATGCATCAGTTGGGCGCGCGGACCGCCTGGGGCATGATCGCCTCCTGACGCGCCGGCAGCGGCAGCGGCGCGCGGCAGTCCGCCGGCACGACAACGGCGCCCACGCTCACACCCGCGCCAGCGCCAGCGTCTTGTTCCGCAGCGGCGGCGGCGGCGCGGGCGATCTCGGCGTCGACGATGCCGAGGAGCACCGTGGCGAGGTCCTCGAAGCCGGCCCACACGCGGACGGCGGCGGCAGGCGGAGAGGCCGCGATGAGGTCGCACACGGGGTGCCCCGCCCGCGGCATCACGTAGTCGCCCTCCCGTAGCTTCAGGGACGGGCAGTAGTCGCCCCGGCCGTCGCCCAGGTACACCACGGCCCTCATCCTCTTCGCCGTGCCGGCCGCCGAGGCGGCGGCGGCGACTTCTTCTTCGCGGAGGATCCTCTCCATCACCTTGCCCTGAACGAAAGCAAATGATCGGCGTCAAGAACTCAGAGCGAGCCAGGTCAATCCGGCAACCAATGACAAAGAAGCAACTGATCGGACATGCCTTGCACATGTTGGGCGGGCAGGTCGGGAGGGCGCACCCGTGGCCGTGTGCGCCGGCGCCGAAGTCGTGGTAGGGGCGGATCCTGAGGCGGCCGGCGGCGTCGACGTGGACCGGGTTGGTGTCGGTGCCGGAGAAGTAGGCGGCGAGGCCGTGGTGCGCGAGGATGGCGTCGATGAAGAAGGCGTTGGCGTCGCTCAGGATGCGCAGCTCGCACCCGAGTGCGTGCGCGGTCTTGATGGCGGCGACGACGTGCGGGGACAGCGGCGCCGTCCGGAGGCTGCCCCTGATGTCCTCCGCCGTCTTGCCCTCCGAGTGCAGCTCGCCCATCATCGCATCCTGCACCCAGGGGTTCAGTTTTTCAGTCTTCAGCAGTGATGGATGATTGACAACCCAAACTAAACGACGAAATCCGTCAAAACAGAGCATTGCCGACACAGCACTTACGATGGCGTGGTCCATGGGAGGTGGCGGAGGAGCTCGTCGAACCGGCGTGTCGCGCCGTGTCGCAGTCCACGATGGTCTTGTCGAAGTCGAACACCACCAGCGGGCCGCCGTTGCCGTTGCCGTTGCTCGCCGTCGCCGCCATTTATTGGTCAGAGCGCGCGAGCAGAGGAAAACGATCGAGAGCCGAGACTGAGACGAGAGCTCGCTCTCTGAGGTTGATCGAGCGCGGATCCGTCGGACCGGCATTGGCGATGCATTTATAGGGAAGGCTAGCTAGGCGATGTAGCACCCATGGGCCATGGCTGGCAGCTCGACGACGAAGCGGCCGGAATTGGCGGGTGCAACACGTATGCAGTACGTAATGGAACATTACGCAGGGGAGACGGCACCGTCACCGTGCCCGGCCTTAATGCGCTCTGATGGCGTCTGCATTATTGCGTTGCGTCCACAACAAACTAAGACTAATGCAAAGGCCTAATTCTGCTTTTGGCCTGGATGGCCGGGTGCACCACAAATTTAAATTTCAGGCGACATCCATCGACCGCATTTGTTCTTGTTCTTGCGAATATTCCGATCGACAGCCAGGAGCCCAGGAGGTTTTCGTTCGTTCCCTAACGCACCATGAATTGTTGATGACGTGGCTACATAAGAAATCGTAAAATCTTGTAATGAGAGTCTTATATTTCGCTACGTAGAGATTGGCAATCGCGTAGGTCGTAGGTATACGTTGAGCTCCGAGCATTCCCGCCACCGTGCTCTATCTTGGAGGCGGTTACAACGGCCGGTGCGTTGCGTTACGTGTGCGTGGCAGAGTGGCAGTCCCAGCTTTCAGGGGACGGCTGGGCTAGCAGCTGTCGTGCCGTGGGGACTA
This sequence comes from Bothriochloa decipiens, assembly GCA_023333625.1. Lineage (NCBI taxonomy): Eukaryota > Viridiplantae > Streptophyta > Magnoliopsida > Poales > Poaceae > Bothriochloa > Bothriochloa decipiens. The sequence goes on from CM041637.1 coordinate 40,072,817, forward strand.
GAATCCACGAATTCTCCAGCAAATTAAATTCGTTACGAATTTGCCAGGCATTGGTAACTCGCTGGTTTGACGATTAACTCTTGTTTGGGTAGTGTATTGTTGTACTAGCCGACAATGGTGTAGAGTTTTCATTTGGGTTATGAACTGCATAACGAGCTAGGTAGCGTTTTCATGGCCGAATGCTTTGGTGAACTTCGGGTATGGAGCTAGTGCGAATTTTGTACCGCCATGCAGGACATCGCCTTAGTTAGAAAATTCAGTATAAAACACAGTTTGTAGCTGCTAATGCATGGCTCCATGTATCCAACATCCTATATATACAAGCTCGATCGAGATGACCCATATATCCATATATCAGGGGAAGGGAAATATTGGCATTGTCACTAACCACTCTAGACTAACTTTTCTATCCGATATAAATGGGGGCGTATGCTTCGAAAGGTTTGACACAGCCCTAGCTTCTTGGTCTACCTTAAGCACAGAAGCAAACTTGAGCAAATCCTCTCCTGTCTCCTCTCTGTAGACCTCTATCTCTCTGTAAGCACCCGCATTATACAGCGTGGCAAAAGTAAACCAGCGTTTTAATTAAAGTAAGCACCACCCTAGGCAAAGCGAAAATAGCGATTGCAAGCGTATCTAAAGTTACTAGTATAATGTCCGTGCTAAGGTTATGGTTATTTTCTAAAGAATGCTTTTAAAAAAAGCCAAATAGGGATTGCAAGCGTACCTAAAGTTATTGACAGGACAACGACGATTTGCTAGGCAATTTGAATTACGAAAAATAAATCGATTTTGAATAATTGTTGCTTTAAAACCTTTTTTTTAAGATTCGTTTGAGATAGATGTATTGGGTATACTTAGGGCACTCGCAGCGGGCTGATAGAGTGATAGTTTCCTCAACAGAGGCCATGTAGGAAATGAGAAAAGAAAATAAAGTAAAGAACGTTGACACTATCAGCCCGGTGTTAATATATTGGCTATACTTAGGGTATTCACCAATGAGCTGATAGTGTCGATGCTGACTGTGGTCTCCACGAGGAAGATGACAAATGAATGAGTTTAAAAAATATATGATATATAGATGTTATTGTTGAATGAGCCATCTTTTATTTAGCTTTTTATGACATGGTGTATGTAGGGCATCCACAGAGTATAGCACTGAAGGTAGTGCTAACTAATTCGATAAAAAAAAAAAGGTAGTGCTAATTAAGGTAAGAAGAAGGCAAAGGAAGCCGAGGATGAACTTGAACTCCCAGGACTCGTTGTTAAGCATTTAAGAAGAGAGCAGAATTATGTAGCCCATGAGCTCGCACCGTTGGTGAAACGTAAGGCTCATGCCGCGGTGTGGCGTGGTCAGTCTCCGGTGTGTATTGAGCAATTAGCTGTTCGGGATTGTAATGAACATTTTGAGTAATGAATAGAGCTCTTTTTTTCTTCAAAAAAAAAAGGGTAAGAAGTGTTGCCGTAGTAAAATTACTTCAATGTAGAGCACCTTGTGTGGATCTTACTAAGACAAATAATATAATTATAAAATTACTTCCAGTCTTTTCACCTACTAGTCATTGTTTTCTTCTTTTAAGTTCTTCTCCTCACCAACTGAAATAATTTTGCAGTAGAGCACCAAGTACAAAGTATTTTGTTCTCGAATACGCAAAAAATTTATATATCAGGACCCCGTACACAAAGTTAGAGACCAGGTGCTACAATAGCACCGCGCGCATATATGTTCTCCTCTGTGATGTACTATTGCACTCTCACGTATTCTTTTTCCTCTTGCTACCCTGAAAATACACGCTGAAGCTGCCCAAGAGGCACGAGGATGGTCGCTCCTGCTCCGGCTCCTACGACGCCGCAGGATCAACTGCGGCCTGGAAAACGCCGGTGGGCCAATCCAGTCGACCAAATCAGATAATACGTATACCAAATCTGTTGGCCTTGATTAGTACTTCTGTGGCGGCAAGCTAAGGTTTTGATCGTCTCGTTCGTCATCTCTTCTGTCGGCCTTGATTGGTTTGATTCGTGAGGAACCTGATGCCATCCGTCCAACCAAAATGTCGAAACTGAAGCCGCGCCGTAGTGGACTGAATCATTCAGTCTGAAATCTGAATGTATAGGAATACAGACATACAGTACGTTCCGATCGACAGCAAGTGACCCAGACGATGGCAGCGTCAATCGGAACCCCATACGCTGACTACATGGTTCTCCTGAGAGCCGCGATGCTCCCAACATTCGAGATTTTTTTTAGAATCCCCCTCTGGTAGCACTTGGTCACTTGCTAGTTGCAAGTACTTGGGACCAGGAATTCAGGATTTTGTACCAATGACAACCAACACAACAGAGTGATATAGTTATAAATTTAGGTCTCCTTTTAAAGCGGAAGGGATTCTCTATAAGAAAACTACCTATGAAACCTTTTTTATACAATAAAGGATTGTTGGGATTGTCATAAATCCTACCAAAATTCATATGAAATGGCTTATTTGTATAGGACTTTATTTAGAGAAAATTCTACCATTATATTAAATCTTATGGAAATTTTTCCCTGTGTCAATCTCTCTCATTGAATACTTATATCTGTCCTACCATCTACATAAACATTAATTCGATCTTGCAGTTTTATGTATTTTCTTCAGTCCATAAGATTTAAGATAGTAGAGGGTTTTATTCCTACTTTTTTTTTTCCTATTCTCATGTTCTTCGAATCATGCGTTCCAAAGAGACCCTTACTACTAAAAACAACCTCCTATAGAAATAGTTTTTACATGAAACTGAAATAACATATTCATATAGGAGATTGCTTGGCTATCCTCCAACAGTACACAAGTGAAAATACTTCGTTTCTACCGGCTTCGCCTAAGCCGACATGTAGAAATTGACTCCACAAAACAATGATTCTATTAACATAGGTCACAAAATATTTTTAGTGGTAGTTACGTATGCCGACCACCTCCAAAAAAATATTTGAAGAGACTTTTTACGAACTGCCTTTGCAATAAAAGGTGGTTCCTTCGACGAAAATTATTTTTGGGAGCAATGATTTCTAGTTTGTTTTTGGGTGACTTTCATCATAAGCTGAAGACTCTGCAGCAACAATTATATCAATGTATTCCGGAAATGAGCTGATAATCGTCTCACATCCTGCATCACAGCACCCAACCGCTGCCAGTTCATGCTGTCGCCTTTCTCTGTCCGCTACATAACAAAAAAAAAAATCCTACCTAGTTTATTTATACATGAGAAAACCTATGACACCGTTGACGTGTATCATGCCTTTTGGCTGAATGTTGGGCTACCCGTAGCCCGTATATGCATCTAGTTTATGAATTGTTAATTTGAGATTTGGTGGATTTCGGGTTGGATATTTCTAGTTGTGTAATTTGTGGACGTACGTGGAGCTATTGGCACACCTGGCCGAGTTATTTGAAGTATTTCGTCCTTTCTTAATAGTTCTTAATTTTAACATACTAACTCCAAATCTAAGGTGAAACTAGCTAGAGCTGGAGTGTGTTAAACTGGACCTTATTAGTTATTACTTGTGGTGTGCATGTTTGATCATCCACCGACGAAGCGGCTGGGCCACCCCCATTGTCCATTGATATCAATAATTTTACAGGCTACAGAGAAAATCCTCCCACACATTTGTAGGCTATCAAGATCTAAAGGGGATAAAAATGTGTATGTTGGCATTGATATGCTAATTTAATATAATAATGCTCTTCCAGTGAGGTCCGACAGCAAATAAAGCAAATCCTATTTTGCTTTTGGACCACTCTCTAGTGCAATTAGGAGATATGTTTATTTTCATGTTAACCATCCATATAGATAACTGACAATTAAATCAGGCCAAAAGGGTCTCTTTGGATTTGTTAGTGTCACTCTTTCCGGAGACAGTGACCACATATGTATGTTGGGAGACGTTGTTCACTTTATGTGGCATTCTGATTTCATGACCTGACCGGCCTAGGGTATACAAAAATAGCAACAAAGGCCTGATGTTGAGTGCATTAGGGGTCGTTACGATAGCATTCTTTTAGCGTCTCAATCATCAACCACCAGAAAGTTGATATAAAATTAAATGGAGAACAAGATTAATATTTTTAGAGCATCAAAATCACTATTAACTTTCTCATCATTTGATAAAGTATATAATATTTATATCTGGTAATCACAAATCCTTTGTGGAGTTCCGTCTTTCAAATTAACTAATATTGCCTAGTAAACTAATTTGATTAATTATCACAATACAAACACCACAAAATTAAATAAACTTGTACGTTAACCACTCACTTTGCTGTCCTGAAATTTTGCACTCCCATCTTGTTATATCCCATTCAAACAAACAGTGCGTTAACTAAAGATGTGAGCACCATCCACCATGGATACGCCCATGTAGTAGTGAAGCAATAACAAGTGGAACAAAGATTTGGTAGGAGTGTTTCCTTTTCGCCCATGATCATGATGGAAGAGGCAATCTATCATTATGGACCTGCTTTATTTTGCAATCTTTGGTTTAACAACGCCAGACGCACCATGCTTGGTCATTCACCTCGTTTTTGACCTGCTCAACGTCTTCTTTTGTTCTGCTTTTCCGGTGTGACAATGGTGATGCCGGTTACCAAACCACAGTGAGGTGTGCCTGGCTGAGTTGGTGCCTGGCGACGACAGGGACGCTAAAGGTGCTACTAGTATTGATATGGAGAGTGGCGGAGCTAGAATCTTTGACTCAAACAGAGGAGATCTTTACATATTTTGATTTGCATGTACACTTGGAACACAACAGCAACATATAATTAGCGAAAAAAAGATATGGAATCAATTAAGTAAAGTTACATAGGCGATGCGCTCATAGTAGAGATAGAGCATGTAGGCGCGCTGCGCGTGTGCATCCATAGGAAAGAGTATACATATGTGATATTCAAAAGGAAAAAAAAAAGTTAGGACAGCCCGAGGAGGCTATCTAAGAAAGGCAAAGATTTAAAGGTACCAGAACGACTACTAGTGCCACATACAAAAATGTTTGACAAATTTGTTTTTTCATAAAAGTTTAATTCTAATGGAAACTTAAGAAACTCTAACCATAATTTAAGAAACATGTTTTGTTCACCTCAAACTGGTATTCATTTGGGGTAGAATGTAGCATTGAGGTGTATGAGTATGCATGCTAATATGCTATACTTATCAATAAGTTTGATTTTCTCCATAAAAGCCATCCTAGACAAAATAACATTATTTTTCCCTAGGGAATAGAAAAATTGGACATATTTGCCTTTTTTTCCACAAAAATTCACTTCCAAATTAAATTTATAAAACCCCAACCGCAATTTAAGGAACATGATTTATTCACCTAATTAAATTGGTACGTATTTGCGGAAGAATACGACATTGAGGTTTATGGAGGATGCAATGCCATAGTTATCCATAATTAAAAAAATATTTTCTCAAGTGAACAAAATCGGCATTTTTTGTGAGGGAAGACGAAATTAATAAGCCTTTCTAGACTCAAAACACGATTTTGTAGATTTAGTATGGAATAACCCTAGCCCAATTAGTTTTTCAGAAAGAAGGGAGCCCAACATCTAAACTGAGCCATCAAAACCCGGTCCATACAAAGCGTATGGTTGGGCCTATTAAAGCGGCAAACTACCTGTCATCATCAGGTTATTAAAGTGGTGTTAACTTACTCTGGCCCCAGCCACCACGTGCATCGTCCGGCCGTCGAGGGACCACCGCGGCAGCTATCGGCCGGCGCCCACGATTCCCACGCGATTGGATCCTCTCGCCGACCCAAGCAGTTGTAAAATCCAACCAAAAAAATCAAGCGGGCATACAAAGAGCGCGTGCGCACGCAGTGCTAGGAGTAGGAGGAGCCGAGGAGGTTGGCAGCAGATTGGTCCAAGGGGTTGGAGGCCTTCAGCTTCAGGTATGGCATCAGTGGGAGGTGCAGTACGAGGAAGAGGGAAAGGAGATGGAGGGAAGAAGGGAGACGGGTCGCTGGCTCGCAGGGCGTGGACGCAGTACCTGCTCCAGCTCCAGCAGCATCCGCTCCGCACAAAGGTCTTCGCTTTCGCTCATGTTCTTGGATTCTGTCCGCTCCGGGACGGTTCTTGAATTGGGTTGGTTTGGTTCATTGGTTGCCTCCCGCAGATGATCACGGCGGGGTGCCTCGCCGGTGTCAGTGACTCTGTCGCGCAGAAGCTCTCCGGGTACCAGAAGATTGAGAAGCGCCGACTCCTGCTCAAGATGGTAAGGACGATGATGACTTGCATTTAGTTTTCCGGTACACACAGATGCAGTCGCCGGGGGAACTGGATCTTTCCTTGTTCATTCATTGGGGGAATAGAGCATTTGTTTTAGTTATATCAGATTAGGAGCCGTTGATAGTGATATACTGATTTGTAATGTATTGGCGATTCCCTATATCAGTTCAACTTTAGTTTCACTGTTGTAGGAGTGAGTAGTTCTATCAAACTTATTCTGGGGCAAATTCTTGGGAGGACGTGGAGGTGCAGTTCAAAGATGTATCACTTGGATTCTAGTCATTTAGTAACGAATTTCAGACTTTCAGTTCATCTGTTGAATTGCAACAATGTGGATGTCATATTCTTGGACTTGGTATTGTTGTGTGATTTATGTTGGCATATATGTTGCAATTGAAGTTCATCAGATTTAGTTATATCAGATTATGATTGGTTTATGGTGGTATACTGACTTATAATGTATTGGGAACTCCCTAGATCAACTAAGTGCAATTTCTAATATACTGATATGTAATGTAGTGGCAATTCCCTAAATCGGCTCAACTATAATCTTGATGTTCTAGGCAAACTGATTCTGGGGAAGATTCTTGGAAGGACATGGAGGTGCAGTTGAAAGATGTTTTGCTTGATTTCTAGTCATTTAGCAACTAGTTTCAGTTCAGCTGATGAATTGCAGCAATGTGGATGTCGTCTGCTTGGGCTTGGTATTAGTGTTATTTTTTTTTGATAGAGGAATGTTGTTTTAAATTTTCAAGCCCATTACATCAAGTTGATACAAAACCTTGAAAATAATTCTTCTGGCCTCTGCCTTACAATAAGCACACAGCCAATTGAAAAAGAGGGACCACACAGACTCTAAGTAACTATCAATCTGTAGACTAGAATGCCACCCATGTGGCTGTGAGAAGAAAACCCTGGCCACCTGTGCCAAATTATTGTGTGATTTATGTTGTATAAGTTGAAATTGGAGATAATTTGGTAGAGGACGACCAAACTTTTATGGTTTCTTAATGCTGAGTGAAATCATGAATAGCTAGTGTATACTTCCAAATGAATTGCTGCTACTTATTCAGAATCATGTATGATATCTGGCCATTTTTCAAAATAAAATCAACATCACAATTTTTCTTTTGGGTTGTGTGCTAGTTTCCTCTGCCAAATTCTGTAAAAAATGATCTGTACCCCAATTATTCAGGATCTCTTCTACTAGGATGAGGCTCTTTTCTTTTGGGAAGAGAGTTTCTCACTGTTTCTATTTTTCTGCAATGTTGTGGTCTCAGGTCTCAATTGTCATAGCTGTTTTCTGGTGTAACATTTGCTGCCTACATATAGATTTTATGAGGATATTGAGTCGTTGAATCCAAATGAAACTGAAAGACATTTCACAGTTAACTTAAGCTGTGGTCTGTACTACTATGTTTCTTTGATTTCTGAGAAACAAATGGCACTCCACATACTCTGATCCAATCCATCATGACTGATGTGCTTGAGCTAAAATAGTTTATTTGCATATGGGCATCTTCTTTGTATCCTTCTCTTCTTTTGTTTATTATCCTTGCTTGCAAGTACCTATCTATTATAATCTGACATCATGTGCTGATGATATGTTCCAGCTCTTTGGTTTTGCATATGGTGGCCCATTTGGACATTTCTTAGACAAAATTTTGGATTATATCTTCCAAGGGAAGAAGGATACCAAAACCATAGCAAAGAAGGTATATCTTTCATCATTGACAATTTTGACCATAGCTTTCACTTCTCCCCATGCATGGTATGCATAAATTTTGAGCCAGTCCCCATAGCTTAAGTCCCGAACTTAATTGTGACATTTTAACCAGCACAAAACAACCTAGTGTCCTGATGAATTTTTGGCAATGTTTTTCTTTTTGGAGAATTCATATAAATAGCTTTCCCTGTGACTTACTGATGGGATTTGGAGCCCTTATGTTATAAAGAGGGCCTGGGTTGAAGTAAAGTTATACTTGTTGAAGACCTTGTCGTGCATTGTTCATGTATGATACTCTTTTCAGGTGCTGCTGGAGCAAGTGACATCTTCTCCCTGGAATAACATATTGTTCTTGTTCTATTATGGATATGTTGTTGAGAGTAAGTGTGTAAACTTAATTAGTTCTGTTGGCAATCACTCTATACTGAATTTGCATTTGCATCCTCAAAATTCCTTCCCCACCACCCCTCGTCCTCGCTCCCATTTGTTTTTATAGCTTTGATCACATTGTCAGTCTCCTGAGACATGACAATATCATAAGTATATGTTGTTTAATTATGCAGAAATATGAGATCAGAGCGATGCATCTTGAATGATATGTCAATCCATCAAAACATGCATCACTGTTGATATATCTTTACATATGTTTCCAGTTCACCCATACTTATCCCATCTTTCAACGTAGGGAGGCCTTTCAAGGAGGTGACAACCAGGGTCAAGAAACAATATCCTTCTGTACAATTGAGTGCTTGGATGGTACATGTTTTTCTTTAAGCATTTGTATTGTCTTTTGAGTTTCTCTGTCTCTGTGAACCCTTCCTAATTCTGATTGATATATGCAGTTTTGGCCAATAGTTGGTTGGATAAACCATCAGTACATGCCTTTACAATTCCGTGTCATCTTCCACAGCTTTGTTGCATGCTGTTGGTAATGTTCTTTTGGCCTGAACATTTTAGAATAAGTTTTCCCCCAATGCACCACTTGTCGTACCAGTCTCCCTTGTTATCTGAATATGTAATCATCTATCTTTTTTTTTTTTCTTGCGCAGGGGGATATTTCTGAACCTTCGTGCAAGGGCCATGTCTCTGAAGCAGGCGTAGATGGTTTAGAAGGAAGGAATAGCAGCATAGCTCCAACCCGGTACCAGATAAAATGGATATCAAGGAAGCTGGATGCTATATCCTGTACTGTTCTGCACAAAATCGTTGTTGAGTCCATTCAAGTAGTTGGGGATTGTTGGTTATTTATTATCTGTTAATGGTAGTAGTCAGTTTTTATTTGATTGTCAACGCATGCAAAGACAGATTACGCTTTTGTGAATTGTGATGGGAGCAAAGTATGGTGAATTCGGCTACCTCTGACAACCAATTCGTTCATTTTTCAGCTAAATATAAATAGCCATGAGATTGTTCCAGCATCCACCGTTCTTGCTGGTAAATGAAACCTGTTGCCTGACTAGATATGCTCTTGGCAGCTCCATTCAGACATTAGACCGAAGTATTATCAGATTCAGAATTTCAAACTGGGCGACTGGCTCATGACATTGATTATTCCAAGCCATTGCAAATTCCGAACTGGGTCGCCAATTCGCCGTGCAGAATCGCTTGAATTTCAAACAAGCTTATCACAACACATGGTTAAAAGAAAACTAAACCAAGCAGGTTTTGTTAGGACACGCCTGAGCCGGCATGCAGGGCGTGAAGTCTGGGATAAAAAACGAAGGTGTGAACAGCCAACTACCAAGGGAACCACAACCCAACACACGCACGGACGCACCCAACTACCCAAGGGAACCAGAGGGAGGAAGAAGACACCCACGATTCTGGTGCCCGGCGGCACGTCTCCCGGCCGGGACTGCAGATCCTCTCATCCCTGGTGCATGCCTCCTCCACCCCTTCTCTTTTTATCTCTTGTTTCCATCTCCTCGATCAGTCGTTTTTTGAGTATGAACCCTAGTTTCATGGGATTTTGTAGCGCTGATTCGAGGGGTTAGGCATTGGATCCTGCCGAAGTTCCAGAATGGTAATCTTCTCTCACCCTCCCTACGTTCTTTCAATGTGTAGGTATTTTGCTGGTATTTATGTGTGCACATGGCTTTACTGTGACTGTGGTCTTTTGTGTGAACAAATGTCATGCTGTAATCTGTGAATGTACTGCTGAAATTTGTGCTAATGCTCCGTGTATTAAAAATCGCCGCAAAACTTTTGTCATCCCTTCGGAAATTCTTTTTGTCATGCTTAAAGTTGTGCTATATATCTTGATGAGAAGATGTGTTATACCCTCTCAAGATATTGTGTTACATGTCCATTCTATATCCTGCTATAATGCTGTTAAATTGGGGTTTAAGGTATGCTGAAATGGAACCTGAAAGTGCAGCCGTATTGCTATCCAATTGTTTCTCAGCTCTAGTTTCCAGAGTGATCTTTTGATGCTATTTTCCCAAAGCTTGATCTTTGGCTATTATTTTCTAAACTCTGGATCTTTTGATGGTACAGATCTAATTTTCCTTTCGTAAAGCCTCACCGGCGTTGGCCCGGGCCCCGGCTCCCGATGGCACTGCGGGTGGCAGTGGGTGAGGTGATGCCCTTCTGCGACGACATCCTTGAAGATATCTTCATCCGCCTCCCCACCCTCGAGGACTTGGGCCGTGCCTGTGCATCCTGCCCCGTGCCGCCGCATCATCACCAGCCACTCCTTCCTCCGCCGCCTGCACGCGCTCCGTCCGCCTTCCTTGCTCGGCTTCCACTACTTAAACTTGTTGTTCTACCCCGCGGAGCCGCCACACCCCTCTGCGCCCGCCGCCCGTGCCGTCGCCGAAGCTGCTGATTTCAAGTTCTCGTTCCTCTGCACCAGGGAAAGGGAAAGGGGTTCGGGTTCCTGGATGGTCTGCGACGGCCGTGATGGCCGCTTTGTCCTCGAACGCTATGAGGGTTTCTGTTCTACATCATTCACTACCATAGCAGTCTGCAACCCCTTGTTCCGCCGCTGCAAACTTCTTCCGCCACTGCCCGAAGACTTGGCCACGGCAGCTCGGCAGCTGCTCCGAGCGTCTCTTGCGTGTAGGCACGATGTTTTCCTTGCCCCCTGTAGTGATGAGGAGGCAGAGGGAGCGTTCAGTGTGATTTGGATGGCCCAGAGCCCAACTCAGCTAATCGCATTCATATTCTCCTCGGCTAGCGGGCAGTGGCAGCAAATTGCATCTAGGAGTTGGCATGATCTGAACCTGAACCCTACCATGCCCCCTGTCATGGAGAGCCCCTCCTTGTGGTGGCGCAGCTACGCATATGGCTGTTTCTACTGGTATTTGTCAGGATTCCACTCCTGCAGCAAGCTGGTTGTGCTAGACTTGGGTAGGATGGAGTTCTATCCTGTCAACTATCCATCCAACCACGAGGTTCAGAGAGTTGCTATTGTGGAGTTAAGGGAAAGCAGACGTGGGATGTTTGTGCTTTGTAATGCAAACGTTCCCCGGCCCCGCCATAAAGACTATGTAGTTGCTGTTTAGTGCAGGCAACCAAATTCATGGTGACGATGCCACTGAGTGGGTGCTAGAGAATACAGTCTCACTGTCTGGTTCGAGTAACTTCAGCATGCAAGGTGTTGCTGATGGGAAATTACTATTGCAAGGAGCACGTGAACATAATTCTGAAGAAGAGTATGGTTGTATTTTGCTGGACTTCAAGACTGGGCTTTTTCAGAGGTTTCGAGGGATTATGCACGATGTCTTCAGTCCTTGGGTATTGCATTATATTGGCTACCCACCATCAATATCGTTACCCACTATATGAAGCGGTAAGCTTGCTCACATTTTATTTGCTTTATGCACTGCTGTTTAGAAGCATTGGGGGTGTGAAGGCATTGTTTGAGATTTGTAATGTGTCTTGCTGTCCTATTTATTAGATGTCTTATTGTAGTTACATCAATATTGTATCCTTTATGGTTGACATTTTTCCTAACTGTTGGTGGTCTGACACATAATTCTTGTTTAGATGGTTTCTTTATGATTGACTTTTTTACCTAACATGCCTTCAATCTACAGTGCGCAATATTGGTTGGTTTGCAACCTTGATCAACAGTGTTGTGCCCTGTTGTTAGATGCCTAAAGCACTAATGATGAGAAACAGTTTGCATATGTTGTGCCCTGTTGTTAGATGCCTAAAGCACTAATGATGAGAAACAGTTTGCATAGTGTCGCACAAATATAGCTTTAGCATTGGATGTGTACTGTATTCCCTAGTTAAATCATACTGAAAACTGATCTAGCTAGTCTACGAAAGTCAATGTTCATATTTCATCAAACACAACCTTTTCTCATATATTCTTCAACTTCTGCAGGGGTTGATCTGCATGCTTTGGCTTCTTTTGTGTCATGCTACTGCCTTATGTGTGCTGCCAGATGGATGCCACACTAGATTCAGTGCACGGCCAGATGGATGTCGTGCTAGACACTGCATTGGCTGGTTCGTGGTTATCCTTCAGTCCTGTACTGATAATATGTATCAGCTAGTAATTTGATTATCTTTAAGATAATGTGATGCCACAGACTTGTTGAACTATGGCATATAATCTAGGTAGCTGAACCAGCTATCCTGCACCTGAACTGATGTCTGGTTACCCTTTAATTTGGTTAGGTATCTATAGAAACTTGGTCCTTTCATATAATTTGAATTCCACTAGCGATGACGCCTGTGTGCACGCAAGGGTCTTGTGATTTTATTGCCCTTTTCCAAAGTCAAATATGAATGTGCTTTGATTGTTGATGCAATGTGTTATATCAGAGAGGGAAAGAATCTGGTTAAGTAATGTGAGAAAACGTCACTGGACACGAGTTAAGAATTTCTTTAGATATCTCAATGGAACAAAAGATTTTGGACTTTTTCTTCCGAATAAATGAAGTTCCAGATACGATTGGATATATATAATATATATATATATATATATGGTATTGGTTATATCAAATCGCCTACCATTATCTGTAATGATATTGTTGCTTCTATTGCACAGATGAAAAAATGATACATTAAGAACAACAATACCACTAAGCATATTGCCCCAAAGTTATTTTATCCTCATGTATTACAGCAAAAATTAAGTATCTAGAAAAGCCAAAACATCTTATATTTTTTATAAGAAAACATATTATAATTTGCAATGGAGGTAGTATCTAAGTGCATAAAAAGCTACGTATCTAGAAAAATAAAGAACATCTTATAATTTGGATTTGAGGATCCAAAAAGTATTATAATTTTGAACGGAGATAGTAGAACTATAGTAAAGAGAAATCAAATTTTGGATGTGTATCTGCCTATCTGGACACAAAAATGAAAATCGGTCCAAGTATTTCTTTCTAAAATGATTCTCTCTTTATGGCGTTTACGAGCAATTCGAGTGATTCTACTAATAAACATTTCTGGTTGCTAAACATATGTGACGAAGATCAATCGTCATGACACTTCGGCTTTTGGAGATAGCCACAAAAGCATCTCTTCATGGTCATGGGTATAAATATGTAATCACCGTTACGGTTCTCAATCTCAACTACATTGAACTCACCTCTCTAACCCCCAAATCTATTGATTGCTGAGAAACAAATGACACTCCATATACTCTGATCCAATCCATCATGTCTGATGTGCTTGAGCTAAAATAGTTTATTTGCAGATGGCAACTTCTTTATATCCCTCTCTTCTTTTATTTATTATCCTTGCTTACATGTGCCTATCTATTATAATCTCGCAGCACATGTTCTGATGATATGCTCCAGCTCTTTGGTTTTGCATACAGTTATGTTGGCACATTTGGACATTTCTTATACAAAATTTTAGATTATATCTTCCAAGGGAAGAAGGATACCAAAACCATAGCAAAGAAGGTATATCTTTCATCATTGGCAGTTTTGACCATTGCTTTCACTTCTCTCCATGCATGGTATGCATAAATAGTTTGTAGTTTTTCTGCAAACTATAAAATCCAGAATATCAAATGAAACATTGAGTAAATATTATGACTTTAAGCAACCAACTAATAATGGGAAAGAAACAGACACTAGTGTTTAAACTGCAGTAAACTCTTGGTCAGAGTAGCATTCTTTTTGCTGGTTGTAGTAAAAATCCCGAACTTCATTGTAACATTTTAACCAGCATGCGACAACCTCGTGTACTGATAAATTCCTGGCAATTTTTTTTTTCTTTTCAGAATTTGCATAGATAGCTCGCCTTGAAATTTCTGGAGTGCTAGCCTTTTCAAATTAGTATCCAACTATCCCTTCCCGACTTACTGTTGGGGTTTGGAGCCTTTTTTTATATAAGGGGAGCCTGGGTTGAAGTGAAGTTAGACTTGTCGAAGACCGGGTCATGCTTTTTTCATGTATGATACTCTTTTCAGGAGTTGCTGGAGCAAGTGACATGTTCTCCCTGGAATAATATAGTGTTCTTGTTCTTTTACGTATATGTTGTTGAGAGTGTGTAACTTATTTAGTTCTGTTGGCATCATTCTATACTGAATTTGCATTTGCAACTTCGAAATTCCCTCCCCACCACTCATCACCCTCTTTCCCATTTGTAGTTATAGCTTTGATCACATTTTCAGTCTCCTGAGACATGACAATATCATAAGCATATGTTCTTTGATTATGCAGAGATATGAGATCAGAGCATCACTGTTGGTTCATATACCTTACCATACGTTTCCAGTTCATCCATACTTATTCCATATTTCAATGTAGGGAGGCCCTTGAAGGAGGTGACGACCAGTGTGAAGAAACAATACCCTTCTGTGCAATTGAGCGCTTGGATAGTATGTCGATACTTGATCTTTTGAGCTCTTCTCTGTGGACCCTTCCTAAGTCTGATTGATATGCATTTTTGGCCGATAGTTGGTTGGATAAACCATCAGTACATGCCTTTACAATTCCGAGTGATCTTCCACAGCGTTGTCGCATGCTGTTGGTAATGTTCTTTTGTCCTGAACATTTTACAAGAGCTTTTTCCCCCTGATGTACCACTTGCCATACAAGTCTCCCTTGTTATCTGAATATCTGGCCTCTTCTCTGCTTGCACAGGGGGATATTTCTGAACCTTCGTGCGAGGGTCATGTCTCTGAACAACCCTTAGATGGTTTAGAAGGAACAAAGTAGCAGCATAGCTCCAGCCTGTTGCTAGCCAGCCAAAGAACAAGGACGCTGGATGCTATACATACCCTGTACTGTTCTGCACAAAATGGCTGTTGAAGCCATTCAAGTAGTTTGGGGTTTTTACTATTATGTGGTTACTGGTAGTAGTCGGTTCATTTGATTGTCAGCGCATGCAAAGATGGATTAAACTTTTGTGAATTGTGATGGAAGCGAACTATGGTGAATTCGGCTACCTGTGACAACCAGTTCGTTAATTTTTCATAAAAAATAGTCATGAGCTTGTTCCAGCATCCACCGTTCTTGCTGGTAAATCAACCCTGTTGCCTGACTAGTTGCTCTTGGCAGCTCCATTCAGACATTAGACCGAAGTGTCGTATTCAGAATTTCACACTGGGCGACTGACTGGCTCATGACATTGGTTATTTCTAGGCCATTGCAAATTCCGAGCTGGGTCGCCTTTCGCCGTGCAGGAACGCCTGCATTTGAAACACGATCTGTCATCACAACACGAGAGAACTAAACTATGCAATTGGGCGTGAAATCTGGGATTTTGACGTCGCGTGCCATATATATCGTTCTTTTGTTTTTTTGACAACAGTATATCGATCTGTTTTGTTTGGTCGTGTTGAAACCGTTACCTTGAATTGAAGTGCCGCCGTCTTACAATACTGAAGCCTGAAGAACAAGTTTCCATGTTTCCATACAACTAAGAACCCCTGAAAAACGCAGCCAAAGCAAACAACTGAAGCAGGTGAACTGCTGAAGGATCAAGGATGATTCAAGCAGGCCCTTTCACCAGGGTCCGTCGATCCCAAAAAGTTCATGTAATCCTTAATAAAATCTTTGCATCTCCGGATTAACTCTACGATTTTAGTGAAGCTGACCCCGAGGCCATTTCCTTCTGGCTTCGCCCCTAGAATGATTCAAGGCTCCTTCCAAGGAAGAACACACACATTCATCTTGGTGCTGCCAATTGCCAAACTGCCAATCATCAAGGGTAATATAAGACAATGGCCTCAGTTAATCTATTCTAAGCCAAGCTAAACGAGGCGAATGGAAAAACGACAATTATGTTCTTAATAAATAAATAAATGAATTGAAGTCGTAACCTTCCATTTGGAGTTTAAATATGCTACAGAAATGCTGTTTAATTTGGGAGCAGGGGCGGCCCCAATGCCAATCCCCCGAATTGCCTCTCCCTCTTGCCAAAACCCAGGGAAACCCCCATTCCTCACCGGCGTTGGCTCCCGATGGCAGCCTCCTGCAGCGACGACATCCTCGCAGAGATCTTCATCCGCCTCCCCACCCTCGAGGACCTGGGCCGCGCCTGCGCGTCCTGCCCCGCGTTCCGCCGCGTCGTCACCAGCCACTCCTTCCTCCGCCGCCTGCACGCGCTCCGGCCGCCGTCCTTGCTCGGCTTCCACGCCTTACTCTCGCTGTTCTACCCCGCGGAGCCTCCGCACCCCGCCGCGCCCGCCGCCCGCGCCGTCGCCGAGGCCGCCGACTTCAGCTTCTCGTTCCTCCCCACCGGGGGCGGCAGGGGGTGCTGGACGGTCAAAGACGCCCGCGACGGCCGCTTTGTCCTCGCATGCTTCGATGGTTTGTATTCTACATCATTCGCTTCCATAGCGGTCTGCGACCCCTTGTTCCGCCGCTACCAGCTTGTCCCGCCACTCCCCGAAGACATGGCCGCCGCAGGCCGGCAGCTGCTGCAAGCCAAGGGCAAGCGAAGGTACGATGTTTTCCTTGCCCCCTCCTGCAGTGCGGAGGAGGCTGAGGGGGGAGCGTTCGGTGTGATTTGGATGGCCCAGAGCCCAACTCAGTTGGTCGCATTCATGTTCTCCTCGGCTAGCGGGCAGTGGCGGCAAATTGCATCGAGGAGTTGGCATGATCTGAATCTGAGCCCTACCATGCCCCGTATCATGGAGAGCCCCCCCTTGCGGTGGCGCAGCTACGCATATGGCTGTTTCTACTGGTATCTGTCAGGACTCCACTCCTGCAGCAAGCTGGTTGTGCTAGACTTGGGCAGGATGGAGTTCTATCCTGTCAACTATCCATCCAACCACGAGGTTCAGAGAGTTGCTATTGTGGAGTTAGGGGAAAGCAGACGTGGGATGTTTGTGCTTTGTAATGCAAACATTCCCCGGCCCCGCCATAAAGACTGTATAGTCCGACTATTTAGTGCAGGCAACCAAATTCATGGTGAGGATGCCACTGAGTGGGTGCTAGAGAATACAGTCTCACTGTCTGGATCGAGCAACTTCAGCATGCTAGGTGTTGCTGATGGGAAATTACTATTGCATGGAGCACGTGAACATAATTCTCAAGAAGAGTACGGTTGTATTTCGCTTGACTTCAGTCGGCTTGTTCAGAGGTTTCGAGGGATTATTCACACTGGCTTCAGTCCTGAGATATCCCAATACATTGGCTACCCACCATCACTATCGTTACCTACTATATGAAGCGGTAAGCTTGCTCACATTTTATTTGCTTATGCACTGCTGTTGACAAGCATTGGGGCCCTTAATCTCAAGGCATTGTTTGAGATTTTTGTATTATTGTAGTTACGTCAACATTGTATTGTTTATGATTTACTTTTTTGCATAACTGTTGGTGGTCTGACAGGTAATTCTTGTTTAGATGGTCTCTTTATGATTGACCTTTTTTGCCTAACGTGCCTTCAATCTACAGTGCACAATATTGGTTGGTTTGCAGCCTTGATCAACAGTGTTGTGCCCTGTTGTTAGATGCCTAAAGCTCTAAGGATGAGAAACAGTTTGCATAGTGTCACACAAATAGAGCATTAGCATTGGATGTGTACTGTATTCCCTAGTTAAATCATACTGGAAACTGATCTAGCTAATCTAGGAAAGTCAATGTTCATATTGCATCAAACACAACCGTTTCTCATATATTCTTCAACTTCTGCAGGGGTTAATATGCATGCTTTGGCTCCTTTTGTGTCATGCTACTGCCTTGTGTGTGCTGCCAGATGGTTGCCACACTAGGTTCAGTGCATGGCCAGATGGATGTTTTGCTAGACACTGCATCGGCTGGTTGGTGGTTATCCTTCAGTCCTGTACTGATAATATGTATCAGCTAGTAGTTTGATTATCTTTAAGATAATTGATGTCACAGACTTGTTGAACTATGGCATGTAATCTAGGTAGCTGAACCAGTTATCCTGCACCTGAACTGATGTCTGGTTACCCTTTAATTTGGTTAGGTATTTATAGAAACTTGGTCCTTTCATATAATTTGAATTCCACTAGTGATGACGCCTGCGTGTGTGCAAGGGTCTTGTGATTTTATTGCCCTTTTCCAAAGTCAAATATGATTGTGCTTTGATTGTGGATACAACATGGTATATCAGAGATGGAAAGAATGTGGTTAAGTAATGTGAGAAAACGTCGTTGGACACGACTTAAGAATTAAAGAATGTGGTTAAGTAATGTGAGAAAACGTCGTTGGACACGACTTAAGAATTTCTTTAGATACCTCAATGGAACAAAAGATTTTGGACTTTTTCTTTAGATATCTCAATGGAACAAAAGATTTTGGACTTTTTCTTATACAAAATTTTAGATTATATCTCCCAAGGGAAGAAGGATACCAAAACCATAGCAAAGAAGGTATATCTTTCGTCATTGGCAATTTTGACCATTGCTTTCACTTCTCTCCATGCATGGTATGCATAAATAGTTTGTAGTTCTTCTGCAAACTATACAATCCAAAATTTCAAATGAAACATCGAGTAATTCTTATGACTTTAAGTAACCAACTACATCGAGTAATTCTTATGACTTTAAGTAACCAACTAACTAATAATGGGAAAGAAACAGACACTAGTATTTAAGCTGCAGTAAACCCGTGGTCAGAGTAGCATTCTTTTTGCTGGTTGTAGTAAAAATCCCGAACTTCATTGTAGCATTTTAACCAGCATGAGACAACCTCGTGTCCTTATAAATTCCTGGCAATGCTTTTTTTTTATTTTCAGAATTTGCACAGATAGCTTGCCTTGAAATTTCTGGAGTGCTAGCTTTTTAAAATTAGTATCCAACTATCCCTTTCCCGTTCCCGACTTACTGTTGGGGTTTGGAGCCTTTTTTTATAAAAGGGCGCCTGGGTTGAAGTGAAGTTATACTTGTCGAAGACCTTGTAATGCGTTTTTCATGTATGATACTCTTTTCAGGTGTTGCTGGAGCAAGTGACATCTTCTCCCTGGAATGATATATTGTTCTTGTTCTATTACGTATATGTTGTTGAGAGTGTGTAACTTAATTAGTTCTGTTGGCATCACTCTATACTGAATTTGCATTTGCAACTTCGAAATTCCCTCCCCACCACACCTCACCTTCTTTCCCATTTGTATTTATAGCTCTGATCACATTTTCAGTCTCCTGAGAAATGACAATATCATAAGCATATGTTCTTTGATTATGCAGAGATATGAGATCAGAGCAATGCATTTTGTTTGATATGCCCATCTATCAAAATATAGCATTACTGTTGGTTCATGTATCTTACCATACGTTTCCAGTTGATCCATACTTATCCCATCTTTCAGTGTAGGAGGCCATTGAAGGAGGTGACGACCAGGGTGAAAAAACAGTACTCTTCCGTGCAATTGAGCGCTTGGATGGTTTGTGTTTTTCTTTCGACACGGATACTTGTCTTTTGAGTCTCTGTGGATCCTTCCTGAATCTGGTTGATATGCAGTTTTGGCAGATGGTTGGATAAACCAAAACCATCAGTACATGCCTAATGCCTTCAAAATTCCGAGTGATCTTCCACAGCGTTGTCGCATGCTGTCGGTAATGTTCTTTTGAACATTTTACATGTACCCCCCACCCCCCATGTACCACTTGCTATACAAGCCTCCTCCCTTGTTCTGTAAATATCTGGCCATCTCTCTTTTTTGCTTGTGCCCCGGGGGGATATTTCTGAACCTTCGTGCGAGGGCCATGTCTCTGAAGCAGGCGTACATGGTTTAGAAGGAACAAAGTAGCAGCATAGCTTGGGCCCGTTGTGAGCCAGCCAAAGAACAAGGACGCTGGATCCTGTATTGTTCTGCACCAAATCGTTGTTGAAGCCATTCAAGTAGTTGTTTTTTTAGGCCTATCTAGTCTGTACGCGTGTTTTTTTGCCGACGTAGCACGCGCGTGTTTTGTGCCACCAAAACACACGGATTTGAGGTAAGATAGGATTCGTGTGTTTTCTTTAAAACTAGCACACGTATTTTTAAATTCTACCATACAACCGCACATCACCTTACAAAAAAGAAATTCGTGTGTTTCGAGACAGAATAACACATGAATTCCAACATGGAACACAATCCGTGTGTTTTTAAACAAAATAACACGAATGGCTGTTTCTACTGGTATTTGTTAGGATTCCACTTTGGCAGCAAGCTCAGCAAGCTGATTGTGCTAGACATGGGCAGGATGGAGTTCTACCCTGTCAGTTATCCATCCAACCACATGCTTGGGGAAGCTGCTATTGTGGAGTTAGGGGAAAGCAGATGTGGGATGTTTGTGCGTAATGGAAGTAATCCCAGCAACGATGAATTGATAGTCGGACTGTATCGTGCAAGGAACCAAATTCATGGTGAGGGTGCCACTGAGTGGGCACTAGAGAATACAGTCTCACTGTCTGGCTCGAGTGACTTCATGCTAGCTGTTGCTGATGGGAAATTACTATTGCAAGGAGCACGTGAACATAATTCTGAAGAAGAGTATGGTTGTATTTCGCTGGACTTTGAGACTGGTCTTGTTCAGAGGTTTGGAGGGATTGTCCAGGAAGGCTTCAGTCCTAGGGTGGCCCAATATACTGGCTACCCACCATCACTATCGTTACCTACTATATGAAGCAGTAAGCTTGCTCAGATTTTATTTTATTTGCTTATGCACTGCTGTTTAGAAGCATTGGGGCCCGTAATATGAAGGCATTGTTTGGGATTCGTAATGTGTCTTGCTGTCCTATTTATAGATGTCTTATTGTAGTTACGTCAACATTGTGTCCTTTATGATTGACTTTTTTGCCTAACTGTTGGTGATCTGACAGGTAGCTCTTGTTTAGATGGTTTATTTATGTGTTTTTGTTTGGTGGATAGTGATGTTAGAAAGCCTTTGAATCCTGCTCTAGCCTTCTGTGGTTTGTTACACCCCCCTACTAAATTGTAAGACTTTTTAGATACATTGCTATTTTGACATATTATATATCTAAGTGCATTTAGAAAAGCCAAAAGTTTTTACAATTTGGAATGGAGAGAATACTTAATATATACTCCCTCTGTCCTAAAATAAGTGTTGCTATGATATTTGTATTGTCAAACTTTTTTTTTTAACTTTAACTAGATTTGTAAAAAATAGTAGCAACATGTGTATCTCTAAACAAGTTTATTATAAAAAAAATTGAATGATCTATCTAATGATACTAATTATGTACTATAAGTATTAATATCTTCTTATATATTTGGTCAAAGTTAAAAGCGTTTGAATTCTTAGAAAGCGAGAACGACACTTATTTTGGGACCAATGGGTTTATAAGTTTAGTGTTGGGCTTGGGGCATGTTTCCAGATATAGATTACTGTAAGTGATTCATCACTCCAACCGACTAGGTATAATTCCGATTTTTTCTATTTTCTGTTGGGAGCAATTGTTTAAGTAGCGATGAGCTTCTTGCTTGCTTGTATTGCATTCACAAGTCTGTCATGCTGTTTAAATGTTTGTTAACTTCTACCCAAAGACAGTTTTTTCTTCCCTTTTTTCCCATCAGACTGGCATTACAAAGATTTTTAAATAGTCAGCTCCGACCACCTATCAGACACAAACGATGCTACAACTAGGTACCGAGGGCTCAATTTGTGAAGCGATCAAAAATCCAAATGACTACGATAGAACCGAAGCTCACCAAGGAGCTAAGCACTATCGGCAGATTAACACTTTTTTTGCTTCCTATATACAGTATTGGTTTTGGTTGATTAACAGTGTGATGTGAGGTTTATGGATCTACTGCTTGGCACTTAAACAGGAGTTATAGATAGTTATTGGTTAACAAACAAACTGCTCTGGTTCTGGGAAGTATTAGTAATCTACTGTGCGCAATATGAGTTGGTTTGCAACCTTGATCAACAGTGCTGTGCCCTGTTGTTAGATGCCTATAACGCTAAGGATGAGAAACAGTTTGCATAGTGTCGCACAAATATAGCTGTAACCATTGGATGTGTATTATAGTCCCTACTTAAATCATACTGAAAACTGATCTAGCTAGTCTACAAAAGTCAGTGTTCATATTGCATCTAGCAACAACCTTCTCTCATATATTCTTCAACTTCTGCAGGGGTTAATCTGCATGCTTTGGCTCCTTTTGTATCATGCAAGTATGCTACTACTTGTGTGTGCTTCCAGATGGATGCCTCACTAGGTGGAAGTCGTGCTAGACTCTGCATCGGCTGGTTGCTGGTTATCCTTCAGTCCTGTACTGATAATATAATATGTATCAGCTAGTAGTTTGATTATCTTTTAGATAATGTGATGCCAGACTTGTTGAGCTATGGCATGTAATCTGTGTAGTTGAACCAGTTATCATGCACCTGAAATGATGTATGTTTACCCTCTAATTGGTTAGGTATTATCATGAACTTGGTGCTTTTTGTATAAAATTTGAATTCCACTGATGACGCCTGCGTGTACGCAAGGGTCTTGTGATGTTATCGTCCTTTTCCTATGTCAAATATGAATGTGCTATGACTGGGTGCAATGTGGTATATAAGAGAGGGAAAGAACGTGGCTAAGTAATGTGAGAAAACGTCGTTGGACATGAATTAATAATTTCTTTATTAGATATCTCAATGGAACAACAGATTTTGGACGTTTTCTTCTGAATAAATCAAGTTCCAAATATGATAGGATATACAGATGCCGGCTATTGTTTTTCAATTAAAGAAGAATGAATGAGTACAAAGTTACAAGGCATCAAGACAGGAGTTACATGAAGTTATCTCTCTAAAGGGCAAGGGCTCCTGATCTACTGGGCTTGTCGTTGATGCACACCAGGCCAAGTTCAAGTTCATCTTTGTACTTTCTCTTCCAACTGTGGAGGTTGATCTGACCATTGTCGAAGATAACAGCATTTTCAAGTTCATCTTTGAACTTTCTCTTCCAACTGTGGAGGTCTGACCATTGTCGAAAATAACAGCATTTCTGGTAGTCCAGCTTGTCCAACAGTCAGTCATGAAAGATCTCTCTGAAAATGGGATTCCAAAGTTTGTTCTGGCATCTCTCTGAAACAGGCTTTTGTATTTTTTGCATGAGGGAACGGCCATATCATGGAAGCGTGGCTCATGTGTGTGGCTCCATAGAATGGTTAACGCGTACAACAATTATATGGTATTGGCTCTACCAAATAGCCTACCATTATCTATAATGGTAATATCGCTTGTATTGCACAGGTGGAAAAATGATACATTAGCAACAATACCACTAAGCACATTGCCCCAGAAGTTATTTTATCCTCATGTGTTACAACAGAATGGGGGAATTGATGCTTTGCAAATCATGTCTAATAATAATTATGTCGATTTATTCACTAATTTTTTATCAGCTACCACATTCCAAAAAATAGGTTCATGGAACTGCAATACAGTCGGTTTAGAGATTTGCAAGGTTCAGTCTTTTCCTAAGTTGATCTTGTTCATACATCATACTACATTTCCTAGTCTATGCATCCACCGTTCTAGCAGGTAATCAAACCTGTTCCATGACTAGATGATCTTCGCGGATCCATTCAGCGTTAGACCAGTGTATTCAGAATCACATTCGAAGCCACTGCAATTCTGTGCTGGGTCGCCATTCACCGTGCAGGACCGCCAGAAATTCAAACATTGTTTTGTCACAACACAAACAGAGAACTAAACCAAGTTTTGTCAGAACACGCGTGGCCAGCCATCGACACCGAGATCTAAGCTGAGTTTTCCGACTGAAACCATCTGTGATGGGATTTGACGTCGCGTGGTGTCGTTCTGTTTGTTTGGTCGTGTTGAAACCGTTAGCTTGAATTGACCGTGCCGCCGTCTCTGAACTGATGAAGCCTGAAGAACAAGTCGTTGCCCACATGGCTGATCGTAACTGGCAACATGACAGGCCCATTACACTAGCATCGCAAATGACCATTGACCAAGTAAGTATTCAGGATCTTTCATTCCAAGTCGTTTGCAATGTCGTCGCTCGTCGGTCTGTATTTTTTTTTCCTTTTTTTCTTTTGAAAGAACGTCGGTCTGTTTGCATACAACTAAGAATGCCTGAAAATCGCAGCCGAAACACAACGAGCTTGTCCACATGACTATGTTTCGGACTGACAGCTGAGCCAGGCCTTTCAGTTTCACCGGTACCGCCGATCATGTAATTGCTTGATAAAATCTTTGCACCTCTGGATTAACTCTATCATTTTAGTGAGAAGCTGACTCCGATGCCATTTCCGTCTGGCTGGCTTCGCCCCTGGATTCTAGGCTCCTTCCAAGGAAGAACACAAGAACACACTTGACATTTACACACACCACCCAGCCATCTTGGCGTGGGGCCAAACTGCCAGTCATCAAGACAATAGCCCCTCACTTAATCTCTATTCTAAGCTAAACGAGGCGAATGAGTGCACACAGGCTACTCTACAAAACAATAATTATACTTTTAATTAAAGTCATAACCTACCATTTGGGGTTTAAATAAGGCCTTGTTTAGTTCCCCAAATTCACCCCCAAATTCCACTATGCAGAATTTCTATTCTCCGTCACATCAAAATGCCGGCACATGTATAGAGTACTAAATGTAGATGAAATTAAAAACTAATTACACAGTTTTATTATACTTTGCGAGACGAATATTTTAAGACTAATTAATCAAAATTTGGATAATTTTTACCAAATACAAACGAAATGCTACAGTACGTATTTATTACGCACCGTGCCATTCGGCACCTCCCGAATCCGGGAACTAAACAAGGGCTAAGGTACAGATATGCTGCTTAATTTCGAAACCCGGCCACCCAACGCAGAAAAGACAATCCGTGTTCATGATGGGCTCCAGAAAGGCATGCCACTGATTGATCCTACTATTGGGGATTGTACTTTAAGGAGGTGGTAATTTGGTGGACAAGATCAGCGTTGTGGATAATATCATCATCATCGCGTTTGGCCACTTGTAGTGGGGAGTTTTTAAACTCGTCCGTTAGAGTGGCATGTCAGTTCTTTTTTTTTTTTTTTTTGGTGATGTTGCAAGAAACTAATGAAGTGAGAGAGATAAAAGTTTCATCTAGATGAAACCTTTAATTTTCGCACACTATTTTCAAATTACATTGCACCCAGCATGTATTGCCTATGAGTCTGACAGAGCAAAATAAAACTCTGCATTGTGTGCGCTGTACCAACTATATCATATGAACACTTTGTTGCTCATGCGTGAGTCTTTTGTAAACACAGATATGAGTTATGCCACTGGGAAGAGGCGAATAATCAACATGCATGGCATGTGACCCAACACCGAACCATGAACCCCAACAGTAATATAAAGGTGTGGTCAGAACTATAAACAAGGATCATATGTATCGGTGCTCATCTCTGTAAGTGCTTCACTTTTATGCATATCCTGAATTGTGAACACCACAAAAATCACCAAACTTCGTCCACACATCAATAAAAACAAGTTAAACACGACGGCCTCAGTTGGCAATAATCGCCATGCAATACTAATCCCCAAACTCTGAGGCGCCCGCGGATGTTCCGGGCTCGTGGTCGCTCCTAAACTCAACGCCGAGCGGCGACCGTACCATCGGGTTGAATTGACCACCGTAACCGTAAACTATTCACCCCAAATCCGACGAACATTTCCAATTTCCATGCATCACAAGCGACAAGCGTGCACGAGCGGTCAAATAAAGGCCAAAACGGACGCCAGTTTTTGTCTCGTCGGCTCGCGCACGGACGACAGAATTGAAATTGAAATTGAAAACTAGTGTGAAACGCTGGCCATGGCCAATGGCCAAGCAAGCACACACAAAGGGACAAAGATCATGTGACCCCGGCCCAGCCGCGCTTGGGTCTCGTTTCGCGTCGGTTGCCGGTTGGTGCCGCGCGCCGTGACACAACTCGCTGTAGCTGCACTACGGCCAATGCGACCCCGGTGCCCGGTGCCTTCGTCTGCCGGCACCCGCGGCCGGTTTTGTGTCCCGCCACGAGGGAGTCCGTGTTCCGAGGCATGGCACTGGTGCCAGATCACACTAGTGTTGCACACATACTCCCATGCATTTGTAAACTCAGCTTCTTGATTCAGAATCAGAACGACGATCAGGCGTGCCAAACTTGATTGGGATCCAATGCAACGAGATGGGTGAATATAATCCCAATCAAACAATATTGTCATTTCATAGTTTCAATGAATGGGGATTGTTACTTACAAAAAGAATCAATGGAATGGAGTTCTTCCTCCTATCTAGAGTAGTACTGCTAGTATGTACGAGCCCTAATTTGTGTGTTTAAATTCGAACTGATTAATCCGCGTTTCTATGGTATGCACACATTCCGAAGATGATCAGAAGAGTTTGCCGGCGTAGTCCTTGATATCCTCCTCCTTCACCGACGCCGACGCCAACCTCCTAAACTGCCGGAGCTCCGCCGCGTCCCGTCCCAGCAGCAACGCCACCTTGGTCCGGAACACGTCCCCGTTCTCCCTCCGCTCCACGTCGTTCTCCGCCAGGGCGGCCTCGATGTCCTCCTGCAGCTTACGGTAGAACCCGGCGCAGTTGCGGAGCAGCTCGAACAGCATGCCGAGCTGGCCCCCGTGCTCCACCGTGTTCACCGCCGCCGCCAGCGCGCCGCACGCCACCGCGGCGCCGGACGCCCAGGCGTTGTCGGTCCCGCTGAAGGCGGCGGCCACCGCGGCGGTGCCGGCCAGCGCGGGCCCCGCCAAGGCCAGGCCCCGGTTGAGGCCGAGGACCAGCTTCCCCACCTTCAGGTACTGGTGCTCGTCCTTGGCCCGGATCACCCGCAGCAGGCCGCGCAGCTCCTCCTCCAGCTCCTGGCTCCACCCGTTGGTGTTGTTGTTGCTGGCGGTGGTGGTGACCACGCGGCGGCGGGCGCCGAAGCTCCTGGACCGGGTGCTCTTTGGCGACTGCGGCTGCGGGCGGCGCGCCGGCCACCACCGCGCGGGCTCGACTGTCTTGGGGAACTTCTCCAGCATCCCCGGGAGCAGCGGCAGCGGGTACGCGGCGTCCAGCGCCAGCACCCTGTCCATGGCGTCCTGCACGTCGGCCTCGGTGACGTTCTGCTGCTGCTGGCTGTCCAGCGTGGCGCGGACGCTGCGCTCCAGCTGCCTCCGGAGCCTGGTGGCGTTGCGCTGCTCCTCGGCGAGCTGCGACGGCTGGATCTTGTTGACGGCGGCCATGGTTACGGCGGCCGTGGCCAGGAGCGCCCCCGCGGACCCGGCCACGGCGGCCGGGGCCGGCGCGGCCGGCGCCAGGGCCACCATGACGGAGGCCGCGAGCGTGAGGGAGTTGGTGGAGTGGAGCAGCAGGTGGTTCCAGTTGTCCCGCTGGCGCCCGATGATGTCGTGCATCTCCGCCCCGTCCGCCGCCGCCTCCGCCACCGCGCGCAGCTTCTCGACCGCCGTCGTGCTGTTGCGGTCTGATGTGGTGCTGGGGGTGACGTCGATCCAGTCCAGCTTGAGGCCGCCCACCAGGCCGCCGTCGGCTGGGCTAGACGACGACGAGGCGGTTGTTGTCTGGACGCCAGAAGGTACGCGGAGGCCGGCGCGGCAGGGAACTGTGGTCCGGCGCCGCCGGGTCGTGAGTGACGAGGAGGAGGAGGTGGAGGCCGTCAGGAAGAGGCGCTGTGCCTGAAGAGCCGCCGCCATGGCCGGTTTGGATCAGATGTCGGTGCGCGTTCGAAGGTTAAAGAATTGCTCGCTGAGTAGCTGCGGATTGCTGATGCGGTTGCTTCGAGTGGATGACCGAGGTTGTGAGAGCTGGTGGTGGGTTGATGGGAGCGAGGGGGAGGGAGGCTATTTTATTTTATTTATAGAAGAGAAGGAGAGGACCTGGCGCGGGACGGGGACACGGCGGGGGAGGAATGGTGGTGGGATGATAGAATTTTTTTTTTTCTTCCCCTCTCCATGGAAGCTGCAAGAGAATTCCATGAATTGCAAAATCTCTTACTCTCTTTTGACTGGGATCCTGAATGTGTGGATTGTTGGTTATATACCTGGTACCCCTCTAATATATACTTTCCCAGGAAGGCCTCTAAACTTCTTCAAGTCACTCATGAAGCCTCTCCTATATTTAAATGGATGTGGAAGGGTGACAACTTGGATAAACATATTTTCTTTGGGCTTCTCCTAAATGACAAGTTGCATACAAGGAACATTTTGAAAAGGAAAAATAGAAATCAGAATAGTTACTGTTGTGCTATCTGTAATTTAAATGTGGAAGAGACTGTCATGCACTTATTCTTTGAATGCCCTTTAAGTCAAGCATGCTGGAACCTGATTGGAATTACCTGGGATCTATCCTCACCCCCCTTGGACATGCTGATCATTGCAAGAACTCTAGAAATGGTTTGAATCTTGACAACAAACCTTGCTCCCTAAGCAGCTGGAAAATCCACTTTAAGGAGGAGCTTGGTCTGATTTGCATCAAGGCCCGCTGGAATGTTAAATCTTTGGTTGGAGAATATCCATAAGAAGATGTTTTCTCCTTTTCATCTTTGAGCCAAAGTATATCTCATAAACAAATAAACATAAGGAAATGTCTCACATAAATTGTTGTATGTGATCAGTTTAACCCATCATTATGTCTTGCATTGATATATGATGTCTTAATTAGCCGTGCTAGCCAATGTAGCATGCACAGATTGCTGGACTTGTATTATTTGCTCTGAGATTATTAGATAGAGTCCCGTCTCCCCACCTTTCAAGAATTTCGGCGGCCGGCTCCACCACCTGAGATCCCAGGTCCGATCCAGCACACACCATCGCCGTTTCAATCCTAGAAACCGAGTAATCTTTCACGCTATCATCTACCCCCTGAGACTGAGAGATCGGATTCATGTGTGCGGATTTTGAAAGATCAATGCAAAGTAGTTGTGAACGTCGTACATCAGGTGCCCTTTTGTGCAAACCCCAACTGTCAACTTACGATATATATAGTACTACTATGGCTCAAAAGTCCTGATGATCCTCTTTCACAAATGCATTACAAAGGTCCCATCATCCATCTTTTGTATACAAAAGAAGAAACTTTTAGCAATCCGCTCTGCTCGTAACACTACTACCTATCTAGCGCGTATATCTTTCGCCCGGCCAGCTGCCTAGCCGGCATGCGTGAGGCGTGACGTAGTACGTGAGATGAGAATGTGAAAGGCGAGAACGAAGTATAGCAGCACCGGCGGCAGCTTCGCTGGCTGGCCAGATCTGCACTGCATTTGCATTGCGTTGCGCGCGCCCAGGCCAGATGGACATGGTGGTTGGTGGTGCAGATGCACACCGACAGATCGATGAGATGAGATGCCGTGTCCGCTGTCCACCAGCGTGGCCGCGCTGGCTACGTGTGCCCGGCCCCGGAGACGATTCTGAATACTGCACCGCTCCCGACAAGATGGCCGTGCTCTCCGCACACTCTACGCATGTGCAGACATCGTACGCGTACAGCAGCAGCAGCAGCTGTGTTTGTGCCCCAGCCTCCAGGCTCGTCATCAGCTTCCCGGACGTTTCTCCAGCTGATCAGCGCCACCGTTCGTCGTTGCTGGGCTTGCCGGTGCACACTGTACGTGCGTTAATGAAACACGCCTATAGATGCTCGAATGGTGAGTACGTAATGCTTGGTTTGGGTTTGGCGCCCCTTAAAAGTTCTTTTAATTGACAACGAAAGGAAATAGAACTGGCATTTATTCCAGGGGTTGTTGCAGATGGAGGTACGGCAGTGGCAAAAATAAAACAAGAAAGCTAGAAGATGGCTCATGTCTCTGTTCTAGAGCGTACTGATAAGGAGTCGGTTTAGCGCTTATTTTTTTTATCAATGCGCGGATGCTAAGCAGTTGTGGTGGACCATTTTTCACCGGCGGACTATATGCGTACGTGGTGATGATGTTTATCATATCACTGCCGGTTTTTAACCGTTGGCGATTTTTTGCGATAGTATTTCATACTCGGTTTCATCTACCAACAGGTAGAGTCAGGTCAATTATTACAAAGCTAAGGCCACACGTCAGAAAAATGAAAAAAGAAATAAACTAAGAGCTCTAGAAGTCATTCACGCCATTCCAGCTTGGCATAAGACAAGAATACACCGCGAAATGCACGACAACGGCGCTAAGCTATGCTGGCACTAATACTAACAACCAACGAGTAATCTTTTAAAAGCGACGTCTTCAATAAGAGCATGACATACGAAGATGCCACCATCGCCCGACCAGGAAGACCGGTCTTGGTTTTTCACCCGAAAGATCTCTATGGCGCCCTATGTTGAAGAGAAGTGACGACGCCTCCAACGAGGAAGTGGCACCCACGGGCGTCACCGTCATCAAAACGCAGCAGCTGTCTCACCAAAATCCATGCCGTTATGCCAGTGACCATTGAGGAAGACCGCCGCCAGATCCGTAACAATGGAGTTCTTAGGAAGTGCACCATCAGCATGCAGATATGGCCTCAATCGGAGGCAGCGCCAGACGGCCACCACACCTCTATTCAGGCCATCCGCACCTCCACGCGCAAGCGCCCCGGAGCCCCTGAACCAGTAGGTGTACCAGATCCATCGCCCGAAGCCCAGATATGGCCATCGTCGGGAGCGGCACTGGACGACCACCGCCCGCGCAGCCACCCACTCCTCGAAGCCTCAGATCCGTCCTCACGCCATCGGTCAACGGGTCTTCTCCACCTCTGCTCGCCGAAGCCGGCGTCCCCGACCACCTGGAGGGCCGCCAAAGCCGGGTACCGCCCCCCAGGCCAGACCACCGCCGCGGCGGCGCGGGGGGAAGGTGGCACCGCTCGCCGGATCCAGCCCCAAGGGCGTGACTCCGGCCGGCCGCCAGCGCCCCCGGCCACTAGGAGGCGCGCCCCCGAGCCGGCAGGTCAGACGACCGCACCGACGCGGCAGGCGCCCGACCCCCAGGCAAGGCCGAAGCAACGAGGGGGGAGAGGCAAGATCCAGCCACTGGGGGCATGGATCTGCCCCGCCGCCGAATCCGCAGGCCCGCCGGTCGCCGGAGCTAGGGTTGGGTGAAGGGGGAGGAGGAGCGGGAGGGTGGAGGAGGAGGCAGCAAGCGGCCCCGACTACCCTTTTTGAGGGCCAGAGCGGGCCGCCGCCGCCGCCGCGTGCAGGAGGCGGTGACGGCGGCCAGGGAGACGGCGAGGGGAGGGTTGGTGGACGGCGCCGACAAGCCCCCCGAGTCGCCGCCCGAAGGGAGCGTTCGGGGGTCGGGAAGGGGGGGGGACGCAACCCGCTTGTTTTGTCCCCTTGCGCTTGGTGTTTGATTTGCCGTTTGCAGTAGGTGCGTAATCTTCCACACGCCAGCTAGCCCTGCATGACGACGATGTGTCTATGAACGAATAATAATCAATCTCTGATGAACAATGCATTTGCTCATCGCAATATTATTGCAAACGACGATGCTCTGCTTTTGCTGACTTTCCTGATCGATCAAGCACGCCATGCGTGACGATTCGAATATTTGATAACACATGCCAATGCTGGCCAGCAGTGCTGTCCTGTCCTGCTGCGATGCCCCTTTTTCCCTTCCGTTGACTTACATTACATTACACTACATACAAGCCAAGCCAGGAGGTAGTAGATGGAACAAGAGGTTTACAAAATCAAATTATTTGCTTACCGATCTTGTGCTCGGTCGTCCAATAAGAAGGGAGATCGATCCATCTCAGAAATGGACCGAGCCAACACCATTGTGCTACTACGTGCGACACACATATGAAGTACATGTCAACGGTCGTCGGTCATTTGTGCTTACTCTCCCACACCACACACGACTTTTCTGCTTTGCATATATATAATACTACTATATGAACTTAACCGGTACGATATGTTAATAAGGGAAGGCTCTAGGTCAACTCTACATGCAGATCACAACACGCAGTATATGCATTAGGGTACTCATAGTGTAGACTTCACCGTAGAGTCTATCTCTATTAATTACATTGACACGTAGATATTTTGCTGACATGGCAAATGATTTAACAAGGAGAGAGAGTTAGAAACGAAAAAACGATGTCTAAGTTAGACTCGACGTCCACCAAACGAGGCCGTCGGTCTCCACGCCATAGATCCGATGCTTGCTCGACGGCCCCTGCAGATCATCGCCATAGGACTGCCGTTCGTGCAGGAGGCGGCCGAGCCGCCGTTCGCGTTCCTGATCGTGCCTCCAGAGATTGAAGAAGAACATTGCGCGTAAAAAGAAACTCTTTTCTGGGTCCATCTGTAAAAGTACTAGAGAGAAAGATTCTAAAATTTGGACTGGGATAATTAGTAAACTGTATAGGGGGTCGAGGCAAAAGTGGTTTCTTTTTACTCGCTGACACTTTCAAAATTCATAACAATTCATAGAAAAATCATAAAACAGCAAATAAAGATGTTTTGGAATCCTTGTGAGTAATCCTACGCACTAAAGTCATAATATGATATGTGTTAGTATAAAGTTCTATTGTTTCTATTCTTCTTATTTATTAGGGTTTTTTTAGGAATTCTCCTATTGCTGTGAAAATTTTATGATAGTCTATTGATGCTATGTGTCCTATGTTCATTGGATGCAATATGAATGTCATGGACAATAATATCTTTATTTGGATGAAAGGTGTATCAGTTTTATCTAAAGTGAGTTGTGACACATATTATGTCACATATCACCTTGCCACACTTGATCCTTTTTAGTTGTGGTATATGCAAATACTCATTAAATTTTAGTCTCATTAGAAACTACTACAAGAAATCATGCATTGGAGTGGTTAGAGTCTGAACTACAATTAATACATCCTATGGACTCTATGGTAGAGTCTGCATTGTAAGTGTCTTTAGGCGTAAAGCCGCCGTCAGTGGATGTGTAAGCATTTTTTTTAAACTGGTACAACTTTAGTATTGAAATCAAAGTCAACTAGTGCTGCTAGTGGCTACACTACTAATTAATAGGCAATTTAGGTTTGTCTTTGCGTAAATCTACTAAAGATATATACATAATAAGATCCATCCATGATCTAAGTCATGTATCTATAGTTCAGTCCTCAATAGAAAGGAAAAAGGTGATGTAGCGTCCAGTGAGAGTGAGACTAGCAATTAAGTAATCGTGGGTGCGCTTAGGCCGGAGCCTCTTTTGCTAAGTGTTGTTTGGCCGTCCCTCAAATATATACTCCCTCTATTTAGTCTTTAGATCGCAACACAACTACGTGCATATGCGAGGGGCAGAGCTAAAAAATTATACATATGCACGCATGACCTCCAATTTACCGAAGATACAATAACATTTGTACTTTTGTAGCTAGCATGCCATTCCAAAACAACAAAATAAAAGCTCATCATCGATCGAGACTCGAGATGAGCACCATGAACACGGAAAAATAGCTAGAGACGGCGACCTCATTAGGCATGTATGCATGTACAATGCTCCGTACTCCGCAGACCGCAGCTAGCTTGTGTTCCAAAATGTTCCCTGTGGTTCAGGACACTTGGTGCGTCACAAAATTTGGTGCCACGAACTTGCATTGCCTACTTCATCGACCAGGTCCGTGGAGTGCGTTCCGTGTGCCCAAGGGAGGTTGATCATGTCTTCATCAGCGACTTCCCAGCGAAGGCAGTGTGAGAGCGCTAGGAGCGGTGGCTGTTGCATTGGTCGAGACTGTTCAGAGAGTACCATCAACTTTGGCAATTGGCATACTATGAGAAAACGTCCAAGAATTTGACTAGCAATCCGTGCATGCGTTTGCATGGCCAACTTGGTCCAACTAATTAATCTGAATTAATATTCCTCTGACAGGCGTACATTTAATTGATTGATTGCTAGTGGTGTGGCGCAACTTGATCATCATATTGCCACTAGCCCAGCTATGATGGAGTAGGATATAAACACTGCGTCCAATAATATGGTGTTTTTTTTCAGTGAAAATGTCTTTCAAAATGTATATGTATTTATCAATTTAAAATTTAGATGTATTGGTGGTAAAAAAAAAAAGGCCATTTGCGTCAAAAAAAAAAAAAAAAACTCCTACCCTGGTTCTGACCCGGCGCTATGTCTGATGTCTCCAAGAACAGACTTTTCTCATCGTAATATAAGATTATATATATTCATGACTATGGATTTAGCACCATGTATCTGACAATGCTTTCGAATGTGTCTATCCAATTATGCCAAATTGATGCCGTATAATATACATTTTATTAGAATTAATTAACAAGTTTGGATCTTGGGTTATGTGTATGTCTTGAAATAAACACATTAGAAGGGTTTAAAAATGCTAGTGCAAATCTAAATAGACTTGTATTTTTTTGGGATCAAATTAGGCATTATACTCCGTGTTATGTTGTTAGCAGCTATGTTCCCACGAGGAAGCAGGAACGTAGAACGGAAACGAGAACTTAGGGTGCTATTTTATAACGTGGGAACACAAATGTTCCTCAATCGGGAACATGGACGTTCTCGGAACGTTTCGGCTAATAAGGTTATGTTATACGCTATGAGTGATTAGGCGTTAGATCAGTCTAACCGGCACAAATACCATACGACACTCAAACCTCCTAACCGAACCGGCCTATCCGTGGGTTTGCGTACAGTAAAGTATAACCTGTCTTGCCTCCCAAGCAGCTAAAGAGCTATGAGAGGTTGGGCGTCAGGTCAGTCACCAGTGGCGAGGTCTCGTCAACATCAGCTGATTCAGTGGTGTATCTTGACTCTTGACGGCTTCATCGTCGACCTCGACTTGGATTCGTCCAAAACGAGTGCAGTACCACCCGTTCTGCAGTTCTGCTATATGATGAGCGTGCACACACACTACACGTACGTACACAGATGGAGGCACTTCTCCAGTCGCAAGGCGCCGTCGCCGCCGCGCTGCTCCCGGCCCTGCGCCCGCGCCGCGGCTCCCGGCTCCTCCGGCTGCGCACGCGGGCCCAGGCTAACGGCCACGGCGTCCGGCAGCAGCTTGTCAGCATCGACGATCTGCGGCAGGTCGCCCGGGACGACGTCGACCATGCCGTGAAGAACGGCCGGGCGCCAGCCGGTACACCTACGGCGCCGACGCCGGAGGGCGCCCACGTCGGCGTCGACGGCGCTGGCACCGGCACCGGAACCGCGGCGCAGAGGCTCCACGCGATCGCGGAGGCGGCGGCGGACCGCGCGGACATGCACGACATCATCGGGCGGCAGCGGGACAACTGGAACCACCTGCTGCTCCACTCCACCAACTCCCTGACGCTCGCGGCCTCCGTGATGGCCGCGCTGGCGCCCGCCGCGCCGGGCACCGTGGGCGCGCTCAAGGCTTCTGCCGGGGTCCTCCTCGCCACGGCGGCCGTCACCATGGCCGCCGTCAACAAGATCCAGCCGTCGCAGCTCGCCGAGGAGCAGCGCAACGCCACGCGCCTCTGGAGACAGCTCGAGCGCGGCGTCCGCGCCGCGCTGCTCGACTTCCGCGGGGCGGACATGGACACGGCCACAGCGACGGCGGCGACCGAGGACGACGTCCAGGAGGCCATGGACAGGGTGCTCGCCCTCGACGCGGCGTACCCGCTGCCGTTGCTCCCCGGAATGCTCGAAAAGTTCCCCAGCACCGTCGAGCCCGCCCGGTGGTGGCCCAGACGGCAGCCGAACAAGAAGAAGCCGGCTCAGTACGCCACCAAGACCGGCAACGGCTGGACGCGGGAGCTGGAAGACGAGATGCGCGGCGTGGCGCGGGTGCTCAGGGCCAAGGACGAGCGGGACTACGTGTGGAACGCCAAGCTGGCGCTGCGGCTCAACCGCGGCCTCGCCGTCGCCGGCCCGGCGCTCGCGGGCACGGCCGCGCTAGCCACGGCTTTCATCGGAGGCGCCGAAGGGACCAACTGCTCCGCCTGGGCCTCCGGCGCCGCCGTTCTGTGCGGCGCGCTGGCGGCGGCGGCCAACAAGGTGGAGCACGGGTGGCAGGTGGGCATGCTGTTCGACATGTTCCGAAACGTCGCCGGGTTCTACCGCAAGGTCCAGGAGGACATCGAGGCGTGCCTGGACGAGGCCGACGTCGAGCGCAGGGAGAACGGCGAGGTGTTCCGGACCAAGGTGGCACTGCTGCTCGGCCGGAGCACGGACGACCTTCGGCAGTTCAGGGAGATGGCGTCGCCATCGTTCAAGGACGAAGACATCAAGGACTTCGCCGGGAAACTGTTTTAGACTCTATGACCAGAAGTCTGGTTCTACAACCTATTGTACTTACGGTCCTCTCAACTGTTCATATGCACTATTTTGTATATATACTGTAGATTTTTAACGATGACAAGTTTCTAATTTTTTTACAACTGTAGAATTTATTTTTACCACACCGACCAAAAATTAACTACCCATTAGAAGTAGCTACTATTCATATACAACTATTCTTCTCCAAGGCTTGGAGATGCTCTAAGGTTTTAACAACTATTCTTCTCTTAATGAAATAAGGCTATAATTCCCACTCACAAAAAAAAGATAATTCATAGACCATAAAGAAAGTACAGAAGAAGACCTAAGGTTCTAAGCTCAGGAGACTCATGATTTCAATAGTGGGAAGTCATGCAATCAACTGATGTATCTAAGCAGAGTATTTATCTAGGGATGGAAAAGACAGTTTAGCGGTACTTACTTGAGGAATCCATGCCCGTACGGTTCCATTTGTAAATGGTGCCATTATCATCCGTAAATTCTTCCTATCTCTGCCTCGGCTTCGGCAACCTTCTTCTGAAATTTCTCAAAATCGTCATCAACATCTGAAGCATCTGCATGAAAGTTCAATGAATGATAAGAAAACCTTACATAATTCCATTACAGTACAGTACAAAACTACGAGGCAATATCATGTAACCATGTTTAGATTGATCCTTTGATGTGACTGAAGATTGTAACTCTGGATGGACTAGAGCGGCATCCATTCCTTCCTCCCTTCTACCAAGAGCATTGTCCTCTCATTGAGATAATTGTTTGCAAACTGTGTTGGGGAGCAACATTTGTTTCTTTCAAAATCTTATTTGGGGGGAAAAGAAGGAACACATTTGTTCGATTCCAAAAGCATAGAAACAAAACCTTCTCGGCGAGACAACCAACGCGATAACAAAACTTGAGAGAAAAAAGGAATAAAATGGGAAAGAAGCTTGATTCAGGACAGGCTGAACCCTAAGGCCGACGTCACAGAGAGAACTCGGAACTTGAAAGATACTGAATTGCTAGGAGGGGTGCCGTCACCTGCGCTCTCCACTGCGGCGTATACATAGTTATACCTGCGACGTTGGTGATGTTGCTTAGCGCACAACAAGGACCTTCAGCGGTACGTGACCTGTGCAAAAAATTCAATGAAATTCAGATAGAGCTGCGATGACATAGATATTTATTCAGTGATGCATATGAAACATACCTGGAGTATGTATGTAAGCAGAAACCAAAAGTTGTGGAATTGTTGCCGGTAGATGTCAAAAAGTACCTTGATAAAGTTATAAGTGGAGGACCGGCCGTTCATATACATATTAACTTTTGTTAATAATTGTAGCCACTACCATAATTCCCCATAACCAATCAACATTACAGGCTTGACATAGTCATAACTCCCGTAAAAAATATCAGGATAAAATTTGTGGTTTTAATTAATTACAGGCGGCACACGAACCTACGAGGTATCAACAATACAGTAAAATAATAATATCATAGAAATGGATATCTGACTTTTTCTTATATATCAATGTCTATTCATATACAAGAAATTCGATTTGAATGAGATCAAAAGCTCTCATGAAAATAAGCAGAGAACATGGGAAAAGATACTTACAGGGATTCTATCAGGGAACGTACGCGTCCAGGTGTGGCCGTCCAGGTGCACGGTTCTGATGCAGGCTGCCGCTCAAGATCCAAACGAAAACGAAGCCGCAGGCAGGGCTTAGCCGCCGCGGGCCGAAGCGGTCGAGATGCTGGTCCCTGCGCACGTGACCCCTCGCCGCCGGGAGAGCGCTGTCTAGGCCGCCCGACGCGCTTGAAGTACAGGAGGTTGCGTACCAGGCTACCAGTGCGCATGGAGCACGCTCGCGGCGCGCCGGACGTCGAGGGCCGCCGTCGAGGAGACCGTCGACCCGCTGGTGGT
This sequence comes from Bothriochloa decipiens, assembly GCA_023333625.1. Lineage (NCBI taxonomy): Eukaryota > Viridiplantae > Streptophyta > Magnoliopsida > Poales > Poaceae > Bothriochloa > Bothriochloa decipiens. The sequence goes on from CM041637.1 coordinate 40,111,261, forward strand.
GCCACGGGGAAATCGCGTGGGCGGAGGATCTTGCGTGGTGGGTGCGTCTCGTGCTGCCGCGGGGATCGTCGGCGCGCGGAGTGGTCGCGCGGGCCCTGGATCGCGTCGGGGCATCCGGCGCTGAGGCTTGCTGGGTTTCAAACGGTGGGTTTTCTGTTTCTTTTTTTTTTTTTTGGACGCTGTAGGGATTTGATCTCTGGCTGTCGCGGGGTGCGGTGTCATGCACGTTTGTGGAGCCCTCAGTGGGGACGGTTTACTTGGTGGATTTAAAATTATTTAAGATTTCAATTATAGTATATATAGATTCAACTATAGTATAGATAGACAAAATGGCGACGTCTTAACATCCGAGGCCTGCGTAATAAATATCACATGATGTGTAGTATTTATATCAAGAAAAAAAAAACAATATCACCACGCACTGTATACACTGTTTATTATGACCTTTTAAATATATACAGTGAGTGTCTAGTATTTTTGGTTGCAGATTCCAATGCTGGACGCCATCGCGCTACCCTCCTTTGCCATTTGGCATGGGACAGCTACGGTGGTGGACACTTTGGGTTGCATACGGGGTAATTGGCCCTGCATTTTTCCTCGGTGTCATAACATACCTCGCCTGTCCTAGTATTATTTCTCGGGTAACAATAGCAGTCTTTGAGACTTGGACCGCACTTTGTCCTGCGGCAAAATACCACCACAAACTTGTTCTCATGAAATGATGCCATTGTAAAATCGACCGTCGTAGAATTATCACTTGCCGTGGTAAGGGAAGCATGTTGTAATTGATGACGGCCTGACACAATGTATTAAGGTCATTAACATTTCACATTCTACTAAAAAAGATTTCACATAATAATATATACGTATATATATAATAATAACTATCATCATAGACATACAAGCTTCGTATCTATTAATTAAATGAGTAAAGTACATTTTTCAACATTCAACTTACATTGAAGTTCTATTTTCAACCATCAACTATGTAACCGGGTAAACCCTCCAATTGTCAATATATATATATATATATTCTTTTCACAATCTAAAAAAAAAAAGTCCAGTAGTGATATAACACATGCAGCATGTTCACTTATATTGCACTGTTCCTGCAAGGTTGCTGAGAAAAAGCAACGACAGCAGTAATGGGACAGCCATGTGCTTTGTGTACTTCTCCATCTTGGAATGCAAATCGATGCTTGGTGGCGGTCAGCGGCCGGTGAGTTTGTGTGCTCGTAGAATACTAGATCTCAACACACACACACACACACACACATAGAGCAGAAAACCAAACGTTATACGTGGAAATTATTAGCAATCAGGTTTCGATAAACTAAAAGTGCACGCATGCTTTCCATGCATGTAATGTGTTTCCAAGCTAAGTTAACTTTCTCCTAGATTAATTTCTTACTATTGCCAAGCTAAGTTAATCTCCTAGATTAATTGCCAACTAAAATCCTCCGCTCCCTGTTTTTTTTTCTCACCGAAAAAACTACCCAAGAAAAAACTACCCGTCCACGCCACGCCTATACCCACATCTATGCTCGATTTCTTGCCCACCCACGCGTGCGTTACTAGGGCAACCGCCTCCGTCCTCCTCCGACTGCTCTCCCGAGTCACACCACCGCTGCCATGCAGGACGCAGGCAGCCGGCCGGGCACGTATGATCCGCAGTCTGCACGTTGCAAGCTACGCACGCTGTTCCGCAAAGGGTCAATACAGCCACAGGCTTCCCGCTTCTGTTCCAGATCGAAGATACTTGTTATACTAATCCTAATCCTATGGCTATGACGCAGGCGTCCTAGGTACCAAAATTTACTACGCAGAATTCTTATTCCCCGTCACATTAAAATATCGGCATATATATAAAATATTAAATATAGATGAAATAAAAAACTAATTACACAGTTTTATTGTACTTTACGAGACGAATATTTTAAGCCTAATTAATCAATATTTAGACAATTATTATCAAATAAAAATAAAATTACTTCAGTATAATAGGATATTAATTAAGATACCAATTTTGGTATCTAAACAAGGCCCTATTCTCTAACAGCAGGCACGCGCGGTGCGTGTCAGGGTGATCCGCCAGGCAGCTAAGTAGCTGACGTGACGGACGCAGCAGCAAACGGATTATATATTTGAATACCAGGTAGCAGGTACGAATCTCTTCCCTAAACTCTAATCATGTACTGCCAACACTAGAGTATTCATGTAATTCTCAAAAACACTAGAGTATTCAAATAATAATTTTTTTTAATCTTTGTAAATTTTCTTGTCTAGTGTACTGCACTATGAAATTACAGTTACTAATTATTTCTCTAATTTAAATAGTACTATGTGATTGCAAAGTATGCTTCTGGCAATGACAAAAGAAAAAAGAAAAGGTGAATAGATGATTTGATACAATCACATAGAGGGGCCCTTCTTAAATTTCTTATATGAGTAGTACAGGCACTTCAAAAGATCCAGAGGCATTAGTGATAGTTGGCGTGGCGTGGAGGAACCAGTTAATGTGAATACATAAGATCAGGACCATACAGAACACAATGTTGACATTGACGCGGATGAAAATAATGTGAGAAGAAATATTTTAGGTAATTTAATATGTAAGCAAATTATTTGCCATGAACATTGCTTTTGCATTCAGTTAACTGTTTATTAGTAATATTTTGTATATGTGGTATATATTAGAAATGAATGGTACAATATTATCATGTTTATACAAAAGGCCCAAAATTTTAGTTTGGTTCTAGGTCCAGAAAAACTCAGGACTGGTCGCGTGATCACTGCGTTCCCGTACCTCTTTCTGATAAGTACTGTGAATGCTATAATTGGTTGGATTTTCAATTATGTACAGTTTATGACAAGGACTAATAGCTACTTATAAAGTAAACAATCTATTATGTATACGGAAATTACCTAAAAAATGGAGTGTACGGGAACATTATTGCATTGAACTCTGTCGGTAAGCACAGATCACTGAATGAAATTTCTTGCTTTGTAATCAAAGTTTTAGAGATCTAAACCAAGAGGTTGCAGTTGTGGTGATCAATAATGTGGTAAGCTACATAGAAACACTGCAATTATAGTTATATATTGCCTGTCAAAGTTCTAGGATTTGCTTGCATTTTTTAAAAACTTTTATATAGCACTGAACCATCAAAGAGCTTGCTAAGCAACTTAAGAAAATAATTTACAAAGCAATAGGGGCTACTCCATGATGGAAGATAATTACAATGAGTGCAATGTGATGTAATGTTTTAAGCAACTTAAGAAAAAATTACAAAGCAATAGGACTTCTCTGTGATGGAAGAAAATTCCAATGAAAATAATCCAAGAGAGGTCAAGTTGAGTGGCAATAAATTTATCTCCAATATACAAAAGGGATAATATTAAATAAAATTACAATTCACACACTGACAAAGGAGTATACCACTTTTCTAATATCTTCATAGGATAGATATGGAAGTCCAACGGCAAGAAGAATCGTCAGCCACTGCCGCTGCCTTCTGCTACGCGGATAATTCTTTGTTGTATTTCAGTGAGCAAATCCTTATCACAAAAAACAACTTCAAGTAGAACCTTTAGGTAATTTCTAAGCTTCTATAGGATCTGAGGTTTATTTCATCAACTCAACATTTCAGTTATGTTTCTTTTCATACATCTGATTATTTTTATGGGGTGACTATCTTTATTTGGATCCATATTTTAGAAAGACATTTGAGGATGTCAGGTGCAGTAGGAGGGGAATAATGTTGCCACTAAAGAAGACAGATGCTCTGCGCTGTCAAGTGTCAACATACTCCAATCACAACCTCTACAAGTTGTTCGATCTGAGACATGGAAATATTAGCTCGATATTGACAAATGTTTATGTGTTTCATACCTTATTAGGAGTTTGAAATGTAGCCAAATGTATTGCAGATTTGTAGTTGATTCTAATACTGATACTGATGACAGTTTACCTCTATTAAAATCAAAGGCTCACATATGTATTAGGCATTGTCACTATCTGTGGCTCATACTGATGGCCATATTTCACCGTCTCATATTTCACTTTAGTTCATACTATTGGTCGGCGTTGTTATTGTCATATCCTTCCCCAAGATTTATCAAAGTGCTACACCCTGAACTTTTTATTTTAGGACGTGAGAAGAAAATACTAAATAAAATAAATGCTCTTATAACTTTTCTAGCTGTTGTGAACTTAAATAGTGAAAATTGTGGTTACCTAATTTTTTATAATTTAATTGTTTGTTGCATTTTATACCCTTGCGATTGCAGTATCAATGATAGGCCTCGTATTATTCATCAACAATGAAGAGACTTGGCTTGGTCTTTGGTTGTCGGAGCTAGCTAGATTTAGCCGGTGACGACCATGCATATCCCCCTAAGACCAAGACCACGATCGTTCTCTCCCAGCTAGTGCGGACGAACTGTTCCGGCCGCCACGAGCATGGGTGGTAAGGGGCGGCGCAACTTCCCGGTTGGATGGAGCAGTCCAGAATGGACTGAGGCCACCTGCCGTGCGTCATCCGACGGGAAGCTACACCAAAATTAGTCTTATCACGAGGTCATCATCTGATCTTTTTTTTCGTGTGATAAGCCTTGCATCAAACTTCATCTTTCAGTCCTTGGATCTGATATAGTTGTTTCGTGAGCTTTTGATTTTAATAGGTAAATTCTTGTGTGCAATTTTATGGGTACACAAAAGTTGAACTACTTAGCGGGAGATAGTTTTGTTAGTGGACCTAAATTTATTCGAGAATCCAATTATAGTAGAGATAGTAGAGATATGTGGTGCCCCAATATTATATATACGGAACAATAACGTCACACTGAATGAAGCCTCAAGATGACCTATCCTTTTGTCAAGCCTCATATATATTTGGCAAAGATCCAAGGCGATGTTCTTTCTAGCATACACTAACAAAGTGACACAATCAAATTTAACTTGGAATTATTTATCCAATATAGTCATTAATTTACTTTTAATAACTCATAAAATACAGGGTATTACACCCACAGCCCACTGTTACGTCAACTTGCCTCCTATGCATTTTTGTGATTTTTTTCTGAATACAAATGATTTCTCCAAGTAGAAGTGGAGCTAGTTAAATTATAAACATAAATGACACTTTTGATGTTGATTTATCTTAGTGTTGGGTGGATGTTGATGGTCAAAATGGGTGTTAGCGACCATCAATAAAGGATGCCCAATTACTCTTTTCCAATTTGACGGTTGTGGGATAAAATGACATATAAACACATGTGAGTGTGTAGTGCAGTGGTTAGGGGAGGTACTGCGTGACGTTTGAATCTCATCGGCCTCGTAGCCAAAAATTTTTGCGCCAAGAATGTCGTGATTTGCGGCTTCAACGGAGACAGGCAGGCGCTGGTCATTGGGTCCCTCCCCAATTAAAATTTGTTTGTTATTTTTTTGGATTTGTTTTTTTCAAAATTTACCGAGTGTCGGGGACTCGACAAAGTTTGTTGGGTGTCCGCTAAAAGGCACTCAGCAAAGACGGCTTTGCCGATCGATATTTTGTCGAGTGCTATTTGCAGAGTGTAGCACTCGACAAAGAAGCAGATTCCAATAGTGAATGGAACTCTAAGAATAAATAAATGTTGCTCGGCAAAGAATATAAACTCACCAAAAAACAAAAACTATCCATCAAATTTATATAAAAGAATATTTATTCATGCATATAGTATAAAAGAATATTTACTCATACATGTAATTGAACACAGGTATGAAAAAAAATCATAAACATCAGAGATATTCGTTGCATAGTTCATTTAAAAAAATTGAATTTGATGTATAGCCAAACTATAATCATACTCAGTGATTAGTACAAAAGGGATAAACAAATCATTCAACTGAAAATTAGGAGAATACAATTGTTAAAAAATGTATTTTTTAACTAAAATGTAGTATGAATTGTCCCCATAAACAGCAAACTGTTCTAACCCCCACAAAACATGAAATCAAAAATTATATAGACGACATGTTTGGTATGATTATAATAGCTTCATGAAGCTGTTATGAGCTTTTTATTTTGCCAAACACCTATTTTCAAAATAGCTTTATGGGTGAAGCTATTTTTAGCTATTTTTCTCCTCCCCTCACAGAGAGATAAGGGAAAAGAGAGTCGAAAAAATAGCTTCTCCTGGTCTCATCTGTCACATATGGACCCCACACGACACTATTGACGAGTCCTGCCCTCATGGGACTACAGGAGTGAGAGCGCGCTTGCATGGGAGAGAGCCCGCTTACATTAGAGAACCGGGCGGGATCGCCGGAGCGGCCCTCGAGGCACATCCACCAAGGCAGGGCTCGCTGGGAGCTCGACTTTTGGCACAGGGTGGGGGCATGGCGCCGAGGACACAAGGCTAAAGGCGCGAGACGGAGGCGTAGGCGCCAGATCTTGCGCGGCTCGCCGCAGGCGCGGTTGCCTGGGGGGCACCGCACCGGAGCGCCGGAGGCGGGGCGCGGTTGCTGAGCCGCGAGTCCGGAGCGCGAGCGCCAGACGTGGCCCACCAGAGGCGCGACCGTTGGGGCCGTGGTGCCGGACACGGACCACCGGAGGCGCGACGCCAAAGGATGCGCCTGGCACATTGTCACGGTTCGAGATGGGGAAGAAAGGGCGTTGGACTGGGAAGAAAGGAGAAGAAGATAAGGGGGTATTCTTTTCTTTTTCTTTCATCAAGAGAGCTGTTTTATCAAATAGGTTAGAAAAACAATTTAGTTTCATCATAAAAGCTGCTCATGAACCTAAAAACAAAACTGCTTTACTAGTGAAGTTGAGCCCTACCAAAGTCATCATCAAAGACCCACGCGCTTGCATTATTTTTAAATGCATATAACACTAGAATACTTATTTCAATCTGTATCTGTATCTGTTCTATCTACGTTCTCTAATTGCTGGGAAATGGGATTGCTAAAATATTTTCGGCTGGTTCTTATGTGTTTGATTGAAAACTGAAGAACTATAATCTTTTATTACGGAACATGACAGAGTTATGATTAAATATATAGATGAATCCAATATTATCTTATTGCAATATACTGGAGGTAGCTACCTTCTATACGTCGGAGCAGGTAAGTCAGACGTACAGTATGAACATGATCACTAGCAGGCAGGCAGGTCTAGCGGCAACGTATGTACGGGCTACCTTGCTGTAGCTAGGGACTGGGCATGGTAGTCGTGGCGGCAGCTCCAATGGTGATCAAGGGGATTTCCTCAACTATGGGGGTTTCCGCGTGGATATTACTGGGAACGTCGTCAGTGCGAAGGCCGGCGTGAGTGAGGATGGCCCAGATATGGGTGATGAACTCGCCGCCGTTGGCCAGGGCCAGCGCGTGCGCGTCCACGCCCCCGGACGGGGCGCGCGCCACGAAGACGAGCAGCTCCGCCCACAGCTGCAGCAGCATCTCCCACGCCCTCTCATGGTCCGACGACGTGCAGCTGCCGGCCGCACGCTCAGGCTCCTTTGCCAGCATCACGCCCTTCTTCATCTCCGTGGATTCCCCGAGGTCCCCGCGGTGGAACCCCGCGGCCATGAGCCGGTCCCGGCGATTCGAGGTGGTGAGGCAACTCCGGAAGAAGCCGTCGACCTCCGCCCTCATGTCCCTGTACGCCTTCTCCGTCCACGACTGGTCGTCCGGCAGGAGCCCCGACTCGTAGGCCACCAGGTACGTGCAGTACCTCGACAGCGTCACGGCCGCCACGCCTGCGGGCGGCAACGGGTGCTCCTCCGTGTCGTCCCTCGCCTCCAGCAGCGTCGTCGCCAGGTGCCACACCAGGATCACCGTGGCCGCGCCCCCGGACTCGTCGCACGCCCAGTCGAGGTGCTCGAATCCCAGAGCGTCAGTGCTGTGGCGCCGCAACGCCTCCCTTCCATTGCTGAATTTCCCTCCCTGGCCGTCGACGGTGGTGCGGTCAAGGACGAGCTTGAGGACCTCGACGATAGCCTTCTTGGCCTCGCCGGTGACGGCTACATCGGGGAGGCCGACAAGGCGCCTCTTGAGCAGGCGGGAGAGCAGCACCCAGACCCGGCGCGGATGGAGCTGGTGGAACTTGAGCAGGGTGAACTGGTGCACCTTGATGACGGGGCGGGAGCGTTTCTTCATCCACAGGGCAGCCTTGACGGCCCTGCGGACGCCGGCGCGCTTCCGCAGGGCCGGTTTGGTGGCGTAGCTGCAGAGCACTGACGCGAGGTGCCAGTCGGAGAGCAGGCACTGCACGAACTCGTGCGTCTCGACGGTGAAGAGGGTGAGCGTCAGGAGGAACGTGATGATGAGGTCGGAGGAGGAGAGCACCATGGCGAAGAGGAACGACGCCTGGTGGACGAAGCACCTGTACTGGAGGACCATGTCGGCGGACAGAGCCACGAGGCCTCGGAAGAGGGACGCCAGGACGTGGAACATGCGGCCGTTGCCGGTGACGAGCAGCACGGCGATGCAGTAGAAGAGGATGAAGAGGATGGAGAAGGCGAAGTTGGCAGCGAAGAGCTTGGGATTGGGCAGCGCCAGGGGGATGATAGCCTGGTAGTACTCGTCCAGGAACGTGAGCTCCTGCTCCACCACGTCGAAGGCTCGCTCCGCGCCGAGCTCCTCGAGGATGCCGTAGCGCACGAGGTGGCGCGCCTGGTCTGTGCAGGCCTCCACCATGGCGTGGCCCTCCATCCTTCGGCGGAGCAGCTTGAAGAGGGCCAGGCCCAGGCACGTGTCCTGCAGCCTGTGCTTACGCTACTCGTGGTACCGGAACACTGGGTCAGTCTCGGCGAGCTGCCAGACGTCGCACACGCGGACCAGCTTCGTCGTCGCGGTCACCGCCACGTCATCGTTTCGGTAGTGGTCACGCTGGCGGGCGAGGATGTTGTCGTCCTCCGGTAGCCGGAAACCGCAGGGCGCCTCCTCACGTTCCAGCTGGCTCTCCCCCATCACCACGTAGTTACATGTACGCAGGACGACGGGAATAATATCCTCTTCTTGTTGACGACCAAGAGGAGGCATGAGATGCTGCTGTCTGGCACGGACGAGGTGCGCCATGTAGCCGGAGACGATGCTGGTGTTCTTGGCGAGGTCGAAGGAGCGCTTGGCGAGCTCGATGCAGGTGGCCCGCTTGCAGAGCTTGGCGACGCTGAAGATCCAAAGGATGACGAAGAAGGCGTTGACGACGGCGTCGCGCTTGTACGAGTAGATGAGGTAGCCGATCCACACCATGCGCGCAGCCTCCTCGACGGCGTCGAAGAAGGAGTAGCGCCCGACGCCGCGCGCGAAGGCGTCGCCCTCGGGGGCCACCATGGCGTACACCTTCTTGCGGAGGAGCTCGACGAGGAGCATCCAGAGGAGGATGAGGTCGGCGCGCGCGGGAGAGCCCTTGGTGCGGGCCTGGGAGTACATGTAGGACATGAGGGGCAGGAAGAGCGCGAAGGAGGCGCGGAAGAAGATGCGCGTCGCTGTCGAGTGGCCGCGGTGCCGGCCCCAGAGGCGCGCCAGGATGCAGAGCACGAAGAGCGCGGCGCCGAACGTGGTCATGAGCACCGTGGTGGTCACCATCAGCCTCTCCGTGCTGCGGAGGTCGCTGGACACCGTGAAGTTGGCCACCAGCGTGGCCGCCGGCGTGGCGCATCCCGTCTTGTTCAGCAGCAGCGGAAAGGTTGTAGTTGTAGTGGTGAAGTTATAGTGTCTGGCGCGCCGCCACCGCCGGCCGCCCCAGCCCTGCTGTAGAATAGGAGCGCCATGGCTGGATCGACGCGAGGATAACCCTGACGACGACGATGATGCCCACAGCGCGCTGCATTTGCATATATAATGACTGTGGCCCGTATACCTGTTTATAAGTGGTGCTAGCTGGATTAAAGGCTCGATTCTTTGCTTGCATGGTTTGCTGCAATGCTGGTTGGTTCCGATCAGCTCAGTTCACACCTGACAGGGCATTGTGATGAATCAGCTCAGCGTGATGGAAACAAGCGAACGAGGAGACAAGTGATCATGACTAACCTTGGACTGGAAGATGGAACCTGCGGCGGCATCTGCTTCGTTTAACTTTTCTGTGTACGGAGATGGAGCTGATTTTGCCCAAGCATCTGTGTGTGCTGCCTGCCAACGCGAAGAATACACGAAACATGCAAGCGTCAATGGCTCTTTTCTAGCAAAATGTTGAGCACACGATGCAAAGATTAGGACGACAAGCAAACACAAACGCGGACCACCATGCTTTAACATCAGATAGATAGCATCTAATCCTTGAGACAATCCCAGCTAACCTTGCTTAGGTTCCGCGCGACATACAAATAGAATGCTCGATCATTTCAAGACAAAGGTACATACACATAAAATCCTAAATTAAAGATCACTTACTAAGCATTCTATGAGAAATTACAAAGGGAGAAATTACATTGTCGTGGAGCCACGAGCTTAACATTATAGTCTAGGAGTAACTAAAAACTCCAAAGTTCTGTTTGATTCAAGGACTAAAGACTAAAATACTAACATGTTTGGTTCGAGGGAGTAGAGAAGACTAAAGGACATTAAAGTTAAAGACCAAGAAACCCCTCATGGGAGAAAAGAATAAGGGGTGGCATCAGGTCAGGTTAGCCACTAGTGGTGATGTCTCATCAACATCATCAGCAGATTCTAAAGTTGCGCATGGAGCCTGGGCCCATGAGCCCGACACGAGGCCCGCCATTTTGGCCCGGCCCAAGCATGGCACGGCCCGATAGCCAGTGGGCCTAGGCTAGACCAACACGAACGATAGCTGTAAGGTCCTAGATGGCTAGAGGGGAGATGAATAGTGTGGAGCCAAGATGTCACCTATAAAAATTTCTACAAGATACTAGGCAAACTTGATTAGTAAAACAAACAGCGTATAAGTGCGGTTTTGCCTAGTCTAGATGGTGAGCAAGCCTCCTATTGACAATTCTAATTATACTATGATCTCTATATCACACAATGGCTATGTCACTACTTTCTACACTATAGAGCTAGCAAGAAAACTATTTCTACACAAGGTACACAAAATAAGCTAGAAAGTAAATACAAGGTAGGATGGTGATTATTATACAGACGTTAGTGGAGAGAAGATGTTGCCAATCACCAAGATGATAATCAGTCAATCAATAGACAACAATATAAAGATGAAGATCAATCATCGGGAGACAAATGATGACACAAAGATTTTTGTTCACCCGGTGTTCACTTGTATACCGACAAGCTACGTCACCGGTTGTGTCGACCAACATCTGGATAGTTATCTGGTGTGACCCTTAAGTCACTTGCCCCATAAGGCACTCCCCCATAAGGGAACCGCAAGACACCACTCTCAAGTGAGGTAACTCAACGACACGCGCAATGTATTGAGTTGCTTTAGGCACTTAGCCGAGGAAAGCACAAGAACCTCTCACAAATCAACACCGGAGGTGGGCAAGAACAATCACAAACTCTTCCCAATGCCTCCAACAATCTTCAAGCCGGCTAGGAGCGATACTCTCCAAGAGTAACAAGAAATCTGCCACCAAACGACCCGCAAGTGCCACTAGATGCAATCAACCTACAAATGCACTTCGAATCACTCAATCTCACTTATGATTCGCAATCACGCAATGGAGATGAGTTGGAGGGCAATGCTCAGGCTCACAAGGATGTTAGGGAAGTTAGAAAGTCGAGAGAGATGGCCATGCCCGGCCACCATCTATGTATAGCCTCCCACATCCAAAACTAGTTGTTGCCCTCAATATAGCAACTTTCGAGACCGTCGGATGCGTCCGACGCTTACAATTTTCACGTCCGACGCTTACAATTTTTGGGACCGTCGGATGTGTCCGACGCCAAAGTTCACATTTGAACTAGCCGTTACAGCCACTATCGGACGCTCAGACTAGCATTCGACGCCGTCCCTCGGACACGTCCGACAGGTCAGCCAGAAACACGGACCTCGCTGAGTAGCGTCTGAACCCGTCCGGACGCATCCGACGCTAGGACCTACTCATCGTCCGATGCTTTCCTTCTCAGACAACCTCAACTCGAGTCAGCTCTGGACGCTGATGCCAGCGTTCGACGCACGCGACCAGACGCGTCCGGCGCCAGCTCTGACACAACACTCTGCCCAGTGAATGGTCCGGACGCTCGCGCAGCGTCCGGCGCTTAGCTGCTCAGCTTCCGACGCTTGTTAAACTATGTTTTCAAGCCGCCGTCAAACGCTATCTTCTCCACCATGCTAACCAACAAGTATACCACCTTGTAACCGAGAGTTAGAATGATTTCACCAACAATTTGCATCTGGCGCAATAGAAAATAGCCATCTCATTTTCCCAAAAATAGCTAAATCCATCTCGACCTTGCAAACTCCACCACCTTTGCAAAATGTGCCAACACCACATAGTGTACATCTCCATGTGCATGTGTGTTAGCATTTTCACAATTATTTTCAAAGGTTTTTTCATTAGCACGCTAGATCCTAATGCATCAACATGAATGATCGACCTAGTGGCACTCATGAACCGAATTACCGAGGACTTCCCTCTTCGTAGTTCGGCTATCGATCCTAAACTACTCACACCCTCTATGGTGTCTTGCGTGCAAAACAAAAGCGTAAAATGCACCCAGGGTACTCAAACTATTTACCTCCTCCCATCTAGGTACTCGAACTATCAAAATCACTATCTGGGTACCTAATCTATTGCCGATGCACACCATAGGTCCAAAACTTGCCATGTCAAGGCAATTTTTTTAAAAAACCCTATCTCTTTTCTGGTTCTCGCAACTAACTCCTCTTTCTTCTCTTTCCTCTATCCATTCCCCTCCCATGCTTTCTCCCCACGCCGACGAGCTGTTCTCCGCCACCCACAACGCCGCCCTTGCAGTTCTGCCTATGGAGTGCTTTGGTTGCCGCAGGTGTGAGTGACGCCGACGAGCTCTGCCCTGCGGCCTTGGGCGAGAGCTGGGAAGCTCCACATGGAGTGCTTTGACCCCGAGCAAAATTCATCGCGGCACCGGTATCGGAGTGCTCCAGCCATAAGGGAGGGGTGAGGTCCCGGCAGCCATGGCAAGCTCGACCCCGGCGTCCATGGCGAGCCGAAGCTGGAGCAGCACAGGCATGGGGGGACACTGGCTGCCACGGGCAAAGGCGGCGGTGGTGGCGAGCCAGCACGCGACCGTCGTCCTTCATCCCATCAACGCGTGCGTGCACGGGCGTGCGCCAGGGACGTGGCTACTGCCACCACAAGCCTCATTGGCACGTGCGCGCATGCCTCTAGGCGCCGCAATGCCTCACCATGGGCGCCCCTGCCCCCCCCCCCCCGCTGATCCCACCGCGCCCCGCCACCTCCCGCCACAGCGTGGCGGGACGCGCGCGCAGGCGAGGACTTGGGCGCAGGCTCAGGTTAGCCGCCGCGGCGCGCTGGTGTGCCACCGACCCCGACGCGAGGCCTGTCCACTTGGCCCACCCCTCGAGGACCGTCTTGGCGCGCGCCCGGGCTCAGTCTCCCACTCCCGCTCCCGGCTAGTGAGTCAGTCGTGGACACGCAGGAGCTCGCCGCGGACTCGTACCCGGCCTCATCCGGCGCCAACGATCCCACGATCGCGAGGGAGTTTGCGCCGTGCACCTTGGCGACGCAGAGGAAGGTTGCGTCCGCCGTGTAGTGCACGGCCGCGGGTGCGCTGCAGAGCTCGCAGCCGTAGCCTACGCCGCTGCCGTGGTGGTGGACCCATCCCGCCGCTTGTAGGTCCTCCTCCACCACCGTGTTGGTGGTGACTCGATAAAGCTGTGTTGCGCTCGTGTCTCGTGCTGTAATGCTTGGTGAGCAGAGCAGCTAATAAATCCTTGAGGTGTCTCACCGTGGAGGTGCTCTGCATCGCGCGATGCGGAGGTGTGGGAGCTCGCGCGGCAGCGCTACGGAGCGGGACGGGGCGGGGCGGCTGGCTCACGCGCGGGTGAGACACACGGAGCGGCGCACGAGCGGACGGTCGGTGGCGAGGCTTGCTGCATGCGGCGGCGAGGGACAGCGCTGGTAGGGATCAGGACAGGAAAGAAGACAAGAACGAGCTAGTTGCGAGAAAGGGAAAGGGATAGGGTGTTTTCTGAAAAATGGCCCTGACGTTGTAGATTTTGGACCTTTGGTGTGCATCAGCAATGGACCAGGTACCCAGATAGTCGTTTTGATAGTTCGAGTACCTAGATGGTAGGGGTCCAATAGTTTGAATACCTTGGGTGCATTTTGCTCAAAACAAAATGTCCCTATAAGTTATACCTTGCCTTGATCCCATTTTGCTTTTCCATCAACCGCCAAGTCACCGAATGACATGGTCCACTCTATGACATCATGTAACTCTCTTGGTCCGTCGATCCTCTACCTCACTTGCTTTTCACCGTTGGGTCGGTTCATCGACACCAAGTCTTGCCCAAGCTTCACCATCGCATGGTCCTTCGCTTCAAAGCCTCGACTTGCCCTTCACACTTCCAATCGGTCCATCGAGCCAAATCTCGTCTCGATCTTCACCGACTTGGTTACATGTCTTCATGTCATGTCTCATTCATAATGAGCTCCACGCTTGGCAAGGACAACCTTATCTAAATCAACCACTTAGATCAAAGGTTAGTCCTTAGGTTTTATTAATTATCCAAAACCAAACTAGGGACTTTCAGCAGCCCGTGCCTGGGCTGCACTCTAGGGCCATGGGCCAGCATGGCATGGCCTGTAAAATGTTCAAAGGCCCAATGAAGCCCGATGAAAATCTAGAGCAGCAACAAGACCAATAGACCAAGCAGGCCAAAAAGGCCAAAGGTCCAATGTGCGTCCTCCTCTTAACCTTATCCTCTCCATCCGCCCTCACCTGCGCCGCCAACTACTGCTACTCACCTCCTTCCTCGCCGCCCGATCCACTCACTCAGCCACCCCACTCTGTCTCCCTCACTCCCCATCGCGTCGTGCCATGGTCCGCCTCACGTCGAGTTCATCTCATGAGCTGTGAATGGCAAACCCATCTTGCGTCGCTGCTTCTGCACCGCCGGGCGCTGGCGCACCTCCTCCTCAACCATGCAGCGATGAAGGCCAGCGTCAAGCAGCTGCGGTGGAGCGATGAGTGCGGTGGCCGTCTACCTCTCCCTGCGGCGAGATCTTTGGTGAGTGAGGACGCCGATGACCTGCAAGCGTGCGCAAAGGCGGCCACAACCCACTCCTTCTAGCCCCTGCCTTTATGATGGCTTCTGGTAGGCTTTGGGGCGGCACGGCCCGCAAAATCTGGCGTGCATAACAGGCCCGCACAACACGAAAATGGGCCCATAGGGTCGTGCCTAGGTCAAAGGCTAGGCCCACGTGCCTGGTAGGCATGGCCTGTAGGGCCTTCTCGACCCGTAGACCATCGAGCCAGGCCATTGCCCAACTATAGCAGATTCAATGGTGGTAAAGTTAAATTTTCCCTTAGGGCGTCCACAAGGATGGTCGAAATCGCCAGCTTACTAGGATCAAATGGAGGCTCAGGTTGATGTGGACGCAAGTTCCCGAGGAAAAAGAAATAGACGGGCGACTCGTTCGTCGCTAGCACGGAGCCTGCACGCTCCTTTTTTTACTCCAACTGCCAATCCATGCATGAGGCAAAGAAAGAGAAACACCCTTGATAAATTCTATTGTGTGGTCCTAACTATCAATAACTCCACGTCAGTCATCGATTTTGACAATGCCACTTGATTCACATTGAGAAATGTGCACGTACACATCTCAATATGAAGCTATACTAAGATACGTGCGTGCACACTTCTTAATGCAAATTGACTGGCCCATATGTTAGGAGCATATGCTCCTATGAGAAACGTTCGGTGGTATCTTGAGCCTTGACTGCTTCATGGTGTTAGGAGCATATGCTCCTATGAGAAACGTTCGGTGGTATCTTGAGCCTTGACTGCTTCATCGTCGACCTCGGCCTGGATTCGCTCGAAACGGCACACTGCAGTGCAGTAGTGCCGTACCACCCGTTCTGTTATGCTGCAAACCCCCAGGCCCCGGGCCCCGGGCCCCAGGCAGCCCTCGTCAACATGGCGTCTATCCTCGCTCGACGCCATGTGTAATTTGTGCCTACCCATCGCTCCTCGACATACAAGAACCAGGAACAGGTCGAATCGAAGCAACAGCCAACAAGTGCATGCCTGCGGGCTAGTGATCGTGAACTCAACAGCGCAAATGGCGGCCCTCCAGTCGCAATCGCAATCGTAAGGCGGCCTACCCAACGGGTAGCCCAGCTTAGTTCCACTGATGGGCCTATTAGTACATATGGGCTTAAACCAGTTGCATATTTTTCTGCCCTGAGAAGTACATGCCGCCCGAAGGTTGGCACAAGTGGATGGAATGGGCCGACGTGCCTCCGGTTCTGAAATCCACATAAGTACATGTTGTCAGAATTTCTTCCATTTCAAAAAAAAAAAATCAGAACTTCATCGAGCCATAAATTGTTTGCACATCGACCGGAATAATCGTTCCAGAACACATGCGTTTCTAAAGAAAACTCAAGAGGAGGTTAAAAACCCGCGCGCTGATCTATCTTTTTGTCTATTCAGTGTAGCGCCTCGTGTATGTCGCTTCGATCTGCAACGTGACTATGGCGTCTGACTGTGTTGCCATCGATCCATTGTTGCGTGCTTCCTGTACAACTAGAAGCAAAGCACTAGGGCGTAGAGTATCTATTTACAGCGATCGAGCAACAACAAGGGCCGGCCTGTTTGGTTGCTTGCCCAGTGCCAGACAAGTTTGCGCCTAGAAAGGTCAGGTAGCAATCCAGGCCATTTGTGTCTGGTGGCTGTTGCATGTCACAACATTCAATTCCAGCGAGATGACCGTGGTTACGCTTTGTCCTTTGTGATCTAGTTTCTTTGTACGTATTTCCAGCTAGTTATTTTTCGGTGGCTTAGCTATAGGAACTTTATCATGGTGTCTGTTACAGACATGGCAGCACGATGCACGAGCAACAAACCATCTTTCTGGAGAAACAACCAAAATTGAACGAGGCTACCGCGCCTGCACCTAGCTAGGGTTGGGTGAAGATTGAACAAAGGCAAGGCTGCTGGTTGAGCAGAGGTGACGTGACATTGACACGGGCTCGATCGGCTGGAGCGATGAGGGACAGAAACGATTCGTCACGCGTGCATTTCCTTGCGGTGGTTACAACGGCACTGTCATCTAGTAGCAAAGGGCATCTACTAGGTGATCGAGGACGGACGTGAGGTGAGATACTTTGTGTGCATCGAGTCAGGCTCAGGCATCGTCTCTTGTGATGATGATGATGAGTCGCCTCTGGCTGGTCCAGACCATGGGCAGTCAGAACAATAACATCTGGACTCCTGGGGCTGGGGCTGGGGCCATGGTGGCGATGTGTCATCACAAGAAAATTCTCACAATGCCCACACTGCAAGTGCAAGATATACACTGGTGAAGAATGCAAACAACCTTTAACCTTGTACCAGCTGCATATATGCAGACGACAACAAGACAGAATTGCAAGACAATTAGCAAAACGCCTTGTCCGATTCCTAAGCAACGCAAAGGAATCCAACAAATACATACAGCTGGTCCCTCCTTGGATATATGCTTCTTTGGGGTACCATATCTAATCTTCACACCACATTCTTTATGGGAAAACAATGAATGCGACGATGCCAACAATAATCTAAAAGCTTCAGCCGGAACAATGGCATAAGAGACTGTACACCGAATGAGGATTTAGGAGGAGTTCGAAAGTCCAGCTCACAACAACATTCCTTCTTCCCTCCAAGGCAGGAAAGGCAAAGCACACAAGAGACAGCTAATGATTGGCAACACCTCACCTTCTGCTATTATTTCTTTCACTTTCCTTTGATAAACAATGTATACCAATTTACAGGTTTTCCATCAGGCTACAAATCAAACAATACAAGAACCCACCCCCAGCCGAGCTCACCAACCTAGCAATTTTCCTATATATACATGGGCAGTATAACAGGTGTCTTGACTTTATACCCCCAAAAAAAACATAAGACAGACCTGCAAGTTAGCCTAACCTCTCACCATGTCAGCCCCTAAGCAGCCCCATCCCCATACTTCTGCTATACTTCAAGCCTGACTCGCGTTTTGATCGGCTTTAGCTTCACCCCCATGCTCTCAGGTGACAGGAGATCCGGCGATATACAGAATGGGCTCAGGGGACTGCGCGGGCTGCAGTCCAGCTGGCTAGGCCTGTACAAGCCATACCCCATGAAGAAGTACTCCATTGGTATAAGCATTGCGTGCGGTTGCTCCTCTGTTACAAGGGATCCACACGCTTGAACCTGCAATGCATGCCGATTGCCAGACTTGGTGTTTAGAAACAAGTAATATTTAGATGTTAGAGAGCGTTGAGCTACAAGTAAACATGTACTGGATGATCGTTAGTTACCTCAACTAGAGCACAATATCTCCTGTCGAGCTTCGATGTCATGTGAACAGCCTCGGTGTGAAACTGAGAATTCTCACCGACAAAAATCAGGGTTCTACACTGAAGCAGCTTTAGCTGTTCAGTCAAGTCATATCTCCTGAAAATCAATTCAAAGCAATTAAGTATGGTAACTTCGCCTCAATTTGGTATGTTTTTCCACTGCACAATCATCATAATGCTATAGGTCTGAAACATGTACTCACTCATTCATTGTCTGTACAAAGCACCATACATTCATACTCTGCCGCTGATCTAGCAACTACAAGATATAACAGAAGATATTAACACTTAATATATTAAAATAAAATCAGAACAAGTAAATAAAGTGAAAGCTCTGTGGTACTTACGCTTTTACAAGCCTGCACTATGTCTGATTCGGGTAATTCAGAGAATCCTCGCACTTCCTGAGGAGTACAAGATATCATAAGAAAATATTCAAGATCGAGAAAAGAACTGGAAGTTGGATAACATCAAAATAACTCAGCTACCTTGCTGAAGTAGCGCTGAAGTAGGCACTCCTTCACCAACCCACACATCCCATAGTAATACAGAAGATTGGATGTCACCTGAGAATATTACCGTGTTAATAGTCATCTGCTTTTGATAAATATGTAAATCAGACGGTCATAGAGTTATTTGCAGCAAAGCTACCTTACTGTATAACCACTCAGTCCAAGTGGGGCCCTTACATAGAGGTGAAACAAGGATAAGACCCAGTACCCGCTCCCTATACTTTGCCTGAAAAAAGAAGGATAATTCAATAAAACTTTTGATGGACAAGCAATAAATATAACACGCTAATTCTGAAGAAGCACATACCGCAAACAGAGTTAGAATATAGGCACCTGCAGTGACACCAAAGCACATAACAGATCCTAATCTGGAACGAGAAATTTAAACCAGACAACATAAGATTACTCCAGTTTTTTTATATTCTTTTCAGAATTATGAGATAATTTTATAAAGGATTTACCCAAAGAAATCAAGGACATCTGCAACCTGATCTGCCAAGTCGTCAACAGATGGTAGAGGAACATTTGGTGAAATTGGAGCAGCTCCTAACTGCATGGTTCTCAAATGAATGAAAAAAAAAAAGCACTAGTAAGGACATAGAACTACAAAAGCGTAATAACATTATGGACAAACATAGGTTTTATTTCTAATATAATATTACCTCATGTCCTGGGGGGCTAATATGGTAAATGCAAAAATTATGAAGCAGCAGTGAAGCAGCTTCAGGACAGAACAATAGTCCTTGGAAGCAGGACATATCTGACAAGTTATAACAAGGAGACGAGTGTTTAAAAATTACTGGAAAAAATTGCAGGGAGAACTGGTATACTTTAAACAAGTGGGTAGTACTTACGATTTAAACCAATATCTGGATAAGTAACAAGGGCAGGCTTGTCATGGTCACCATACACTGCAACAGATACAGGTCCATGACTCGTTTGTATATGGTGTTCCTGAATAGACAAGAGGTAAAACATGTCAAAAAAGGAGAAAATGCTAGTGAGAATTCCTAAAGAGAACATCCAGCAGGAAGATTGAAATTTCACACATTGTAATTTATGCAAGAAATAAGAAACAGATATTGTTTACAGTTGTAGGCACGCATCCGCGCTGGTCCTAGCAGAAGACATTTCTACCAAATCATCTATTATTTGAGGCGAGTAAATGCACCATGTGGCAGTCCATTGAAGAAGTGGTTGTAGATTATACCATGACCAGCAGTGCATCAATCAAAGTAAAGCAGTTTAAATCCATATAATGCTTAACAGTTAGGCTGTCATGCACTTTCTGTGTCCATAGTTCATAGTACAACTATGCTGTCAGTGGAAGCTTTGGTGGTACAGCCCAGAAACACCATGCAAAGAGAAATGGTCCTTTAAACCCGGTCAAGAAAGAAATTAGGTGACTATTTCCAATACTTCTTTCAGGGGAGCAAACTTTGGCAGTCCCACACTGACGCTTGAAGGCAAGTATTTCTCCCAAATGACGCAAAGGTGATGACTTCATGATGGAAGGATCTCTGTTTTCTGTATATAATAATACTAAAAGGCTGACAAGATGCTAGCAAAGGAGAAGGGGAATATAATAGTTTCATTATGATGATGAAAGTGGTGTTAAAGTGATGGTTCCACAACCGTTGCCTTCTAGGACAGCAAAGAGAAGTGGTACAGAACATAATTCGAACTACAGATGATTCCACAACCATAAAACAAGCAACATATCCAACTATATTTGTCAATCAAGAAAAGAATATGCCAAGACCAGCACAAATTATAGTAGCTTTCTGTCACAGGAAGAGCCAATCGCCACATAAATATTGTACCGAGGAATGGTTTGACCGCCAGCTCACAAGCATACCATTCATGAAAGTTAAAGAAATTCACATCGAAAGGGACTTGTAAACCACAATAAATTTTTTTCACCCCGTTTAATCAGGCACTAGTCCACACAGTCAAAGAGGAACATCTGTCCAAACTGCATGAAGTCTTCCTACGTCAAAACGAGTTTCAGGTAAACTTTTATACTAAAATTAACCAACAGCAAAACAAAAATCACGCCTTCTTTTCTTTCTATTTATCAAGGAATAGAGTAAGTGGTCGATTTCCAAAGCGGTCGGCCGTTTCGCCGATTAAGGAATTCGTCCAGAAAGAACGAAACCACTCCACGGGAGAAGCACCAACCGAGCCCAACCAAACAAATAAAGAACTAGACAGTTTAGGAACCCCTGCTCAAACAAGAGGTAGTACAAGAAAAGTGGTGGTTAGGACACTGAAGCAGCACGCAAGAGCGGCGTCGGCCCAGAATCTTTAGCGCTAAAATCGTGTGACGAAGGGGGGCATAGACGCACACAACACAAGCGATTGAGGAGCTGATTACGTCAACTAACTAGGCAGCCAGGTTGGGCGACAATCAAACGGACAGGCAAGAACCGTCAGGTCCGATGGTCAGGGGGAGAGGATATTGACATGGGAGGAATCCGCCATCCCGCAGTTAAAAGGTAGGCTGCTGCTGCTGCTGTTTCAGCAGCCGACGAAATGCAGCTTCAGGAATCGCGGGACGCAAGAGCAGGAATACACGGCTCGGGCTGCAGTTTTATAAGGGCCATACTATGTAGTAAAAAAAAATATGAATCCTATCCGGGCTTCGTAATCCGAGTGGATAAGGGGCGGGAATCGGTATCCATGAGCAAGAACACAACAAGCCGAAACAACTCGCTGAAGTGACCAAATGCCGCAACAGGAACGGAAGCGCAATGCAACCCAGGAAATCCGATTACAATCAGGGGCCACGAAATTCAGGGGGCCCGATTCCCCGAGTCCGAGACCCAACGCCAGCAAGAGCAGGAGAAAATAAAAAGAATTCCCATGAGAGCGCTGAAACAGCCGAGGAACAGCCAAGAATCGGGGAGGGGAGGAGGAGGAGGTAAGAAGCCGTTGCACGACGGACCTTGCCGCCGAAGGAGATGCGCTCGACGTCGACCGACACGACGGAGCCGCCGGAGTCCCCCATCTCGGGCGCGGGCCGTCCCGCTTGGACGCCGCAGAGAGGAGAGAGATGGCTGGCCCGGCCTGCTCTGCTCAGGCCCGGCCGCTCCTCTTCCTTCCTCCCTCCCTATAAATTGCCTCGTGCGCCCCTCCCTTCCCTCCCCGGCTTCTTCGCCTGCGTTGCCGTCGCTTATAAACGACGGAAGGAAGGAGAGGAGAGGCAGGCGAGCGGGCGGGCGCACAGTTTTTCTCCCTCTCTCTCCTCGGCGGCCCCTTTCTCTCTCCTCCCTCCTCTTCTTCCCTTTGGGGGCGGAGGACTTGCCTTTGGCTGTCCTATATACGCTCCGCCATTCCTGCACTTCCCTATTATTGCAGCGCAGCCCCCAGTTGTTGATTTGATTAATTACTCGCTCCATTTGGCATAGGGTAGGGTAAAACAGTCCACCGTATGTCTGGCTAGTCCATGGATTGTCGCAGGATTACATTGTCCTAGCGAACAAAATTTTGAGAGGCAACAAGAAAATTAGCTATTTGTTATTAGTAATAAAGAATGGTAAGTACTTGATTCGAAAAAAAATGTTAAGTACTTAATCCATGACAAAAAAAAAGATGAAGAACTCACCTGCCGCGTGTCGGCTTTAGGCTTGAGTTTTTCTAGGGTTTTCCATGGCTACCGGCTTAGAAGGGGGTTTTCAGGTTGTCGGGCTGGCGGAACTACCGACTTAGAAGCAGTACAAAAGGTCGCTGGAGTAGAAGAGGTCAGCCGAGTGGTGCATTCGGTAGGGACATCTGCCAAGGAGGTGGAAGAGACTAGGATTGGCGTTGTGGCGGAAGCAACAAGGCACTAGTGGAGCTTGGGGAGTGGTAGAGGCAAGAAAAAGCTTGTGCCAGATCTAAAGAAGAAGAGGCTCGGGTTTCAAGTGATCGTGGTCAAGGGCGACGGCGGAGGAAGTGGAGCTAGGCAGTGTAGGAGTGTGAGAGAAGAAGAAAAGGTGTGTGCGGAAGGAGGAAGAGGAGAAAGCGTGCAAACAAAGTCATCTTGGTCAGCGCATGCAGATGATAGTGCAACCCTCGAAGAATATATTATCTTTTCTTGAGGCTAAATTTAACATATTTGTGATTTATAAAACAACAGTTAATAATAAAACTAAGTGGCACTTAGCCTCTCTTTTTGAAGGGCTTCTGGGTTGTGGATTCGGTACTATTACTGCATTATAACCCAAATAGTCAGCGGAGCTTAAGATTGTAGTCCTACCAGACAATCTCTCAATTAATCTAGATTTTTTGCTACCTATATTCCCCTTGTTAATTAGATGTATTACCGTGATTCAGCACTCGAATGTTTTCGTCACTACAAGAGTACAATTGTGAGGTATCACGACGATTGATGTTAAGTTTTAGTGTTTTCAGTGTCGTGATGGCATTCTAGAGCTACAACACTATATAAAGTAATAAAAACAATACCTAGTATGTCAAAAGAAACAGCTTTGATATAAAGGTGGCAAGAGGTACGATGAGCATGATGGAAGCGAGCCATAGAAGATAAAGAAAATGGATGAGGTGAAAATGTTACTATTTGCTTAAACCTTGTTGGCATGGTAAACAATGGAGAGGAAAGACTATTATTATAAAGTAGAAAATATGTTGTATCTATTGAGTTATACTAGAAATACATGAGCATACGATGGACATATCGGAAATAAGACCTCAAAGTTGAAAAATAGAATGAATTGTGCTACGTTCAGCTGGCTGGGTTCCTTGTTGCAAAACTTGTTAAATTTCTTGACTCGACGTGGATGCTCACATTTGTCTGAAACAAGACAAACATAATATATTATATTTTAAAAAATATATACTAAGATCCTGTTTAGATAAAAAATAATAGTTACTCCCTCCGTCCTAAAAAATCATAATTCAGACTAGCTAATTATTAGCTAAATGCTAACTAACAACTATCTCACTAGTTAGACAAAACCAGATAATAGCTAGCCGCTAATGGATTCAAATATGGTTTAAAGATGCATATACACTTATAAGACACGTGTGTTTCTCCTCTAAGCACAAATAAACGTATGTGTACAGTTAGACACACTCGATTACCATCGAACCATCCTTTGTGGACAGAATCACGTGAAGTTTTCCATTGGCAACATCATTGTTATTGACTTCGGGAACGAATCACACTCAGAGATTAGCGGGGAGATTGGAGGCTAAAACAAGCTACAAAGCCCTAAACGTCGTGTCGCAATTCAAAAACAAGCCAGGGGGTCATTTGTAACTTTCAAAGCAACATTTCCCACGGAGACAGCCTCAGGTGTCGTGTTGAAGTGCAGGCTGGAAGGAAGCACCGACGGTTCGCTCGTTCCCGGCCTAGCCGTGACGCACCACGGGGGGATCGGACTGTTGGGAGCTCGATTTGAACGGTCCAGATGACGCCGCGTGTCCTCCTGGTTCAGAAGCTGCTTTTACCCAGTCACCAGTGGGACACTGGGTCAGCGGCCCCACATGTCACAGAGCACCGTGTGCGACAACGCGCGCATTTCCCACGGCAGGCCCACCAGCCGACGGCTTCTGGACACGTGTCAGGATCCCATTCGTTGCAACACGCGTACGGCCCCATGTCAAGGTGTCGGTAGGGAGCAGCGGGCGGAGACACGTGGGGCACGCACGATCTATCTGGGCCCCATTTGTCTGTGGCACATAACGCGCACGAATGGGCCCGGGGACCCTCTCGAGCTGCTGACTGCATTTAGTGCGTGGAAATGTGGGTTTCCCGAGGGCAAAAACCTTTGATTTTATTCGCTGACAATTTGTGAAAATATTTATATGCACCATAGGGCTTCGTTTAGGGATCCATTGAGAATGACATTTTTGTCCAAAATCTAAATGGGGGCTAATATATACTCCCACCATTTTAATTTATATGTTGTTTGGTTTTTTTTCCTAAATATATTGTTTCTACGATGCATATTTAAGCGCATAGCAAACACTTGTATAATAAAAAATACCAAAATGTCTTATAATCTAAACTGAAGTGTGATTTTTTTCCTTTTACAAATGTAGATACCGAAATAGGATCCAACTCTTTTAGGCTTTGAATACAAAAATAAGTAAGTGATGCTATGATTCATCTCATACTTCATGTAGAAATAACCTCACGTTAAAATCATGTCAATCAAATGCCACATAAAAATCTTATGCAGTACTCCCTCCATTTTTTTTCAATTATAGTTCATCTAAGTTTTGTCCTCGGACAAATAAATCTAATTTTGGATCCTCTTTGGAACACATGATTATCGAGCACATAGGAAAAAAGGGAAAACATAGGATTAGAATGTCCATGCCATTGAAAATCGCACATGAAACTAGAATGCAGGAAAGTTAGTTACGAAAGGTTTGGATTGCATATACACAACATATGAATCCTACGACACAAAGGAAAATAAAACATGAGGTTAAACCTTATGCCTATTTTTCTCCAAAAATACCTAAAAAGAATGTAATCTAGCACAGTATTAAGTCAAAGTATCTTAACTAGCTATATATGAAATACCATCTATATTTATGATATACAATAAATATCACTAGATATATATTTTACTTATTTCATGTCAAAATATTAATATTTTTATTTATAGATTTGGTCAAACTTTAGACAGTTTAAGAATGCACAGTGAATTGCATTCTTTACTGGCCAAAGGTAATACTATATTTTTTGACTTCTGCTACAAGTTGTAGATAGATTAAAATCAAAAAATAAGAAACAAAATATATATCAAAAGCTACTCCTTTCATTCCAAATTATAGATCACTTTGACTTTTTTTGGTGCACGCATTTTGCTATGTATCTAGATATATTATTTATCTAGGTATATAACACAATAAAAAATTAAAGTGGACATAATTTGGAAGAGAGGGAGTATGTTTTAGAAACTTCATCATTACTACCTAAATGTCTTTTGTGCATTTATGTGCGCATATATCTTTCGTGCTTTGTTTGGAATGAGAGATTTCTTGCAAATTATGAGCATTTGTATTGATGTCTACTTGTAAGAAAATCAAGGGCGTGCGTGTATATATCTTGTGTTAGAAACACAGCCTTAGAGAAGAATAGGGCTCATTTAACTTTTTGGGAGCTGTGACTTTTTGAACCGAACAGCAGGGGAGCCCCCTATCTATATTTTTGCTTTTTCATTAAAAGAAATAAATATGTACATGGGGGGTTACAAGGCTACCAGGCCCAAAGTAAAAAAAAAGAGGTTACATAAGCATATTCTCTAACCAAAATTTTAAACTAAGCTGCCTGCTATGCTTGGCCTTGATGCAAACCAGGCCAAGCTCTTCTCTGAAATTTCTTTTCCACAGGGAAAGATTAACCTGTCCATTGTCAAAATGATGTTTCTCATTTTCCATAGAATCCAGCAGGCAGTGATGGTGATTTCTCTGAATATAGATGAACCAAACCTTTGTCTAGCATCGATCACCATGTTAAGAGGTGGCAGGCTTAGTTCCCAAGAAATGCCAATCGAGTTCCAACAGTACTGACTGAAAGAACATTCAAAGAACAATTGAAAACTGGTTTCTTCAATGCCATTGTTGCATAGCACACAGGAGTAATCACCTAGGACCATTGTTTTTCTTCTCAGCATGTTTCTTGTGTTAAGCTGATCTTTCAACAACAGCCAAAAGAAGAATTTGTGAGTCCTCAGATTGCGGGATTTCCAGAGCCAATTAAACAGTGGGGAAGTAGCCGAGTCTCCACACAAAAGCCTGTATGCTTTTTTGCTGCTGAAGCTACCTGAGCCCCCAGTTGTAGTGCCAGGTATCTTTGAGTTCAGCGTTCTAGTCACCCTCTAGTATGATGGCCTCAAGATCATCAAATGCCAGTTGACTGGAGGCAGCTAAAGAGAGAGGTAAAGTGAAATTATTGGCAGTGTCATTTTCAAGAAAAAAACCCGATTGAACACTTTGATTTCCTAGCATAAGAGTACAGCTGTGGAAAACTTTCCATCAGAGCAACCCCAGACCAGGTCTCAGACCAAAAAAGAGATGTCACTCCCTCATGAGGGTTACATTCTGCCAGATTGCTGAAACTATTGAATAGCTTGAGAATGTCTTTCCACCAAAAAGAACCAGTAGGGCACCTGGCTTGAGGTGGGGTCTGAGTGTTGGAGTAGAGTTTGGATCATGTCAAATTGACCCTGGGGATGTCTGCCTTATTATAAAATTTGTCCAAATGTTTTATGAGTAGGGCATTGTTCTCGCTTTTGAGATCAATGATTCCAAGTGCCCCCTGAATTTTGGGTTTACAGGCCTCCTCCCAAGCCACAAGACATTTACCCTTCTTGTTGATTTCTCCATTGCTCCATAGACAGTGTTTTCCGTATTTGTTTATTTGTTCAATGACTTGTGGTGGCAATTTGAGGCAACACATGTAAAAGGTTGGCAAGGCACTTAGAACTGAGTTAACAAGGATTAGTCTTCCACTATATGACAAAAGTTTACTGATTCATGTCATTCTCTTTTCAACTCTGTTGAGCATTGGACTGAATTCAGCAATGGTGGGCTTGGTGGTGCCAAGTGGCAGTCCCAAATAGGTGAAAGGCATTGATCCCATTTGGCATCCAAAGGTTCTAGCCAAATGAGTGGCCCTATCCTGGTCCATGTTAATTGGCACCATTGAAGATTTTCTGAAATTGACATGCAGGTCTGTGCTGTCAGAGAAGCTCCTTCACTTACTTGTGACCAAATCAAAACAAAAACAAAAGAAAAATCGTCGTAGTGGCGCTGAGCATTTCTTACTAGCTCGGTGTGCGGGGTGATTATTAGCCTAACGTACGTCATGCTTCCCTGAGATGAACCACGAATGCTTTTTTAGGGCAAATCAGGGAGTCAGAGAATCGGATTGCCTATAATCTATTAATTTGCATGTGGACCAACCACAAAATACGATTTACGACATATGCGTCCACAGGCGGGCCTGCCTGCGGCCCCACGTGCAACGACCCTAGCTAGGCGCATTTGGAGATGAATCTAGTTGCATTTTTCTATAAAAAACAACACAAAGGAATAATTTGTGACAATTGATTAAAAATCGTTAACTAGTGGTGTTTGGGATGGCAAGACTCCTAAAGGGTTTCTTCGGAAGAGCTGGAGTTGGCTCCGCATCTTATAAAATGTTTGGTAGAGCTCCTTCCCGAGGAATCAGAGCAAGAGTCGTACTAAAAAGGACTCTAAACTAAAGACAACGCTAAAACATAGTAAATCATTTGTGAGCAGAGGGTACCTTTTCCGAAACTAACTAATGTTTGTCGGAAATTATAAACACGTACTCCCTCTCTCTTATCAACATATAAGTGATATTTTAGATCTGTTCTAAGTCAAATTATTTCAAATATAAATCTATATAAAAATATTAATGTTTATGGTACTAAATAAGTGTTATTAGATTTAGCATGAAATATATTTTCGTATTCTACATGTTTGATGATAAATATTGATGTTCTTTTATATAACTATTCTCAAATATGAAATAGTTTGATTTAAGATAAATCTAAAACATCACTTATTTTACGACGAAGGAGGATATAGATGAGTTAACGATCATACGTCATGGTGTGTGGCAGCCTGCGATTAACCCGGGCTGATGTCCGTCCACTCCAACACTAGGCACATGGTCAGTGATATAATTCGTGTAGTTACAACTGATGATGACAGTGTTGTAGTCTGCATGTAAAATGTGAAATGTCATCGATCGACTCAGATCTTTGCCGTCGCCGACGCGATCGAATGAGGACTACAGTAATGTACGTTGTAACGCATATTGACCGGACCCGGATATATATACACTTCTTGCTGGATCCGGGTGGCACTACTGGCTGAGGAGTGGAGCGAGGCTGGGTACTCTACCATCGGCGGCTTTGCCAGTCTGTGGTCGCAACATTCATTTACCATGTAATATCTAGTTTGTGTTATCGTCAGTAGTTAAGATCGCAGTTGGATTTTGAACTGGGCTGCTCGCCATCATCAAATATTACTTATGTTATAGGTCTATTGATCATTCTTGCTTTGATTCCCTGAAACTTGATGGACATACAGCACCTCCAAGTAATGATAAAGGGAAAATCCCGTGCATTTCAAATTCAGACTTCCTGTGCTAGTATGATCGAAATACAGTCCAGAATATGCATCTTTGGTCACCTCCTCCTCCTGGATGGATCAAAGTCAATGTTGATGCTAGCTTTGACCCTATCACGCGACATACATGCTTGGGTTTTGTTGCTAGGAATCATCTAAGTAAAGTGGTTTTCTCAGGTTGGTCTAGTGACCGCTTATGTTCCTAGGCTGAATAAGCCGAATTTCTAGCGGCTTTGACAGGAATTCAGATGGCACTCTCTACCTCTTTGGGACCTATATGGCTAGAATCTGATTGTCTTGCTATTGTTTAGGTGCTCAACAGCTGTATTCCAAATATTTCCCCTAGATGCTTCATCATTGAGCAAGCAAAAGGATTGTTGAGACTTTTTCAAGACTCTAAAGTCACAAAATATCACAGGAGTGCTAATGGAGTGACTCATGCTCTAGGGCAATTTAGCAGGAGAGTGTTTTCCTCTTGTTTTTTGTCTGAAGGTATCCTGACCTGTGCGTCGAAAGCCTTGGACTATGATTGTAATCACGCTCAGGATTGAAATATAAGCTCTTTCCTGTTTTAAAAAAAATGAAATATGGACATATATGCTAGCTCGTGAAAAAATGTATGTGCCTCATATACTTCTTCGTATTGGCTTATTTTGTCGTATTGATTGGATTTGCCATCATCGTTTGGCTTTTATTGTATACGCTTTGCCACTATCGTTTATCCCTAGCCGATACTTGACCGTGTTGGATTCTCTTGCGGACGCTTTGTCATCGATGTCACTCTGCTCCCCTCATATTATGAATGTTTTGTTGTCAAGAGTGCATTGGGCTTTTCCTTTGAGGATACTTTTTCACTCAAGTCGCTATGGTCTTTCTCGATGCTTTGCCACTTATGTTGCTGGATGCCTCTCACAAGCTCAGCACGGTTTTACGACTGATTCTACCTTTCTTATCGCTCCTTTTTTTCTTGCTATTTGTTTTTCCTAAGTCACTTACCACTGGTTT
Organism: Bothriochloa decipiens; assembly: GCA_023333625.1. NCBI lineage: Eukaryota > Viridiplantae > Streptophyta > Magnoliopsida > Poales > Poaceae > Bothriochloa > Bothriochloa decipiens. The sequence goes on from CM041637.1 coordinate 40,141,351, forward strand.
GGTGGTTGTATGGGAGCTCTTTAGCACTTGTGTGTTGTGTCATGTAATTTTTCTTCTTTTTAATGGAACACATATCGACACATTTGTGAGAGAAAAACAGATGCACCTCGATTCAACCCTACCATGCATGGTTTATGTTTACGTGAGTTGTAAACGATGCCATACACTACTTTGTTCTTTCCACGTCGTAGTTCCCCTCCCCCATCCATTCAGCACCAGCTCTTCTTTGTAGCCAAGTGACCCATGCATGCATGATGGATGCATGGCTTCCTTTTGCTTTTGGATAAAACACATGAGCTGCAAATCATTGGGGGTACTACGGTGTACCAGAGACGATGAGGTAGCTGGGGATGGGTGGCACAGGAGAGAGAGGAGATCAAGGACACCCTCTCTTTATTATATTTTTAATACTTTAATCTCTGTCAAAGACTCCAATTTTTTTTCTATTACTCATTTATGCTGCTTTTTTCTTCTTTTAGGTGAGGCAATCTCTTTCGTTAGTTGTTACTGTCACACTTTCTTTTTGAAAGGGGGAAACAAAAGGAAGCAGGGATCGAGAGGGGAAACCAAATGTTGCTTTCATGTATGCTGCAGTTGTGCTCTTGTAGCAAATGTAGTGGAGAAATTAGTTAGACCCATGTGAAAATTAAGATAAGTGGCTGGCCTTGTTAGTTGTTGGCTGATCTATACTGGTATTCTATGTTTGCAAATAAGTAGTTTTTTTTTAGATAATGTGCCAATAAGTAGTTAACTGCATTTCATATACGTGATCTACTTGATGGAGTTCTCCTCAAGTTTGGTCCATTTGACAAGGCATTAGTGATTTCATTATCAAAGAATCTTCAAATTTAGGGCATATATATTAGCTAGTCAAGCTGATCAGCAAATATATTTTGATGAGGAGTCGGCGAGGTTCTACTCAATTTTGCTTGCACTGTAAGGTGACAGGAACTGCTGGGTTGCCAGCCTATCCGAAAATGACGGTGGTTCATATAGAATTTTTTTTTAAAAAAAATTACTAATAACTTGTTCTTTCTTTTTGTAGTTTTTTTTCAAAAAAGGTAACAATTGTTTTTTTGGCAGTTAGGAAATAAATCAGATCAAACTGAATATCTAGGTTTCCAAGCGTGATCATAACACTATTCTCTACTTTAAGTTTTGATGAAGATTGAACACGTGGAGATGATGAACTTCAAGTAAAATCTAGTATTTCTTTTTTTTTTCAAAATTAAAAATGCAAGGCAGCTGGCCATTACACGTCGTAAACGAGGGTGTTATTTAAGCTACTATCAATAACATCAATACTATGTCATTACCTACTGCAGGTTAAAACATCCACTTCTCATGTCACAATCCCCACATGGAGCAGGAAGACTAGCAAAGTGCAATTTTATTATTTTAGTACAACAAACTGAATTTTAGCAAAGCATCACCACATATGCCTGTAAAATTCATATTTTTTGTTCTTGCCTAATAACTGATGCGAAAGCAATATGATTTGGACTAACATATTAGCATAGGAAGAAAAAAAAAATTCAGTCCTTATAGTTGATGTCCACTTCACTAGCTTGTCAACACATGAAAAAAGATCAAACAAGATGTAGATTTGTTCTCAACAACAAAAGGATTTAGAAACCACGATTTGCGGCGAGAAATGGACTTGTCATTAGAATACATCAAGCGCCATGCCCTACTAACACTTATCCAGTGAACAACTTGAACTCTCTGTTTTCTGCAAAACTGCACACGTACGTACACATGTGCATATATACAAGTTGTTGTGGTCAAGCCGTCGAATAGGAGTTGAATTATGTGATGAATATGGTGTTTGGCCAATTTGGTGGAAAAAGGTTGGTTCGTTACAGAAGAAATCAACCAAGGAGGCAGAGAATTAGGAAGTTGTTCACTAGGAGCCAAGAATACAGCTGGAGAGAAAAGCTACATAATTCCGAATCATTTTTGTCCACTGCTGATGGTGTACCTTTCTTTAGCTTGATGTTGATACACACAAGTGCAGCAGGTTACAGTTTACTATGAGACTAGTCATGTTTTTAACCTTTTTTACTCCTCTTTTTTCGAACAAAATCTATGAAAACAGAGAAAATTAAAGTTGTTAAATTGGCGGAACTAACCCGAAGGATAAATAAACTTGAAGATCTTGTCACATTGAACCTTCTATCTGCAAAATAAGAATCCTACATACATACGTACACAATGTAGTATTTGCAGAATTGACGATGATCTTCCAACAATTCTTTTAAGGGTCCTACGAAAAAGACAAGATCATTATATACATTGAAAATGGGTTCACCTCACCTCACCAAACCTGGCAACAACCATAACAGAAGAGACCCTACAGTCCTACACTACAATACAAGCAACCAATCTGCAGCAGCCCTGGCTGCTTTCAGGGAAGACCACATGTTTGTGGAGTTGCAGAAAGGACAAGTAACTTGGACCCCAAAAAAAAAAAAGAACAAAACGAAAGTAAAGGACAAGGAACTGTTCTCAACAGCAATTCAAGCCACTGTTCTGCCTTAAGCTTTTGCAGTTCAACATCCACGCTTCAACTTCAACTTCAACTTGCACTTGCTTGGTGCAGGCAACTGCAGAATATACTCTGAAGGAACCATTAACTACACGAAATGTCAGCTGGCAGGGACCCAAAATGTTGACCACTTGGAGAAATTCAAAGTGCAACTAGCTTCTTTAGTTGAATTCAATCAAGGTTGAAATATTTGGGGGTTCTGTTTGTTTGCAACAGGGGCCATCTTCGTTTGGTTTTTGCCTCGGTACGCTTGTGCAGATTTTATGGGTCAAGGAACTGTGGCTAAATTATGGTTAATTTGTGGTGCTCCACACCTTCATAAATCCCATGTGACACTGACAACCGCTTGTGAAGTAAATAAGATTGCTTTCCCAATTTTGGTGGCAGATTACTGTGGAGGATTTGAAAGTAACTGCTGTATGAGGCCCACATGTCATCAATAACTTCCTTTTTTTGTAGTACTCTCTCTGTTTCGAAGTAATTGTATATCTCGTTTCTTGAGTAGCAATCTTTTTTAAGTTTAATCAAATATATACAAAATGTCATGTCCTGTTTTAAGAACAAAAATCAGATGTGCACCATTGTATGCCAAAATCAATTTTTACACATAAAATTGCATCATAAATGAGTAATAGAACAATGTTATTAAATAAAACAAATATATTGTGTTACAAATAGACACAAGGGTCTTACACCAAGCCATCAGGCGCAAGCAAAACACCTAATCTCACAAAGGATCCACATGTGATAAGTAAGTATCGTTGGACTCGTACTCCCTCTGTCTCAAATTGTAAGTCATTCCAAAAATCTTGTAGAGTCAAACCATTTCAAGTTTGACTAAATTATATGATAAGATAATAACATTCATGATGTCAACTAAGCATTATTAGATTCTTCATCGGTTGTATATTCATAATATTACCTACTTGATGTTAAAAATCTTTATATTTTCTATAATTTTGGTCAAACTCAAGATGTATTGACTTTCTAAGATTTTTGAAATGACTTACAATTTAGAACGGAGGGAGTAGATTTTTGTTAAGAAACATATATTAGGAGATGGTATTTGATATAAATCTAGTCAAACTTTAAACAATTTTACTCCTCGAACAGTTAGATGTGTAGTTGTCTTAAGATGGAGGGTAGAATGTTGGTCAGTGCAAATTTATATTAAAATAACTTTAGGAGACGAGGCCGAGTATGGTTTCGAGAATGATGGTTGCGACGAGTGACAGGTTTACATCACATGCTCAAGAAGACTAGGGCATTTCTATTCATATAGACGATGCAAGGGAAAAAGCATGTATTTGGTATTCATGCTGTATAACTTCGGCAGTTAGGCGCAATCTGGAGAAGCAATTGATAGCAAAATGTTGGCTGAGACTACCACAATTTTGGCTGAGACTAGCACAATTTACCTTATTATATGGATTTCTGACACAGTAATCATATTGCCTTTAGTCATGACTAAATTGGGAGCCTAGATGCTTTTTAAGTAAAGTCTTACAATTTTCAAGTCGTGTGAATTTTCATCTTGTCTGTCGGCCCATCGACACAGCTGAGCTCTTCCAGTTGGGCTGCTATTAGGTTTCTCAGTGAAACAGAAACATGTTTTTTGTCCAGTCTCCTTCAGGCCCAGGATCAAAAAAAAAACTCTTCAGGCCCAGGATGAGCTAATTCCAAGGCATTTGAAACTCTCAAGAAAAAGAACAAGGCATTTGAATAGCTAAACGTTTTCTCATCTATCATAACCACATAACAGAGCTTACAAATTAACTAGCGCATGCAATGTTTTCCAGCCTTAATGGTTATTGATCATCAATCCAACACCTCAGCCTCACTATTTATTGAATATAAGAATCTAGATCGAATTTGGTTCAACTTGGGATATCGATTGAGCATGGACAAAGTTATAATTCTTTGGATTTGCCATTTCTATTCTCTGCTGCAAGTTGAAGTCGGCAGAGGCCATGGAGCGCCAGCCATTACAGCCTCGATCTCCCAGGTCTCACGAGGGCAGTTTGTGAGGTTCCGACATCCTTGAGCCGTCACATACTACAAAAGGAGAAGACCACGGTTAGTGTGCAAAAGGAAGAGGATGAACACTTTATGTAATGCGGAATTGAAGTGAGCAGAAACTAAGTAAACAAAAATGAAAACTCAAGAATATCATGCTGCTCTTCAACCCATCATGCCATTACCATAATGTGAGATACAAGATCCCTTGAAACAATTGTCTAAGTATGATCACTGGTCAGATCCATAAGACCATAACCCTGATGCGAACTACTTTGATTAACTATAAGAGAACTAAATGGAACCGGTTGTAATAGCCAAATGTATCTTTTTACTGTTCAACTAACAGAAGTACCTTTTTTATTTTAATGTAATCCTTGACATAGCACAAAAACAATGCAAGGTTGCTTGCTCGAAAAGGATTACCAATATGTGAACACAAATTATATTAGTTTTGTGTTTCCTATATTCAAGGTGTTCCAGGTAGGTTTATGCTGCTGCAAAAAGACATATAGTGGAATAACCATCAAAAGGGGTAACAAGGACATACCACATCACTTTCAATGCGAACGCCACCAAAGCTTTTATACTTTTCAACCTCTTGCCAGTTGAAGAACTTTGAGGAAACTGGATCATCCCTTGTTTTAGTCAGCAAAGCATCAATGAAATAGCAGCCTGGCTCCACTGTGATGACCTGATCAAGATCACAGAAGCTCAAATATTTCATAGTAGTGTACTAAGAAGAAGGTACGAGCATGGTCAGCACTGGTTGCTGTGGCTGCTGCTGCTGCTGCTGCAGCTGCAATTCTCCCTCACAAAAGTATCGTAGCAGCAACAGCAACAGCTGCAGCAGAAAGACTATTTTCTTGAGCAGCAAACAGCTGCAGAAGAAAGACTGTTTTCTTGAGCAGCAACAACTCCAACAGTTCCTTTTTTTTCCATCAATGAAGGTAAGCATACCAAATGATGTCACTTATCAGATATTTGCACGCACAAAGGGAAGGGCTTTTACCTAGTTACTTTTTAATATTATCAATTCAAACTTTCTATATTGTCTCAAAAAAAAATTCAAACTTTCTATTAGGCTGCTATTTCACAAACATGAGACAGCCCCAAGCACAATGGATACCTATGACCTCATGATTGTTTGTCAAGAATTGAACATGAGAAATTGATGAATCATATAGTCAGGTGATGATAAGTCAAATGTGTGTGATGTACAAAGAGCAGAGCAGAATACATAAATAATTGGCAAGCGGGGAAGGGGGGTCGTCTAGGAAGCAATGAGACAGTGGTATCATAGTTTTCTCAATCATGAATTCATGACAAGGCATATAAATGTAGCAGCATTCTGCTATTTCTCTTTACTGCTAGATGTTAAATTTATGGCACAAGTAAACTAACCATTCCTTCTTTCAGTTCTCTTGTGGTCCGCAAGGAGCTCAGTCCTGGATCCTTGGGCCTCTCCAGTCCCTAAATCAGGAACAAGTGTTACTCTCAATTGAAAGCAGCAAATAAATGTATACTGGAAACAGTGTAATAGTCTATGAAGAGTGTACAGACCTCAGGGTAGCCTCCTGGATCATGGGTGTCAATCCCAAGTAAGTGGCCAAGACCATGAGGCATGAAAACAGCCCCTAACCTTTGAGCCATCATATCATCAACATCCCTGTAGAAAAATGGTTTTCAAGTGGAACAGTAGTCAGAAAAATAGATTCATGGGTTGAAGTTTGGTAGTCACTGTGAAAAGTGACGCACCCTAGGAGAATTTGTTCCTTCCTGAGAGATTCAAGTATTGCCCGTTCTGCTAATCTGCAAGAGAGAGAGAGAGAGAGATGGACTATGCTTTGAACCATATAGAAGAAAACAATGCAATCTGGGTAAATAAGCTACTACATTAAGGGGTTGTTTGGATATAGTCTGTTTAGCGGAAATCATCATCCTTAAAACTCGATTTTGCCTAACTACCACTAGATCTCCGTTTGGATAGCACACCAGAACCAGGTACACAAAAATCTGATTTTCCGTAAAACTAGAAAACTGTGTTTTATCAAAATCGAATGTGACTCGTTTTAACAAAACCGGTGCTGAAACATCGTGCTCACACACACATGCCGCTGGCTGTAGAATCAAGATCGTACAACAGAAGGTCATGTGCTGCCTTCATTCAGTTGAGTGTTGAGGTGCCATTGCTCATCGTAAAATTGTGAAAAATGACACAGAAAGACATAAGTTCAAGGCATTCGGTTTATTATATCCAAACAGAGAATTATATAAACACATGGTTCACCGAGTAACAGCCTTAAATTCATTTTACTAAAAAAACTCTCCTAAAACATGTTTTGCAAAAAATGGTCTTTTATTTTTGAGATCCAAACAACCACTAAGCCAATGTGATCTGGGTAAATAAGCTACTTCAGAAGCTGGAGTACGCTCAACAATGGAACAAGGCGTGGAGGTGCTCAAGATGGTGGCACTGAACTTTCACCAGCAGATCTGCGTGGAAGGAGGCTGGATGAACAGAACATTGTCAACTAAGTAGCTTCTGCAGTTGGTGATGCTGTGAAAGTGTTAATATCGTTAGTCATTACATCCTGTGTGTGCTGTGAGCGTTGGCTGATGGGGCATATAGCCACTCTTAAGTCACTCTAGTGTGGAGTAGTTTCTAGATTCCATTTGCTTTTGGCTTCAATGGATGCGTGCGCCTGCTCGCGATGTCTAACTTGCCTGCAATATTGTTAGACCTTTTTGCTGGGCTCACATTCTAAGCCTGGGTGCTTTAGTTGTCCGGGTGTCATATGCGGTTTCTGCAGTGTCGTATCTTGAACTGATAAACATCGTTGTGTTGCTGATTAGTAATGAAATTAGGGTACCCCATCATGGGGAGAAAAACATTAAGCCAAGGTCCTGAAAATGCTTTAAAATAGATCTAAGCTGATAACAGTCACATTAAGCATCCAAAAAGGCAGGCCATTTACGAATAGTAATGCCATGATCCAGGAATGTGTGCAGCAAGGAGCAGCAGACGGTGGTGCAGGTGCAGCTGCTCCCCTTGGTGAGGTCAGGCTGCTTGGATTCAGGGGCATCTAAAGTATGCCGACAAGTAAATAGTCTATGCTAAATAGATGCATCGTGCAAAAAAAAATGACTCCAGGAATAATTTGGGGTTTGTTTTAAATTGTATATCTGTTATGTTTCAATAACACATTCTTACTTGTGCATATCCATCCAATTAACTTCAGGCCGCATGTGTGATATAACAGCATTATGAGCCTTAAGCACAGCCTGTAGAAAATGTAAATTGCTTTAGATAAAGAATGGTTGTAGAACGAGCTCAAAAAGAACAAAGACGGTAACATGTGTTTCTAAGTACCATAGAACAAACAGATTAAATAAAATAGATTTTTACAATAGGCACTTACATTGTATATTATTGTCTGACTGCTGTTGAATTTCCCATTTATCTGAAAGCATATAAATTCATTAGATGAAATTATTAAACAAATGTTGTAGTAAGACATGATAAACAAAACCATGTTAGTTTAAATCAAGGGCTGTATAAATGAAAGCTCTAATCTAGATCAAAAAAACATGTCACAAACAAAGGATTAAAGTGAAAGATCTGTGCCTCTGACAGATGCCAGCAGCATTATAATCCTCAAGCAAATGATTAAAATAAAAGAAAATAAACCTGGTAGAACCCAGTTGAACCTATAAAAATGAAATTCATAACAAGCTTGATTTTTCTCAGTACCAATAATCTGATGACAAAGAACAGAAAAACAAACATATAAAGGTAGAGAAAAGGAGTGCTAGTAATAGAAAAAAAAGGACGCTACTGAAATTTGTTGTTGAGCAACCATACTCCATGGAATAACAGTAGGGGGAAAAGCGCTCTATGTGATGTGATAACAAAAGACTACAGACTCGTACAGAAGGGAAACAGAAACACCTGTCCTGTAGTCTCAAGAAGCGACACTATAAACAATTGGTTTATAACATGCATACATTTAAACAGGTAGAAAGGCTTAGATAAACATATAATAGAAGCCATTCCAGGCATTGTACCACTGAAAGGACCTCTCTTCTATATGTTTAATTCAAGATCTAAGACCATGTAAAAAAACATGGTAGGTGCCCCCTATGCCCTACCATTTGATCTTATAATAAAAACTACATCCTGAAGCTGATGACACATATAAAACTGTTTTGAGCAAAACAGGAAAAAAAAAACAATGCAGTGGTGTCATTTCTTTTAACAGTGGAAAAAGGAACAAACAAGTCCGAATAGTAGACACTGAAATTTGGAGCACTTAGATGTCTGATCTTCGAAGTACTTACAGGGTATGAGCATGTGATATCAGATCCATAGAAATGGTACTCAGCTCCCATATCCATTAGTGCCATGTCTCCATCATTCAAAGTCTGAAAACATTTGAGACAAACAGACAGCATGTACTAAAGAGCAAACGTGGAAGCTTAAGCTACAAGAGGGAACACAAATTTCCCTCAAAAAAGAAAAGCACATGCACTGTCACACAAATAAAAGGAGCGGTGAACAGCATATCATCCAACAGTCACACAAGCAGCTTCAATTGTTTAGATACCTTTTGTAGGATTTTATCTTGTAACCTCACTAACCTACACAGGATCAAGTTGTCACTTAGCCATAGCTTTTTTGTTTGACTGAATAACCTGTTGAAAAGTTCTGTTGCGTTTCTAGATGCTTTTTATTTATTTATTTATTTATTTACATGTATTTATGTATTAATACTGCGGGGGTCCTCTACTGTATTTCCCTAAAAACATTTGGTGTAAGTTCAAGATCTGACATTGTAGTAGCTTTCTCGTGCTCTTTTGGGACATCATTACATGTAAATTGGACCACGTTAATAGGAAAAATATTGTCATTAATACATTTGATATTGATACCTCCCAAGCTGCAAAACCTACATTCAAAGGTTTCCTAACCTTTCCATTGCCATGCATATGTTCGTGTCAAGAGCTGTCTGAAAATGAACATATATTTTCTACAATGGTATATTAAAAACATAGGGTATCAATTAAGCTAAATGTCAACCAAGTTACTTTCCTTGTATTATTGCTTGAAGTACTCAACTACCCCAATAAGTTCTATGAGCATAGATAAGTATATATCAAGTAGGGAAGAGAAAATTGCTCCATGGTACTTAACACATAACAGCTAGTGAAGAGAAAGTAAACTATGTTGCTTGGATTGGATTCAAACAAACACCAGCTCAAGTAGATGTTGGGATTATAAAAATTCCAAAATCCAAGGTATTTGAGTGTTTGAAGGATTAAGTTTCATTTTCAGGTTAGGAAAAGAAAATGCAACTCAACTCCAGGTTAAAAAAAGTCATAAAAGATCAAGTACCCTCCTACCCGGTCATTTGGAGCTGCCGCATGTCCATAATGTAGAACAGCACTGCAAAGGGCAGAACAATTATATGTACCAGATAGTCCAACAAACACAAATGTAGCAAAATTCTGTGTGTAAAGATTTGTCTTCTAATCCTGAAAGCCAAAGTTCCAGTTTCCAAGATAACAGACTCAAGGCAGATCGAGACGAATGTCACATAATTTATTTCTGACAGAAAGTAATATCATACAGAACTTTACATGTTCCCTTGAATAATTCAGCAAATTAAGACAGATACCCCACTTAATAAGTGACCACTAAAAAGAGACACCACATTTTCCAAAGAAAAAGAAAGGAGAATTTGCTGAAATTTTATTAATTGATTGATAATGTTAAAATGGATTTTTATGAAAAAAAGGCTATATGTGATCAGTAGAAATCTGTGGTCTTGAACAGGATGAAGAAATTGCTATCTGAGCTATAAACAAAAATAGCAAATGAAACAATAACAGACAGTGTTCTAAGATTTGATGGTCCATGCACAACCATTTTCCATAGTAGTTAAGAACAATGTTGTGCATTCATAGACAGTGTTCTGTAAAGCCACATTTTACAGACAATGTCATGCATTCTCACCTATTATCTCCAGTAGCACATATACATGTATAAGAACAATGTCGGCAACCTCCATACATATAAACATGGTGAAGGAAGATACTTTCTAACTGATATTCCTTCATGCCTGGCCTTGCTTGTCTCATAACCTGGTAAGCGAAAGGGAAATTAGATCCATTTAGTCTCTGTAGAAAACAGTAACTTTCTAATGTGTTTGGTAATCATAATACTCAAAGTATAGCCTAGGGGATGGTGAGATAGTACTTCCCTTGCTTGCGTGAGTGGTTGCACTGATGAAAATTTCTGTGCAAAGGAAAGTTAAAACCTGGTGCCATAAGGTGGCCAGATGTTTTAAATTATTTTAGACCTTGTAACAGAACATTACTAATAGTTGTTTTACTTATTCAGTAACCCAATTAATATCTTTAGGGCTCCTTTGGATACACCCATTCCCCATGGGGATTGGAGGGGATTGAGGGGGGAATGAACTAATTTCCACCTCGATCCCCTCCAATCCCCATGGGGTATGATAGATCCAAATGAGCCTTATTGTACTTCCACAACCCAGGGAGATAAGAAAAGGAATAGCAACTCTTGGACCAAGACTAGCCTAAACGCCATCGAATTCCAACTTTTTTTTTCCAAAGAAGTGCTCCATTGGGGAAAAAAGTGGAGCTAGGCAGCACCTAAGGCTCTAGCTGGAGCAAACATTTATTCTAGGTGTTTTTCCCATATTCTCCCCTTTTCAATGTAAATATTCCAAAGGTGTAACAACCTAGAAACATTGCCTAGATGCAATCTAAACACCAATGATGGTGAAATAAAAGATTAGATAGGAATTTTTATTATACCTCAATGTGAGCTTCAGAACTGACATCATTAGCATACTGGATGAGAGCAAGCTCCAGATCAGATTTAATCACACGGCATTCGGTTAAAATTGGATGAAGTGTACTTAAATCGGTATCAAACTTCTCAATCCCCTAGCATGAAATACAAACATTGTAAATCAAATGCACAAAATCATAAGATAAAGTGCAAGAGATGAATTATCTTGATAATTAAAGACATCTAACAGATAACACAATATGTATCTCATTAAAAAATATAGTTTTGATAAATTCTGAAAAAAAAAAGATACAAGTAATGCATGAAAAGAAAAGGAATGTATGTTCTCTAACACTTAAAAGGTACTTCATGCACCTCAAAACTAGCAGGCTTTGAGAAATTTCCAGAGTCAGTATTCCTCCCATGTAGCAGAAACAGAAGAGGCTTTCCATGGTCCCCGAAACGATCTTGCACAACCTGTGCAATCTCATCAACATAGAAGACCATATCGACCTTATATTTATCCTGCACACATTCGTGAAAGAAAATATTACACTAAGTCAGAGTGTAGCATAACTAACAAAGAATGAAATACTCAGAAGATGAAATACCCTGAAGTACAACAAAGGTTGTATTTCACCCATCCAAACAGCATAGTCAGCTGGCAATCTTGGAGCGAACAAGATTGACTGTCCAGAGGCGATGTCCTTTGACAACAATCAAAAGAAAAATCAGCACACGACAAGCAGAAAAAGGAATCATCAACATGACACAACCCTGTGATGAGTATTGTTAATAGGACCAGTTGTCATGTAGTGAATAAGCTGTCAACAAATATAAGCAGTAATAATATCACCAGATTTTCATATATTATCAGCCCTATAGTTTTTTTTTTTTGAGGAAATCAGCCCTATAGTTAAACAGGCCCTGAGTGCTGAAAGCCTGGTTTGCTGCTGTATTGACTGAAACAGGATCCACCTATATTTAGCGAAATGGGGTGAAACAGAAGTAACAAGTAAGAGAGCTCACAACTGCGCCGTAGAACCCTGGTTCCCGCACTCCAAAGAGATAGGCGAAGTAGCTCTCCTGCCTGCAACATTGGCCGATTGTGTCTCAACATGAACATTCAAAAATTACCGGCAAAGCAAGCACTTAGGTTCAATCTTCAGACGAGTACCTGAAGAGCTCGAGGTGATCGGTGCAGTACCGCGTCTGCTCCTCCCCGCCCTTCATCACACAACGAAGAACCGAAAACAAGTAAGTAGGCGCGACGATCAATCAATCAGATCAGTAAATCCGAGGAGAGAGAAATGAAAAAGGGGAGTGCCGAGTGGGGATGGGACGGACCTGGAGGAGGGCGAGGCCGTGGAGCGGGCGTGCGGAGGCGGAGAGGTGGCCGCGGAGCGCCGCGACGAGGCGGTCGCGGTTGCCGGCGTGGAGCTCCATGGGCACCACCGGCGGGGCGAGGGAGGAAGTCGGGGAGGCCGCCATGGTTGGGAACCGCAGTCCAAAGCTTGGCTGGGGTTGTAATTTATGGAGAGAAAGAGTTTGCGTGGGCCAAGTAACGCAACTCAAGAAAGTAGCGAGCCCAATGAATGGAATTCGAGTTGATTGGGCTACACCATTGTAGGCTTTTCCTTTTTGTTGTAGCTCTGTTCGGCCCAATTGTGTTCTTCTTTTCGATAAAGACACTTAAAAAAGTACCTCACATCTCTCAAGAAAATTATAGAAGCTAGTCTAAAAGATAGAAAAACATTTAAAAAGTACCTCACGTCTCTTAAGAAAAATAAAAGCTAGTATAAAAGATAGACAACAAGAACAAAGTGGCCTCTACAAAATAAAATAAGAGTACATCAAAGGTCAAATTGGTCGCCTTCTTCCTTGGACCGTCTACTGGCTCAGAACTTGACGGTGGCGCTAAAAAGACAATAAAGAAAAGGAACACATACCCAAACAGGGCTCAAAAGTTATTCATCGCTTACAGTGAGATTTAGTACCTATTGAAAGAACATTGGCTAGGCTAGGGGTACCTATTCAACCTTTGTTCATGATTATTAGTCAGTACCTACTCCCTCCATAATTATAAGACCTTGGTTTATGGTAGCGGTATGTTTTCGTGAGCTTGGTATATTACTCTTACTATAAGAGTATAAATCGTATGAGAGGTACCTGAACTATCAGGCACTTCCCATGTAGGTATCCGAGTTTTTAAAACGACTATCCAGATATCCGAAGTTTCACCGCGACGCACTAGAGTCCAAAGGCAGCCATGTTAGCTTAAATTTTTATAAAAACCCCCTCGAACCTGCGGAGAATTAAAGATCGATGGTAAAACAGTAAATAAGTCATCTTCTAACTTGGGTCATCATCTTCATCTCGATCTGGACATGGCCATGGCAGCCATGCTGCAGCTGCTCGCGCCGGAGAGGGCAGGGCCTCGGCCAGAACCTTGCCGGCTGGCGGCGGCGCAGAGCGCATGCAGCCAGGGCGGCGCCGCGGAGCGAGGCGAGGCCGGCCTGCACGACCGCGCAAGGGTGGCGGCGGCCTGCAATGCCTGCCTGCTGCTCCCGCGTACAGGGCGTTCGACGGGTGATGGAGGCGCGAGGAGGGGCGACGACGAGGCCGTGCGTCGGGCGTAGGCGGAGGCCAGAGGCGTTGGGTGGCCGAGAACGGTGAAGAACGTGGCCAGCCATGGACGACCTCGCCGGAAAACCTTGTCGGAGACGAAGAAACGGATGAGAAACAGTCAAGCGATGATGGATTCGCCAAAAGGAATGCACAACGGCGTAGAGAATGACGAGGGCTCTCTTTTCCGGCGAGGTCTTCCATGGAGGCTTTCTTCATCGTCTCCGGCCGCACCTAGCGCCGTGCGCCGCCTTCCGGCGGGGTCCCACCCGCGGGTTCGTCCCACACCGCCGCCGCCAGGGCCTACGGCCCCGCGCTCGTCGCACCTCGCGCGCGTGTGCATGCTCGAGTCGAGCAGGGCCGCCGCCGGCCGTTTGGTCCTTGCGCGGGGGCCCCTTACCGTTGTCGCCTGGAGGCAGCCCGGCGGGCTCTGTGCGCGTCTGCACGCCACCGCTGGCCGGCCAAGCCCGGGCCGAGCCCCTTCTCCCTCCCTGCGCGCGAGCAACCGCAGCATGGCTGCCATGGCCATGTCCAGATCGAGACGAAGAAGATGACCCAAGGTAGAAGACGACTTATTTACAGTTTTGCCATCGATCTTTAATTCTCCGCAGGGAGGTGAGGAACAGATTTTTCGAGGGGGGTTTTTGCAAAAAATTAGGCTGACGTGGCTGCCTTTGGACCCGTGGTGCGCCGCGGTGAAAGTTCGGATACCTGGATAGTCGTTTTGAAAGTTCAGGTATATACATACGAAGTGTCTAATAGTTCAAGTACCTCCCATACAATTTACTCTTATTATAATATGTCCTCTTTCAAAAATCCTTATGTCCGTCACTGAATCCAGTACATGAGCCGTCTTGCCACAATCATCGACTGGTACTTATTTAACATCAAATTTTGCCGTCTTGGCCTCATGTGTGATCGACTCATTCATCATTTCTTTACCAAACTGTCTTTATATGTGTGACAACAAATTGATCATTACACTTCACCCATGTCAGCTACTCATTCCTTTACCAAACTGTCTTGGGTGTGAAACACACCTTGCTCAAGCTTTGGCGGCAGATGTAAGCAACCTTTGGAAATTATCCGATATAGTCCCCATGTTTGACAAAAAAGATAAAAAAAAAATGATATGACACCAAATTTTGTTTTGATTCATAACCTTGGCTGCTAGGCTTTGACCTCGTCACCCTTATCTGAAGAGACCGAGACCTTTGACATTGCTGCTCTTGTTATTAACACTGCTATAGTAGTTAACCTAGACTTCTGTGAGAGTATTCAATCACATTCTCATATCTTTAGTACATCCATTGATCAATTCTATTGGCCTGACCAATGCGATGAGATCGTGACCCAGCACACATAGCAAACTAAAACTCCAATTTCTAGGTACATTACTTTTGCTATGAACTAGACGTGCATAGCAAAAGCTATGTACCTTGAAAGGGTAAAACGGCACATAACGTGGTACTATAACTGACTGTTTTAATTCCACAAAGGGAAATTCACGATCAACAATTGCTTTCTTTAATAAATATAGTATGCAAACCTCGAACGAACTTTTTTCCGCCCAAAAATTAAGAAATTTAAATTAGACTTAGATTCAGAACGATCACCAAAACCAGACATTCATGCAAATTGAACCTTTTATATGATCTGAAACCAAATTTTCATCCACAACCATCACCAGCTGATGTGGGCATAGAAACCTGCGACAGTTGTACAGCACATACAATAACCAAGGTAAAATGAGACTCAGAATACATATAGATGGGCAGGTATCTGTCCAGAGTCCAGACGGGTAGGCACCCATTGGGTCCAAAGTAACCACACAATGACACAAGCACATATATCACCAGTCCGAACATATGTGCAGCCATAAAAAACAGTAAAGTACTAATCAATAGCTAGGAAATAGCAATTCAAAGAGTCAAACAACAGGCAAAAAGATACAACTATGCGTAATATTAAGCAACAGTGTGGATGAAACCACATAACAGAGGCTTGAAAAATGTTTGCTCCCAATCAGCTGATGAACCTCAAGTTTCTGCAGATGTTTGAGCACCCCCAACGTTGTCAGGAGCTGGCACAGATGTTATTCCAGGGGCCGCAGCAGGGGCAGCAGACTGATCCTGGGATGCAGCAGCAGCTGTTGTTTCAGTAGAGTAGGCTGGAGGCTGCCCATAGCTTCCACTACCATAAGCATCGCCATAAGATTGCTGCTGGCCATAGCCGGGGTGGCTTGCAGGGGGTGCACCAGGGTAAGCTGGTGGTGCACCATAAGCAGGTTGGCTGTAACCATACTGCCCGTAAGCACCCTGAGCAGATCCAGGAGGTGGAGCCTGTCCATAAGGTGAAGATGCAGGAGGTTTCTGGCCCTGTGGAGAAGGCTGCCCATAAGAGCCCTGACCATATCCACCTTGCTGTGGCGGTTGGGTGCCATAGCCAGACTGGGGTGGTGGAGCACCATATCCAGATGGAGCTGAACCTTGGGCTGGGTAGCTTGCTGCAGCACTAGTAGGCGGTTGGCTGGCATAGCCAGGGTGGCTTCCAGCAGCTGGGGTTGAAGTTTGCTGCCCTGGAGATGCCTGACTGGACCCACCAGGACCACCATAGCTGGGTGCAGACCCATCTTGGGTCGAGTTTGCAGCTGATCCATAAGCAGATGCACCATAGCCCTGCTGGTCATAACCAGTCTGCTGAGAGTAGCCCTGCTGCTGCCCTTGGGTCTGGTAACCAGAGTAGCCATCATGTCCATATGCTTGCTGCCCACCACTCTGCTGAGTGTAGGTAGAATCATATCCTTGTGAAGCATACGTCGAAGGCTGGCCATAATTGTAGCTAGTGGCATCAGTAGAAGCAGCAGTTCCGGGGGCAGATTGTTGTTGTTGAGGTTGCTGCTGCTGGCTATAATAATCATACCCAGTACCAGGGGGGGTTGTATGAGACTGCTGGTTTTGAGACTGATCCCACCCAGTCTGATAGCCACCAGATGTTGGGGGATAACTACCATAAGGTTGCTGAGGTGCCCCGTACTGTGGCGGTGCCCCAGGGTAAGCCCCAGGCTGCATATAACCATAGCCAGGCTGCTGCGGTGGCCCAGAAGGCGGGCCCCAGTTTGACTGAGGACGAGGAGGACGATAGCCCTGCTGAGAATAGCCACCAGACATTGGATTCCTGGCACGATTCTGCAAAAATATAGTTTGCACATCTGTATATGTATACAACAAAAGGGCATAGAGCACAGAATAGAAAAAAAAAATAGCAGTGCAATAGCAGACATACAAAAGCACAAGACATATTGCAGATAAATTCCATAACCACCAAGAAAAATGGAAGGAGCAACTCACCGATCAAGATCGTCAAGCTAGCGATGCCCATCTACCGTTGCCCATGTGCAAAACTATGGGGGCTAATGAAGATTGGACAGCTAGACGAATATATACATACATATATATGTTGAATAGCAATACTATGGAATAGAGTTTCAATAGATGTCGAAAGATATATATGAAGGTGCTTCCAATACCATCTAAAAGATTCAATTCATTGCTAAATGGCAGGATATATAAAAAACATATAGGCTACTTTATTTTCAATAATATCCTCCAAAAAGTTGAAAACATTATTAAACAACATGAAGCATCAAAGGCAGCATTCAAATGATATTATTTAAGCACAAAAGCAGGATTAGACAGCAACCTATGCACAACATGGACTGTATTTGGATCCCAAACTCTAGCCTTTTTTACGTATTTTCCAGTAAAATATTTCTTTTAGTTGCACTATTAACTTTCTCCTTTTCCGATCTATGCATAGTTTAGAGAATATAACTCCTTGATTCTTGGGCTCAACTCTAAAACATGTATTGTGAATCAGAGGCAATAGTAAATGAGAGTACAACGCAAAATCAACCACCAAGTTGTATAGGTGGCGATAATGGATGAACCTTGCCTCCATAATGATCACAAACATCAGACCTAAATATGTGCAACTAGAACAAAGGACCTAAATTGGAGTGCATGACCACCATAAACAACCGAACACCTGGGGACCTGGGGCTGTTTAGAGCATTTCTTCCTCACAAACAAGCCATGAGTAAAGCAATGTATATGTATCCATTGTGCTCCAGAGGAACAGGAGAAGCAGATGAAAATTATGAAATGATACAGATGACAGATACAGCATGTCAGCTCACAGAATCCATAAACCATGTTATTATAAGTGAAAACAGTGTTCTATCCAGTAGGACATTGATATTAAACAGTAACAAACCTGCTCTCCAGGATAGTTTGCAGTCCTCCTGGCAAGCTAATGACACTAATTGGCTCTATGTGGAGAAATAAATAAACAATAGCCACTGAGCAGAACAGGTTGCAACAAGGACTCATTGGTTTTTGCCCAAAATAGTATCATACATGTTCCATGTGACACGATCATAAGAAACTCAAATCAAGGCTTATCAAAACTTTAGCTGCAGTTTCTGTGGAAAACCATTTAACAGGCCTACCACAGTAGCTAATTGATAAAGAACAAGTTAGTTTACAAATAAGTCTCTTCGCCTTGTTATATTTAGGACATGAACCTCGACCAAAATCATTACTAAGTTATGTTCAGAAACAGAGAATAAGACATAACAATCTCCTTGGATGTTGAGGCTGTACCCACGAACAATATGTTCAGACATTGGTTAGTGCAGCAGTGTAATCAATATCAGGCAGCAAAGAAGCAAAATAAACAAGATTTTCAAAAAGAACCAGGGAAAATCATAAAAGATAATAAACAGAATGAACCAGAAGCAACCTAAAAAAGGCAGATAAAAGCACAAGACAGCAAAGCAATTACAGAAGTAATAAGATAAAGAAGGCGGACCTCACTGGTAACCTCAATCACCAGTTGCTTTGCAGATTCAATTTGTTCTGGAGTGCCATCAATATGCACAGTTCTTTCAGTTGAAGTATCACCAGGAGGCAGATGCAGAGGAATAACCTGCACAAAGAATTTGCAAGGACAAGAATACATCGGAACACAGATCAACAGCAAAACAAGTAGACCAAAACGATTTTGAGTATAAATGTACAGCTTGGACCAAATGGAATGTTTGTTATGAATAATGTACTCAAGATAAAATATCAATCATTAGGAAGCAGCATTTAAATTCACTAGGCAAAGTAAAACAAGCAGACAAACAGCCACAAGTAAACTTAATGTAACCTTATTTCTGACAGTTAAGGTAAAACAGGAAGGTGGGTAATAAGATAGCAAACCTGAATATGAGCTCCAGTTTTTTGCTGCATGGACTTTATAGTCTCACCACCCTTCCCAATAACCAGTCCCACCTAAAAAGAAATAGATAAAAATCAGAAGCAGTGGAAAAATAATATTGATGAGGTAATCACCACAATACTGACTGTTGATTGATATAAAATTAACAAACGGACACCCGTGCACATGTCAAAGCTTGTAGCAGCATGATAAAATGTATTTTTCTGGTAAGGCAAACCCTTGTCCAAATAGTACAGCGTGCATACCTTGTTATTCGCAATCTTCATCTGGAATGTCTCACCGCCAGGCTGTGGTGCAGTGTATTTCCGGCCAGACCCAGCACCAGATGACCCAGCATCAGCCTGGATTGCAAGATCAAACATTGTAATATATGAAAAAAATGCAGAACTAAACAAAAAACTGTGAGCATAATATGTAATACCTCTGCCAGAACTTCTTTGATCAACTGTTCAGCTTTGCTTATCTGGTCAGGATTGCCAGAAAGCTCAACTGGCCTTGTCAGTGCACCAGGTTCAGCTTCATGGTCTCTGGTTACTTGAATCTTTGCTCCTGATTGAAGTTGGATATACCTAATAGTTTCCCCAGATTTTCCAATAATAACACCAACCTACAAGTTGACAATGTGCCAGTTGAAAGGAATACAAATATCGCACTGCTGGATACACTTTCTTATACGACTATAAATTCAGTGAGGGAAAACGAAGTGAGCAAAAAGCTTACCCTTCCATTTGGAATTTCGATCTTTTTGCTTGTACCCTGATATCCACCATATGAGGGGTACTGCGGCGATCTGCTCTGAGAAGATAACGGTGGGATAGAAGCCCCATGCCCTGATACAAAAAACACTAGAATTCTGAATCCATTTGCTATTATCCGAATTTATGGCGATTATTGAATTATGAACTTTAGAATAAAAGTTTAAATTTATGTGGGCAACAACTCATGGTAAAGGAAGGGATGCATGTATAAACACAAAAGCAAAAGTTTCACGATATGCTAACTGCACAAATCAAGATTGAATGAATTTAAGACAGCAGATACAATCAGACTCGAGTTAAAACAAGCAAATGAGATGGGATGCAGCACCAGTTCAATTTTGCATTGACGCCAAATATCAATGAATGAGCAGATCAATTGAATCTTATAACTTTAATATCTGAGATAATCCTTGCCAGTCTATCCAGAAAAATGGCATGTTGTGGAAAAAAAAAACTACACAATAATGACTGAATATATGATAAGAAAATTGAACCCCTTCAGATGACAACAGTTTGCGGCTTCTCCTAGACTTCTCCACAAGGTGGAGCGTGTAAATCTATAAAATAATAAGGTGGAGAGTGATGTTTGAAGAGTGATGATTGATGTGTACTTGCATAGTTGCATTGCAGCTTGTTAGAAAAAAAAATAAAAAACCAAACCCTCCACAGATGCATCTCATTGTAACAAGATGATCACAACATGTGGGCTCTCAAAAAAATATTGGCAAATCTAACAATATGAGTGTGCTTCTAAATAGCTCACAGGTGACAGGTTCATTAAACATTAACCA
The DNA here is from genome assembly GCA_023333625.1 of Bothriochloa decipiens. Taxonomy (NCBI): domain Eukaryota; kingdom Viridiplantae; phylum Streptophyta; class Magnoliopsida; order Poales; family Poaceae; genus Bothriochloa; species Bothriochloa decipiens. The sequence goes on from CM041637.1 coordinate 40,162,198, forward strand.
GGTTTGAGCATCCGCAGCTCACGCACATTGATCTATCGATCCATACCCCAAAATCGAATCGTAAACCGAGCAAAGGAAACACGCCAATCCATGTTGACGAGAAGCCGTCCTCCACCACCAAGCACAGACAAACAGATCTCCGCGACCAAGCATACGACAGGTAAGTTCTGCAACTCACCACCACCGGCAGAGGACGAGAAGCCAAGTCCTCCGCCGCCGATGCGGCCACCGCCACCGCTGCCGCCCAGGGAGCCTCCTCCCCCGAAGCCGCCGACGTCATCGTCGCCGTTGTCGACGCGAGGGCGCTTGGCCTCTGCGGCGTTGAAGATCCGCGCCGCGATCTCCTGCGCGCGCTGCTTCGCGAGCTGGATCTCATCGGGAGGCGGCGGCACGCTGTTGTACGACGGGGCGCCGCCAGCGGGCGGCGAGGCAGGCGGCGGGCCAGAAGAGAACCCCGTGCGCCGCGGCGGCGGCGAGGGGTCGTCGTACTTCCGCTTGGAGGAGTAGTGGTCGTCGGCCATGGCGGAGGACGGGTTGCTAGGGTTTGGGTGGCGGCTGCGGGGAGCGTGGACGAAGGGATAAGACGGCCGAAAACCCTAGCAGAGTTGAAGGTGTCGATATATTTGTAGAGCTCTCCCCCGATTTTTATTTTTATTATTTCTCCGAATTGCCACGGTAGTGCACGAAAGAAGTCCCGTTTGGATGTTGAATACAATCGATTTTGAAAATCCTAGAAGAATACAATGTTTGGATTTTGAAAATCGATTTTGGATAGAAATAATTTACTCTGTTTTTTATTCCAGGTTCGAAGTGTATTCATAGCAAGTGTTTGGTTGGGTGACTAACCCTGGCCATGGCTTACTAGGCCAAATTTGGCCTATTTAATGTCTGTAAAGCTTTCAGCATATGGCTAAGGTTAGCAAAAATGCTCCCTTAGCCTGGCTAGAATTGAACGACCAAATCGGTCGTTCTTCTGAAGCCAGGCCAAGGCTAGCCTTTTTGTGTCGTTCGCATTACCTCCTGGTGTTCGCGTGTCCTAGAGCTCACCCACCAGTGATGGCGAAGCCTCCCTCGCAGTCACCGCTCTCATGACGGTACTCTCTCCACTGACAAGCTCCTTGTCCTCTCCCTCCCATCGGAGCCCCCTCTCCTCCTTTCCCACTCGCCAAGTTCGATCTCACCGCCGTCCCCATCTCATCACCGGAGTAGAGCAGGGTGGCGGTTCGCGGCGAGACCGCTGACGGGTCGGGATCCTTTTCGGCTCTTCTGAGAGACGGCGCAGGCGGCGTCCCTTCTGTCATCCTGTTCCCTAAGTGGTGAAGCAGATAGGGAGAGGGAACAAGAGATTGAGGAGCTAATGGACTGGCACCTCGTGAAGAAGCTCGTGGTTGGCCTAGACAAGGAGTCGGCGGAGGCGCAACGACGGCCGACGAGCTCCCGGCGGGAGGCGCTGTCGCTGTACCAAGATCCTCGGGCAACGTGGCTCTTAGCGTGGCCTGACGACCGTGGTTTGCCGTGGCGGAAACTTCTGCGCACCAACACCTGGCGAGAGGTCGAGGAGTTCTGCGGGGAGAGCGACCCGGAGGTGTGTCACGCCTCCTCATCGGCGGCCGCGACGCCGTGCAGCAGACGCTCGACCGCCTCGCTGAGGCCTCACGCCGCCAGATTGGGCATTGGCGCGGGGTGCTTGGCCACGACAATGCACACGAGCAGCTCCACCGCGTCTCCAGTGCGCTCGCCACCACGACGTGTGCCACTCGCCGACAGGCCCCGACTCCTTGGCTAACGCACTCGCTGTGTCAAGAGGCGCCGCGCCTGCCGAGGCTCTGCACAGCTTGATGTCGAGCCGAGCCCGGGTGGTTCGTGGTGGAGATCGACACAATGACCTCAAGTTGTGCTACGCTCTTAACATGTGAAGCTTGATAGTTCCACACACGCGCGCAAACGTGATTGGATTTATTTTTGCCTTGAATAGAGAGATAGGCAAACACAAATCATTGTTGATTTTATTGCCCTGGTGTGTTGCACCGAGGGGCGAGCAAGTACAGGAGAGTATGATGCGAAGGATTTTGACGGAGGTACTCGCCGCCATGGAGGGGTAGAGTTCTCGTTGGTTCCTCATGTTGCACCAGTTGAGCATGCACGTCAACTGCATGATAAAATGTCCTAAAGGAGGTAAACTCACCGGCTCTTGGAAGAGGTGGTTGTATGTAAATCAAGCCAACCAACCAAACACGAACTTATCCTAGCCAGGCTCAGTAGTGCAGACAACCAAACAAACGGGTCTTGGCTTGCTGGAACCAGGCTTAGGCTAGCCTGGCTTAGTTTTGCTAACTAGACTTGTCTAGGAAGTGAACTAAACACACTCATACACGTTACAATGTTTAATCAATATATATGATAGAATATATTGGGTTGAAGCCTGATTTCTCAAACATCTGATAGAATCATCAAAAAACCTTCTATTTAGATCATATTCTAATTGCTTTTGTCAGATTATATAATATAATTCTATTTGAATCCAAACCTTTGTCAGAAAGTTTATTTTGCATATATGCAACTTCAGACATCCCTATTCCCCTTTTGTATTTCATCATGTTAAGTCCAGTTCTTAAAATATTGGGCTTATCGCATATTTGTGGCATCAATCTCCATTGGTGTTGCGGCTACGTTTGAAGTGCTATTTCATCAATATTTAGAATAGACTTCTTGTTTACTCAAGTACGTTACTCAAGCTTACTTTGATAGTATACTTGGAGCTTTTTTATAAGCTTAGTACCCTAGTTAACTACCTTATTTAGGGTGGTTACATCTTGTGTAAGGACCTAGGATGTCACCTAGAGGGGGTGAATAGGCGTTTCTGAAAATCCTAAAACTCACAAACTTGAAATGCGGAAGTTAAATACTAACCAGAACTTCCGGTGGGTTTGGATCGAAACTTCCGGTTAGGACTAGAGCTTCTGGTGCAAACCACCAGAACTTTCGGTGCCTTACTGAGCTATGAAATCATAGTGAAATGTGTTGTGATTTTAGTTTTAATCGTTACCACACCCTCCAAGATATTGTTGATGATGATGTTGAACTCCTCGTGGCTTGGCACCTCTCCAAATCGTAGATCAAGTCCTCCAACTTATGAAAGTAGGGGGTAGAGAGGAGGAACACAAAGAACATAAGAACAAGGGTAGTCAATGGTACCACCACATCAAGACACTATATTTGTTTATCCGAAGTTCGGTTTCCGTCGAAACCTACTCTCCATTGAGGGAACCAAAAATTCATTCTAGAGGATACCACAAAGGTCACTCTAGTTCTAGAGGATACAACGCATGTCACTCTAGCGGGAGTCTTTTCCAACTCCTTATCTTTGGAGATCCCCCTAGAGGATACCATGCAGGTCGTCACTCTACCCGGAATGTATTCCAACTCCTTTTCCTCCTTCACTATATGATTTTTTCCCTTTCGGCGGCAAAATCAAACTGTTACAAACGATCCGAGGCAACCACAAGCTCTAGGGTGCTCTCTGGCGACGCCTAACCGTCTAGGACCGAAGAGTCTAAGAGCAACAAATGTGAATCATGAAATAGACAATATGCTCGAGTGCTCAAGAGGTGGCTTGCTCACAAATTTGAATCTCTCTCAACCCACAAGATGGATTTGTCCATTTGGATCAATCACTCACTAAGAGAGGGTTTGAGAGAGTTAGTGTAACTGCATTAGCCCCCAATGTAGGTTTTGGATAATTAATGACAATCAAATTAGGGACTAACAAGTTTATCTAAGTGAATACGTAGGTGTTAGTCCATTGAAAGATTTGATTGATAATATTTGGCGATACAAGCACCCTAAATTTTATTCGGATGGACGACGAATATATTCAAGAGAGCTCTCAGATTTTATCTTTGCTTGAGTTATAGGAAACGTCGTACTATCAAGAAGGATATAAATTAGGTTGGTAATTCGAGGTCTAAAAGTGCTCATATCGATCTTTAGAGCGTTTGGAGAGACACCATTGCACTAACTGCACTTAGAAAAAGATCTCTTCTTCACCCAACCTGGCCTACCGGTAGTACCGGATAAAATTGATTATAGACCGGTAGTACTGGCCCATTATTTTGGGCCAAGTCGAAAGCTCGAGGTTGCTATTGTTGTACTACTGGTAGTACCGGTCGTAGGACCGGGAGTACCGATGGTTGTCGGTAATATCGGATTAAAATGATTTATAGACCGGGAGTACCGGTCCTATTTTTCTAACAAAGTTGAACACTCAAGGTTGTAGTTCTTGAACTACTGGAAGTACACTGAAAGTAGACCGGTAGTACCGGTTAGGACTGGTAGTACCGAATTTATTTGAATTATAGTATGGTAGTAGCATAGAATATTTTCTGGTCCCATCAAATGTGCATAGTTGCTCACCCTTGTACTACCGGTAGTACCGGTCTGTCACACTCTGCACATTCTGACATGCCCCAACGGTCATATTTGGTGAGGTACCGGTAGTACTGGTGGCTTCCATCGTAGTACCGGTAGTTGTTCTGAATAAGCACTATATATATCCCACACCTCTCTTTTCTCTCTCTCTTGCCCATTTCATTCATTCACACTCGAGAGAAACAGCTCCCAAGCTTCTGCTCACCTACTCTCTCCCCCTCTTTGCTCCCAAAACTTCATCCCCTCAAGGATTTGAGCTAGGGACGTGAGATTAGAGAGCGAAAACTTCAATCTACGACTTGAGCACTTGGATTCCTCGTCTTGCCAGCTTGATTTATGTTTGTTACTCTTGGGTTCCTGGAACCCTAGCCGGCTAGGCGTTCTTTGTGGCTACCCGTGTTGATTCATTTATGAGGGCACCCCGAAGCGTTTGTATTACCCTTGATTCTTAGTGGATATCTCAAGCTTTTGCTTGAGGGAGGAGATCTTCGTGGTCGGACCTTCATGGTCACCTCAACAACGAGGACGTAGGAACTCCTTTGTGGAGATTGCTGAACCTTGGTAAAAATCGTGTGTCCTGCTGTGGTGGTAGCATTGACTACCCTTGTTCTTGTGTTCTTCGTGTTCTTCATCCCTATCCCCAAGTTCTTAGGTTGGAGGACTCGATCTACGATTTGGTGCGGTGAAAAGCTCCAAGAAGTTCAACATCTTCATCAGCAACATCAACAAAGGGGTGGTAACAGTTGGATCTAAAATTACAGCTCAATTTACTCTGATTTTCATTTCAATTTCATAGTTTCATAGGGCACCGGTGGTACCAGAAGTTTGCATTGGTAGTACTGGTTTTCAACTACCGGTAGTACCGGTCCTACTTCTGGTCCTACTACCGATTGGTATTTAACTTCCGCATTTGAGCTTTAAGTTTTAGGTTTTCAATAATCGTCTATTCACTCCCCTCTAGGCCAATTAGATCCTTTCAAGTGATATCAGAGCAAGGTCCCTCAGATCAATGCTTCAACCACGTGAGGAGTAACAATGGCCGCGATGAGTGATGATGCAATGAAAGAGTTAGCCGCTCAAATAACGACACAACTCACCATGACACTCCAAAAGCAATAAGAAGAACAAATGAACAAGATGCAAGAGCGACTTGACAAGATGCAAGAGATCATTAACAAGAAAGGTCAAGAAGCAACTAGCAAAGAGAATGAAAATGAAGGTGATGATGCAAGCAAAGCACCAAAAAGATATGAAAAATATATAGCTCCACAAGCAAGAACACCAACCCTCACATGCCAACGATTAATCCTGGCAAGCCACCTTCTTTTGATGGAGTAAGATACATCGATTGGGCTCATAGGATGAAGTTGCATCTTATAGCCGCAAGATGTTAGGAAGCGGTTGAAGTTGGTGTGAAGATTCTCGAAAATCCTAGTGAGTGGACACCCGAAGATGAGGTGGACTTTCATCTCAATGCTACAGCTGCAACCTTGATCTTGCAATGCCTCGCTCCAAAAGACAACAACAAGGTTATTGGTATGGTGAATGAAAAGCAAATCTGGGAAACCTTGTGAACATCATTTGAAGGAGATAAGAGTGTGAGAATTGGAAACATTGAGCTTCTACAAGGAAAGATTGAGAAGTTTACCATGCTTGAAGGAGAGACCACTAAAGCTATGTATGATAGATTCATGACCTTGATCAATAGAGTTAGAGCACTCGGATGTACACGATGGGATGAACAAGCTGCTACAAGAAAGCTATGTAGAGTGTATAGAGAAAAGAACAACATGCTAGCTTCGGTGATAATGGAAAGAGAAAATTACACTACAATGACAACACAAGAGATGCTTGCAAAGATTATGCATCATGAAGTTTTAGATGATGAGGTCAAAGAAACACTTAGTCAAAAGAGAAACATTGCCCTCACGACATCTCATGCAAGTGAGTCAAGTCATTGCAATAAAGGATGTTGTGAGCACAAGCATGATGATAGTGATGAAGAACTTGATGAACAACAAGCTCTCATGGTGAAAAATTATGCAAAGTTCTTGATCAAGAAGAAACAAAAGATGAGGAGTAGTGGTGGAAATAAGCAATATAGTAAGAGATTTTGCTATGAGTGTGGACTCACTAGTCACTTTGCTACGGATTGCCCAAACAAAGGCAAGATATCAAGGTACAACAAGGAAGGTGACAAGAAGTACAAGAACAAGAAGAAGGGTGAAGCACATATAGGTGAATAATGGCAAACCAATGACGATAGTGATGAAGATAATGACAATGAAAAGAAGAGTGTAGCTGCAATTGCTATACATGATGCGTCCTCTTCATCGACATTGTTCTTCCCCAACACTTCCACCTCGCCCAAGCTTTTTGCCAACCTCTCCAACGATGACAACGCCATCCTACTTGCCTTATGGAAAAGGAGGAAAAGGTATCATCCCACACCCCCACACACTCTAATGATGAATGTGATGATGAAGATGGGCTTGATGAAAACTATGCAATTAAAATCATTAAGCTATATGGAAAAGAAGCTGCATCTAAAATCTTAAAATTAATGTACACCGTAGAGGAGCAAGAGGCATGAATTGAGTCACAAAGTGCAATGCTCCTAGTGGAATGGGAGAAGATCCAAGGATTAGATGCATGTCTCACCAAGGAAAAGGAGAAGGTTGAGAAGTTAAGTGTAGAATTGTCTTTGGCCAAGGACTCTCTTGAGCACTTAACTAAGGAACATTCCTCACTAAATGATTCTTTGGATAGTCTAAAGAATGATTATAGTTTATCTTAAGAAAGCCTCACAAATTTGACAAATAAATATCATGAGCTTGAGGTAAACTATGACACTCTTTGGAAGAGCACTTTTGATCTTCTAAGGACTCTAATGCTTCAACAAGTAAAGGATGTGTAAAATGCTATAATGTTGATTTAAATGCATGTGTTACTAACCTTGTTGAGCTAGAGAAGAAAGAAAAGGAGATTCTTAGGTTGAAGGTTATTGTGGAGATTGGTTATAAAAGTAAGGATAAGAAATTAACCACAATTTACAAGGCATCAAGGCATCCTCTCATAAAGGATGGCCTCGGGTACAATAGGTATGATGGTAAGGTAAATAGGAGAAACATGGTAAATGGTGTACCTTGTGTGAAGTTCAACAAGTGCGTGCCTCTTTTTGATCTTATTAACAAGGTGAACAATGTTGAGGTTTCTCCTAGCTCTTCCTCTGACAACAAGAACATCAAGAAGAAGGAAGTGAAGGTTTCTAAGCAACAAATGCCTATATCAAGGAATAACTTTTGTGATTATTTGTGTTGTTGGGATAAGCATGGTAAAATTGTTATAAAATATGTGGGCACTCTCAAGAAGAGGCAAATCTTGAGGAGTGTTTGGGTGCCCAAATCTTATGTGTCTAACCCCCTAGGACCCAAGTCAAATTGGGTACCTAAAACATAGGCTTAATTTTGTTTTGTAGGCCTATTCCTCCGGTGGACCTTGTTGGGTGCTAGATAGTGGATGCACCAATCATATGACCGAAGCGAAGAAAATGTTTGACTCCTTTTGACAAAATAAAGGCATGGGTGAAAGAATCACATTTGGTGACAATAGTAAAGGAGAGATTCTTGTTTGGGTAAAATTGCTATATCAAATGATAATTCAGTTTCAAATGTATTACTTGTGGATTCGTTAGGATACAATTTGTTATCCGTTTCACAACTTTGTGAGATGGGTTACAATTGTCTCTTTACTGATAAGGGTGTGGAAGTCTCTAGAAGGGTGGATTCCTCTATTGTCTTTACGGGTCAACTAAAGGGCAAGCTCTATCTAGTTGATTTCACAACTAGTAGAGTAGGGTCCAAGACTTATTTAGTGGCAAAATCTAGCATGGGTTGGTTATGGTCGCCGGCTAGCTCATGTTGGGATGAGAAACTTGGCCAACCTTCAAAGAGGTGAGCACATTCTTGAACTAATAAATGTTTCTTTTGAGAAAGATAGGATTTGCAGTGCATGTCAAGCGGGAAAACAAGTTGGAGCCAAACATCCCACAAAGAATATCATGTCAACATCAAGACCACTTGAGTTACTACATATGGATTGTGACAGAACCGCCCAATTAATATAAACCCACGGTACTAAGTAAACCGCCGATGCAATTTAGTTAGCACATTGTGCTCATATTAACCCGGTAGTTTATGAAATCTCGAAGGATTTCAAACTTTTCAACGACACACCAGGAATCGCACAGTTCAACAATTACCATTCACTTGTTCTTACTTTTCACACATTGCATAATTACATCACTGGTCATTATATAAAGTTCTTTTTGAATCAGAGTTGCAAATAAGTAGCGGAAGTAGATACATTTTTGACATATACTCACACCTATGATTTGAAATACAGTGCCAAATCAGGGTCGACATCCAACAACAACAATTAGATGAGCTATAAGAGATGACCTTGCTTAAGGTCTAATCCTCCCGTAGTGGGATACAAGTCCATCTTGTCATCACAGCAAAAGTCTTATGATCTGCAACAAGAGGGAACAAAACCCTAAGTATGAGAATATACTCAACTAGATTTACATGTCATAAACAAAAATAAAGTGACTCAAAGAAGTATGCAAGGCTTTATAAGAAGGCTAGCTGACTCATTTCTTTGCATAAAAGCTTGAGCTTATTAAGAATAATTATTATAATCGTCTAGCATTGTATTTTAAAGTCATTACACAACACATGCACATGGTACATTTTTCATAGCTAGAGCATGACAATATAAGACCAATCCAACAAGAATCACATTTTTCTAAGCTATATACAATTAGTTATGAATTTTCTAATATTCTAAGCATTTTTCATGAATAAATTAATTTAAATAAAGCTATACATAAAAGAATCACAAAAGTGTCATTTCTTATTTTTATCAGGTACTATTGATCACCATGAACACAACAAAACTTGAATCACTCGATTTGGAGCTATATTCTATGAGATATGATTTTTAGAAGATTTATCAAAAAGCTAAAAATTCCTATTATTCATAAATCCGAAACCCCGAGCCATATCTATTGCTAGGTGCACCCCGGCTTATTACTCCCATGGCAGGACGTTGCTGACGTCAGTGGCCACGTTAGTGTAGGCCCCACCTGCCAGTGACCCAGAGGCAGGGGTGGAGCTCCGCCGGCGGGAATCTCGCCAGCGGCGGGGTCTTCGGGGACATGGCCACTACCATCGGCACCGCCTAGACGAGGCGCACTTATCGAGTCAAGATGTCCAGAGCAAAGATGTAGTTAACACGTGGGGTGTTACAGCCTACCCCCTAAAGAAATCTCGTCCCGAGATTTAAAGCAAGAAGTGGGGAAAGAGGAGAAACATATTAATATTATTATTATTTTCAAGGATTTGGAATTGCATCGGGGACTACACGACGTCGATTACCATGCCATCCAGGGTTTTGAAGAGAACATGGCTATGAGCAATGCACTATAACCATTGACTTAATCCAAATATCGACTGAGGCGGGGACAGTGGAGGAACACCAAGAAAATGATGATCCAGAACATGAATAATGTCCACATGATCCATAACACAACGAGTGTGAACTCGATCATCATGAAGCCAACCATCAAAATCAATCCAAAGCAGATTAGAACTTCTTCCATGAAATACATATCTCTCCTTCTCTTTGAGATGGCGATACTAGCTCCACGAGCAATCATGTCGATACCCAGGAAATGGGTATCCCAAACCCCCGGTCTACCGAACTAAACCCCGTAAAATCAGCAAACACTAACCCTTCAATAATCTCCTGCGCTAACGTACGAAGGCCCGCAGGCTGAGACGTATCGGACTGACCCACGAACGGACGACAACGGCCCAAAGCCAAAGCCTGCTTGGGAGGCTACCGAACGGACTAGTACTGTACACTCGAGAGGCAACCGAACGGACTAGTACTGTATACCCGAGAGGTAACCGAACAGATTGGTACTGTACTCGCAAGGGCACAATTTGAGCGACCCCTCGAGGATGGAACTTCGCCCTACGAATGAGCCGGCCCTTGAGGACATAACTTCGCCCGCCAAACGAGCCTGCCCTCGAGGATGGAACTTCGCCCGGGCGAATGGGCGGCCCTCGAGGACAGTGCACCCCTCGGCTACCGTCTCTCCCGTATGGATTCAGGCCCATTTAATGTGATCTATCTACCCCCGCCTAACTGCATGGCCACAGTTACGATAACAGTTGCAGGCGTGGCGGTCAAATCTGCTTTTACCGCCCATACCCCGGAATCCCGCAAGTCACACTACGCTGTTGCGCCGTACCGAGCACTGTGCCACGACCAGCACCGCCTCGAGACGTATAAACTAACGTGTTTTCCGCATTTTCCGGGATTCAGCCTTATCCAGCGAAGCTCGACCTCCTCGGCATGACCCCCTCGACTCCAACTAAGACCCTCGACCGTCGCCCATCGACTTCATCAAACGAACCCTCGAGCGGAACTTCAACAACTTCCGACGCGACGGTTGCAGGGCCTCCCATACCAACGTACATCACTACAGCAGCACCGACGTGATCGGCCTCAACGTCGTACATCATTAGCTGTGTAGACTCGAAATACATGTACCCCTGTGCCCCTCCTTCATCTATAAAAGGAAGCGCCAGGACCTACGAAAGAGGGAGGGATCGAGAGATAGAAACACTAAGTCTTTAGATCACAGAATGACACCGTGAGACAGCGTAAGGTTGAGCACTAGGCGTCCGAACGCCCAAGCTCCACCTCGCGCTCCTCACACCTGCTTGTATTTTCCCCTGTACTAGCACTTCGGTGCAAGATAACATGAATCATCCTCCCCCCGCTGGACGTAGGGCCTTCTTTGCCCGAACCAGGATAAATCATTGTGTTCTTCTTGCATCACCCACCGGATTAGGGAGCACGCGATTACAATTGAAATGACCTTGATTTCCACGAAGGGAAATCCACAGTGTCGGAGTGTGATATGACCATTTAAATCACATTACCCGATAACAGTTGAATCCATAATCCATACATCAAACAAAAGAGTGCAAATAGAGGGAGTTACAATAACTTATTACATCGCCACAGGGCGGAATCAGAGTTCATGCAGCATAACAATAAAAGCTTGAGGTGCGGAAGCTATCTTCTTCTCTCCAACTTGAGCGTAGGCACGAAACCCTCAATCGCTGTACTCCCCAGATGAGTACTCACTCCTTGAACCTGAAACCAAATTTTCAGTACGATTTGTACTGGCCACACTCCCACCCTATGCATTGCTTTGTGGAAGTGGGTGCAAAAATAAGGGTATCTCAAAAGGAACCTATAAAGGCTGGGTTTTCCTATGCAAAGTTCAAGTATATAAAACAAAAGTATAATAAACAAGTTTTAAACACAAACCCATTCCCTTCATCTATCTCCATCCATATCGGTAGCATCATCTCATCTCATCTCCAACACTCTCTCAGACTTTGGTCGACAAGCCAACTCCCTCTTAGCTTGCCTCAGCGGCCCGCAGCCCTCAAACTGGCTCACGGCCGAAAAACACACTCAGAGGAAGGTAGAACACTCCACTCACTAGTCCGGTGCATGCGAAACATAGGAAAGGTCCATAGCCGAAGATTCGGCATATGTATTGATCGATCAACCATACACTCTGCAGAGGTTTCACTAATCCACCAGATAACCATCATCGATGCACGCGCGCACCTAGGCAGATTCCGGGCGCCTACTGCCATAGGCGATGCCACTCTACCATCCAGCACTGGATCACCGGAACTATGAAGAGAGCATGTATCCGCTCCCGAAGAGCATGCCATGCCATGTACCCACTCCCGAAGGGGGTGCCATGATCGTCTCGGTAGGGTGTTAGCTCCATCCCATGCATATACCTTCCTATCACTTCTCGCCTAGCAGTAGTGGCATCGACCTATCCAGTGGTTCGGCCGTCCCCCCCCATGGAGAGCGAGTGGAAAGCAAGAGATTCCTAGGTCCGGATACCAGCGCAACAGTTCCTAGATTTGACCAAACCGGGATATCTTCATCAGGGTTTATCTTTAACGTGCTACCATGGCACCTTCATCCCGGGCTCCACCTTTCCGAGGATCACACCCAAGGACCACCATCACATCTCAGTTAGCCTGCCACAGGCTCCTCTCATGGGAATGTCCAGAACCATTCCCTGGCAAGACTTGCTCCAAAAGCTCGTCGTAGATCCCAGCTCGATCGACTCAACCCTCACCCTACTCCCTGCCGTAAGCTCCACCCCAAACCCGGATATAACATCATCAGCTCACATGCTCATCTAAAACATCAACTCACACATCCAGCCTGACACCCTCTAGGCCTTCCCCGGGTTCATCACGTCGCATCAAAATGTAAGCGAGTGAAGTATAAAAATTATAAGTATAGCAGATAAGCAGGTGGCTATCATAACAGCGGGTAAGCAGGTGATAGTTTACAACAAGGTAGGGCTCATCAAATAAATACTCTATCATGCAGTCCTAGCACAGGCATAGCATTATAGCAACATGAATTTAAAGCACTAGCCATACTATAATTGCCATGCGTAATGGGATCTACGAGGTTGGATGGTGTGTGGCACCTTCACTGACGTAGCTGTCGGACTTCTCCTGGTAGTCACTGTCGTCAAGCTTGTCCTCGCTCGAGCCTGTAACGAGATTTAACGGTCACGGATGCGACCCCTATAGATTAGCATAAAGAACGAATGCAAAATAGAAGATCCAAATACACTCAAACATAGCCTAGATAGATAGGGCTCGATTTATAGAAAATTTGGATATGTGGATCATAATTTTCTGAGCTCGTATGAATTAGTTATGAATTTTCAAAGATTTAACCATTTTCTGAAAAGAGAAAGGGGCTCGAGGGGTACGGTCTCAAGGGATAGCGTCTCGAGGGGTTACGGTCTCGAGGATTATGGTCTCGAGGGATACTGTCTCGAGGGGTATACTCTCGAGGGTATAGTCTCGAGGGGTTACGGTCTTGAGGGGTTACGGTCTCGGGGTTACGGTCTCGGGGTTACGGTCTCGAGGGGTATGCTCTCGAGTATACGGTCTCGAGGATACGGTCTCGAGGGATACTGTCTCGAGGGGTATACTCTTGAGGACATGGTCGAAGACGAAAAACTGCTCTGCTTCCACAACGGTGCTCGGCCGGTGACAGCGAGGTTAAACATCCGGCGAGGGGCTGCTCCAGGACTTCGCTAACCCGTGCATCGTCCTCGGGTCGCCAAGGCGAACACGAAGGTGGTCATCAAGTCGGGGGCTTGGTCCTGGCGACGTGCCTTACGTCGGACAGCGCTCGAGGGTGACGGTGCTCGAGGTGTCAAACTCGAGGGTCAGTTTGTCGAAGGGTCGACTCGAGGGTCGGTTTGTCGAAGGGTCAAACTCGAGGGTGACGGTTGTCGAAGGGTCGAACTCGAGGGTGACGGTGCTCGAGGTGTCAAACTTGAGGGTCGGTTTGTCGAAGGGTCAAACTCGAGGGTCGGTTTGTCGAAGGGTCGAACTCGAGGGTCGGTTCGAGCGCGTGATCTGTCTCGGACAAGATCGGCTCGAACGCGGAGTTCTTCCTCGACGATCGGCGGCGGGGAGACCCTCAATTCCTGGTGCCACAAAGGATCTCTGGAGCCATTAACCCGCCCGTCGGTTTTTGGGACTTCACGACGGTCACGTTGACGGGCTTCAGGGCGGCAGCTTTGCTTCCGGTGACGAGCTCTACGGCGGACGGCGGCTCGACGGCGACGGCGCTCGATGTACACTTCACACCGAGTCACTCCTGCTCCAATTGGTGGCGTAGATGGACGGTTGGAGTCACGCAACACCTGCTCGAGGTGCCGACGGTGACCAAAACATACGGCGGAGTCCGCGCGGGCAGCAACTCCCACGACGGAGCTTCGACAGGTCCTCGGTGCACGGCAACGGCACTCCGAGAGGGTCCACGGTCTCCATCTTGCCCACTCGATGTAGCTCGTCACGGCGGAGCTTCCCGGCTTCTTCCTGCTCCTCGAGGGTGGTTGATGGTGGCAGGAAACGACGGTGAACAGCGGCGTTCTGGAGCGGCAACGTACTGACACGTCGACGACAAGGTGGTTCGGGTCGGTGCTCTGGCGAGGCAAACGCGGAGCTAGGGTGTGCACGGGGTCCGTCTCATCAAGGCGAGCGCGGATCCGGAAACAACGGAGGTCGAGGCTCAACAGAAAGGCGACTGGGTGATCTCGCCACGGCGGTGCTTGGCGCGCGGCGATGAACTGGGCGGCTTCCGTTTTGGCATCCTCCCGATGCCATGGTCCAAGAGGCTCGGCTAGTCTCGTGTGTGTGTGCGGGTGTGTCCAGTGAGGTCGGTAGTGACCTGGGCCTACGCGCTCACGGCGGAGCGCCATGGCCAACAGCACGGCGGAGGGTTCGAGAGGACGGCGGTGGCGGTGCTCACCGACGGTCGAAGAGGATGGAGGTGCGGTACAAGTCCAAGCGGCTCCGGCTCGCGGTACTGCTCCTCCTTACTGCTCTCGAAGCAGCAGTGGCGGCTCTGAGTCGACGGTCTTCCTCCCCAACTCCGGCGGTGGCTTCTTCTTCTTCCCCGACTCCTTTCTTCCTCCTTCCTTCAGCTCTTCTCCAATCGAGGCTGGCAAGGTGGAATTGGGCTCCACCAGAGCGGCGGCGGTGGCCTGGGAACCCTAGGGTGCCGGGGTGCTTGCTTTATAGGGCGGACGCGGTGGTAGGTAGCTGATGAACGGTCGATCACGGCTTCTGCTTGATCGAGCGACCAAGGGATGTCCATGTCAGCAGCTGAGGCTCGATCTGGGTCCAGAGAACAGCGAGAGGGGGCTAGGTAGCGCTAGGTGTCGAAGTTCTTTACGGTGGCAGCGTTCCACTGCGGCGACCGCGCAGGTGCGCGCGCGCGCGGAGAATCTTGCCTGCGGCCGTGGGAACTTTACGCGGGCTGGTCGGTCCAGGTGGCTTGCGGGCGCGCGTCGATGCGGGGCGACACTGGATCGAGCGGTCGAGGGAGGTTGCTTAGGAGCGACGCCGGGGAACAGTGCTGACGTGAGCACGCGCGGCCGGTCGGGTGACCTCAGCGGGCGCGATGACACGTGGGTCCCACTTCGGGGCCCCATCGTCAGCGACTCATCGGCAACAGAGGCTCGGTGCGGCGCGCGGACGCGCGCGGCTCTTGCTGGGCCGTCGGCCTGGTTGGGCCACGCAGCGCGGGGTCGAGCGGCGAGCGCAGGCGAGCGCGCAGGCCGGGTCGACGGGGCTGCTCGGGTCGGTCTCCTCCTTTTCTTTTTCCTTTTCTTATCCTTTTTCATTTTCAAATATATTTTTATATATACTTATATATATATGTGGTGTGCTTATTTTGTGCAACAGAATAGTGAGCATACCTAGCCCAAATAATGCTAGGGTATTATGCCCTTAATATTTATTTGTGAAAATAAATATTATGTTGTCATTTTTAATAATCAACACATAAACCAAATAAAAATCCAACTCACTCTTTTAATGCAACATGATGATTGAACTATTGAAACATTAAAATGTAACAAGTGAACATAGAGCATTGTTATGAGATGTTAAATAATTTGCAACATATGAATGCCATGCATGACATGCTAGGGTTGATGCATATGTAAGGGGTAGATGATGACATGTCGCACCACATCACTCAGGGTTTTGTCGAAAAAAAAATTTTGTAATTCGAATTTTTGGGTTGTTACAACAATATTACTCGTTGGTGTTAACCCCTCGAGGGTCAGAACACCGACAAATCATTAGCAACTTTGCTCCTGATTGTTCTCTCTCTTTCTAATTGGATTGCTTCTCAGGTTTCTCTTCTCTGAGCAGTGCCTCAAATTTTTGGGATGTGGAGAAGAAGTGATGTGCTAAACGGCATCCACAGCGGAGTGGCAGAGGTGGAGATGCAGTACACCAGAGGTGAAGGCAGGTGGAAGAGGATCGACACCGAGTCACCAAGCAGGCAGAAGGCAGGCTATGGCATGCTTCTGGTGCTCAAGCTCGGGTGTGGGGAAGATAAAGGAGAGGGGATGGATTCGCTCAGTGAGGAGGTGTGCAAACACTCGGGCCCGAAGCCGAGAAGAAGAAGGGGGCCCGGTACAAGGATGAGGACGAGGCGTGAGGGCTGATAGGGCTACAGAGAAAAGAGGAGGACACACTGTGCAGGTGCTACAAGTGCGGCACCACGGTCAGGTGGGAATATTGCACAAGTGGGTACCCCAGGGATGCAATGGTCCTTGCTTGGGTTGACTTGATGCAACCATTTGAACTTCAGTATGATTTTAAAATGCTGAGTAGGCAAGGCGATCGGCTTTCAAACATAGTTTATCGATCGACACTTGAAATGCTTAGTTGCCTATATAATCACTTTTCCTCCTTACATGTCCATCCAAAGATATTTTTCAACTTATACCCGTACTTCCAAGATGATTTCAAATCTCTTGTCAATCTAAAGTATGAAGATGATACGAACAATATGATATACACTCGCGTTAAACCCGAATTACAACTCACTAGGGCAGGTTATCACTAAATAGGACTGACAACTGCCCGTTTGGAGGAGTCGAAGGGTTGAATGTGAGGAAATCTGCTATTCACATCATCAAATACATCAAAAGGTGCTTCAAAATCCTAAAGGATTCATCACTAATAAGAAGGGCAAAAAGAGGTTTGAACACCCATTGAACTAAATCCAAATCAAGTTTGCTGTCAATAAGGATAGCATCTGCAATACTTTCTACAACATTACCTAGAACCTATGTGGAAGAAGACAAGGTGAAATGTGTGACACATAGAATTCCTTGAAACAAATTCAACACTGGCATAGCCCTTCATAGGAACACTGGCTAATAAAATGCCGATATGAGAAAGCTGGACTAAGAGAGTCCAAACTTTTTCATGTAGAAGTCAAAGTTCTTAGGTCAATGACTCTCTAACTTAGTGGAAACCTCCAATTTTCTCTTTCCACTAAGTAGAATTGATAACCAAGTAAATACCTTGAGAAGGCTTACGATACCAATCTAACATAAGACCTATATTCTCATAGTATGGTCTTGTTGACTTTTGTTACCCAATACTCTTCCAAAAATAATCATGCCCATCTCTCATTCCAAAGGTACCTTTATTAAACCAAATTTTCACGTTTAAAGGATGATTGCTTGACACTTGAAGCCAAGCACTTTGGTAAACCCATGGTTATACCAAGTCATGCATACAATGTGTACCCAATGCACAATCGAATCTGGCATATGGGAGATTTGATACAATCCAGGAACCATCCTAATAGTGTTGCTAATTTCCAGCCCATATAGAAGACCTAGTGCCTTGGAAGCAAGACACGTTAGATTTTCGTATAGAGACAGGAGTAACGGTTGAACACTACTAAGTTGTAAGCACAAGGTCATGACAGTAGTCAGGACAATTCGCGAGGATATTTAAGTAAAGGTTTTCATCTGAAGGATTTCCTTCATTGACTCCCATAAATCACGGATACTCCATAAGGCATTAGAAGATCTAACGAATGCAGAGGAGTTCTAATTCCTTTAGGAGAAGTACCATGGAACAGGGAATCATTCCTCTGATCAGACAAAACCCATAATTCGATTGAAACTAATTTAGATGTTTCAAAGACTCCAGCATTCATACTGATTAAGCGCTTCATAGACGAGTAGATAAAATGACCAGACAACAATGAGAATTCATCCAGCCTTATTCTAATTCCAGTCGAAAAGGGTCTCACTTAGCTCGATGTTCATCCGAGACTCATCCAACGTGAATAGGGTGTATCTCTAGTCAAGCCATAGAGAAAGACACACATTCTACAAGAGATAATGTGATTCCAGGACAAACACTTGGTAGAATCCTTTATCTACTATCTCTCATAATTAACAATGTTAATGTTAGTGACCAGCTCCACTAAAGTTGTCTTTCATTATACTTCATGAGAAAAATTCATTATCGACAAGCCACCACAGACTGGTTAACGAATATCAAAGATAATCAAGGTAGGGTCACGCAAAATAGTACCTCGAGGCAATTTTCTTAGTAGGTCGAGAATAATAACCGTGATACCTACGCGTGCCGAGCAGCACAACCATGTGTCGACCGCCCATAGGAGGCCCTCGGATTTATCATGGCACCTTCAGTTATTAATCAAGATACCACTACAGAACTTACTTTTGAGACACTGTTTTACATGATACAGGGGGTTCCTGCACGAATAGGCATTACGTGCAAGATAGAAGTGTAATAGACAAGGATAGTTGTAAGATCTCAAGATAACAAGGAAGGGTCAACTGGATGGATTTAGCATAACATATATGCGAACACGTCTCATACGTATCATGTCTATCCCTCAATGCAAGGCTGTCCTAACGAGAATCTGATAGTAACCTTTGAGAAGGCATCTCTCTATATACGTTTGTCCTAGAATTGGGAAGGATTCACGAGGCATAATTCATTGCCAATGGGGTGACAAGGATTCACCACCATTGAATATAATATCATCAAACTTCCAACTGCGTGGGTTGTGGGTTGGTGGGCTATCTCGAGGAGATATCTATACGCAATCATTCAAGGAAAGTTGCACTTCGGATTAGTTCAGGGGTAGTTGAAATAACATGTAACACCCCTCGTGTTATGATAACTAAAACTGCCATGTCATCATTTGCATTGCAAAGCATTCATGTTTAGGTCAACCTTGATATGCATCAACTAAAACAAGTTTACATTTCATAGCTTGCTTGTGTTTCTGAAATGTCGTGTCACATGAAATCATAGAATCTAATTTCGAATGTCATCCAAAATACTTAGTTTATATTCTATGTACTTGAGGTGTAAACTGTGTTTACATTAGTGTCAAGTATAGTATATGAATCTAAGTACAAACCCTAAAAATGATTTCCATATTTGAAATTGAATTTAGATTTCAAAGCTTATTTCCAAGTCTTGCGATTCAAATTTAAATTCAAATTGGAAAACTATAAAATGTTTTTCAAAAGTCAACTTGGTCAACCAAGGGTGTCATTGGGTCATTGACCTAAAATGTCCTTGGATGATGTTTGTGATCACTAATGACCAACCAATTAATTTAGAAACCAAATCGAGTTTGAATTCAGTTTGAAAAACCCTTTATTTCAAAAGGCTATTTTACCCCTTTTTGATAATTCAAAATCTATATAGAATTTGGAGATACTCTCAAAATATAGTTTGTAGATCTTGACAAGATCTACAAAGTTGGTATTCAAATTTTTTCAAGTTTCCAAAAAGAATTTCAAATGAATTTAAAAATAAAGTTTTCTAGCATTTATCCCCTTTTGATTTTAAACTCATAATTAAAAAATTATGCATAATTTGGGAAACCTTTGTATTTGAAAAATGTTTGGTTTGACAAGTTGAGCATTTTATAGTTTTGAAGATTTTCAAGTTTTATAGAAAAATCAAAAGTAATTTCAAATATTTGTTTCTAGGGTTTTATTTCTCTTTTGAATTTGAATTCATATTTCAAAAACTATGCAAAATTTGAAAATACTCATTAAATGAAAAATGGAGCTACTGAAAAGTTTTATATTTTTGGAGTTTTTCCAGTTCTTATGTAAAATCTAGAGTAATTTCAAAATTACTAAGTGACATCACATGTTACTGTATCGCTGACGTCACCCTCTTCAATGCTCCCCCTCTGTTCACGGCGTCGCCGTGGCCGTCGGCGCTTTTCCCGCCCACTGACATCGCCAGCTCGCCCCCGAATGCTCGAAGCTTCACCGCAGCGTGTCGTCCCGTCCTCGCGCGCTCACCTACATATAAATGGAGGGGGTCGGCTTCCTTTTTGCTTCTTCCACCCCCACCGCCGACGCTCTATTCCTCTGCCGTAGCTCTGCCGCTCGCCGCTGCCGTCGTCGAGCCACCTCTAGCTGCCTTATCTAGTCACTGCATCCGCCTTGAGCTCGCGCACCCGCCCAGCATGCTCATGACCCGTCGCCCCCGCTAAACTGTCAGCACACCATCGTCTTCTTCGCGGACGGCGAGCCGAACCATCGTGTTCTCGCCATCATCGTTCGTCATCGTTCATGATCATTTTATTAATTCTTTTGGTAGCTTAGGTCGCCTTCATCTACTACTGCTGATTCTTCCCTTGATTCGGTCTTTGCTACACAGGTCACCCCGAAACGCCGTCGTTGCCGTCGGAGCTCGCCGCCGCATCCCTGTCCACGTCGAGCTCGTCCCTCCGACCGCCCAAACGCTCCATCTTCAAGTGCATCTGCCCCGTGGTGAGCTCCTGCATACTCCTGTGCCCTTGGTTGAGTCTGGGCCGCCCTATCATGGCCGGCCGCCGTGCGCCACCGTCGGCATGGTCCTGCCAGCCGTCGCGTCCGTAGTCGCCGTCACTAGGGCCACGCCTTGGCCAAATTAGCTCACGTGATAAGTCCGCATGGTCGTGATAGTGCTGTTGCTCACGCTAGCCGCACCGGAGGAGCTCCGGCGAGCTCTGCAGCCGTGCCACCGTGCCGCCGTGCCGCCATCACCGTCGGCGATGTATCTCCACCGCGTCCGCCACCGCGTTAGCGAGCCCAGTGAGTTCGCCTTGCCGAGTAGAGCACGTAGGCACCAGTTGCGCCGCCCAAGTCGTCGCCGCCGGCGAGATAGCCGCCGGTCAAGCGCCGTCGCCGTCGGGTCAACGCGGGGAGAGAAAAAGGATTTTTTTCTTTTTCTGAAAATTCATTTAAATGTTATTTTCTTTAGAAATTCATAATTAATTTTTGGTAGCTTCAAAAATTATGAAAATTTATGTGTATGCTCTTTATGATATTATCTACCTAGAAAAAATATGAAATGCCAAATTTGAATACTTTTTGAATAAGTTAAAATTAGCTCTTTTAATTAAAAAATGCTTCTTCAATGATTTTTAATAAATAAAATAATTGGTTTTTATCTCTGAAATTTGTTTTGCCATCTAATTAGATCAAGATCTTTTCAAAATAAAATTTTAAGCTCATTTAGACAACTTTAGTTTTTTGCCTTTATTTCATGCTTTTTAATTAAATTAATCTCTTTAATCATGCTTAATCATTATTGGATTTGTTTGACTTTGGGATTGATTGATGACCTTGGGTCATTGACCCTAATGACCTTTGGCCTTTTAATTAATTGTTTGTGCTTACCTGGATCATGCCATTAGGGCTTAATCAATGTTATTTCATGTGTTTAATAAACTTCACTAAAGAAGTAGTTAACCCTAATGAACTTAGTAAGTTTTGTTGGCTTGCAACTTTATCGTGAAGGAAAGTTGTACTCAAGTCCTTAATCTGGTCATGCATCCATTGAGCATCATGTTTACTATTCCATCATGTTGAAGCATATCATTTTATCGTATAGTTTCCATTAACGGAGAGTTTAACGTTGTCGCACCAGATCCCAAGGAAGAGCAGACTCAGGAGTTGGGTGTTGATACAGAGCTCAAGACCGTCTACCTCGAATACCAAGGCAAGCCTCGGATGTATTCAAACCCTACCCTTATTTTATAAAAGTTTTATCACTTCAGTTATGAAATATTGCATTAAGTAATAGGAGTTGAGTGATAACCCACCAATTGCATTGCCTGTCTTATTTCCATATTCCTTGTTACCTGATTTTGAAAGATGCGTAGTAATGCTTAGCCCTGCTTAATTAGTTAGGTTTTCAAAAAGTAAAAGAATAAAAATATGAGAATGGCTTTCTTTGTGGAAACATGATGATAGTTAATAAATCAAGTCCGGATGGGTAACTTGCATTGGGAATAGAGTCCCTCTGTAGTATTTCCGTCTGTTGATGCCCTAGGTCCCGTTCGATGGTGAATCGATGATATCGAGAAATTAGAAAATCGGCATGCATGAAGTGATATACGGTGGGCCAGCATCCCCACGTATGTCATGGAGTAATATATAGTGGGCCAGAGTCCCCGCATATGTCATAGTGTGTTATACTGTGGGTTTAAGTTCTCACGTATATCGGTACAATGGGTCTAAGTGCTCACGTGTATCATGTGGTGATATATGGCTGCGGTTGTTATCCCGGTATATCTGTGATCTGCTATGCATCAGAGTTGAAGTCTCTGGTATATCAGTGATTCTAGGTCCCAGCTGGGTATAAAAATGGATTAGAATTGCCATTGGTTCTCGGAGAAGAAGACTCGATCGGTGTTCATCATCGTAGTAACAACTTGAATAGTGATAAGGTATCTAAATGAAGTTGTTTGGTAATGTTAAGCTAGAGCAAGAGAACTTTATTTTCTGTTATAACTTGATGAGTTAGAACTTGATGCTCAAGAGCTTTTCTGCAAAAATTCCTACGAGCCTTACCTTGTCCCTCTAGCCTGCATTTTTGAGTCTTCACCCTTTTTTTTCATCGGGTCAGTCTTGTTGAGTACTTTTATACTCAGGGTTTGTTGAACCTTGTTGCAGGTGAGCCCCGTGCACAGGATTGCTTTGCACCCTGTTGCATGACAGTCGTTGCAGAGAGTGACGACAAATAGGCTATCTCGCTCTTGGGCAGAGCGTATCATCAAGGTTTTGTAATAAGTTATATTGCTACTCCACTGCTCCTATGGTTGTAATAATTAAAAACATATGGTTTGTAAGTTTAAAACTAAATATTTGTAAACTTATGTTATTGTAATCCTTCTGCTATTTTACTCTGATATATCTTATTTGTATAAAACTGTTGTAATACTGCAATGTCTCTTTGTAATGATTGATCCTGCTCAGAGAATCGTGGATGATTCAGGATTTACCCGACAGACCTTTTAAGTCTTATGGAACACATTCACGATTATTAGGAATCTGTTTAGACAATAATAATGCATGTGGGCCATATGATTTAGGATGTTCTGCCACATAACAGGTCGTGATCAAAGATCACAATACCAGTGTGTTCCCTAGAAAACCAGCCATTTGTTGATCAATTCATAGGGGTAATCCTAGGTTCCTTCGCAGCACTGTAAAAACCTTTAATCAAAACCGCATTACTGAATACGATCCGTAGAATAATCCACTAGGTAATTGAGTCATATCTGGATGTCTTGCACAGCTGAGCTTGGTGCACGAGACAAGATAAAGGAATTACGAGGGATTTCAAAATTGAGGATAGCAAGGGGTAGTTCGGGAACGATCATGGCAATTACCACGTACTCTATCATCAAGTCATTCACGAGGTCGATCAAAAGCAATATTTGCTTAAAATCAGTCTAGGTACGTGACAACAAGAAACCAATGTCAACATATTATCATAGACCAAGAGGAATAAGAGCGAATTGGCAGGGACATAGATTGAACCAAATTGGAGCACGACGTAGTTCTGGTTCATAATACTAGAGGCACATAGTATTTGTTCTGGTAGGCTACACAGGACAGATACTTCACTGAAGCATGCTACGTCATACATGTGCACTGACCCTCATACCATTGGGCAACTGCTTAGTATTACAGGCCATTACATCAAGGTCCAAGAAAATAGGGCATGAATCCTATAGAGATGCATCATCCGGCCTACTCCTCATGGTCGTGATCCATGTTCTCAACACCACCTGCAGTTCCAGTATTAGCACAATCAATGACAGGCACTACCTGAGGTCCTTCCTCAGTAGTTCCAGGAGGATTGTGGTGAAGCTAATTGTAGACCCATTGCAATTCTCCTTGTAGAGCACCATTAATGACTCCTAGGGCAATCACCTGATCCCTCAGGCGGCATTCCTCATTCCAGGCCTGCTACCACTGATTGAGTAGGGCAAGCAATTTCAAAAACTGACTTTACGCTACAAAGGTCTCGTGGACAACAACATTTTCTCTCTGAATAGCCTAATCTTTGGAAAGCGTCATCTGCTCAAGCAACATGGTCACCCTTTTTACTTCTTCCTCATATTCTTTTCTTATCTTATGCTTCTCAGAGGTGACATAGACGAAGTCATGATTAAGGGACTCGAATGCATTCTCCAAGCAATAGTAGCTCTTCATCATAGCAAACATGGCGCTACTAGTGGGGCCATTGCTATTCTCAGCCTCATCTTTACCACCAACAAGTGCAGTCTCGCTAAGCCGATGCCACACAACATGGTATGGGTCACCTTTAGGAACACACCGGCAGTGGCACGAGCAACCTCGTCTGGACATCTTTTAAGAAGATCCCTCAGGGCCTTGTATGCAACCACATTTGCACCTTCCTGAGGATTCCTACCTCGAGCAATGAACGATGTCCACACCAGAGTGTCGCTTCTTCGCTCTTGGCGGGAATCACTACTTAAACAGGGAGCAAACTCAGGCGCTAGCTCTCTAGCTCTTTACTCCATTGATAGCGAGGTTCTTTACCCACGGGATAGCCCACAAAGTGCAGAATTGGCCACACTAGAGAAGGCATCCATATTCCTTCAGAAACTTTTTGGCACTACGTGGCTCACGGGTGGTAAGCTGTTGATGCGAAAATTTTCCTTTGGTTGCCTTGGACTTGATGCGCTTCAGACGTGCCATCTGTACGGCCGAATTACAACTCTCATGAGACGGAGATTAAGTTGGTGATTTTTATCAGAAGAGAAATATTCTTTTATAAGGAGAGAAGTGATGCAGTTGACATGAGATGAGCATATGCCATGATGCATGCGCGTTCTGTACGTCCTCACAAACCTAGAATATAATGTATGCTAGCGTTATAGACGATGGCATACCTACGTGCTCTCATATAATGAAGTCTAGTCGGGCTACACGATCTCATGTGGTTAGTGTACCTGCAGAAAATTCCATTTCAACCCAAACCCCCAATGAATGCAAGCGACGAAAATCCATGCACCTCCTGAACAAGGTGAAAACACCGATTACTCGCACCCATTCCCATGGATGCATACTACCCAACAAGTCGCCAGAAGACGACACCCACACATGGGGTACCTTCATATAAACATGTGTAAACATGTATATAATTCAGCACAAAGAAGCACTCCCCTAAATCGGCAGTGTATCCGATCATGCTCTCACATCTCACACTTAGCTTAACGTTGAACAAACCTTACCTTGGTGTAGAGGCAAAATGATCCATACATAACCATTCAAATGAATAGCCCCCATACATATCCATCATGTGTGAGCGCGACAAACAGGAAATATGATGCAATCCCCATGTTAGTACTTAAATAAGCCACCTGGAGTCCTAAACTGGGCATAAAGGATACGACACTTGACACACTCTTAAGTTCAAACTCATAGTTTTTCAAACGCCTATATAACTATAAGTTGGCAAATAGTTTTGTAAAACAAATTCTTTGTTTTGTAAATACCCAAGTGAACAGTAATAGCTGAACCATTGCTCTAATGCCAGCTGTGACAGAACTGCCCAATTAATATAAACTCAAGGTACTAAGTAAACCGCCGAGGCAATTTAGTTAGCACATTGTGCTCATATTAACCCAGTAGTCCGTGAAATCTCCAAGGATTTCAAACTTTTTCAATGACACACCAGGAATCACACAGTTTAGTAGTTACCATTCAACTGTTCTTACTTTTCACACATAGCATAATTACATCACCGGTCATTATATAAAGTTCTTTTTGAATCAGAGTTGCAAATAAGTAGCGGAAGTAGATATATTTTTGACATATACTCACACCTATGATTTGAAATATAGTGCCAGATAGGGTCGACATCCAACAATAGCAATTAGACGAGATATAAAAGATGACCTTACCCAAGGTCTAATCCTCCCGTAGTGGGATACAAGTCCATCTTGTCGCCACAGCAAAAGTCTTATGATCTGCAACAAGTGGGAATAAAACCCTGAGTATGAGAATGTACTCAGCTAGACTTACCCATCATAAACCAAAAATAAAGTGACTCCAAGGAGTATGTAAGGCTTTATAAGGAGGCTAGCTGACTCATTTCTTTGCATAAAAGCTTGAGCTTATTAAGAATAATTATTATAATCTTCTAGCTTTGTATTTTAAAGTCATTAACCTAATCATGCTAGATTAGCACCTGATCTAAACAGTCATGGTGTAATTATCAAGCAAGAATGATAACCATCTTCGGTTGAGCATCTTTTAGCATCAATATCATAATGATTCCATCTCTTTGTTTAAGTTTTTACTATGATGCCGGTGCTCAAGACAGTGTCTACTATCCAGGGACGATGGCGATTATAATCGATTCGCAAACCATCTGGCGAGGTATTCCCCACACAAACCACACTTCCCCCGTCGGGGTCGATTAGGTTACCTATGTCTGTTTGGGTAGAGTCGCAGGATCAATAGGAACCATTGTACCCAGGGGCCGCCCGGCTGCCAACAGGTCAGCGCTCCATCAAATGATATGCCCCATCTTAAGGTCTCACTCTCTGCGCCCCTGTGGTCACACACAACCTTCTCCAATACAATGCATTCATGTCGAAACCCGGCCCAAACAGAACTCGAGACTTTGCAGTCGGATGATCGCACCCTTCCAGCTATCTGTGGGGCATGCATTCAACATGCCGTGAGGGCCGTGAAATCGAACGGGGTCCTAGTTTGACACAGACGGGATAAACAACACAAAACCTCCAGTTCTGTCCAGAGCACCAATCTCGTCCGGTCTCGATTTATTACTCCACATGGTTATTCCAAGACAACAGTGTAGCTCACCATTATGAGTAATCACCTATATCTCGTGGATGACAAGAAATCACCCGACTTCTACTGATCTAATTTTAGCAGGGCTAAGCATATAAGTGATCCTAAACTTAACAGGGTGTATGGATAACTCAGGTGGACAAGGGTAATCATAATGCATCAACGGCATCGATCAACGCCTATAAACTTAATGCATCATAGACAATAAAGGACGCAAAATAAGTTATTTGTAAAACTGTAGGGAGGAATGTTCCGGGGGTTGCCTTCCTCCGACGAGCGAGGTTGAAGCTCCAGGCACTCAATCACTCTACGTCTGGCTAATGGTTCTCGATCACCTCCTGTGCAGAGGCTTCCCTCTGGGATTCCTCTCCTGAGTTCCCGTTTCACGTCACGTTCTGTTTCTTCTAGCGATCCTGTATGATACATATGCATGAATAAATACAAGGAATGCACATGGTATGATAATGAAGTATGATGATGATAAATGCTTGCATATTCTTTCTACAATATAGACAACATCATCCAAGAATATGTACCATAAGCACATGTCATCTACTGCATTCTCTATTACCAACAATACAAGCCTATCGGTGAAACCTTCTTTCTACTTATCACCAGTAAATAAGCTAGTAAAGTAACTAACCATCTTACTATCACTAGCAAACAAGCCAGTAAAGCTAAAGATCTATACTAAGCATAACCATCTCAACACATTCATTATGCCTTAATCACAACTACTACAACCCTATTCAAGACACTAAAAACATGATCACATTTAGACTTTCGTAAAACACCCATAGACTTACCCCATCCTACTAGGGTCTAGGTAGGCACTAACCATCCAATAGATTAGACCATTATAAATGCATTGGAAAGCATCATTTAGGGCATGACATCACAAAACAAGGTTTAAATAAGGCATTCATATAAATAGAGCATAACTACATCATGCAGGTAAACTGTCTAGAAAAAATCTACAAAAATTATAGAAAATAAAAATGGCAATTCTAGCCCACCATACAAATTTCACCTCATTTGGATGTGCCTACTATCCTACATAAAAATCACGAGGCAACACAATTAAATGGACCTAAAAATACTTTATACTACGAAGTATGCCAAACCTCATGTTTCACTATATCAAGAGTTACCTTATAGCATATAAGTAGCCTATAAAAATTATCAATCTCATACTAGGCCTATATAATTTATTTATGAATTATTTCAAGAATAACCCTAATATCCCACTTGAAATACATCTCTATATTTTTACACAACACATGCACATGATACATTTTTCATAGCTAGAGCATGACAATATAAGACCAACCCAACAAGAGTCATATTTTTCTGAGCTATATACAATTAGTTATGAATTTTCTAAGATTCTAAGCATTTTTCATGAATAAATCAATTTAAATAAAGCTATACATAAAATCATCAAAAAAGTGTCATTTCTTATTTTTACCAGGTACTATTCATCACCATGAACACAACAAAACTTGAATTACTTGATTTTCTATGAGATATGATTTTTAGAAGATTTATTAAAAATCTAGAAATTCCTTTTATTCAAAAATCTAAACCCTAAAATGCTACGCGTACCCAAACTGTACCCCGAGCCATATCTAAATCGCTAGGTGTACCCCGGCTTATTACTCTCGCCAGGACGTTACTGACATCAGTGCCCACGTCAGCGTGGGCCCCGCCTACCAGTGACCCAGAGGCAGGGGTGGAGCGCTACCGGCCGGAATCTCGCCGGCGGCAGGGTCTTCGAGGACATGGCCACTACCATCGGCACCGCCTAGACGAGGCGCACCTATCGAGTCAAGATGTGCAGAGCAAAGATGTAGTTAACACCTGGGATGTTACATGGATTTATTTAGACCCAATGCTTATATAAGCATTGAAGGTAACAAATATGGTTTTGTAATTGTTGATGATTATTCTCGCTTCACTTGGGTGTTCTTTTTGAAAGATAAGAGTGAAATCCAAGAGATCTTCAAGAAGTTTGCAAGAAGAGCTCAAATGAGTTTGATGTGAAGATAAAGATAGTGAGAAGTGACAATGGGGCGGAGTTTAGGAACACCAACATTGAAAAGTTCCTTGATGAAGAAGGGATCAAGCATGAGTTTTCGGTCCCTTACACTCCCCAACAAAATGGGGTTGTGGAGAGGAAGAACCGAATGCTCATAGAGGCCGCAAGAGCAATGTTGGATGAGTACAAGACTTCGGAGAAGGATTATTGGGCGGAGGCGGTAAACACGGCATGTCATGCAATCAACCGCCTATACCTTCAAAGATCATGAACAAAACTGCCTGTGAGCTTCTCACTGGTAAAAATCCTAAGGTTGATTACTTTAGAGTTTTTGGATGCAAGTGTTTCATACTTAGAAAGAAATCCAAAAGCTCTAAGTTTGAACCGAAGGTTGATGAAGGTTTCCTACTTGGTTATGGTACTAACGAACATGGATTACAATCTGTCCAAGATTCCACTCTTATGTGACAATGAGGGTGCAATCAAGCTAGCCGATAACCCCGTAAACCATTCCCGTACAAAGCACATAGACATTCATCATCATTTTCTTAGAGACCACCAAGCCAAAGGAGATATCGTTGTTCAACATGTGAGAACCAAAAACCATTTAGCCGATATCTTCACAAAGCCTCTAGATGAGTCAAGATTTTGTGCTTTGAGGCGTGAGCTCAATATCGTTGATTCTCGTAATGTGGAATGACATCGTGCACACCTTGATTGGCTTAGAATTGGATAAAATGTTCACAAATTTTTGGTGTGCAATTTCAAAATCTATTTTCAGCATCTCAAGCTTGAACATAGTTTTGTATTGATTTAATGAAATCTGGTCATGTTTGAGAGCGTTCAAGTCCCCGATGTGGTTCACCATCTGTAGATTTGCTTCAGGCAGGTTTTTGACCTATCGGTAGTACCGATGGTACCACCGGTAGTACCGGTGGACGCCTGGGACTACCGGCAGTTCAAACTCCCGCATACCTCTGCGTTGACCAAGTCCTGCCCACCGGTACTTCTGGTCATGCGACCGGTAGTACCGGTCAGCCATTTTGACTGCCGTTAAAGGGACCGTCGGATTAAAAATATCTACTCTTAACTTACCCCTTCACTTCTTCCCCACCGTCCTGCCCGACCCGCTCGCCTGGCAGCGTCGCCGCCCAGCCTCTACCTCCGCCGATCTCCCTCCTCCTCTGGCCAATCTTCATATCCTTTGAGGGGGAGCTTCCTCAAGCCTTGGAGGTCATCTTGGAGGTGTTCTTGGGCACTAGGAATTCTTGCACGCACGGATCGGCCTCTTCTTCTTGAGCAACATGGTATATGGAGTTCATGCCCTGATCTCCCAATGTACTTTGTTCTACGCTGATTCCCTGCTTGTGCTTGCTCCTTATAGTGTATACATGCTTTGTGAATGCTTGGCCTGCAATTTCCATGGTTGGTTTTGTAGTTCCTAGTGGATTACGCCGCGGGTGTACTACCGGTACTATCGGTCCTTGCGGACCGGAAGTACAGATAACCCTATGCTGGCTTAATTTGCTTGGTTTCTTCATTCCAATCCACTTGAAGCATTTGCAAGTGTGTCTAAGAGCTTCCTTGCCCTTGTTTTTGCTCCTGTTTTGCCCTTGTAGCATGTTGGAACGTCGGCACAACCCCCCTAGTGGTGCTCGCCCTCGTCCATAGAGTATGGGTGATGGGGAGGATGACCATGCAGCTAGTCAGCATGCTTGGCGGCATGGGACTGACCGTGCTGAGTCCTCCCGTGGTGATCGTGCTGAGCCTTCCCATGGTGACCGTGCTCATGCGGTCGATACAAAAGATGCTTGCGCTAGCTGCCACCATTAGGACATTGTTAATGGGTTATGTCAACCAATCCTGCTGAAATCCAAGGCCTTGCTCTCCAGCCATAGTTCAATCGATCTCCTGAGAGGATTGGAGATATCACTGCAGATCGTGTTCTTCCACGTCACCAGCACCATAAGGCCAAGATTCATATGCCTGATCACCTCGTACATTCTTTGATTACACCAAGGATCGTCAGGCTCTAGTGAAGCAGCATTTGGAAAATCCCTACCTATTTATTAGAAATCCTAGGGTTGATGAAAGATTTTGGTCTCTATTTCATCATGATTATTACTGCTCTGTGTGCCTCAAGGACACTGCTACTGGCCCTACTCCTATATTTGTGCACAAGGCCTTGAATCCTGCATCTCTGGACAAAATCAAGCATTCTGATATTCCTTCCTTGAAGGCTAAACTTGAGGAGTGATGCCTTTTGTCGCTCATGACTTTCCAGCATGATTGGAACAACGAGATCATTTGTCAGTTTTGGTCCACCCTCCATATTGATCATGGCCGCAAGGTGTTACATTGGATGACTCAGAATCATCATTATCGGTGTGACTATGTGCAGTTTTCACATTTGCTTGGTTTCAATCATGAGGACCGTGAGGCACGTAGTCTTTGGGCTCACTATGCTAAGAATGTTGGTAGAGATGATTTTATTGCAGCTGAGATGTACCTTGATGAGCAGCATACTGATGGGAAGAACACTTATTTGAGGCCCTATTTTTATGTATTGAACAACTTGATCAGGGCCACAATTGATCCTAAAGGTGGTGATTCAATTCATATTCAAAGCCATGCTCCGACTATTCTTGTTTGTTTTGGCTTGAACAAGCACCTCAGTGTGTCAGACTTTTTGTGGAGAAAGATTGCAGATGCGTCTGTTGATCCTCACCGGTCACTGCCATATGCTCCTTATCTTATGCATATCATTGAGCAAGTTGTGGGCCACACTTTTCACCTTGATGCTAGTCACCCTACCTGGGGAGTTTGCAACACTCGCTCGCACACACTAAGGACAGCTGCTCCTACTTCTGCTAGTGCACCACCAGCTGATGCAGGGACTGCTGGAGCTGAGAGGGAGGATGTTCCTCCTGTGGACCCTTCAGCTAGAGCTTTTACAGGTCGTGGCGATGGTCATGGCCGTGGTCGTGGTTTTGGTCGTGGCTCTTTCAAGTTGCTGAAGAGGTTCATCTCCTACATGTGCTATTCTCAGAAGAAGCAAGATGGCATGCTTCGTCGCATTAAGGAGCAAGTTGGACTTACCCCATCCTCTCCCCTTCGTCCCTTTCGGTATGCCTTTGAGGAGGAGGATGATGAGCAGTTTGAGTAGCCACCTCAGGAGTAGCAGGGCTTTGGGTAGTCATCTTAGTAGCAGCAGGATTTCTAGCAGCCGAGTACTTTTGATGCTACACATGATGCACAGATCCTTATGGCAAGAGCAGGTATATCGACCCCAATGACAGTGATGATGACTATGGGAGTTCTAGTAGTTTTCTACCCTTGTTCTCTATCATTGCCTACCCTTTTTGGCATTTGATGCCAAAGGGGGAGTGTTAGGCTTATCATGATGTAATAGGGTAGCTATTATTTTGGTTATGTATAACTCTTCCTCCGTGGTGAACTATGTGGTGAACTTTGAACTATGTGTGTGATGGATGCTTGTAGGCTAAACACTTATGCTTATTTGATATATCATGTTGTGATGGCCTATACCTGGTATTTTGTTGATGATTGTTATTTTTAGAATGGTTATGTTGTTTTTAAGTCTTATTCTTTCATGCATAACCATTCATGTTCTTTTTGCTTATTTCTATGTGATATATCTTGTCATAAGCATCACGGTTTACTCTTGTCATACACATCTTTTAGGCATCCCATGGATTGCAAAATTTAGGAGGAACTCGTCTTTGATGTATGGAGTCTTGATTATGATCAAGTTTGAAATTCTAAATCCTATGCATACATTAAGGGGGAGCTTTACTGAAATATTGGAATTCAAAAGCTTCAATTCTTTCAATTTTTGTAAGACTAAGTTTGTTGTCATCAATTACCAAAAATGAGGAGTTTGTAAGTGCATTCGCCCCTGATGTGGGTTTTGGATAATTAATGACAATCAAATTAGGGACTAACACGTTTATCTAAGTGAAAACGCAGGTGTTAGTCCATTGAAAGATTTGATTGATAATATTTGGTGATACAAACACCCTAAATTTTATTCAGATGGACGATGTTTCTACTCAAGAGACCTCTCAGCTTTTATTTTTGCTTGAGTTATAGGAAATGTCGTACTATCAAGAGGGATACAAATTAGGTTGGTAATTCGAGGTCTAAAAGTGCTCATGTCGATCTTTAGAGCGTTTGGAGAGACACCGTTGCACTAACTGCACTTAGAAAAAGACCTCTTCTTCACCCAATCTGGCCTACCGGTAGTACCGGATAAAATTGATTTATAGACCGGTAGTACCGGCCCATTATTTTAGGCCAAGTCGAAAGCTCGAGGTTGCTATTGTTGTACTGCCGGTAGTATCGGTCGCAGGACCGGTAGTACCGGTGGTCATCGGTAGTATCGGATTAAAATGATTTATAGACTGAGAGTACCGGTCCTATTTTTCTAACAAAGTCGAATGGTTGAGGTTGTAGTTGTTTAACTACCGGAAGTTGACCGGTAGTACCGGTTAGGACCGATAGTACCAAATTTATTCAAATTGTAGTCCGGTAGTAGCACGGAATATTTTCTGGCCCCATCGAACGTGCATAGTTGCTCACCCTTGTACTACCGGTAGTACCAGTGGATGGACCGGTAGTACCGGTCTATCACACTTTGCACATTCTGACATGCCCCAACGGTCATATTTGGTGAGGTACCGGTAGTACCGGTGGCTTCTATCAGTAATACCGGTAGTTGTTCTGAACAGGCACTATATATCCGTCACCTCTCTCTTTTCTCTCTCTCTTGCCCATTCCATTCATTCACACCCGAGACAAAACAACTCACAAGCTTCTGGTCACCTGCTCTCTCTCCCCCTTTGCTCACAAAACTTCATCCCCTTAAGGATTTGAGCTAGGGACGTGAGATTAGAGAGCGGAAACTTCGATCTACGACTTGAGCACTTGGATTCCTCATCTTGCCGGCTTGATTTGTGTTTGTTACTCTTGGGTTCTTGGAACCCTAGCCGGCACCGGTAGTACCAGAAGTTTGCATCGGTAGTATTAGTTTTCAACTACCGGTAGTACCGGTCCTACTTCCGGTCCTACTACCGGTTGGTATTTAACTTCCGCATTTGAGATTTTAAGTTTTAGGCTTTCAATAATCACCTATTCACCCCCATCTAGGCCGATTAGATCCTTTTAGTTAGCAAAAATGTGTATGGGAACTAGCAGAATCAGTAGCCCCACGAGATGGGGGCTTGGGGGTATTTATAGCCACTTTGAAAAACTAGCCGTTTTCTAGTCATTGGGCTCAGATTTGCACTATCAGAAGTTCCAGTGGGAGACCACCGGAACTTCCGGTCCATCTAGATCTGACCGTTGGGCTTGAATTTGGGTGACGCAAACCAATCAGAACTTTTGGTCCATGGACCGAAACTTCTGGTCACTATCAGAACTATCGGTCAGAGACCGGAACCAAATACTGGCACGCGATCGCGCACGCCAGAAGAGCTTACCGGAACTTCCGGTCAGGGGGGCCGGAACTTTCGGTAAGGGGACCAGAACTTCTGGTCAGGGGGACCAAAACTTGCGGTCAGCATCAGAACTTCCGATCAAAGACTAGAACTGATCTCTCGCACACGCACGCACGCGGGCTCTGAACAACTGGAACTTCCGGCTATAATTCCAGAACTTCCGGTCCACTCTGGCTGAAGAAAAATTCTAAGTGTTTGTGAGTGAAAAGTGTGTCTCTCTCTCAAACTTAGGTAGATTTGAGCACTTAAGAATATAAATCTATGACATGATGCATCCCTCTTAATAGTACGTCTTTCCTATTAACTCAAGATTGAATGAAAATAAATATAAACCTCTTGAGTTGCTTTCTTTTAACCGTGAAGCTGATTCTTTCAATCTTCATCAAGTGAGGGTGTTAACATGTCAACTTTGATTTTTTATTGAGCACAACCATCCTGAGCACGTGACTTGATTCCATTCATCAATTATTGATAACTTCAAATATACCAAGTCACTTGAAGATTTTCACCATCTTAGATCATAAAGTCACATCTTGTTTTGAATCATCAAATTATTTGCATAATCATCTTTTTATTTCAATGTAGCAACAAGCTTTAATTAGAAGACCATTTGATATGCAATCCCTCATGTCTTATTGACCATATCTCAATGATCTTGCTTTCCATAAAAATCATAGATAGCTCATAATAGATGAGCATTTACATGAATTCCATTTGCATTGTTGTCCTGTTCTTGAACTAGATTGCTCATACAACAACACATCATTTTGGCTTTATTCAACTCCATCAAGTTGTGAGATAATCAATTTCCTTTCAACACTTAGCAAAATCATTAGACCTTTAATTATGTTGTCAATCAATCACCAAAACCCACTAAAGGGATAGATGCACTTTCAATCTCCCCTTTTTTGGTGATTGATGACAACACAATTAAAGCTTACAAGAGATTGGTAAATAGTAAGATTTTGAATCCTATGACATAGTGAGCTCCCCCTAAATGTGTGCATTGAATGAATTCATATTTTAGCCTCAAATGCCAAATGCACATATTTAGTATGAAGTGTGAGAACTCTAGTATATCATAGCATTCATGGGGTGCGAGGTGTAACATGATAACCGTGATGCTCAAGGCAGTTCATGCACTCAAAAGAAAATAAACATTACACCATTCAAGGCATGAATGTCACACACTAGCATAAACGAATCAAGAGCATCAATTTAAACTATCCTTGCATACACCACACAAATTTGAAAAATCTTATATGCCTCTCCTTTACCCCTTTCAATCCACATATCAATCTCACTATTTCTTATATGCCTCTCCTTTACCCCTTTCAATCCACATATCAATCTCACTATCTCCCAATATTTCCCCCTCTTTGGCATTAATCTCCAAAAAGGGTCTCTCCACCAAAAAAAAATTTGGAAGACAAGTGAGTGCAAGAGGTAGGCAAAAGTTCAGCATGTAGGATTTCTCTCCTTGGTTTTCTAGCAGACAAAGTATGCAACAACTTAAGCCAAGATTCTTGAGAAGTAGCATATTTAGCTCATACCTTACTAAGATCATAGGTGAGACACAAGAGGTATGGACCAAATATCTAAATATTTCTCTAATCGTCACCAGAAGAATAAACTTATGGTGTGAGTCAAAATATTGCATACACATGCACACACTAGCATGAAAGGGCCTAGATGCACAAAGGTAATACAAGAGTTCATGGAGCGATATACCTTTGGTTTTAGTCTCACAATCTCCACCATGAAAATGATTTCAATAATTAATTTAGTTCTTTGATGGGACTAGAATATATATACTTTTTTTGCAAGATAATTTCATTTGTGCCCATATCTCATCATCATCATCTTCAAAGGAGATATCACGCTTGTGCTTGATCATAATTGTAAGTCCATTGCTAGCTCTTGTTGTCATTTTGCGATACCAATTGACATATTTCTTGATATACCAAGGTGAAAGATTATCCACCAATATCAATTGTAATATGGTCTTCACAATCTTGTCACCAATTTGAAGAAATCTTTACAAGTTGATGCCATTTGGAATTAATGCTCATATCTCATAATATCACCTAGAAAATGCTCACAAAGCCAAGAGATAGCATCAAATTGCACAAGCTCCAGTTTTACAACTAGTGACCCTTTGAATGTGGAAGGCATATATAGATAACCAATTGCAAAACCTCATAACATAGACTAAAATCCTTCTTTTGATAGTGCATACATATATATGTGAAAGGCAAGAACATATGTACTTTTGGCCAATGAAGTCCAAATAAGGGAATTTAAGCTATATTATGGAGAGTAGCTACTTAAGAGATAAAATTGCAATCAAATGAATATCAGAGATATATAACTTTATCAACTTGGATTGACTTAATGTAGCATACTTATGAGAAACTCATTCTCACCAAGAGACTATAAAAATTCACTCGAAGAGATGGTTAGTCTCAAAAGACACAAGACATAAAATAGGCTCCCCCTTAATATGTGCATCAAGTACTCGAATTACTTGTGAAATGCACTTGAATCAGTTTAAGAGTCTAGAGGAGATTATTCTGTATCTTGGTCAAGGCATGATGAATTTGCAACAATTAAAATTATGCCAAGGAAACATACCACCACAAAGGTAAATAGATCACCACACAAGTTTTCATTGATATGACCATCATAATTAAGACTTTGATGATTTGGATGGCCATAGTTGTTAGTTGAAGAAATGTGGTGAAATAGAGCTCTTATTATGATCAGCCAAG
This sequence comes from Bothriochloa decipiens, assembly GCA_023333625.1. Taxonomy (NCBI): domain Eukaryota; kingdom Viridiplantae; phylum Streptophyta; class Magnoliopsida; order Poales; family Poaceae; genus Bothriochloa; species Bothriochloa decipiens. The sequence continues at coordinate 40,199,614 of CM041637.1, forward strand.
ATCCATGTTAGGTTCTGAGTTCTTTCTGTACCACTCTTTGTAGATAAGATCTTAAGTAATCAATGGGATGGATCAAGTGCACTTGATGAGCTCTTGAGAGGAGAAATAACAATACAAACCCAATCTTCAATTATTTTCTCCAACTCAACCGAATCTGATTCCACTAAAGGATTGGGGCATTTGACACTATAATTGTGAAACCCCCGGGGAATCCAAGGAATCATCCATTCTTCTTGTTCAATGTGTGGGACTGCTCAACATGTACTTAAAAGAAGCAAATATTCTCACAAGATAGAAGCTAAGCTCCCCTTTAATTTTTGCATTTAAGAGTACACAAAGTCCACTTAAGCATATTAATAATATAAGGCCAAGGGGGAGGTTTGCTCTAATTCTAACTTATCTCAAACTCCTTCAAGCTACTTGCAATCTAAGTGCAACTAATTTGAACCCATGTGTGAGTCCTTTTCTTTCTTGAAACTCTTTTATACTAAACTGATGCTTCTCCTTTTCAAATGATACTTCATGACCTCACTTGAGAGCCAGCTGAACCTTTTTGTTACAATGCAATTCAATTTTATACAACCAGTTTTCAGATTCTGTCCTTCTAAGAGAAAAATTCATATCTCTCAGACCACTAGACCAGTATGTATGAAATTTAGTATAGAGTTGAATCTATGTGTCATCTAACTTTTGTAAAACTTTCAGCACATTTGGACCTCTTTTGGTGGGTCAAATCAAATTTCTACCAAAATTACCAAGGTCTAAAAACTGCAGCATTGAATCGGATAGAAACTAACTCACAACTGACTTTCTTCAAAACCAATCTTCATGCAAATTATACAACAACAAGTATTAGATGTGATGACATGCTCACAAAGTTTTAGGTCAATTCAACAGTATTTGAATCTCTAAATCCATGCTTGAAGACAACCAGCTCAAAATTTTAATTTTTATCTTTATTTGGTCTTGATCTTCAATTTTGAGTACCAAAAGTGTGCAAATGCACTCCACATTAAATATCCTTATACAATATCATATATCACTTCTAGCTTAATTCAAGATCACACTTATGTCTTTCAAACCCTCATAACCATGTTTCCAACTTGAGGACATTTTAATCAAAGTGACTCTTGGTCTCCAATGATTGTCTAGCAGATTATGTCCTCTTCAAAGATTAACCCATAACTACCAATGTAATATCTAAATACCATAAAATTTTTATGGACATGCTCTTTACAAAGTTGTCTAGTAGCTGTGAAGATTTGAGCTTCATTTGCCTTTGTAGATTGCTACCAGATTTCTCATCTTTCAGTACTGCTACGTGCTAAGAACTAATTTACCATAACTGATAAGATCCACTCCAAAACTGAAGTATCTCCTATCCTATTCTCATGAAACTTGTATGTTAATTAATACCTTAAGTCTAGAGCATGCATACCAAATTTCAAGCTAATTCAAATAGATTTCGTCACACAAACATGGCTCACAACACAACTCACTCAGATTTGAAATATAGGGTAAATTTTAACACATTGAGCTATACTTTTTCAAACTGAACCAAACTTAAAGTTAATGTGTTTGAATACTTTCACAAGAAATATATCCATTTACTCCACTTAAAAAGTCTTCTCATGAACTTATCCATTCAAACCAACTCAAATTTGATAACTAAACATTTAATCTATTCAAGATATCTCATAACAAGCAACATATGCATATTTATCTAATTCAATCAACTCTCATATGCACCCAAAAGAATATGATCATCAAGAGATATACCTTTGCATCTCATGATGAACCAATATCAAGCTTCCTAAATAATATGCAAGCCTATGAATGGCACTTTGCCTTGAGCCCACAAAATCACCACTAAGATGATATATGGCATGATAATCATCAAGTTGGCCTTTCTTATCAAGTTATCATGCTATATATAAGATCAATTTCATCCAAAGGACTACAAGAAATACAAGATAAATTTTTTAGTCCACAATGGAAATAGAGAATGAGCTCCCCCTAAATGAGTGCCACAAGTAGTTTGAATGACTTGCAATAGGCACTTGATTCTATCAAGAATTTTGGGAGTCAACTTTCTATTTTCACCAAATACATAATCAAATGCCATATTTGAATTGAGTTGAAAAGATGCTCACAACCCACTTAGGTGTAGATAATCACAAGAATTGAATATGTGAAATCTCATGGATAAAAACTCAGTTGCATCCAAAATAGTATTCTTGTCAAAAACCACTTTGTTTATAACATTTGCGATTCACTATTTGGCATTTAGTATTTCTTGTATACCTGCATCTCAAGAAGTGTATTGCTCTACAAAAGAGCCATTAAAAGCACCATATGGCAAGTGAAGTATATATCAAATGAATCTAATTAGCCACTTAAAATACTTCATAAATATTTTTATTTGTGAACTATTGAGCACTGGACACACATAGTGGCTATCCTATAGAGTTTAGGTACTTGTTACCAATGGTGAGAATGAGGTAGGATATGATCATTTAATTTATCTTTGGGTCAACCATACATGAGATTATGATGAGAGTTGGTTGATAGCTTGAGTGAGTATTTCACATTTGCTTCCTCAAGCACCTCAAAGTCTTCATCTTCACCTAGTACCTATATTCACAACTTAGGCACACCTTGGTACCCAACTTTTGTTAGGTCCTTTTGAGTTAGTCAATAAATCCTTAGGCACCCAAATGGCTCTAGTGCTAGCTTGTGATGAACACATTATTTGGCTAGTACTATATCTATTTGTGGCCTTCCTAAGCTTATCATTGTAAGCATATGCATTTGATTTAGACATATCACCTTTGGGACAATCATAGCTTAGATGTCCCTTTCATCTACAATTGTAGCAAATGCGCCCTTTCTTCATATGTATTTTATTTTGAATATGCATGTGATGTGTTTGTTGATAATTTACGGTTACGATCTCTATGTATATGTTTTATGCTCTGGCTTGCGAGTCAAATGAGATGGCTTGAGCTCGCTAACGAGCCGAGCCGAGCCGAGCCGAGTTAGCCCTCTGTCTCATTTGTATAACGAGCCACTGACTCGATATCCAGCCCTTCGCATTGACTGTGAAAACAAATTCATCATTTTGAGGGTCCAACATGGAAAGTGTCCCCATATCTCGGACAGGACAGGAACGGACGAGGTAAAAAAGGGCGCGGGGAGGTGGCGGGGGTGGCGCGGGGGGTGGGGCCCGAACGGGATCGTCGATTCCCCCTCAACTCTGACGCCCCCGCTCGCACGCTCGCTCCCCACATCATCCCCACACCGCAGGCCGCAGCAGCACGCGCTCCGCTCGCTCCCCAAGCCGGCGGCGCGCCGGAGCCCCGAGTCCCCCACCCCATCGATCCCCGCCGCCCGCCCGCCTTTCCCCGCCATTCTTCTAGAAGCAACCTCCCCAGCTCTCGGGCACCTTTCCCTCCCGGTCCCAGCCCCGAGATCCCTCCCCACCGAGATCCCGCGCCCGCCGCCATGGTGTCGTGACGGCGGCAGAGGCCGGAGGCGGCGCCATGGAGCGGGAGCCCATGTCCTCCGACGACCGCCCCGAGTCGTCTGAGGCGGCGGTGGCGGCGCAGCCGCAGCCGCTGGAGTGGCGGTTCGCGCAGGTCTTCGGCGAGCGCGCCGCGGGAGAGGACGTGCAGGAAGGTAATAATAAATATACAACCCGCCGCTGGCGTCTGGGGCTCGGCCCGCTTCCGTCGCGCCCTCGCGAGATCTGGTCGGTCCGGTGGGTTCCGGGGGAGAGGTTTAGCGGTGCCATGCGTTTCGTCGACACGGGTGTCCGGGGATCGCCGGGGGTTCCTTGGGCTGGCCGGGCGGCGGTGAGCCAATGGGTCGTGGCTGGCTTTTACGGTGGCTTGGGTGTTGAACCGTCCTTGTTCGAGTTGGAGGAAGTGCTATGCTCAGTGTCTTAACTGCAACTTAGGACTATTTACTGCAAGCACCTTTTTTTTCTGACAACAAACTGCCAACACCTTGACCGGCGATGTTTCTCTACTGGCTAACTGTCTCTGGTTCGAGTAACTACTTGGTGCGGTGGTCTTTGCTGTGTAATTTAGCTCCAACTGATCGTGCTTTGTATTTCGAAAATGTCTATATGCTTTGTAAGTTGCATTGAAGCTAGAATGCAGATCACATTTATTTATTGGAAATATTGCCGGTATTACATAGGTATGCCAGTGGAGGGTCAGAAAGTTAAACATTTTTTCATGATTTGTTGAGGACTTGGGGTAGTTGGTTTTCATTTCCTCGAGATTTTGATTAGCGCTTGGGATTATCTTGCAGAAAATTGATGAGCTTCTGGCATCTGTCTACAATAATTAAATCTTTTGAATACTCTTGTTTGTAGCTGGGGGCCGTCATTGCTTCAAACTGTATGCCTTGGTGGGTCCGAAACTTGGAACCTTTTTTCATAATTTATTGAGGACTTGGGGTTGTTGATTTTTGTTTCCTCGAATTTTTGTTTAGTTCTTGGGATTATCCTTGTAGATAATTATGAGTTTCTGGCATCTGTCTAGAGTAGTTCAATCTTTTGAAAACCCTTGTTTGTAGCTTGGGGCTGTAATTGCTTCTGAGCTGTATGTCTTCTGTAGTGTCATTTCAAGATTGAGCTGCACTGTAACATCCTTAGCATTTCATATCTGGTAGGGTTCAGAAGTGTGCCAAGTCCAGAAACAATCGATCAGTTTATCTGACTTCCCCTGGGTCATTTGCTATATAGGCATGTGCAGGATCTGTCAATATATTGCTTTTCATGTGGATTTTCAGTTTCTATCATTTTGTGTTGAAATGGTGTTTGTCTGATCAGTACACATTTAGGAATAGTGAGGGTATAGTTCTCTTAAATCTTCATAGTGCTTGTTGCTGAATAGTGAGGTATATTTGTTTATATGACCCTTAGATCTTCGCACTTTGTCCTGTAAACAATTTTATGACTAATCAAGTTGTTTGATAACCCCTTTCCTACATACATAAAGCTTATTTAGTTTGAGGGTAGATACATGTCACATAATTTCTGTTCCAGTCTCGCTGCCTGCTTATATTGGTTCATCATCATCTTGTTTAAAAAATTCAACTGCTATTTCCATGTGCAACCTCCTATAAGGAGCATAGGGCACGCTTGGTTGTTTCCCAGGCTAAACAGCCGGGCAAGAAAGGGTGGGGGTTAACTTGTTTTCCCTATTTGGCATTGATGTTAAACTTACTTCTTCTTTCCTCCTTTTCTTTCCCATCCTGAGCAAGCACTGGATCTACAAAGCCACGGGTACTTATTGCTGTGTGTGGGAATCAACTGGCGTCTGGTGGACTATCTCACCCTCCTCTGCCTCCTTTCCCTAGAGGAGATCAGCAAGGCATGTGAGAAAGAGGTTGCTTGGAAAGCTTGCCTGTATGAGTGAGCCAATTTGGTTTGCCAGGGCTTTGCCTCAACTAGTCTAGCTACACATTACGATGTGTTTCCAAAGACTACCAATATAAAGGCAGTACCCTTTTCGAGAGGCTTTTCACTACTGTATTTCCAAAATTGATCATTTTTTTTAGAAAAAAGGAATTTTTACCGGCCTCTGCAAGAGGTTTGCACACAACCAAAATTGATCAATTGTTGCAGGCAGTTCACAAAAATAATTTTACATTAATGAAATTAGGTCTTAGGACCCCATATCCCATTGTTTGGATACATAGTCCCAGCACGACCATTTTCTATATAATAAAATTAGCACAAAGTTGACTATTTGGGCAGACAAGATTAGATGGTATTGAGGCTTATGACGATTATTATTCATGGGCAAGAGTTGATGGTAGATAAGTGTCCTTTTTCTATGCTAATAAACCTGCTTCTATTTATTTGCTTGTTGATTTCAGTTGATATTTGTTGTGACTGTTTGGTTTGTTTGCCAGCCAAATCAGTTTGTATCTTGATCAGATATGCTACTTGTTTCAGTGGACATAATCTCCGCAATTGAGTTTGACAAATCTGGCAATTATCTTGCCACTGGAGATAGAGGTGGACGTGTGGTTTTATTCGAAAGGACAGACATTGGTGATGTAAGTACTACATTATATTTATATATGTTCTGTAAATTTTCTTGCTTAAATCTCTTGTGCCCATAGTGCTAATGTATGTGCAGAATGCTAGTCGAAGAGAACTTGAGAGGCAAGAATATCTTGTTGCTAGGCATCCTGAGTTCCGTTACAAGACCGAATTTCAGAGTCATGAACCTGAGGTACGTGGCCCTTAAAGTGCTAACAATCTGTTTATTAGTGTCAATTAACTTCCTCTGACTGCATGCATAGTCCAAAATTCCAAATGACTAATCCAAGTGAAGCTGTAGTTGTATACTGGAATATGTTAAATTGTGAATATTTTATTCTGACTTCTGTGCAATTCGTGTAGTTTGACTACCTAAAAAGTTTGGAAATAGAAGAGAAGATTAACAAGATCAAGTGGTGTCAAACAGCCAACAATGCACTCTTTCTCTTGTCTACAAATGACAAAACAATTAAGTATTGGAAGGTATGCATAAAAGAGGTTGCTCATTAGTTTACTTTCATATGTTTACAACTTCATAGCTCATCTATTGTATATCTAGGCATAGACCTGTTATGCCTCGGGTGTTCAGGTGTTGTATCTGTTATAGAATCTAAAACATACTCATGGCAATTTAATGTGGGGTTACATGTTTTTCTCAGTCTTACTCGTGAGAAGGAATATATTCATGAACTTATCTATTTGTTCTTGCTGCATTAATCAAGAAGCAAGTGTTTTGTATCCTTATTTTTACAAACACAATCAAATTATGCTTCATCTTCTTTACAGCTCGTGCAATGGTATTGCTTGTCTTTTTTCTCATTATTTGCAAGTGAGCTTGATTGCGTAAGGTGTCCATGGTGCTTTGGTATTCTGTAGGTTCAAGAGAAAAAAGTGAAACGGGTTTCAGTGATGAATTTGGATACCTCCCAAAGTTCAGACAATGGTTCAACTTCAAGTCCGGGTAGTAGTAGTTCCAGAGCTCTTCTTCCAAACGGTGGATGCTCAGAAAAAATGTACAGTCCGAACAACAATATGTCATTTCCTCCAGGAGGATGTGCATCACTGCGTTTGCCTGTGGTGGTAGTGCTTAAACCCACTTCATCCATCTTCTCTAGTGTTGTACAACATGAGGAATTAGCATTGCTTGCATGTACAATACAATAGTTTGTTTCTTCTTATGACAGAAGTAGACATTCTTCTAACAGACTGTATGTAGATAATATCAATGACAAGTCTGAATAGTTTCCTGTACTATTTATGCAGGTTACGGGCCAAGAATTTAACCATGTCGCAAGATGCCGACGTGTATATGCACATGCTCATGACTACCATATTAATTCCATTTCAAATAATAGGTTAGCTTCCTTCATGATATTACAGATGTCTAATCAAATCTGCAAAAGATATGCTCTTGCTGTACTGGAACAAATGTTAAAGTTTCTTTGTCTCATCTTCCTGCATCTATCTTACAATATTGTCTTGGATCTGTTTTCAAATGCATACTCTTTTTTTTGACATATTTGCCTTGACCTCTCAGTTAAAACATACTTATACAAATTAAAACACAATATCTTATTCTTAACATTATTAAACTTGGAAAAACGGAATCAGTGACCTCCAAAGGTTGGTTGGCTTAAAGGACTCCTGACACAATTGAATCTGGATGGCTCAGTTAGGCAGTTTTTTTTCATGATATTAGTGGACTGTAGGATGACTGTAGGATTTGGAAAAACACCAGCAGAGTATATAGAAAACTTAGTTGAAGTTTCCTAGTCTTTGGGTCGAGCACTGTCCAGTGGCCACCTGCTGCAAAACAGTGATTCAGTGAAGAGCAAAACCTTAGATCCCCATATCCCTAATCTGTAGCAGCTGATTCACATCTTCCCTGTTGTCTAGTGTTCCCAGTGTCTGCAACAGACTCCAATGTAAATAGTAACAACGGTTGCTCTAGCTTCTTATTGACTTCACGGTTCATCTGTTTCCATCTAGTCATCCCCATTTCATGATTTAGCTCCTTTTATTTCATATTTCGTGTATTTCCCAAAAGATTCTTTTAATGCCCGAAAGATATCATGGTTTATCCTGGTTCCATAAGAGGTACGCTGCATGTGCAGTTTGCATGGTTTTTGAGGCATCGTGACATGCAGTGCCGCTGGGAGGTACACCTGGATGCTAGGCGATATGGCATAACTAAAACCTTGTGGTGCCTGGGGACTGGGTACGCCTCAACTCCTTGGTGATGACTCAAAAACCATGGTAGTGTGTAAAACCTGTATGGTGGCAACAGTGTTTTTCACCTTCTGTAGTAGGAAATGTGGTCTATGACGTTATGTAACATAAATGCTTTGAATTACATCAAACCGAAAAAGCTTATTTTTTGATTATAAATAAGAAGTTACTGTTGTTAAGGGTATTACAGATTACTTTATGCTTTTTGTTTGAGTTGGCTGAGTTTTCTGGAACTTATATTTTACTGCCTTGGGTTTATTACTATGGTGATACCGTGTCCTCACTTTGTTTTGTACACAGCGACGGAGAAACATTCATATCAGCAGATGATCTGCGAATAAACCTTTGGAATTTAGAAATTAGCAATCAGAGCTTTAACATTGTTGATGTGAAACCTGCAAACATGGAGGATCTAACTGGTAAACTTTTTCAGTCTGATAACTACTTATGCTGTTGAGTGAGCTTCCTGTTTCTTGTAAACATTATACATGCAAATGTTATATGACTGGGTAGATTCACAGTCCTGTAGCTTGATGCTGTGGAGTTGGATGCATTGCAAAATACAAGCCGGGTTTGTGCCTTTTACCCAGCAAATTGCCCAGTGCAGGTGTCACATGATATGCATGTTCTGGTGTCAATCATGCAAAATATCTTTATTTTTCATCCCTGTGGCCTTCCAATATGGTTGGAATAGCAACCTGCATCATATCTACCTACTTGAACTCCAATACGGGTCTGGAGCAAATGATGGACAGTGTTGAATGGAGTTGCTTCAGATGCAGTTCCTATTCCCTGAAGCTACCAACTCTGTGCCTATCAGTCAATTACCTTTGTGCAGCAGTATTTTAGTATGCTACCTAGCAATTCCTTCTCTGAATTGTGGATTTTGTAGCTGCCATCTGGTGAGAAATTCATAAACATAGTAGTTGCTTTTTGGAAAAAAACAAAATTAGATAACACAAGATAACCTGGATCAGGTTTTACTGTGCCAAATGTAACTAATACAATTTGCATGTGTGACTACAAAATTTGTTTGTTGACTGGTTGTGAGACACCTTTGGCTGTTGGTTAATAGATCTTTGTAGGCATTCATTTATTCTCATGCAATTCCTACTGGTTCCATTTCCATACTTGTTATGTGGCAACACCCATTACATTATAATTCTGTGAAATTTCAGAGGTGATTACTTGTGCGGAGTTCCATCCAACTCACTGTAATACACTAGCATATAGTAGCTCAAAGGGTACTATTCGGCTTATTGATCTGCGGCAGTCAGCACTGTGTGACAACCATGCTAAACTGTTAGTAATTCCCCTTGAACTTCTTCAGTAACATTATTGTTGATTATAAGGCAATGCTTAGATTTTATCATTTCTAATGGCTACATACATTTTAAGTTTATCTATCCGTCATGGTATTATCTGATTTAGCTGGGGCATCTTGTTCAGATTTGAGGAGCATGAAGCACCTGGATCAAGATCCTTTTTTACAGAGATAATAGCATCAGTTTCAGATATAAAGTTTGCAAGGGACGGAAGGCACATTCTTAGTCGTGATTATATGACACTCAAGGTTTGTAACAGACCTATCTGTCCCGTTGCTGAATTTGTACTTCTTTTACTCTCTGTATGTATGATTTGTGCACGAGGTGGCTAAAAACATCAATTTTATTACCAGAAAAACACATGTCAAAATGCTCTTCATCTTTCTGTATCCAGGTCTTGAGGCATTGAGTTCATCTTTCAGTGTTATAAATAAGCTGTGCGTGACATCATTGAGTTCTGTAATGGGTGTGGTCTGGTTCTAATTATCTTGAAGCACACTTAACATCAATATAGTTTTGCTCCACTGGTCCAAATGACATTTTGTGTTTTTTTAATGTTGACCGATTGACTGGCTAGAAAGCAATATACATCTTACTCAGACCCCTAGTGATTAAAATTCGGACGCTCCTCCCTCGTTATTGATTTTTCAGATATTTAAATAATTTTACCTTGGAATTTGTGGATCAATGAACTTTTCATGACCCACCTTCTGTGATAAATATGTTTGTCTGCTAGAAATATTTTTATTTAGCCATTTTTGTTTCTTCAGTTGTGGGATCTAAACATGGATTCAGGCCCAGTTGCAACTTTTCAGGTTCATGAATACTTACGTCCTAAGGTGAAGTTTCTTATCATTTGAATGATAATGAAAGAGCCATATCAATATCTGCTGTAATCTGATACTGGTTAACATCATCTTTTGCAGCTTTGTGATTTATATGAGAATGATTCAATTTTTGACAAATTTGAATGTTGTCTCAGCGGTGACGGACTCCGTGTTGCAACTGGTTCTTATAGGTATATCCTTATTCTCTCATTATGAGCTGTAAGAATTGCTAGCTGTTGGTTTATTTAACACTTTTGTATGTTAAATCTTCTTGTGGTTGCAGTAATTTGTTTCGTGTTTTTGGTCGTTCTCCTGAAAGCACGGAGGCATCAACTTTGGAAGCCAGCAGAAATCCCATGAGGTCTGTCAAATGTTGGGATTATCATACTCTACCTGAATATAGACTATTCCAATCATGAGCCCCTTACTCCTCAATTAACTAATTTTCCGCTCCAAGAGTCCAAGTGAGCTCAATATTTAATGCAACAATAACAACAACAGGGCCTTTTATGTTTTTTCCACTTTGGAGTTATCTCCACTTATTATGAGCATCTTATGTCAAAGTTGGTTGGGCCACCAAACATCATAGATAATAACAAAATATGATATTGACACCAATCCAACATGCACTCTACTTGCAAATTAATTTTCCATGCCCGGCTAAACTTTGTATTATTTAACTATTGAAATTGTGGAAACCCATATAGGCGACAGATTGTTAATCCAGCAAGGCCTGCACGGACTCTGACTTCTTTGACCCGTGCTGTGAGGAGAGGTCAGTAGCTCTCTTGCACTGCCAGTCTTGAATATATTTTTTTCTGTACATGGACCAGACCATGCTCTCCTAGTGAACACTACCTTTGGTGCAGGTGGAGAAAATACAAGCATTGAAGACAATGGAAATTCTTATGATCTCTCAACAAAATTGCTCCATCTTGCGTGGCACCCAACTGAGAACTCCATCGCATGTGCTGCCGCAAATAGTTTGTACATGTATTATGCATAGGGGAACATACTAGAGAAATCGGTACTTTTTACGCTTGCTTGAAGTGAAAAGCTTGACCTTTCACATGTTCAAGGATTCAGGCGCAGGAAATTGTTCAGTTCGATGGCTGGGGCCAAAAAGCGGCAGTCGGTGACCCTACAAGATTTGTCCTGGTACAAGTTACTTCCATACATGATTACGGATGTCCTCTTTGGGATTCCTAAGTAAATGTGAAGTATGTCTTCTGATAATACCCAAAGCTTGTGGCCCCCCACAAGACATGATGACGACTATAGCTGCCTTGTAGCGAAACTGGCAGCCGAAGGATAAAGCAAGCAGTAAGAAGATAGACGACGACAGTAGCAGCTGATGCTAATTTCACCAAAGTTCACAGGAATTTATCTGCTCACATCACAAAAAAGGCTGTAAGATTTTCCTTTTTTCCTTTACGACATGTAATGCAATGCAACCTAGTCAGGGCTAACCAACCATAAGATGTCATCAACTCAGATCATTGAACATATATTTTTTGTCTTTCATCATAGCTATTGTAGTTCTCCCCAGCTGCTGTTGTATTCGTTAGAATGGATTGTTTGGACAAGTCTTCCAGTGCCCTGGTTGTGATTTGTTGTGGCCTTGATGTAGCGCCGCTCTCAATACCGTTCAATTGAACCCTGATTCTGATGATTGAGCTTTTGCTGGTATCCCAGCGAAGCGTGTTTAGGTAGCCCAGCTGTGATGTGAATCGTGCAGTTGACCAGGATATGTTCCGCTAAAAAAAAGTTGACCAGGATATGTCCTGTGCAGCTGTGCTCTCGAATGCCTTTGTGGTTTGATGAACTGGATCCGTGTACTGTATCTACTTGTCTAGCTGACCACAAGAAGCAAAAGCCATGTGAGTATGTGACTGACCGAGGACGACGACGAGGTGCGCATGAATGAATTCTAAACGCCAGAATCGAGTGAACCGTTCTTTCCCCTTCTACAGTGAAAGAGGCGACTTCGAGGGCAACTAGCCTTTCCCTCCGTCGATCCGCCGGCCCCCTCTCCTCCGGCGTCCTTGCCGGTGGCGGAGATGAGAGGGGTGCCCGGCTCCTTGGCGGGTGGGCGTGTATAGCTTTAGGCTTTAGGTCTAGAAGCTCTTTTGGCTCGTCGGCGTCGATATCGCCGGCTAGGGTTAAGCTTCCGGGCAGTGATGGCGAGGCGGCGGCGTCGTCACCGCAGTGGAATAAGCTTCTCTGACCCTGTCCCTGCTTTACTGGCGGCTCCATCACCGGTAAGGGGTCTGGATCTATGTGCGGCCGGCTGCTCTGTCGACTCGTTTGTGCGGTGTTAGCGGCGGCGCTTTTGGTCAAAGGAACATCGATGGCTGCGGGCGATGTGGCTTGCTGGTATGTGGATGGGGCTTGGTCTTCCGGCGGCGTGAGTCGTCAGCGAGCTTCGATCTGGAATTGACGGAGCTCGAGGTGGATCCCCGGCCGATTGCTCTCCAACGGCGTCATCACGGCTCGGTGCCGGGTGCCTACTGCGGCTTCCTTCAAAGCTTTGATGCGAGAGGGCTCCTCCGATTCTGGGGCGCCCATGGTGTCTTCCTCGACGACGGCGGCCGGCGACGGTGGCGGTTGGTGGAGGCGCTTGGCGACATCAAGAAGCACGGGTTTCTTAGACCTGATTGTAATTTTTCTTTTTGAGGGGCCTTTGTGCAAGATGGTGGAGACAGCTGTCCCTGTGTCCTCGAGCGTATCTGTATTCGTATAAGTACTTGTACGCTTTCCTTAACCAGTAATACAGGTATGTTCATAAAAAAATAATTCTAAACATCCAGTGTCTTTTCCATGTATACCATTATGAAAGTTGCTTCTCTCAGCTGCACTACTAGAAAGTTGGGCTGGTCACTTGTGCCATCACGAAAAAACTTCCTTACCACTCACGCCATTTCGTCCAAAGTCATTGCTAACGGTGTCAAATAGAGCCGCGAAAAGGCATAACTGCCCTTCTCGTAGCCCTATCCTCTCTATTTTTTTTTCTCTGCCACTGTGGGCCCAAGCAGTTAGCTAGCTCGGCACCTTCATCCTCCTCAAGTTGAGGCCAAGCCCAGCTCACCCGTGCCTGCGCCCGCGCCGCCGGGGTGGAGTTGCCCCTCTGCGCGCGTCCCCGGCCTCGCGGTGGCGGCGTGCGTCATTGGGTCCGGGGCCGTCGAGGAGGATGACGACGACCGTGACACCGACGGGGCCACCTCTGGCCTCGCCCTCGCCCGCCGCTGCTGGCTCCATGGACTTCGCCGCCGGAGCAGGCGGCAACGACAATGGCGAGAGTCGGCGGGCGCGGAACGGGGAGAGGGAGCGGTACTGACGGTGCACGGATCGGTTCCGCAACGGTGGCGCGCGCTGGACCACTTGGTCGGCCGGGTCTCAGTCGCGGTGTCGCAGCGCCTGGGGCGGCTCCATCTCGAGCGCCTGCTGCTGCTCCGTCATAGATCCAGCACGAGCAGCAGCTCCGGCGAATGCCCTTGCCCCGCCGGTGCGAGCAGCAGCTCCGGCGAGAGGGGGGCGACCCCCGTCCCTGGCTCTGGCGGTTGCAAGCGCGGCCCTAGACCCGGATCCGGCGGGCGCGACCTCCATGGCCGGCGAGCGCGTCTTCAGCCCCAGATTCGTCGGGCGCGACCTCCATGGCAGCTGCCCGCTCTGCCCACCACAGCTACCCCATCTCCTCCTTCGTCGAGCCGGAAAAGAGCGCCGTGGAGGCCGACGCCACAGCCGCGGCCGTGGCCGCGTCGACGGCGGCAGTGATGGCCGCCGTGTCCGCGCGAAGGTCGGCGGGCGGGGACTTGCTCTGCTCGCTTTGGATTGGATGTGGTCTGCTGTGCTCGCTCTGCTCTGCTGCCCGAAGGACGAAGGAAGAAGAAAGACCATTTTTGACTTCTTAACCTATGGGGCCCACTGTCAAGGTCAGCGTGCTCGCGCTGCTGACCTTGACATGCTTTCGGGTATCGCTTGTTCAATCGGTGCTCATCGCCAGTTGGTAGCGGACTCTAGTAATAAACACTGTTAATGGATCCGAACTAAGTGCGGTTAAGTCTTCTTATGGTGAAACATACCTGTCCGGGCAACCTATTCAAAGGGACGTTGATAAATGACGTCTGACGTGCTCATTAACAAATAGAGGTGGAAGCTCTGTCAATCTCAAAATTTACTGGCTTATTTTTCTTCTTCTTCAAAGAGCTACAATGTGCATGTATGTTCAGTTGTTCATATTCGTAATAATATAAATGGGCAGTTGGGCATACGTGGACTGAAATAATGGACCCCCCCCGATGGCATCATCTCTGAATTTACAACAAGCGGCGGCAGCAGAGCTGATGCGACCACGGTTTTGTAACCAAACTGCGTGCCTCTAGAAGCTAGGCGCCGTCCCTCGGTTGATAGACAGACGGTAGACCGGCAACACCTACCACAGCATCGTGCCGCCAGCCAGCCATCGTGTCCTTCGGGGTGGCGGTGGGTGGTTTCCTCAATCTCCATCATTATATTCAGCTCAAATGAACAGAAGTGACATTTTGGATCGGTTGACTCGAGCGAACCATTTCCTAACTTAATATGACAAATTGGTTTCTGTGTTGTGTGCTTGAGTTTAGATATTTTCTGTGTTCGGCTGGCGTTCCATCAGCCGCTGTGGCTGGCTACAGCTAGCTTAATGCTACAGGAAAAAATCTACAGTAGCACGTCAGAGAGCGAGTAACATTTATATACCAAATGACAATCAGAATATACCAAATTTAACTTTTGAAAAACAAAATACTTTAAACAGAGAGTAATATTTCTATATATCTACTCTCTGCATTCTAAATTATAAGCCGTTTTAAGTTTCTTTAACATTTATCTTACTGTATATCTAAATATAATAATAATATGAATTAAAGAAGTCAACTTATAATTTAGAATGAATTAAGTAAAAAAACACTTTGACCGGTAACTCTTCTTTAACTGGTAAATTTTTACATACCAAGTACAAACGGCGTTCCTGCCAGCCATTCGCTTACTCCGACACCATACCTTGCATGGTCAGCCGATCACTGATCATCAGCAGTCAAAACTGAGAAATTACCCGCCTCTTTTTCTCTCCTCATCTCCTTGTCACAAAAACACTAGACCTTAATTAACACTATGTTACATACTTACATCACTTACACTCGCGGTACACTAACAAATGCCGTTTGCGGCACACCAGTAGTAGAGCAAGAAACGCCGGACACGGACGGGCCACGACGAAGCTCAGCCGGCGGGCTTGTCGCGGGAGCGAGCTTCGTCCGCCGTCTGCCCCCGGCTAGCACTAGCGGCCGCTAGCGGCCGCCTTGGCCCTGGCCGCGGCGACGCTGCTGGCCCAGTCCTGCTGGTCCCTTAGGAAGAGGCAGACGGCGGAGCAGTCGTCGACGCGCGACGCCGGGTACCTGGTCCGCCACCGCTGCGCGGCGGCCTCGGCGACGGCCTTGGACGCGTGCTGCTTCCGGGGCGTGGCGCAGACGATGGACACCACCTCCTCGTTGCTCATCACGTCCCACACGCCGTCCGTGGCCAGGATGATGAACAGGTCCCCCGGCGCGACGCGGCGGTGCGTCACCTCCGGCTCCGACACCACGCCGTGCCGCTTCAGCCGGTAGTCGCCCAGCGACCGCGCCATGGCCAGCCCCGGGCAGTCCTCGTCCGGCAGCCACACCCGCTGCACCGACGGCTCGTCCTTGAGCGCGAACACGCGCCCGTTGCACCGCTTGATCCGCTCAGCCTCCTCTGTGAGTGAGCACGTACAGATTCAGTTGTCCATCCATCCATGCACAAGATACGAGCTTGTGATCCATCGATCGATCAGGAGTTACTCACGAGGCACGTTGGGCTTGTGGTCGGCGGTGAGCTGCACGGCCTTGAGGTACCCGGTCTCGGACATGGTGGCGAGGACGGCCCTGGAGTCGCCGAGGTTGGCGACGATGAGGTCTTTCCCCTGCTTGATGGCGCACACGGCGGTGGTGCCGCTGAAGTTGCAGTCGACGTTGGGCTGGAGCTTGAGCTCCTTGTCCATGGCCTGGAACGCGTTGGCGCAGGCCTCCCGCCACTCCTCCAGCAGCTGCGCGGGCGCCGGTGGCGACTGGCCGCTGCCGTCCGTGGACGACCCCGGCGACGAGGCCACGGGCGACGCGTCGCTGAAGACCGCGTCGTCGTCGTCGTCCTCGGAGCCCCCCAGGAGGAGCGCGTTCCGGTGGCTCAGGATCATGAAGGGCAGGTAGTCCCGCACCAGCTTGCTGATGTACTGCCCGCACCGCCCGTGCCCGTCGAACACGCCGCAGAACACGCCGTCCTCCATGCCGAATCCCTGGAGAGAAGAAATGAGTAATGGACATCAGAATCGTCGTTCGGACTGATTACATGCATTCAGATTGCATTGAGGACTGTAGCAACAAGCTGGTGATGATTATCAAATGATAGCATCAGAGATTATCGTTGACAACTGAGACAAAGAAAGGTGAGAAATTGTTGGTTCTTGGGGAAAATAAAAACAGGGGACAAACCATCATTGCGACACTCTTGTGGTCTACTCAAGCTCGAACATCTTCAGAAAGAAATTGTTGTTAGCAAAGGCAGGGATGCTATCTAGTCACCGACGGTCCGTATGATATGACGTTGACGGGATAGAAATTCCGGGCTGTTTCACCGTCCTAGTAGAGATAGAGAATCAAAACAGCAGCGAATTCTGCACGCGGAAGAATAAACTCGTTTCTGTGGTTTCAAACAGGAATCATCACTATTTTTTTTTTTCTGATGTGTGGTGAATTTGGTTGTGGATGATGTCAACGTATGTACGGGGAATAGTTACGGAGGAACGTTCCTGGAATTTCTTGACCTTCCTCCCAGGTCAAGCGCCAGGCAAGGACCGCGGCATGGCCAAGAGGCCAAGAGGAAAAGACCGGCAGAAAACTAGGGGTTTTCTTTTGCGAGCTTAACCCATGATTATACTTGTCAATTTCGATGATTAATGAAATAAGCATGTGAACAGGTTGCGCATGCGTGCAGAGGAACAGCCGAAGAGAGCCGCGTTGGCGCGCAAGTAGCGTCAGCCGTCAGGCGACGGCAACCGGAAGCGTGTGGGACGGAGAAACCGAGGCACGGCGGCGGCGGCGGCGGCGGCGGCAAGCAGAGCGATGAAGTGGAACGGTGCAGCAGTAAGCAAGCGAGCGAGCGCGAACCTGGCAGAGGATGACGGCGTCCTGGTTGGGCCCTTTCTTGCCCTTCTGCGAGTAGAGGGAGGCCACCTTGCGGCCGTGGCCGTGGCCGTCTTCGGCTCCCCCGCCGCCGCCCTGCTCGTCCATGACGTACAACACGTTCTCATCCGAGTCCTCCTCCTGCTGCACGCGCTTGGACGACGCGCAGATCCCCATGTCGACCGAGACCGATCGAGGCTCACTCACTGGCTCAACCCGCCTCTTCCCCCTCCCTCCTTTTTGTTTGCCTTGCCTTGGCGCGAGAACAGATGCTGTGGTGGTGGTGTCAGGCTGGCTGGCAGCAGAGAGCAGATGCGCTCAAGCTCAACGATGGCTGGCGGCGAATCGCAGGGATGATGGAGAAGCCATAGAGAGGATGGCGGGTGGGTGGGTGGAAGAGGGGGATGCGCCGCGGCTTTTTAAAGGGGGACTACAACAAACAAACAGTGAAGAATACCGGGTGGAAATTGATTCCGGCCGGCGTTCCGCGGTGGCATGCTGCTTTGTTTGCTGGTGGGTGCGCCAGTGTACGTGTGACGACCAAGTTTTTGACGCCCTCTGTAGTCCCCACGAGGCATGACGCTGAAAAATATTGTGCTCGGTGCCAAGTTACCGTACATCACCGGCCTATCGATTCAGGGAGCTTTCTCACCTCCCCTAGGATTTCGGAGTAGGATATGCCCAAGGCAAGAAAATATCTAATTAGATGAACGACTTAGTTCACAAGAGCTTAAATAAAAAGATACGTATACTTCAAACTAAATGTGTTCCGTATTATATTTTGTGTTTTTTTTGCGACAATATTATATTTTGTGTTTCATGTGAATTATAGCTAGAAAATAGCTTTAATTTAAATGCGACATCGATCGAGATAGTACATTTGTCGCACCACGAGACACATGCAACTCAAAGTGTAAGGTAACAATACGTGACCATCATCTTGATCAGTCCACACTCCACGGTCCTAGTGATGCTATGTGATTGTTGGTACATAGTTCTTTTAGGCCACCTTTGGAGCAATGGGAAATTAACTTTGGAGAGTCAGAACAATCCTATAGAAAATTAACTTCGGAGCAAGGGAATGGATTTCTACAAATCCTATAAGATACTTATGAAGTATCTTGTTCCATAGGAGTTTTTGAGGAATTCTATTTAGATGTTTATAACCTTGTAAAAAGTGTTATTGAATTTTTGCCTTTTTTTTTGTTGTGCTTCACTAAAACATTTGTTATGTTATTTTTTAAAGTTAAGCATTAATATTTTTTCATGTTTTTTACAAACCTCACGTTCAAAGAGGTCCTTAGTACCGTTTGGCACAGCTCCATTTCACCAGTGAAGCCATTTTATTGTTTCCACTACATAACAACTCTATTGGTGGAGCAGGAAGTGTTATGGTAAACCGTTTGGCAAAACAACTCCATATATAGAGCTACTTAAACATGCTCTCATAGAACCCATGCATAGCTCACTAGGACGATGTGAAGCTTTGGCTCCATCCCGCCTCAAACCTATGTGAGAGCATGATTTAAGGATCTTCATGGATGAAGTCATTTCGTTCTATCTAGTTTGGCACAAAACTGTTCGAAACGGCTCTTGGAGAAGCCGTACATACAAGGCCTAAATAACGTAGTCCCAAGCTCGGTCCCGTCAATTTATAGACCTAGAGTGAAGCTAGAAAGATATGCCCTTCATGATATGCATTATAACCATATTTTATAGTATATACATTTATGTGATTTTATAATTTTTAATATTTTTCTCTATAATTTTAGTTAAAATTTACCCTTTTGACTCTCGTGAGAGTTTGAATGGCTTGTGATTTTGGATAAAAATAGTAAGTACGATGGCAATATGCACGGTGTGAACATACATGCATGTGGGTCAACGTAAGTCTATTTTCTCTGTGACGAAGAAAGTAAATATTAAGCAGCGTCATTATATTTACGACCTCTCTAAAGTTAACTTGACACGCGTGCAGCATGTGAGATCAGTTGTGACGATATCACTGGTGTGCTGATCAATGCAAGTGTGGCGATCAGTTGATGAATAATAGGATATGTCGCTGGTGTAGTGTGGCGATTTCATTTAATTTTGGTACGGTGTAGCTGAACCTACAAACTACATATATGTGGCACTTGGTTTAAACGTTAATTGAATTTTTTTTTCTTGAATACGTATAAGTGTGCATATCTTTATATTAATTAGAAAGGAAATAGTTTATGTACTAGATGCCATTGCCAGCCGATGATGAAATTTATAAGCTACATTGTGAAATGATACATTCTGTGACTCAAAGAAATCAACCACGGGCTAAGGATTAGCGAGCAACTAGAGTCGAAAGGCGCCGACTTCTATCCATCGCTCGGCTTCATTTTGTTCAATTGCAGCATCTCTATTACTGTAGCTGACACACTACTGAAGCAGCAAGTGTTCCGCTCTTTCCAGAGGTGCCAAGAGACAAGCACAACCAGGCTGCCATCCCACGACGCCGCTCGCTGCGCACTGAAGAACGCAGCCGCCGCCACCAACCGGATGATGTTCGTAGCGGCCGGCGCGGAAGCTGTACGCCGACCACTTGTAACACAGGAAACCAAACTTCCCGAGAGATCGAAGGTACAACTGGATATAATGTGGTCAATATATAGATTCTTCTTCCTAATCACAGAGGAATATTAATTGGATTAGATGGCCGATGTGCAGCTGTGTCTCAACGTCGACCGATCGACCCATGTTATTAATTACTAATTACGCATGCATGAATGTATATGTTCACACCGTCAATTGGGGGTTTCTTCTATTACTTTACCTATATTTACCCCACACAATAAGATAACATCACGTAGGCGTGCCTGTGGTGCGTGGCGGGTAACAAGCACCTTGCCACTCTCCTCGCGTTGGCAACGCCTCTTGCTCAAGGACCGAGCTTTGCTTTGTTGTAGCTCACTCTTTTTTTCCTTTGTTTGGTTGGTAATTTTGGTTACCGTTGTACTTTGTGGGGTTTTGACTCTGATCTGCTTAATGAAAAACACGTTTAGGGTTGGGCATGATCTCGAAAAAAATAACATCGATCATGTAGGGTCATATAGATGAAAACGAAGAGTAGTTGTTATCTTCTTTTCTTGTGTTTCATCGTATACTAAACAATGAGAGACTCGCTCCAGGGAAGCCGCCGTCGCCGCAACTCGCGCTCCGCCACCCAGATCCCTCACCACCACCAGCTCAACTAGCAGATCCACTCTGCCTCACCCCTCAACAGCAGCCGCAGCACGCATCTGTACGACTCCGACATCGGACGCGCCTCAGTAGCAGTAGATCTCAGTTCGCAATCCCCGCAGCCGCCGCCGTCTCACCTTGCGTCCACAGCCACTACTTCGCGTTGCCCTCGTGACTGCTCCGACTGCCCAATGCACGGAAGAAATGTAGAGTCAGACGGAGGACGCACAAGAGGCAGGCTGGCCAGATCTGTCACGGAGAAGGCCAAGGCGAACACTGGCACCACGGAACACGACGACGTGTGGCCGCATGCCGCGGGAGCGGCCCTGAGCTGGTCCATCGGTACGCGCCGTCTACCGCTGCTGAGGAAAGGTCTTCATCGCGCCCTTCGCCATTCGGCCGCCTAACGAGCACAACTTCTTGTAGGGAAGCTCCGAGCCTCGTCTTGGTTGCTATCGCCACTGGCGGCAGGCGGACCTCGCTGCCGTCAGCAACAACGTCATCTTCTCCCTCCACTGCTGGATCTCTTGGCCAGCTGCAATTCTGCTTCTCCGAGCTATGTCGCCTCCACTGCCATCGACCACCCCACCTGAGCGTTCCAAGCAAGTCATGGCAGCTAACAACGGCTCGAGGGTCGCTCTCGCTTCTTCCAGCAGTCATCAACATCCCCGACTCTCGTGAAGTCTGAGCATAGCCTTGGCTTCAAGCAGTGGGCTCGTGGCAGATGCTATCATTGTCTTGCTCGTGGACATCTGGTTAATTCATGTCGGGATTTGTTCTGTTGCATTCGTTGTCGTCGACTTGGGCATCGGGAGAAGCACTGTCCCCATCAGTGCCCACCGTCCTCATCTGCCAGTCCTCACCACCCCAAACTAGCTCGTAGTTGGGTCGACGTTGTGGTTGCACCCTCATCAAGTCAGCATTGCACTCGGCCATCGCCTCCACAAAGCCATTCTCCCTCGCAAGGGAAGGATGTACATGAATGCAAAGATCATGCGCCTCAAGCCCCGATGATTTTTGATCCCTAATCCATGCTTACACCTTTGCTGGAGTCACTACGCTTAGAGTTTCAGCAACAGTTAACCAATTTGGAGGATATTGTGAGGCCCCTGAGAGACGAGATTTCGGCTATCAAGCTGTGGTAGCACGTGTGGCCACCCACTTGAAGCATGAAGAGCTACCAAGCAAGGAACTCTCTGTTGACGTGCCTGGACTAGTTGGTTCCCATGTAGAGCCACCTGGAGAGCTTTCCATTATGGTTGAGCTCTTTGGCCCCTGTTCTCCTGTTCGGTGCTCCCCGACACCGGTGATCCTCCCTTCTCTCGTAGAGGCTTGCACATCTACGGACTCCTTGGTTCGTCAGGAAGCATGTGCAATCAGTGCAAAGTCCATCACTAGTGAGAAGACAATTGAGCAAGCCATTGCAATGCCATTGGACACCCCTACTGTAACAGTGGGGATGTTGCTAGATGTTGCCAGCCCTGCCGAGGATTCTGTACTTGTGGAGCATGCATTCGATGAAAAGAAAGTTGTCTCTGATTCTGTTCTGGTGGAGGAAGCATCTGATGACGATGAAGTTGTCTATCAGGTAACAGTTGACCCAATCTTTCTTATCACCATTGAAGACGCCCCCATGCATTCTACGGCTGAGGTCAACAAAAGAGCCCCCAGCTGATGGAGGATCTACCGATGAAGGGAACGTCCTCTTCGTCTGCCACAACTATGATGGAGCAGGACGTGGCATGTCCTCCTATACACTCCTCTTCACCACCTAGCCTGACAACAAGACGTCGACGTAAATCCTACGATAAGTCTTCGCTTCATCGAAGTGTTCGTCTTGCACGACGCAACGTGTTAGATGATTTGGGCATTGTTCGGAAGGATAGAAAGCTTGATGAAGATGCAATGCAAGACGTTGTAGATTGTTTGAAGGAACTGTTGCTGCTAGACATTCTAAAATCACTGATGGGTTTAAAGGGTCCTGCCTTTTGGAACCTTGTGGCGGAGGTTGTGGCGGAGGTCTCATTGCCTCTTTGTAATGTGTCGTAGGGCCTGGTTTGTTGTTGTAGTGGTTGTCTGTTATTTTGGTTGTTCTCGTTGCGAGTAGCTCGTTGGTAGTCGTAGTGTCTTTGTTGTCCTCTATGGTTCCTGTTGTTCTGTCATCGTCCAGTTGTTTGTTGTGCTCAGTCTGAGCTTATCTTCTTTTTAATATAATCGGCAGCTCTCCTGCCTCGATTCGTTTCAAAATCTTCTTTTCTTGTGGCTTTTCTGGTTGCAGCCGTGTAGCTATAGATGAAAATGAAGACTAGTTCAACACACCAACCCATAGTGCACTACTCCTTATGCCGAATCAAACGCTGCACTACATACTGAATGTTAATGCTTGTGTGTAGGAGAGCTAGTGTCGCTTTCTTCAAAAAAATGTGCTCTTATATTTTTATTTTTATTTTTATTTTTATTTTTATTACTGTCTAATTAGTTGAAAAATAAAAATTTATGAGTGGTGATTGATCGATTTTACAGTAGTTTTATTTAGTGAAGATGCGTTGCAAATGCATTGTCCATGCCTACTACAATTTCAATACTTATTCCACCTTAGGCAAACTTTTTTTAAAAAAACTTTAATTTCTGCATCAAGGCAAACTTTTATGATGTAGTTTAAACCATGTATGAAATAAAATGAGCCACATGCTGATGCAAATCTGGATTGGGTCTTCTTCCTGTCAGAACTGGAGCTGAAAGCAAGTTATGGGTAACTGATGTTGGTCTGCAGTTTTGGCTCTATTTTGATTTGTAACCACAACGTATGCCTGATATTTTGGATCTAAGTTTGGCTGGTGCGTTTCATGCATTAATTATATTGTTTCCAGACAATTCAGTCGTATCTTACCTATAGGTTGTTAGACCTATAGTTATTTCCTCTAAGGTCCTGTTTGACACGGCTCCATTTAACCAGTGAAGCCATCTTTTTGATGGAGCCAGAAGTGTTACAGTAAATCGTTTGGCAAGACAGTTCCATATATATAGCTACTTAAACATGCTCTCATAGAACCCATGCAGGGCTCACTAGGACGATGTGAAGCTTTGGCTCCATCCCACCTCAAACCTATGTGAGAGCATGATTTAAGGGTCTTCTTGGATGAAGTCATTTTGTTTTATCTAGTTTGGCATAAAATGGTTCTAAACGGCTCCTGGAGAAGCCATACCATACAGGGCTTAAATAACAGAGTCCCAAGCCTGATCCTGTCAATTTATAGACCTAGAGCGAAGCTAGAAAGATATGCCCTTGATAATATGCATTATAACCATAATTTTTTTCTATTTTCACTGTTAAATTTACGCTTTTAAGTGATCTCACGTTGTCTAAGCATCTAGACACGTCAAGCTGCAAGTGATCCCACATTGTCTAAGCACACGTCAAACCGCGACGTCAGATGTGAAGGCGCAGTGATGAAGCCACAAAGGAGAGCAGTCGTGGCACAAGTGCAATCGATAGACTCTTCCTCATGCATACAGTGTTCCTCATATTTCCTATGTGGGCCATATTTTTGACCATATACATGTATGCAGACCTGGGATTGGGCCCTAGGACTTGAGGGGCCTCTGCGATGGCACAGCTCGAAACCCCCAGGGCCAGGCCTACAGAGTCCCCCTATATATTCCACCCCTCCTTCTTAGCATGCTTTTAAGTGATCCCACATTGTCTAAGCATCTAGACACGTCAAATTGAGGGATAGGAAACCCACACACCCAAAGTCAGCTAGTAAGATCGAAAATCGTGAAATTTCGATCGAGAAACCCTGCTACTAGCTGGGGGACCAGTAGTAGTCACATTGTAGAACTTGTGTATCATCTTCCTACTTAAATTACAATGCGTGCCCACAAAACGTCGTGGCAAGCTTAGTTTAGTCCTTGTCATGCTACGATTGAGTTCCTTTTTTTGATGAAGGAACTGAGTTCAGCTTCATTCCTTAGAACTAAAGTAATAAGGTCACTTATTATAGAAGATTAATCTAACCTAAAACACATTTAATTTATAACTCAATTCTAACATTATTGGGCCACAAAAGAAAGCAAAGAAATGCATAGTCTCCTCCCACACTTAGCGAATAAGTTGTTTGTTGTCATCACAAAGCTGTACTCCTACTCCCGACGTCGTATTCAGCAGTGCACTCCCTTGAACAAGACCCATTAAAAAGTTTTAGGTTGACATTTGTCAAAAACATCTCCACTCCAAGCCATATTGACCGGCAAATGGTTGCAGCTCCTATTAATAACAACAGAAAAATGTTCATCCCACGTTACGAAAAAGGTCAATAATATCCAAATGCGCTCTTAAGCCTAAAACAATGTGTAACGCACACCAAAGAAACTTTGCACAAAGACAATAAAAAATAAGCGCTGAACTGTTTCATTCTTACAACAAAAGCCACAAGATATATTGTGGTTTCAATTTTGAGTAATGCTCCGGTGGTTCTCTTTTACAAAACTGCACGGATCTTAAAGCGCCAGAATAAGTAATTAAAATTAATTTTGATTTGGATCTGGACTGGACCCAGCCCTACCCATGCCCAACCCAGCCCACTCATGTCAATAAGATTATTTTAGACTCTGATTTTGTTCGGTGCTAAGGAGATGAGATTCCTAGCTTGATCTCGTCCGTGGCGGCGGCGGCGATCCGACATGCAAGAGACGACGGTGGCATCGCACGATCGGCGGAGCTCGGAGGGGCAGAGGGACCTGAGGTGAGGCTGAGGCCGGCAACGACGCCGACACGGTGGCGGCGACCTACGACTACTGCAAAAAGACGGCGGCGGCGTGCTCCTGTGCACGGCGCCAACAGGGGTCTGCTCCCGCCACACAAATACCGCGACTAGTTTAGTGTCTCTTGGGAACAAAATGGGATGTAAATTTAGTATGGATTTGTTTGACAGCAAACGGTTCAGAGCGCCAATAATCGAAAGCGGTATTAAAATTCATTCATTCAGCATGAAAATATCTAAACGTACTGAAGTGATCAACAGATTGAAACGACTTTGAAGCACTCAGTAGAACTTAGAAAAGTTAGAAGTACTGATGGTACATGAGTTCAAATATTGTGACTAGTTAAGTCAGTCCTTTTCAAAAAGTTTAATGTAAGTCTTAGTGGAAACACCTCATTTCAGCTAGCTAGCTCGACAATACGCCTATTTCTTCCATAGTCTATCCGAACAGATCGTTGTAGTGCAGCAAGCATATTGATGGGAAGACAAAGCACGGCGGAAGAGAGCCCTAGCGTCGCGGCACTCGGCGCACAGCCATTTCCAGTCTCAAGTCTCGTGGAGCGTCCTTTCTGCCCCTCTGTGCAACGCCGATGCTGATGCCGAGCCCTCGTGCAACGCTACTACCGAATCCTCCATGCGCCGCCGCCTCCGCCCCTCCATGCCCCGCCGCCGCCACTGTGAACGAGGCCGAGCTGGGACTCTCTGACTCTCCGTCCCCTACTGATGGAACGAAAATCTCAAAGTCTAAAGTCAAATAAACATATAACATATGGACCTGAGTGGGCTGGGTTGGACACGGATAAGGCTGGGCCTGGTCCAGATCCAAATCATAATTGATTTTAATTAATTATTATGATGCTTTAAGATCCGTGCACCTTTTTAAAAGAGGATCACCGGAGCAAATCCCTTCAATTTTTCCCTGCTGAGTTCTCTTTGGTTAAAGCAACTCCCCTGTTTTAGAAAAAAGTATTTATTTCCAGAGATAGCTTCACACGCCAAACTTTAATTCTTGTGTTGACAAGGTGTCGATACATGAAATTTACTGTGAATGAACCATTAGATTTCAAAAGCCAAAAAAAGTATCCCTTTAATTTCATCATATATATAAATTAATGTTTGCAACTTTCTACAAAGCTATTCCACCAAGCAGCTTATTTCCAAATAATGCCCTTCTAAATGAAACATTCAGAGGAAACATACATGTTAAAATTAAAAGATATGAAACCAGCAAGCTTTGCCACGGGCTGAGGGTGGCCACGTCGCCCACAATTCCCGGCCGTCCGATCGGCCCGACGGATGGCCCAGATCAGTTAAGTCCAGGCTATTTTGCGAAAAATCCTCAAACTCTGGCGAAATACAACCCACCGTCCATCGTCCTCTCTCATGTTTTTGCAAAATGACCCTCGAGCTTTTTCGAAATAGGACCCGCTGTCCAGGTGATTCAATGGGTCGGCCTGCCACCGTGTCCCCTGTACGTGGCCCGAATTAGGCATTTGGCCCAAATGGTCTTCTCTTTTTTTATGTCTTTTATTAAATCTTATAATATGTTGATTTTATTTATTTCATATAAAAAAATAAGAGCTACTACATTCATGAAAATTCTTTAGAAGATTCTCCATGATGTACTCATGTATAAAATTTATGGAACTTAGAATGGAAAGAAATTTTAAATTATTTAGAATAACCTCTTTTAATTAACAAATGAAACTTTCATAATTCATACACATTAAAAAATTAATCCAAATATTATAAAATTTATTTTATGGATGCTTTGTGATGTTGACAACCTCTAAAAAAGATAAATTTAAATATTTTAATAAATTATTATTCCATGCTTAATTAATAAATTATTTTAAAAGAAGTTTGTCGTCGATTTCTATATGAATCAAAATATATAGACAACAAAATAAAAACTCGGCGGTTAACATATACAATCATCCACAAATAATAATTTCTAAATAACATGAATAAAAATACTAATACATTGCATAAACAATGCACATTAAATTAATTTAAAAGAAAGTTTACGATCGATTTTTATATGAATTAAAATATATAGATAATAAAATGAAAACTTGGCGGTTAACATATCCAATCATCCACAAATAATAATTTCCAAATAATATGAATAAAAATACTAATATATTGCATAAACAATGCGCAAACTAATATATTTGTACTTTTGTGCACTGCATAAATGCGCAAAACAAAAAAGATATATCTGTGCTTTTTGTTTGCTATGTCGTTATCTATAAACAGCAGTGCATTTTCATAAATATAACTGTATTACCAACCCGCGCACATGGGCGCGCGCAGATCACTATTATAGACAGTTTGTAAAACCGTAGCAGCATAGTGAACAATAGGAAGAAACATATCAAAGAAAGCATATGGGTTGCTATTTATAGAAGTTTCTACTGAATGTAAAATCATCGATGTATGGTCTTCAGGGAGAAGGAAAACATTACCCTATACAGTGCACCTCGTTCTTGCGTTGCTGTCGAGCTGATTGATACATGTTCAGTTTCATGCTTGCGTACCAGCATGCTCGCGCTGTCACTGTTGTCTTGCACCTCCATTGCTTCTTTTGTGGCAGCGGTGACGATGACGACTCATGCTCGATACTGTGGCTCCAAAATGGCTGGACACAATTGTTGCTCTGGCTTTGCGGTTGCGTAGTGTGGTCCTCGTGGCTATGACATGCATGATGCAAGGTCGTCCTTCTTAGAATTGAGACATGGATATAGACTGACATATGAATATCGTCATGCTCGCCTCAGCAGTTTCATCATTGTAAATCAGAAAACATTTAGTGGAAACTTGTTAATCAGCAAACATTCGTTGTGTCGAAAACCAGCGAAAAAATCTGACTAGCTTGGTGACATTTCTTCTTTAGAAAAATTCATCACTGCAAATTATCTTTTTAGAAAGAGAGAATTACATTGGTGGTCCCTGAATTATCGCCGAGGTGTCATCCAGGTCTCTAGACTATAAAAGTGCACATTAGCCCCTCTAAACTTTTAAAATTATGTTATCCAGGTCCCTAAACTATCTCCGAGGTGTCATCCAGGTCCCCAGACTATGAAAGGCACGCATGGCTCACTAAACTATCGCCGGGTGTCATCCAAGTCCCTAAACTTAGCAGATAAATAGCCTTAAACTATCGCCGCGGTGTCATCTGGATCCTTAAACATGAAAATAGATAAATAGTTTAGGTTTTAGGGTATATATTTATATTATATAAAAGCTAACCTTTAAAACTAACTTTAAAGTATATATTTATATTTATGTAAAATCTGATTTTAATTATTTTAAGTATATATTTTAAAGTATAACTTTATATAAAAACTAACTTTAATTATTTTAAAGTATATATTTGTATTTATATAAAAACTAACCTTTAAAACTAACAGATAAAACTAAGTTTAATTATTTTAAAATATATATTTATATTTATATTGAACTAACATTTAAAGTATAAAAATAAATAAAATTTTTGAAATGGGGGGGGGGTTCGAATCAAACTTAGGGCTTAGGGTCCAGAGTCTTATGCTTTAACCGCTGTGCTACAACAGGGAATTCGTTAAAGATTATTTTATTTATTCTTTTAACATTTAAAATTCGATTCAAAACTTGTGTGGGGCAAAATTTTTATTTATTTTATACTTTAAATGTTAGTTTTTATATAAATATAAACATATACTTTAAATAATTAAAGTTAGTTTTTATATAAAGTTATACTTTATAATATATACTTAAAATAATTAAAGTAAGTTTTTATATAAATATAAATATATACTTTAAAATTAGTTTTAAATGTTAGTTTTTTATATAAATATAAATATATACCCTAAACCCTAAACTATTTATTTATTTTTATGTTTAAGGACCTAGATGACACCCTCCGCCAAGTTTAGGACTTGGATGACACCTCGTTGATAGTTTAGGGAGCCAAGAGTGCCTTTCATAGTTTGAGGACATGGATGATACCTCGGTGATAGTTTAGGGACCTGGATGACACAACTTTAAAAGTTAAAGGAGCCAAGCATGCACTTTCATAGTCTAGGAACCTGGATGACACCCCGACGATAATTCAGGAACCGTCAGTGTAATTCTCTCTTTAGAAATTTACAGAGTAACTAATCCATTAACGGGAAACTACATTAGGGACATTTAGTTAGGACTTTTAGGATTTTATCTTTTCAATTAGTATGATATTTATTTAGTTGAAACCTAACCTTAAGTTATATACGATCTTGTTGCACCTCTTTATATGTCATGAATCAGTTGTAGCAATTTTCCAAACCACATGTTAAAAAAATTTAACTTTAAACTTTTAATCAGTTGTAGCAATTTTCCAAACCACATGTTAAATTAAAATTGTACCTCTTTATTTTGCAAACCACATGTTAAATTAAAATTCTGGCATGCTTATCGTATCTTTTATTCACAATTTTATTTTTTTGTGTTTAGGTTCTAGATCTTAACGCTGCCCTTTTTGTTCTCACAACAGCATAAAAAGTCGTTTTAGTTTGTTCTATTTTTTTTAATTTTAAACAGCTGTTTTGACCTCGCTATCATTCATCCCCACCACGCCTTCGACTTCGAACCCGTCAGTACACGCTGTCGTACAAGTACTGTGCACTTTTTTTTAGATAAAGACTTTTTTTTAGCATATTTTTTTTAGAAAAAGACTGTGCACATACTTTTCACAGAAACATTGAAGCTGCTGTCCTATTCTTGAATTTTTCCAGATTTCTTGGAGGAGGCTTTGCTTGAAGGTGGGGATGGTGGAGGCACGAGCTTATCCATGTGAGAAGCCATATTAAGCCTGAATGGGTCGGTCTGGGCTGGAGGCTGGACTGCGCTCGTCGGGGACGGCAAAGCAGAGAAGGCGCACGGGAACCAAGCTTAATTGTTCCTTTGTGCTAGCTGCTCATTAACAGTCACCAGCAACCTAATAAGCAGGTTATATACATATAACGTCTTCAAGAAGTTGTGGATCTAAGTAATGAAATGCTTGTACACGATCTATCGACGACGCCGTTTTGACGAGGCGCCGATCAAGCACTACACAGGTAGTAAATATAAGATGCCATTATTGCATGACCTATCATGCGATTGGGAATCATGCAAACACGGACCATCTTTCTTCTTTTGTCGTGCATTTTTCTTCCTCATGTATCCCTTGGCCGCCACCTCCCACCTCTCGCGCTTTAAAAACCAAACAGCCAATACTAGTGGCTCCTGCCGCCTCACCACGCTACTCACTTCCCGTCTCCTCAAAACCCCCCCCCCCCCCCCCCCCCCCCCCAATCAGAAGGTAGCCAATTACCACTCCACCACAGCGTTCCCACTGTCTAGGTGCGCAGCGCTCCCGCCGCTTGCGCTATCTCGACTGCCACTATCATCGTGTCACGACATCCATCTCCAAAACTCCCTTTCTAGAGCCGCGTCAACGAGTGGACCTTATAACTCCGAAACCCTAACGCCGATGTAGTCGTGTACGCCGATCGAGCACTACAGTGCACCTATATAGCAGCAAATTAAAGCATCTCGCATTCTTGCGCGCGCGTTCCGTGGAGTGGGCCAGGATCACAACTGTTATATATGGGCACTTGCGCAAAGGGGATTGATTACCTATTGCTGTTGCTTCATCACCTAACACTGTGTCCCTTGGCCTTATCTCTCTAGTCAAGATAGAGACCGACGATATGGAGCTATAGCAGCTGTCTACCTGTCTTCCTTCAGTTTCCTACCACGCACTACACCTGGCCCACTACTGGATGCATACAACAGGCACCGGCGCACATCACGGCTTGAATTCCTGAATGCGACGACAAACTAGGTGAATTAGTGTATATATAAATAAATTAATAAAGGCCTTTACAAAATCAAACATTTGGGTTTTATTTCAGGGATTTAGTTTTGAGCCCTAGCTGCATCATTAACTTTGCATGCATATGTGTTACTCTGACCCCCCCCCCCCACCCCCCCCACACACACATATATATATATACACACACACACAACCCAGCTTGCAATAATCATGCAATTTTATGGTAGGAATATTGTTTATTTTAATTTATTTTCCCTTATTATATTTACTTATAAGAGCAAACACGTAGGTTCACTCTCAATTCAAGGCCGTAGCCAGTGGACGTTCCGTTTTGTTCGGTCCAACAAAACTGAAAGACAAATGCATGCTTTGCGCCCCTAATAATCAAAGACAAATTCGTCATGCAGCAATGATAGAAGCATCATCACCTATTAATTAGTATATATATACCATACGGTAGTAAGCTAGGAATGATACCAAAGGTCGTTATGAACATGGCACAACGTAACGTCTATCTTCTCCGTGACTAGTAAAATATATGTATGGGGATTGATATTGAGAGGAGACACATGACACGCATCAGCATTTTAATAAGAAAGTCAATACTATTAAACAGTGTCATCTACAACCTTTCTACTATTAACTCGACACGCATGCAGCATGTGTGATCAGCAGTGACGACGATCGATCAGTTGATAAAAAAGGGGATGTCGCTGGTGTAGTGCGCCTCAAGCGTGGCGATTTGATTTAGTTTTGGTGTACGTCGCTCAATATACAAGCTACGTATACATATATGTGGCACTTGGTTTAATTATATTAACTGGATTAAATGGCCGATGTATATTTGTGCAGCTATACATCGACCCATGTTGATTATGCCAATGAAATATATGAGTTGTAGTTCCTATCATAGGAGAGAGTTTCATCATGAAACTCCCTCTTCTTAAAAATACTACCATATCATCAAAAATGTTTGTGTGACACCTCATTAAATACAAATAAAACTCTAATAGAACTCCCACTAAATGGTCTTACGTAAGAGAATGGCTTTAATGGCTATTATTGAATATTATGATTAGAGCCTTGAGGCTCCGATCAGTAATAATAGAAAGATTATCAAGATTACCAACTCTATGGGTTTTGAAAATAAATATTTATAAAGCTACAGATTTGTTTTCATGAAGAACGAGTGTTTCATCTATGTTTCATTTCACTCTATATGATATGGTAGTCTCGACACAATGCCATGAAATTCAAAGAAACTGTCCTATGAAAATACATATGCTAGTTATATATTTTTAGAATGCATTATGAAAAATGCAAGATGCCCCTAAATTTGTATGAAAATTACCCACATATGCTAATTATATATTTTTTAGAATAATCCTCTAAAGTTTTCATAAAATAACTTTGAAAAATAGAAGATTTCCAAATAACAATAGTCGCGCAAAAGCACAATTAGATGACAAGAACTCAAACATATCAAAGGAAGGTTGACAAATATTTCTTATAAATGTGATAATAAAATTTTTACGCTTAGTTTATTGAAGACACACAATGTCTCATAAACCTTCGGTCACTGTACCTCGAATAGCACTCCACTCTATGTCAGAGTTAACACCTCTGACATTCCATATCAGGTTCTAGTTGTCAGGTACCTGGGAAAGGGGTACCCTTAACCCTCGATTAAGTTGATTAACCTCGGGCATCAACAAACCAAAAACCATCGCGGCGATTATCCTTCACCTAGCGCAAGAAGCCCAATAACCAAGTCATACTGGGCCGACCCACGAACGGGCCTCGGCGGTCCAGGCCGCTACCTACCCGATGGGTCCCCGCTCGAGGCAGAGCAGATCACTCGAGGGTGCCACTCGGGCTACCCCTCGGTGACGGATATTTACCCAAGTGAACGGACGCCCCTCGAGTACAGCACACCCCTCGATTACCTACTCCCGGTACGGTTTTCAGGGAATTTAGTGCGTTCTACCTGCTCCCGCCTAACTTCATGGCTACAGTCACGGTAACAGTCGCGTGTACGAAGGTCAAATCCAGGTTTTACCGCCCATATTTGGGAATCTGGCGAATCGTACTGCACTGTAACGCCATGCCATGCACTGTGCCCCGTTCGACACCCCCTCGAGACGCATTTGTCAACATATTTCCCGCATTTTCCCAGGGCTCGGCCTTATCCATTCGGGCCTCGACCCCTCTCGACCACCTCTCGTTCGTCATCGCCGGTCAACACTCCAACAACTCCCGACGCGACGGCTACAGGGATCCGCACGCACGAGAAGGACGGCCGTCATCTCCGAGCACATCGCTTTAGGGCACGCCACGCCCGGCTCACGTCTCTACAGCGGCACCAACATGATCGGCATCTCCTCCCCGACGTCAGCAGCAACGTCCACCCTAGATTCATGTACCCCTGAGCCCTTCCTTTGCCTATAAAAGGAGGCGCCAGGCACTAGTTCAGAAAAGGCAAGGAACTCAGCCAAAAAACACAAGGCATAGAGAGCAACTAGAGCCCGCAGTGCTCAAGTCCTAGCTCACTCACTCGCATGCTTGTATTCACCCCTGTACAAGAACGTAGGGCCTTCTTTTGCTCGAACCAGGATAAACCTTGTGTTCTTCTTGCATCACCATCCGGATTAGTGAGCACACAATACATATTTACTCGTTGGTGCTAGGCCCCTGGGGTCGAAACACCGACAGATGGCGCGCCAGGTAGGGGAACTGCGTGTCACTGACGATTTCCTGCCATTTTTTCGGATGGCAGACTCAGCTTCGCCGCTTTCGCACGCTACGATGATCCGGTTCGGGAGCCTGGAGTTCATGTCTCACGGCCACGGCTACGACATGACCCTGCTCTCGGTTGGAGATCCGAGCGGGGGTCGCACCGAGCCCCCACGCTTAGGAGGGGCCGCACGCCGGTCTCGCCACCATGCCTCCGTGTCCAGGAGGAGGCGCGATCGGCACCGCCGTCATCATCGACCTACGTCTGGGTTGCCACCCGCCGCGTTTCCCTCGCTCCTGGTAGGTGACGAGGGGCCCGTGGTTGGGGACCAATCTGACTCGTGTCCAGGAGCGGAGGACCAGCAACTGTCCTGCCGGCCTCCGAGGACCTTCGTTTCTCGCGAGCACCCGGCCCAAGACGGTACAGCCTTGGCACGATGCGGCGTCAGCTGGAGGAGGAGCAGCGCAGGCAGTTCCCCATCTTCTACTCCGGTAGCCCCGACTCTGACTCTGACCACTACGACCCCACCCGCGAGTGTTTTCACATCGAGGGCGGAGTCGCATTGAGTGACGACACCATTGACCTGACGGCCACGACAGCAGCCGCAGCCACAATCGGAAGGGCCCTTGTAGTGGCGGACCCGGAGGAGCAGCCGCCAGCTGCGCCCCAGGACGAACGCCCATGTCCGGACGACCAATACGCTCAGCTCGCACAGGTCCGAGAGATGTGGGCCAAACTCAATGAGGATTGGGAGCGCTTGCGATAGCTCGAGCGGACCCTCGAGCAGGAGCGCCGACCCCCTCCCGGCGGAAGGGCCCAAGCTAGAGCCCGAGAGGTCAACTGACAGATCATTGAAGACGAGGGACCCGAGCACCCTATCATCAACCGTTTCCCCTGAGCCAGTCAGAACATCATCGCGGCCGCCATGCTTCTTCGGAACATACCCGCGCCATCGAACCCTCAAGCTCGGCGGATATAGGACAAGGTCGAGGGACTCCTCAAGGTCGCAGCTGCACAGCAGGCCGAGAGCTCGGCCTTGAGACATCAAGGGGTGGCCTCAGAGAAACCTGTCGAACTCCCCCACGATGAGAGGGAGACTTTGGTTCATCAGGAGGCGCCCCCCGGGCAAAAAAGGCAATCCCCGTTCAAGACCGCATCATCGACAACCGCAAACCCCAGGACGCGTGTTATGACATCATTGAGAATCAACGGTGCAAGAGCAGGGATGCTAAAGATCGAGGCTACAGCGCCCATCGAGGGGGACGCTACGACAACGACGAGGAGTGGCATCGGTCCCCCAAGCCGCCAGGCCTCGAGTCTTCAGCAGGACGATTCGAAGGACGCCGCTGCCAAATCCCTTTCGTCCCCCCACGAACCTCGTCAAGTACAATGGCGAGACCAAGCCCGAGCTATGGCTAGCCAACTTCAAGTCGGCATGCCAGTTGGGTGGGGCGCGCAACGATCATGCCATCATCCGTCAGCTCCCCCTGTTCCTATCGGACACCGCCCGAAGGTGGCTCGAGGAACTTCCTTCCGACCAGATCCACGACTGGTCTAACCTTGTTAGGGTGTTTGAGGGGAGCTTCAAGGGAACTTACGTGTGACCTAGCAACAAGTGAGACCCGAAGCTGCAAGCAGAAGCCTAGGGAGTCCCTCCATGATTTCGCTCGACGCTTTTCCAAGCAACACACCGAGCTCCCCTATATCCCTGACGACGACGTGATCCTGGCATTCATTGTCGGGACTACCTGCAAGGAGCTAGTTCAAGAATTGGGGTGTAACCCCCTGAAGACCGCCGACGAACTGATGGACGTCGTTGCCAGTTACGCCGCTGGAGAGGAGGCTGTCGGTGCCTTCTTCGACGAAACAAGCTAACTCCACCATGGGAGGGCCCTTTCATCGTTGCAGAAGTGTTGAAGCCCAGAACCTACAAGCTAGCCAACGGGAAGGGCGAAACCTTCAACAATGCATGGAACATCGAATAGCTACGTCGCTTTCACATCTAGGGCTTCGAGGCCTTATTTTTTCCCATGTCATGAATGAATAAGAAGTACTTTCGTTTACAAGTTCAACTTTTTGTTCACATGCATAAGGTAGCCTCGACTCTGCCTTAATAGAGTCGAGCCTCCCTCGGGGGCTAGAGGGGGGAACCCCCCGAAGTTCCTAAAAAACTCGTATGTTTTTTGAACCTCGACGTCTACTCTTTTACATGGTCGACGAGGCAGCGAGGGCACCCTAAGGCCGAGGGGTTGTCGAGCCACGAGATCACCCACGCGTCCTTGCTATGGTACCTCCACTCACACCCTCACGCCAAGGGGCGTAACCACGCACTAAGAAGACTTAGTAAAAGCACACGATGTCAAAAAATCAATGTCTAACATTCCTATATGCTTCGATGCGAGTTCTTACATAGTCGACAAGGCCACGAGGGCACCCTGAGGCTGAGGGGCCATGGAGCCGTGAGATCACCTACGCCTCCAGGCTACGGTACCTCCACTCACACCCCACACCGAAGGACGCAACCATGCGCCAAGATGACTGCATAAAAACTCAACTCAAGCAGAAAAGGACAAAAGCATTCGAAATGCATACAAACATCATGTTTTAAGGCCCTTGAGGCCACATCGACATGAGTCAAAATCTAACCCATTACATGGGCCTCTCTACCTAGAATTGGCTCACAGGCCTTGGCTTTCGTCACCTCCGTCGCCGTGTCGTCGTCATTGTCGTCGCCACTACCGTTGCCGCCCTCATCAAAGTCAAGAAGGAGGACTTCGGGCTCGAACAACTTCGCCATCCGTTCGGCGGGCCCCTCGGCATCCGCAATCAGAACCCGGAGCCTCTCCTCATTCTCGGTGTCAGTTCTGCTAGGGTCGACGATGAAGCCATGGGATACAACCTCCATGTCGTACGTGAAGCCGGAGTAGACGACCGTCATCGCCCGCTTCACGCCAATATGGAGTGCATCTCGGACCTGCTCCCTCAAGACGTGCCCGAGGTCCCACATCCGGTTGACAAGGGAGTCTCCACGCGATTGACCCTCGACCTCTGCCTCCTCGGGGCCGACCTCAAAAGCGTCGCAGACCAAGTTAATGATGGTGTGGAGCTTGTCGATCACCGCCATTTCATCTCGTAGGGAGTCTTGGAGGGTCTGGGAGGCTGCCTTGGTTTGGGCCAGTTGTGTCTCGAGGTCTGAAATGCAAAAACAAACTTCAGCCACGATGAATGAAAGAAATAAGTCCAAATCCAAAAAGAGGAAACCTGCCATCGCAGTGGGTGTTGAGGGCTGTGTGTGCGTCTGCCGCCTCGTCACGCTCCCTTTGGGCCACCTTGAGGGCTCGGACCACCTCTTTCTTCTTGAACCGCAGGTCCTCGAGGACCTTGCCGGCTAGAATGATGGCCCCCTCTTTCTCCTGAAGGGTTTCCTTCAGCTTGGCGACCTCGGCGACAAGGGCATTGGCTCGGCACTTCTCCTCCCCAGCCGAGATAACGAGGGCGTCGCGGGCCTCTAAAACCTGGGCGACATCAATCTCGAGTCCCCTGATGCGCTCGGTGGAGTCACGAACCTCTCGCTTAAGGGATTGGATGTGCTCAAGGGCCTTCTATGCCTCCTCAAGAGCCCGGCCGGCGTCACTCTTAGCCTTCTCTTCTTCCTCCTTGGCCAAAGAAGTTTTGTCTTTGGCCCTACGGGCCTCCTCCCTCGCCATGGCAGTATCCTTCTGGGCTTGAGCCGCCCCCGTCGAGCCATGTCAGCTTCCTCCTTTGCCTTGGCGGCCTCCTCCTTCGCTTTCTTCATCTCTTCTTCAGCTTGGGCCAGCCCGTCCTGAGTAGACCGGCCGGCCTTGAGTTGACGTTGCACTTCCTCCCGACCATCATGCATCGTATGGAGAAAGTAGGAATTCACATGGAGGCACCTCCTCAGTTCCTAAAAGCAAGAAACATGAAGTCAGATACCAAGTTGAGAGAGTATTTGAGTCTGACGCACTCGAAAAAACGCTTACCGAGAAGACCCAGCTTAGATCCTCGGTGATGACGTCAAAAGGCAGCTTTAGGGCATAGGGCAGCCACGCCCGGTACTCCTCTGCATCCTCCCAATGGGTTACCTCCGCCACGTTGTCCATGAAGGTCCCAGAGGCGCTGGGGTTCAACGGGTCTCGGAGTAAGAGGTGCTCCCTACCCCAGGAGGGGAAGGTTGCCTAGACCCTCTCCTGCACAGACGACCTGACACGCTCCACCACGTTAGGCAAACCACTATAACGGGCCACCCGGTCGGTCAGAGAGG
Organism: Bothriochloa decipiens; assembly: GCA_023333625.1. NCBI lineage: Eukaryota > Viridiplantae > Streptophyta > Magnoliopsida > Poales > Poaceae > Bothriochloa > Bothriochloa decipiens. The sequence continues at coordinate 40,238,119 of CM041637.1, forward strand.
GGAACAGCGGATCATCCTCCGCTGTGGCCCCCGACACCCCAGCCTCGCCAATCGACCGCCCTGCCATGGCAAGAAACCAGGGTCGGACCAACTAGGCTGCGAGGGGTCCCTCGGGCGGCGGACGCACCATCGAGGAGAAGTATGTCCTCCTCTACTCGCTGAGGCAGCAATGATGAACTCGCGGTGGCCGTCTCCTCGGGCGGTGCCGGTGACGCGCGCAGGACCATCGACGCATCCTGTGCCGCGTCTCGCTGCTGCAGCAACTGGTCCAAGGTAATCACGGCCTCCCCCTGCAGTTGAGGGAGGCTCAAGACTCCCGGCTCCTCTTGCGGCTCGACCGTCTACTGAGACAGCGAGTCTAAGAACGCCGTGCCCTCCGACGGCGTTTGCTGCTGCTGCTCTAGCCGCTACTGTTGCTACTGCTACAGTTGCACTAACTAGCTCAAAGCCAGCCGCTCCACCTCTCGCTGCTGCTCAGGCTAGCTCTGGGCCAGTCTCTCTCCCCCCAGGTGCTCTTGCGGCTCTTCCTCCTGCTGCTTCTGCAGCAGGTCCTCCTCCGCCTTCCTCTGCGGGCTATCTTGCTCCCGCTTCCGCTGCGTCTCTATCTCGTACAGGCTCTTTGGCCACAGCTCCCGCCCCTCTCGCTGGGAAGGAGGCGCTCCTGTGTCCTGGGGGCACTCCATCATCTCCTCAACGGAGATGGGAGGAACCGCGGCCTCTTCATCCCCAAGGACGATCGGGACGCTTTCCGACTCAGGCTCGCGGCTGTCGAGAGCTCCCCCATCGGTTGTGGGGGCCTCGACCGGACCAGGTGTAGTGGCCACGACCGTCGAGGCCGGGGCACTGACCCCGCTCTCCGGCACCTGCCCCCGGTCGGATTCACCGCCCACCACGGCCCCCGCACCGCTCGAGCCTGCAACGAGACTAGAGCCTATCAGCCTGCCCCAAGTAATCGCTGCCTGAGCTTGTAATAGCCAGGACACCTCAGATGTCGACAGGGGCCTCGGGATCACACCTGCCCCTCCAGCCGCCATACTCGTGGCTGCATCCACCTTGAGGCGCTTGGGCGGTGAAGGGTTCACCTCCTCCACTTGATGCTTAAGCCTGGACAACATAGGGAAAAGCAGGAATATCAAGCAAAGCCCATGAATCATAGGAAAAAGGAAAAATTTTAGACGGCAAAACTCACCCTAGGGGAATGACGACCGACCCGGGCCCCCTCGAAGTACCTGGGCGCCTCGACGGCACCCGAGCATGGGGATGCGGTTGATGTGCTCCGGTCTGAAGGCGCCGACGACCGCCCCCTTTACCCGTGACACAATCTCCTTGGGGGGCAACGCCTCAACCAACATGCGGCACCCCTTGAGCTGCTCGGTGTCGCCTCGGGCCCTATCTGGTCCTGCCGTAATGGACGCGCCATCAAAGGAAGCACCCTCCGATGGTGAAAGGCCGAGACAACGATCGCCGCCGTCAAACCCATGTCACGAAGTCTCCTCATTGCGGTAAGGAGAGGCCTCAATCGAGGCTGTAAATCCGACGCCACGCCGTGCGGCCAGTTGAACGAATACTCCGTGATGAGGCGCCCAGTGTACGGCGGGAAGTACCCCTCGTCATTGCGGAGATAGAACCACTGTGCATCCCGCTGAGCGTGGTTGGACATCAGCCCGGTGGGGATGTACTCGCGTGGCTCCACCCCCCGGCCTATCTTCAGTACTAGGTTGCAGGAACCAGCATGGATGATTCTCCTCACGCCTTGTTCCACTGGGGCGGTGAAGAACTCCCCCTTGTAGAGGTGGAGCCACAGCTCCCAGTGCGGCTCCTCCCCCAGGTATCCTTCACAGACGGCCGCGAAGATAGTGGCGCTGGAGATGGCTTTGGGGGAGAAGTGCTAAAGCCCGACCCCGTAATGGTGGAGCAGCGCTTGCATGAATCGGCTCGGGGGCAATCCATGCCCGTGCTGATGGAATTTGACGAAGCTCACGACGTAGCCGTCCGACGGGTTCGGCTCCCGATCCCTCCACAGCGGTGCTATCCCCTCTGGCCGATCCGGCGTGGTGATAGGGCAAAGGAGCCCCTCCCCCACCAGCTCCAACAGCCTCTGCTCCATCACGGTTGACGGGCGCTAGGCCTCCAGAGGAAGAAAAGAGGGTGCCATCATGGTGGCGGCGGCGGTGCGGATTTGCTCAACAGACGGGCGACCGGGAAGATTCCCAATCACGATCACTCTCACTAACCCCTCTTCTCTAGCGCTGGCGAGCAGGGATTTAGAAGCTCGAGCGGCGGCGGCGGAGGCAAGATGGAGAGAATGGAAGCGGACAGCACCCCACCTCCCACTAATTTATACTCAGGGGAAGAGCAATGGGCGGATCCGATGGTGGGAAAAAGGGAAACCTCGCATTTACTGCGCCCACCTAACCGCCCCTCGATTCTCGCAGCAGAACATGCGCCGTTTGCCGGGCCCCTAGCCGTTACCTGGGTCCACCATGACCACGCCGTTTGGGCCCACACCTCAAAAGACGCGCCCAACGGGCGGGAACACTACATTATCCGCCAGTGGAGTTTTCCACTAGAAGGAAAACAGGCCCCGCCCCTACAACAAGCCTCGAGGGAGCGAAGGCTGACCATCGGTCAGAGTTCGACAACCGCTCTCAAACACCCGAGTCAGGGACACCCCAAGGGAGCCACACGAAGCTCATCTCGAGGACGAACCCTCAAGATCCCCTCGGGTGTATCCAAGGCAAAACAAGAGGATTACCATGGAATCCCCACGGAGGGAGGCATCGAGCCGCCAAGTCCTATCGAATGGAACTGGTATCCATATATCTACTCGTTTGCGTCAATGAGAACACCACCGGGCCACTAGTCGTCCCCATCGAACGGGGCACGAGCTCTCACTTGGATCCCCCATTATCAGCTCACAGAGAATGCAGAGACTCGCCCAATCAAGGGTAGTACGGCGCTTCTCACCTCACATCCGATCGAAAGGAATCGTGAGATGGATGCCTAGGGCTAGCAATGCCCCAGCCGCACAAGGCTCAGGGTCTCGACTACGCCTGGCACCCCTCGATGAAAGAGGGTTGAACGCACCCGGGGCTCGATAACTCGAACCACCCTTTGACTAGGCATTACAACTCCAGTTCATGTTATCCAAACCTTTCAGGAACGCACACTATGCCTAACTGGATAAGCACCTCTCAACAAAAGAAAAATAAAGCCCTCAAAGAAGTCACCTTACTCCTCTGAGGCCTTGGGGGTTACCCCCGCGGGGGACGCTTGCGCGCCCCCTACGAAAAGTTACAAACCGTACCTCACTCTCGGTCTATGCCCTCGAGCACCCGAGTCAGGGATGACCAAGGGGGAGACAATACGAGGCCCTGCTCAAGAATGAACTCTCGAGACCCCCTCAGATGTGTCCAAGGTAAAATGTCAAGGAGCTTCATGGAATCCCCTCAAAGGGAGGCATCGAGCCGCTGAGTCCCACCGAACGGAATCAATATCCATATGTTCGTGCATTTGCTATAATGAAAATGCCTCAGGGCCACTAGTCGACCTCTACTGAACGAGGTACAAATTCTCACTTGGATCTCCTATTACCAGCTCACTGAGGACTTCGAGGATCGCCCAACTGAGGGTAGCACGATGCTCCTCGCCTCACGGTCGATCGAAAGGGTTCATGGGATGAACGCCGAAGGCTAGCAACGCCCTAGCCGCACGAGGCTCAGGGGCTCGACTATGCCATGGCACCCCTCGACGAAAGAGGGCCGAACTGACCCGGGGGCTCGACGGCTCAAGACGCCCCTCGATGAGGTACTATGACCCCAGTTCATGTTATCCTAATCTTTCAGGGATGCCAACTATGCCCAATTGGACAAGCACCTCTCAACAAAGCCCTCGAAGGAGTCTCCTTACTCCTCCGAGGCCTTGGGGGCTACCTCCACGGGGGACGCTCGCGCGCCCCCACGGAAAGGGGATCTTCGCTTGGAAAATGCGAGCGCCGAGAAGCGGGTAAAAATCAACCAGGTCCTGGAGGGCATTTCAAAGCGAAGCAATTATTTTTTAGACAACAAACGGGATCAACCCCATACCGACTTGATTGTTAAAGTCTCTGATTGGGAGCGCGATCAAAATTGAAATATCTTTCCAGGTGTAGGTCTCTATTTGCAAATAGAGGCACGAACCACGCCTCACTGTCAACATATGACCCCCAGCTCGAGTGCCAGCACTCGAGCTGGGGCTCAGGGGCTACTGTCGGATACCTGGGAAAGGGGTACCCTTAACCCTCGATTAAGTGGATTAACCTCGGGCATCAACAAACCAAAAACCATCACGCCGATTACCCTTCACCTAGCACAAGAAGCCTAATAACCAAGTCATACTGGGCCGACCCACGAACGGGCCTCGGCGGTCCAGGCCGCTACCTACCCGACGGGTCCTCGCTCGAGGCAGAGTAGATCATTTGAGGGTGCCACTCGGGCTACCCCTCGGTGACGGAGATTTACCCAAGCGAACGGACGCCCCTCGAGTACAGCACGCCCCTCGATTACCTACTCCCGGTATGATTTTCAGGGAATTTAGTGCGTTCTACCTGCTCCCGCCTAACTTCATGGCTACAGTCGTGGTAACAGTCGCATGTACAAAGGTCACATCCAGCTTTTACCGCCCATATCCTGGAATCTAGCGAATCATACTGCACTATAACGCCATGCCATGCACTGTGCCCCGTTCAGCACCCCCTCGAGACGCAATTGTCAACATATTTCCCGCATTTCCCGGGGCTCGGCCCTATCCATTCCGGCCTCGACCCTCCTCGACCACCTCTCGAGCTGGACTTCATCATCATCAGTCAACACTCTAACAACTCTCGACGTGACGGCTATAGGGATCTGCATGACCAGGCATGGGCGCCGGTCTTTCACCGGCCATCGGCTGCGTCATCCCACGCACGAGAAGGATAGCCATCATCTCCGAGCATGTCACTTCAGGGCACGCCACGCCTAGCTCACATCTCTACAGCGGCACCGACATGATCGGCATCTCCTTCCCGACGTCAGCAACAACGTTCGCCCTAGATTCATGTACCCCTGAGCCCCTCCTTCGCCTATAAAAGGAGGCGCCATGCACTAGTTCAGAAAAGGCAAGGAACTCAGCCAAAAACACAAGGCATAGAGAGCAACCAGAGCCCGCAGTGCTCAAGTCCTAGCTCACTCACTCGCACGCTTGTATTCACCCATGTACAAGCACTTCGGTGCAAGATAACATAAACTCCCCCCGCTGGACGTAGGGCCTTCTTTTGCCCGAACTAGGATAAACCTTGTGTTCTTCTTGCATCACCATCCAGATTAGGGAGCACGCAGTACATATTTACTCATTGGTGCTAGGCCCCCGGGGTCGAAACACCGACACTAGTACTCATGAATTAACAAAATAGTTATATCGAAGAACCATCACCATCACCATCACTTGTGGAAAGCCAACTTGGTTTGCCCTTGCTTGGCTTTTGCCCTGTGAAGGCTTATCCTAGCGGCTGTCTTCAAGGAGCTATTCTAGTTTGATGTTGCAGAAGGAAGCTCGTAGATCTCTGATAATGGCGTTATAAATTGTTGGGTTTGTGACTGAGCACACCAAATAGTTGGGGTCCTTGTAGGTAGAAGATTTGAAAGCCTTGTGAATCTTCTTAAGTCTTGAGCTTCTTTAGAGGCTGACTTCAGAAATAATTATCTTTGGTTTGGTGGATTTCAATTTCTTTGTCAGTGTTTTACCATGATAGCTTGCCACAAGGGTACTCAAGCCAGTTGTTTGGGCTTTGACGTATGCAAAACTTGGCGGTTAACGCAAGAGACAAACGATTTATTCTGGTTTGGGTCCTTGTAATCAAGTAAAAGCCTTACATCTAGTCGGCGTGAGCCTTTGCATTGGATTGATCATGTTATGTGCTCTTCTATAATGGGAGCCCTCTGTAAGGTCCTAGATGGCTAGAAGGGGCGTGAATAGCCTATTAAAATTTCTACAAAACACTAGACAAACTTGATTAGTAAAATAAACGACGATAAAGCAGTTTTTCCTAGCCTAGATGGTGAGCAAGCCTCCTAATGACAATTATAGTAATTATGATCCTTATGTCACTAAAAGGCTATGTCACTAATTTCTACACTAGAGAGCTAGCAAGAACAACTAATTTACGCAAACTACACAAGATAAGCTATGAAAGTAATACAAGGGAGAGGTGATGATTCTTATACCGACGGTGAAGTGTAGATGTTGCAAATCACCAAGATGATAATCAATCAATCACAATGGCAACAATCATAATATGTAGACCAATCACCGGGAGACAAAGTGAGCACAATGATTTGTTCCGGGAGACAAAGTGAGCACAATGATTTGTTCACCCAGAGTTCACTTGTGCATCGACAAGCTATCTCTCCGGTTGTGTTGACCAACACCTAGATGGTTCCCCGGTTCTTAACCCGCAAGTCAAGGCCCCTCAAGGCATGCCTCCGCAAAGGCACTACAAGACACCACTCTCAAGTGAGGTATTCAACGACACACGCAATGTATTAGAGTTGCTTTTGGTACTCAAGGGATTTTCAATTAGCACACTAGATCCTAATGCATCAACATGAATGATTGACCTAGTGGCACTCATGAACCGAATTACCGAAGACTTCCCCTCTTCATAGTTTGGATATTGATCCTAAACTACTCACACCATCTAAGTTATCTTGAGTGCAAAACAAAATAGCCCTATTGCATTATACCTTTGCCTTGAGCCCATTTTGCTTTTCGATCCATCAACCGCCAAGCACCAAATGACATGGTTCATTCCACATCATCATGGAACCCACCTCTTGGTCCATCGATCTCGATCTTACTTGCTCTTCACCATTGAGTCTGTCGATTGGCGCCAATTCTTGCTCAAGCTTCACCATCACATGGTCCTTCGCTTCAAAGCCTTGACTTGTCCTTCACACTTTCAACCGGTCCATCGAGCCAAGCCTCATCTTGTTCTTCACCATCTTGGTTACATGACTCCATGTCATGTCTCATGTACAATGAGCTCCTCACTTGGCAAGGACCACCTTATCTAAATCATCCAATTAGAATCAAGGTTAATACTAGGTTTCATCGATTATCCAAAACCAAACTAGGGACTTTTACCCTCAACCTCTCTTTCTATAGGAGAGAAGGCTGAAGTGCGGTTCTAGTCTTAGTCGGATACAAAGAAGGTGTTCTAGACGGCACCTAGAAGGTACCTTATATATACTAATTCTGGCTAGGTTGTTTGAGTTCTTCTTAGAGTTTTAGTAGCGTTGCTCCGCGTCTCTTTTATCGAACTGTGGGCCAAGGAATGGCCACCGCTTTTGGTGGTCCTCAAGTGGACTTCTATGGATCCTGTATCGACATGCTTTGACGGGGTGGTCACTGACTTCTAGGCTGATCCATCTAGGGGATCCAAGAAATTAGCAACCTACATGTGTTCAAGGATAATAGATGAAGTAGGCTCAAAGAGACCAAACTAAGAGGTTAACAAAAGGATAGGAAGAGGGGATGGATGGAGAAAGAGCTTGTTCGCACTAAAGATTGTTTTTTTAGAAAATAGGATCCAAGCTAACAACCGTAAACATTTAATAATGATAAATTAATTAGGCTTAATGGATTTGTCTCATTAATTAGTCTACTTTAGTGCAATTATTTTTCTAATCAAATCATCTTTAGTTCTCCTAGTTTTTCGCATCTGAACGTTCGGTGTGACACTGACTATACTTTATCCCTTGGATCTAAACACAAGTAGTCAACTATGCTCGTATATGTTTTTTACCATCTTAATAATTAGTTACAAAACTATAGATTTGTGAGTGATGCATGATTTGGTCCATTTTAGTTTGTTTTAGTGCAGATCTATTGCAAACACATGGGTATACAATACTTATTCGGCCAGCATAGGGTTTGTTCAGATGCACATATATTTACCTTCATCCACACGTGTGTTGGAGTGAGCTATGTTGGAATTTAGTCTCAATTCCACCCCAACCCAGTCTAGCCCACATGTATTGAGAATAATATATATGTGCATCCAAACAAGGTCTTCGATAAATGTTTTTTTTTTTTGAAAATATCTTTTCTACGTCAAGGGAAATTTTTATGACGTAGTTTGAACCATATATATATCAAATAAAATGAGCCATATGTTGATGCAAATCTGGTTGGGTCTGCTTCCTGCCATGAAACTGGAGCTGTAAACAAGTTATGCTTAACTGTTGCGATGCAGTTTTGGCTCTATTTGGATTTGGAATCACAAGCTATGCATGATATTTTGGACCTAATAATTAAGTTAGCCGGTACGTGCATTAATTACATATAGAGAATTTCCTGACAATTAAGTCGTACCTATAAGGCTATAGGTTTGTAGACATATAGTGGAAGTGTAGACATACTGTGGAAGTGTCGGAAAATATCAGCATAGAATTAGGTTTGGTGGTTATCATTAACAAGGAAGCTGCTAGAACACCGAGACATGTGACCCTTAGGCAGTCAGGTTAGTTTTTGAGAGAAACACCTAGGTTAATAGTAACCCTAGGAAAGGCGACTTCGAGCGCACACGCAGGTCAAGTCAAGGCACATGCACGAGGTTTTGTTTGCAAGAAGTTTTGCTTTATCTCCCCTTAAACGATTTTTTTTTTGACAACACCCCTTAAACGAATTGAACTCAGGTAGAGATCTTGTGCCAGTGTGGCTTGGTGCAGTTGACCGGCCGTGTACAGTAGTCTTGCGCGCGGGCTGTCCCACCGATTTGGTAAAAGATTTTTGCTCATCTCAACCAAAATTGTAAGTGGCACTGATAGTTTCTTTTTCTTTTTCTTGTGAGATAGAATGTACACGTGATCTATGACAACCACTCATCTTTCTACCTCTCCGTACCAATAGTTGCGCGTGAATATCACTGTATACCACAAACAATCTGTAGTCTCCAAAACGGTTGCTATAAGTCGTTATAGGGACCGATTTATAAGCTACTATAAGTGGCGTTGCTAGCTACAAGTCTATAGCGATCAATAGTGAGACTCAATTATTTACGCCGACCGATTGGAACGACAAACGGATTCAGTTTTTATTGGCTGGGCAATGGAAGGCATCGGTACAATGCAAGTTAATGCACTGCCCGGCCAGTGTTTTCTTGGCTCCGCTGCTAGTCGACAGCTGCAATGGGGGAAAAGTGGTTCCAAATTCTCCTCTCTACTTCTTTATTAGTATCACTCTAGAGTCTAGACACACGTTGTGAACGGCGTAATCTGGCAAAAAGAAAAAAAAAAGAAAAGCAAATCTAAGATGAGGACGAGTTTCAGTTAAAAAAAGAGGACGCGACTGCACTTGTGTGGAGCAGAAATAATCTTGGTGATTACTTGATCTGGTCCAGCACCAGGTCAGCAACCTGTACTTGCTGGTGTTTATTATGAGCCTGTTTGGGAGGGCTCCTGATAGCTTTTTGCCAGACAAACCATTTAAAAACGGCTTCATGTGTGAGGTTATTTTTCTTTTTCTTCACAAAAAGACAGAAGACGAGAGAGCTGAAAATAGTAGCTTCTACTAATTTTCTCTGATACACGTGGGACCCACGTTGCAAAAAGGACTCCTGCTGCCCCGCGTAGAGAGAGACCTGGGTGCCCGTCAGCCCGTCACTCGCCGTACGTCGCGCTCGCCATGGACGGTGGCCGCCGCCGCTTGCGGCTCCCCGCGGCCGCCCGTTGCTCACCGTGGACGGTGGACATCAGCCGCTCGCGCCACGCCGTGACCCGCCCGTAGCCCGCCGCCAGCCACCGGGAGCAGAGGGCAAATCGGCAGAGGCGTCGGCGCCGCACGCCCCCACCGCCACGACCACGACTCGAGCAGAAGCGCCGGGGTGGCGGAGGGAAGCCAGGCCGCGGTCAAGGTCGTTGGCCCCGGGGCACGTCCGGGCACGGTAGCGGGGCAAGAGCGGCGCGACCGGTGGGGCGCGTCCGGGCTCGCCATGGGGCACTAGCGGCACGGCGCAGCCGCCGGGCGCATCCGCGCTCGGCTCTTATTGCGTCTGCGTCCGGGGCAGGGGAGTGGCCGCCGGCGTGGGGTAGGGGCGCATCCGCCGGCGCGGGGCGGGGGAGCGTCTGCCAGAGCGGGGTCACGTCCGCCGGCGTGGGGCGGGGGAGCAGCTGGCGGCGTGGGGCAGGGCGTGTCCGTCGGCATGGAGCAGGGCAGGGCGTATCCGCGAGGCGAGGTGGGGGAGCCACCGGCGGGGCCTGTGCGCGAGGCGTGGCCACGTGAGGGAAGAATGTGGATAAGGGGTAAACGAGGAAGAAAGTAAAAAAGAGAAGGGTATATTAGTCATTTTGTCTTGCTACTCATAAGAAGAAACTGTTTTGCCAAACAATATTTTAAAACAACTTTGGCTTCTTTAAAAAAAGTATCCATGAAGCTAAAATGTTAAAAAACAGTTTTTACTGGTAAAGCTAAGCCGTGCCAAACAGGACATGCATACGTAGAAATCTACAAAATTAGTGGATGATGGTACGGTGGTCTCGCGTGCATGATATTTGTCAATCATGACAAACACGAAACTAGAAAAATGACAATAATGTACCTGCATTGTACCTTCGTAGTACTCATTCGAAACGCCCATGTTGAAAGTTGATAGCCGGAGGAGAAAACTAGGTGTGTGGCAGTAAGAATTCTTGTTTGAGTTTTCAGAGGTCCAGAAGACGGTGACAACATATAATATTACTTGCTCTGCCACTACAAACGTGAATATGGAAATTTACTTGTTTTATGTTGCATCTAATTTCAATCACTCCTGAGAAATTAACTGGAAGGTAGCAGTGGAATTGAACCGGCACATGGCCCACCCAGCATGCTGTTTCTAGACAACTCCAACTTGGCGTGCTTGACCGAAGGATGATTTGTTGAAACTTTTTGGGAGCCGAATTAGAACGAAATTAAGGGCTGGTGGGAGAGCACCATGTCAATGGGATCGGAGAACACCATGCCAGAACCGATCTAGCACACTGCACAACTCCAATATATGTCATGAACCTCTTCAATTCGATCGCCTGGTTCTTGAAAAAGAATGTCAAGAACGCCGTGCTAGAGTTGTTCAAGCTGCAGGCCTATTCAATTGTCATGCTGACGTGTTGCATGTTTTTTCATCTCCCTCGCAAAAGTTGTCTCAAGCTAGCCATTCGTGGAGACTGAAGAAATTAATAGAAGGTGCATGCTGGGAGCTGGCCTACAGGTTGATTGACCAGAAACACATTGCAACAACTATGTTTTGGAACACCAAACCTGTCATTGTGTCACATGTGTTCACATGTGTTGTCCACTTCTCCCTCACTCTTCACTTTATTGGTGGATGAATATGCTTCACGAATCTTGACGTAACATATGCCATTGGATAATATGTGTTGCAACCTATAGTTGTTGAAAACACCCCTTGGTCGACTGACCAATGACCAGGAATTTCACAGGTTTGTAACACAAGCCTGACACGCGCAAGCTTCCACCACCAAGGTTTGTTAAAGAGCTGGCTACGGTACTCCCTCCGTTCTAAAACAAATATAACTGTGGGATTCGTGCCAGTCAAGTTGACTAAAATTTAACCTAATTTATAATAATTAGTTTTAGTATTAATATTTATATCTCAAACAAGATTGATTACGGAAATATATTCCTTCATTGATCTCTTATTTTGTATTATAAATGTTAGTACTTTTTTGTTATAATTCGGTTAAAAGTTAAAATTAATTAACTTCTGAAAAGCGAGAATTGCATTCTTTTTGGGACTGAGGGAGTAAAAAATAAGAGCGTGAACGGTAGAAGAAAGCTAATGAGCTATGCTAGAGAGCAGAAAACCCAATGAACTTTCAATTAAAATTGGATGTGCAGTTCTCTAACAGGTATAACCAAAATAGGAACCCAATTTGCTTATTCATAAATTTCTAACAAATTGTCTCTTGAAAAATAGATTGGATAGAAACAAGAATGATGGACACATGTATCCTGTGACTGTTGCGCGATCAATGAACGCGAGACTCCTATTCCTCTTCTTCCCTACGCCGTGACCCCTTCATCCTCCCCGCGCCAGGCTCCCTCCATCCTCCCCCATCGCCCCGGCCACGACTTCCTCATCGATGTCCTTGTCCTTTCCCTCCCCTTGTCCCCACTCCACCACCAACGGCTAGTGGGTGAGCGCCTCAACCATGCCACCCACAATCCGGCCCCGCCCTTGTCCCACTCCTCAAACCCGCCCATACTAAACCCTGAGCAGCATACGAGCTCGCCATGACACCCCCACATTGACCTGGCCTAGTCGCCTCCATCGCCACCAGATCCCAAAACCGTCCAGCCACTGTCCCTACCGCTTGGTTGGCGTGCCTCCTCCAAACCTTCCTTCCAAGCCTACCGCATATAGAGAAGATGAGAGGGCATTGAACTCTAACGCTGACGAGCTCATGGTACCCTAGGTGATAGATGCATTCTTCCCCACCTCCTGCGTGGGCACCTGTGCAGGTATGAGTGCGGGTTGTTTTGGGGGGGGGGGGGGAGCCAGCCCGTGTAGCGCCGGTGCGACATCAAAGCTTGTAGAGTTTGCGTATGATGGACCAGTAACTACAAATTACATTGGGACAAATAGGTTGTCGTGACCTGGATTTACCTAATGCAAATACGCAGATAGGGTGGCTAGCTAGAGAGATCGACAGCTTCTTTTGCATCCATGTTGGAAAAAAATGTTTTTTTAAAAAAAATAGGGATGAGAAAGAAGAATTGGAAAAAAACCCGTTTATTGCAATTTGTTCGCACGTAAAAGTGATACTGTTTATGACCCTTTCTCATCCTTATTATATCAATCTACCATATCAACTGTTTTTTTTGTGTGTTTTCTTTCAGTATTGCACGTATATCCAGCCGCCACAATATAATTATTATAGAGAAACAATTATATGATTTTCGACAGTTTCCATCCGTAGCTAAAAACAGTCTGTATTATACAGACTGTGCAGACTGTATACACGTGGCCTGCCCATCTGTGTAAACATCTGTTTTGACCTCGCTATCTGTCATACATCCACCAACTGTTATGAGCCGTACATGCTGTCGTACTTGCGCTGTGCACTTTTTCCACGCAAACATTGAAGGCGGATGCTGTCTTATTCTTGCAATTTTCCATGTTTCTAGGAGCACAGCGGAGCTTCGCAGGCCGGGTGTGGGTGGAGCGGAGGCACGAGCTTATCCATGTCACGATCAATTAAGCTAGCCTAAATGGGGTCGGCCGGCCTGGACAGGATCGACGACGTCGACTGCGGTCGATCGAGATGGCAAAGCGCAGTGAAGCAGGCGCACACAGGAAAGCTTCCTTTCCTTTGTGCTAGCTTGTCCACGGTGAGTGAATCAGTGACCAGCAAGCCACAACAAGCAGGTTATATATCTGCATCAATGATCGAGCCTCCTCAAGAAGCTCCGATCCAAAAGTTATGAAATGCTTCTACACTGAGCACCTAGCCGCATCGCAGTATGTGAACACTGAAGCCACACCGTAACGTCGTCTATCTTCTTCGTGACTACAGACTACTAAACCTTTTGCAAACATATATTGGGATTGAGAGGAGAACACATGCACACCCATCAGGACCATCATCATTAACAAGAAAGTCAATTAAACAAATGGACCATGTGATCAGTAGTGACGATGATCTATCAGTTGATAAATAGGGGGATGTCGCTGGTGTGGTGCGCCTCAAGTGTGGCGGTTTGATTTAATTTTGGTGTCGCTGAATCTACAAGCCACATTTATGTGGCACTCGGTTTAATTAGATGGCCGATGTATGTGCTGTGATACATCGACATATATCTCATGGTCGACCCTTTTAAATCAATGTTAACAATGAAAGTCAACAAACACATCTATCTATAGAGAACTTTATTTTTATGATGAGCACTATCGATCTACAGTAAGGTACGCAGCCTAGACTGAGGTACTGCCCATCAGCGATACTATTCCTTAACGGGTCATTTATCCCCATTACGGGAAAACTAATCTTTATCGAGTGTCAAGCTCGAATTTTGGGCACTCGGCAAAAAGCTCTTTATCGAGTGCTAGAGAGTCAGCACTCGGCAAAGAAAAAATACTCGGCAAAGAGGTTCTTTGTCGAGTGTCAGACTTGACACTCAGCAAAAAACTTATTTGCCGAGTGTTTTTACACTCGGCAAAGAGATTTTACGAAATACATTTTGATGTAATAAATTAACTTAAATGAAAAAGTTTTCAACTATAAATTTATTTAACTCATCAGGATATACAATATTTATTTTGGTCATTTTTTCATATGACGAAGTGAAAGTAAATTTGTTCATCAATCTTATATGTCTCTCGTAGTTTGAAACTACGAGAGAGATATATAAGATTTGTGAATTATGTTAGAAACATCATGTCGGATAAATAAATTACTAAACACCCAAATAAAGTTTACAGATCTTGAGGAAGTTATGAAATATTACAGTTTTATGAAATATTACAATTGAAAACTTCTTCATTTAAGTTTATCTTGTCATGCTAAACCTATGTTTGAATTTTAAAAATTCAAAATAAAAATTTCTTAAATGACCTCGGATAGAAAGACACGCAAAATAAAATTTGTAGATCTTAAAAAATTATAAAATATTATAGTTGAAAACTTTTTCATTTGACCTGTATGTGTGAATTTTAAAACTTCAAAATATGATTTTTTTTAAACGACATCGAATGGAAAAACACCCAAAATAAAGTTTGTAGACCTCGAAAAGTTATGAAACTTGTAGTTGAAAACCTTTTCATTTAAGTTCATCTTGCCATGTTAAACCTATATTTGACTTTCTCAAATTTAAAATTTAAATTTCATAAATGACCTCGGATGGAAGAACTTCCTAAATGAAAAGTGTAGATCTTAAAAAGTTATGAAATACTGTAGTTGGCTATTTTTTGATTTGAATTCGTTTAGTGCTTGAAACAAGCAAAGTACTCTTAATTTGGTATAATATGTGGAGAACCAAAACTATTATAGACCCATGTGATAGTGCGAGGGAGAGGTCATGAGTTCGAATCCCACCGGCCGTGAAGGGTGCATTTTTGCGCAAAAAATGCCGTGAAAAATGCCACAGGCGGGCGCTAGCCGGTGGGTCTCTTCCTCAATTAAAAATATTTTTTTTGAATCGCAATTTGCCAAGTGTCAGCATTCGACAAAGTCTTTGTCAAGTGCTCGATAAACGACGCTCGGCAAAGGCGGCCTTTACCGACAGGGGCTCTGTCGAGACCCCTTTGTCGAGTGCGGCACTAGATAAAAGATTTGCCGAGTCAAGCACTCGGCAAAGAACCTGCCTCCCGGAGTGTGCTCGCTAAAAGCTGATACTGTTCATACCCGGTGCACTGTTGCTTCCGAACCCATAATTGTTCATATCAGGTACAGTGTTCGATACTTTTTTTTGCTGCCAACTTTTTTCCTTCCGTGCGAAGCTTGGGGTGCTGGTTACAATATAAACACATCATGAATATTCTTTAGCACCTGGGTGAGAGGTGCAAGAGCATGCTGGATAGGAGGGGGTGGAGAGAGCCAGTTGGGGTGCATAAGATTTGAACCCTGTGATGAGCAAGTGATTGTCGTTTGATGAGCAACTCTGCGCCGCTGGTTCAATGCAGATCGACAACCAACCCGGGGCACCAAATAGTATTATACTGCTAGCAGCAGCACACCCGACCTTCGGCGCCGCATGGAGCTCTTTAACCTGCCTCTATCCACTGAAGCCTTTCAACAGTTCCAAATTCTATAATCCTTCCTTACTGATCAAAATAATATTTGGTCAATGGTGTGGGGTCCTTTTTCTGCCTATAAAGCTTACAAATTTATTGGGCATATATAGACAGATCTCTCAGGCCTTCAAGTGGCTATGGAGAACTTGTTGCCAGCCGAAACACATAGCGTTCTTCTGGCTATTGATGAAAGACAAACTAAGGGTAGTATATCGATGTCAGCTCATAACTTATATAGTGTCATGTAATTTAAAACGATCTAATAGACTACATGTGTAATGATTGTCTTTTTTAAGTTGTGTCATAGCAATTTATAATTCCTTAATTTAAGGAGAGAGTACAAATACAACTCATACAATGATAAAATAGTTATCACATGTTTTTAAATTTTAACTCATGAGAACGGTTGTTTCATGAAGCAACGACCTCATCCTATCTCCCCTCTCTCTTTTTTCTACGTCATAAAAAATCCTATGTGACAATACACGAGACGACATATGAGACCGCTCACATGTAGCAATGTATCTGCCCTAACTACTAAAAATATCCTGAGAAAAAAAATGCACCTAGAATCCTTTAACCGTGTCATGCTACACGCAACGGGAGACAATGGAGCACCTATTTCTAAACTGTTCAGTTCTCTGTTTAGTGTTGCAATTTAATTTGAGGTTCACCTTCAGAACCAGACTGTCATCTTTCAGGCAATAGAGCAGATTAGAAATCAACAAACCCAACCTTCTTCATGATAATGATAGTCTTGATGTGTTGGGCCATCCGACAGTAAGATCCTTACCCTGAGGGTAGACACTAGATACTCAACAACTTTTGATCTATGGATTCAGAATTTATTGTAATATATCTTTTTTCCTTTATTTTCGTTATCTCCTTTGTTTGTTGACTTAGTTTCCATATTTCTGCTTTTTTTAATTTTGGTGTAAATTTTTGGTATTTTATTTTTAATAAATGCTTGTAGGGGCCGCAAAGCCCCTTCAGTTTTCTCAAAAACATTCGGTGTGGCTCACAAACATTCTTCCACTACCTCTCGTATGCATCATCTTAGAATGAAATGTGTATGTCAGGGACTTCCTCCCACAAAAGAGCTAAATATGTGAATACTATAAGGCCTTGTTTAGATACCAAAATTGGTATCCCAATTCTGCATAGTGAATGTCCCATCACACTGTAGCAAAATTGGTATCCAAATATTGATTAATTAGGCTTAAAATGTTCGTCTCGCAAAGTACAACAAAACTGTGCAATTAGTTTTTTATTTCATCTATATTTAGTACTTTATACATGTACTGGCATTTTGATGTGACGAGAAATAGAAATTCTGCATAGTAAATTTTAAATACTAATTTTGGTATCTAAACAAGGCCTAAGTGGCGAAACATTATAATGGGTTATCTTGCAGGGGGCCTCATCTTCGGGTCTGGAAGTGTGTCCGCCGGGTGTTAGTCCGAACAGGTGGAGGCAGACCATGTTGCGGAGCAATCACTGTTGGAGGGAGAGTCCAAATCGGGATGAGTGACATAGCAAGTGGAAGGGTGGCACTGCAAGCGGGATTTTTTTTATTGTTTCTTGGAAGCAATCGTTTGCATGGTTCTGACGCCTTTTCTTTTTTTCTCCTTTTGATGATTCATGTCAGGTGTTTTTGAAGTTTATTTTAACTTTTAGTGCTCAGTTTAGTGTTATGGAAACATTTTTGATACAACACAATTTGCCGAATACTTCAAATTTGACAGTGGAATTAACTTTGGACTTGATGTGGGCCGTAGAGTTAATTAGCATGAGCAATATGCTAGTAATGTTAATGCATGTGTGTGTAGGAGCTAGTGTTTCTTTCTTAAAAATGTGCTTATATGATTTTTACTGTCACAATAATTAGTTAAAAGTAAACAACTATGAGTGACGATTTGGTTGATTTTACAATTCAAGTTTTATTTAGTGAAGATCCATTGCAAAAGCATGGGCCCATGTCTACTTGAAATACAGTACTTATTCCAACTTATAACAGGTAATTAAAATCTAATGTTTCTTAAAAGCTTTCTGCATAAAGGCAAACTTTTATGATGCATGTATCAAATAAAATGAGCCACATGCTGATGCAAATCTGATTGGGTCTGTGTCCTGTCAGGAACCTGGAGCTGAAAGCAAGTTATGGCCTATGGGTAACTGACGTCGCCCCTGCAGTTTTGGCTTTATTTTGATTTGGAACCACAAGCTATGCCTGATATTTTTGGACCTAATTAAGATGGCTGGCACGTTTCATTTATTAATATAATGTTTCCAAACAATTCAGTCGTATCTTACCAACAGGTTGTTAGTCGAAATGTCGGAAAATATCGCGTTAGAATTAGGGTTGGTGGTTAGAATTAACGTGGAAGCTGCTAGAACATAGAGACACGACCTAGTACTAGTAGGCAGCCAGAAGCAGATGTGGACTTTGAGCGGATATGTCAAGTCAGGCACAGTTAAGCACAGCCCACAGGCACTCGTTCATTCATTCAACCATAAAGTTTTGTTTATTATCTCCCTTTGACCTGACGGAAGAGATGTAATCTGTATCTCGATTCGAGCCAGCCTGAGTACACTAGGTAGACATCTGGTAAGTTCTCAGTTTTAAATTAGTACTCCTTGACTACTTCAGAGTATATATGTTGCCGATTGTTAAAAAGTAGGGTGCAAGGGATGTTTGATCTGAAGAATGCGTGGTGCGGTTCGTCTGCCTTACTACAATTTCGTGTTTACTTGAGTCTCCCTTAGACATCACCAAACAATATCCTGGTATATAGAATATCTGAAAATATTACAAACAAGGCTCATCATCCCGAAATATATATTTTTTAAAATACGACACAAAAAGCTTCCTCTTCAAACAGAGGCCCAAGGCCCATAACTTTAAACACAAGCTACCGCATAGCCGCGGCATCCCACTACTTCCCTTGCTTTCATATTCGCCTCCCATTGTACACACATAAATGCCCCATCCACCACTCCCATTGTACACACTCCGATGGATCCGGTCGCCAGCCGGTTGTAGGGCTCGGGGGTGCAGCTGTGCGTGGAGGCACGGGTGGCCGTGTGTGTGGTGGCCGTCTGGTGCCGTTTCTGACTGAGGTCGTATCTACATGATGGTGGTGCACCTCCCAAGAACTTCATTGTTACGGATCTGGTGGCGGTCGTCTTCGTTGGTCATTGGTGTAACAGCATGGATTTCAGTGGGATAGTTGTTGTGTTCAGACGGTGGTGACGCCTGTGGGTGTCACTTCCTTATTGGAGGCGTCTTCTTGTCTCGAACACATGGCACTATAGAGATCTTTCAGGGTGGAAACCCAGTACTGGTCTTCTTGGTCGGGCGGCGTTGGCATCTTCGTATGCCATGCTCTTATTGGAGACGTCCCTTTTGGTAGGTTCCTCTTTTGTGATTAGTGTTGGTGCCAACATAGTTATCTTCCTACTTTCTTAGTGTTGTTGCCGTGTATTTGGCAGTGTATTCTCATCTTGTAGCAAGTCAGAATGCTGTGGATAACTTCTAGAGCTCCTATAGGGTTTTCTCTTTCGTTTTTTGGTCCTCGACCTCATCTTTTGTAATAATTGGCCTTATTCTACCTATTGGTAGATGAAATCAGATATAAAATACTATCCATTATCTAAAAAAACTATTAGAGGCAGCCAACTAAGAATCCTAGATCTAGGGCAAGTGTGGTTGGCATAGAAACCGATGGTGGGACGATGAGTGTGGAGATTGGGTGCCCGCGTGGCTTGCAAATGGATTTCCAATCTTTTACTAACAGAGGTGAGCAGTTGACCTATCTGTACAAATGTGGATTATTAGAGACCACAAAGCTTTAGTCGAACGATATGTCCCGTCGCTTCATTTAAAGGTTGTTGCCCGCTCCAAAAACGAAAGTTGTAATAGTGGCACTGATAATTTGTTGATTTGAAAGATAAAATGCGTTGATCCATCACAACCCATCCCTCACAAAGCTAGATAAAAAATACTATTCGTAGAGCAATGGCACGATTCCAACAAAATTCAAGGTAAAAACTATTGGCACTGGATATAAGATGGGTGGTAACTCAAATCAAATAAACCCCACAAAACATCACCTGCACCTCTCCCTCTTCCTCTGTTTTTTACGTCCATTTCCTGCAAGTTAATTTAAGTAAGTGCTCTGTGGCAATACTAACAATGTATATTTTAAAGAAAAATAAGTCTCTCATAAAGGCAAAACGAAGAGTAAGTATAAGATAAGGGCCGACCGCATGTACAGGCAACAGAGGGCAGGCTCTGGTCGAGGACCAGGTCAACAACCTGCACTTGCTGGCGCTTATTATATATGTCGAAATCTATGAAATTAGTGGCTGATGATGGTCTCGCAAGATTTGTCAATCATAACTCATGAGAAACCCTAAACTAGAATCATAAGAATAATACATGTACTACCTTCATTGTACCTCGCCTCGGTAGTACAATACGAACGTCCTTGTTGAAAGTTTTTAGCTGGAGAAAACTAGCTAGCTGTGTGGCAGTGTAAGAATTCTTTGAATTTCCAGTGGTCCAAAAGACAGTGACTACATAATATAATATAATAATATAATAAGAAAAACAGAAATTCACTTGTTTTATATGTTGCAACTGTTTCAATTACTTCCTGTTGACAAATTAACCGGCAGGTACGGCAGTGGCACGTGACCCACCGACCCATCAACGTACCTGCGCGCCCACCAACTGCTACCGATGCAAGGATGACGATGAGTTGAGGACGATTTGTTTGAAAAAAAAATATGAAACTTAATTTAGGAGCCCAAGAGGAATGAAAGGGAGGGCACAATGTGTCAATGGGATCAGAGAACACCATGTTAGAACTGTTCTTGCACACTGCACACCCAATAATCTAGAACAGGACCTTTTCAATTCGATCGCCTGATTATACTCTTGAAAATGAACGTCAAGAACGCTCTTCCAGAATTGTTCAAGCTGCAGCCCTAATCAAATGCCATGCTGATCTGCTGCTTCTTCGTCTCCCTCTCAAGTCTCCAGCAACATTCGTGGAGACTGAAGAAATAGCTGGCCTACAGCCTACAGGTTAACTTAGCAGGATTTTGACAGGTTTCTAAGATGTAGTAATTTGCGCATGGTGATTAAATTAGTGCTGCTGGAAAATGGAATATCAAATGCTCAAAATTTACCCTATTTGATCAATTTATATATATTATTGTTTGTATTGATGTTTGTGTGATACGGTAATCGGAAACTCAAGCACCATTATTCTTAATAGGGCTGACAGTATAAATATTGACATGAACAGAAGTATATGATAATTGACTGGTTTCATTTCCACGACCATGTATAGTATTTATAACTTCCCAAGAAAAAAAAATGATCTAGATTTATTCATGGCATGTACCAGCCAAGGGTCACATTTCCCCAATAAATTGGCCACTGCCTGTCAATAATTTGATTGCGGCATAGGTAGGCAGTGTTCTTGAAAGTACTGAAACCAATGTAATAATGTACAAAATGCTTCATATTTGTGCAGTATATTTAACTTCTTTTGCCGATTGATATGCCTATCTCAGAAGACATTCTCATTTATATACTTTCATCTTTCCAAGTAGAGATGCCCTCTCTTATTGCCAGGCATATCATCATGGAAGACACCATCTCCATTTTTGCCAAATTTCAACCTTATACATGGTCTCTTCTGAATTCTGATGCACATACAACACGTACCTGAGTTTACAAATAGCCATAGAGTAAGTTCTTAATTAAATACTACAATAACACTTAAGAGATAGAGCTTGAAGTGATATCTTGGGTGGGGGGTAGCAATAATCATGCTAACCTTAAAAGAATTTTAATACTTAAGTTGTATCTTGAGTTTATCATATTGCTAGGTTTACAAGAAAAGTAGATACTGACCAGAGAGTACTGAGAAAAACAAGAACTTTTTGTGAAAAATTGTGTTGGTTCCATTGCGACGCACGGGTAAGCATCTACTATGAGTGAAATTACATGGTATAAAGGGATAGAAGTGATTATGCCATTAGTGGTAGCAGCATGTTGTGGACTACGTCCTGCTAGATCACTACGTAAATTCTAGGTCTACATCCTGCTAGTGGTAGCAGTATGTTGTGGACTGATCTATCTATGTATACTAGTCATGAACATGCATCTGAACGGTCTTGCAGTTGTACTACCTTGACTGCTGGAGTAAACTACAGCACTCCGCGATTAGTCGCTGATCAAGAGGTTATTAAGCATGCAGGCACGTCAACTCCTGCTACGCATTGAAGCTCTCGTATCGTATGTGGATTATTCCTTAACACAATCCTCTCTCCGCAGGTTCAATTTTTCGACACAGAGAAAAACTCTGGTTTCGTTAAAATAAAATAAGAATTAATTGTCCGAACACTTTTCGCTGTCATGTCGTTCCCGTCGTAAAACATACGGACTTTGGAATATAGAAAGAGGAGGAGGAGGAATCTTAATCCTAGTACGTTTGTCATGTGAGCGCTTACCAAACTCTAGGACATATTCAGACTATATATATGTGGGAGATCCTTCATTGTAATCACCGATATTTAGAAAGTAATAAAGAAGAGTCCTACAATTGTTCTCTTGTGTTTACTTCTGTGTTTACGTGATTGTTGAGAGTGAGAGCCGATCCGACATCAATAACGTGTTTTATAACATATTATCAGCACGACCGCCTCTACATCGACATCTTTGAAGTCGACGGCATCAAGCCAAACCGTACATCTTTGGAGGCGTGTACATCGACGTCCACTTCAGAGAAGCCGAGAACATCGACATCCACCACTTCGGAGACGCCGAGAACTTCGACGTTGTTGACGAACACGATCTGCATCGACTCATCGTCATGCCGGCAGGTCCCCACGGCCTTGCCGAACTGTCCTACGTGACAGGCTTCACTTCTTCTCGACCTCAAGAAACAAAGAACCCTTGGAGTACAAATGGCTATGGAAGAGGAATTATGTTTAATTGATAGTTGCACAACCGATGTGATCCTTAGGGACACAAGATATTTTCAGACTATTAGAAAGAATGATGAAAATATTACTACTATCACCGGAAGTGATTCACATATAGTTGGCGTTAGAAGAGCCACTATAATTCTCCCTAATGGAACGGAACCAGTAATCCAAGAAGCATTACTTTATCCTGAATCAACTAGAACGTTGCTTTCATTTAAGGATATACGTGCAAATAATTTTTATTTAGAAACAAATGATGATGAAGGCGAAGAACGCCTAATCATGACTAAGTCACTGGGAGACAACAAGAAGATTGTCGAAATTTTTCCTTCCATGCGCCAATCATTGTACTACACCTATATTAAGCCAACTCAAAAACATGTTACAATGCAAACGATCCAGAGACATAATAAATCATCTAGAATATGGCACGATCGTATAGGACATCCTGGTCTAAGTATGATAAAAAGAATTACTAATAATTCAATTGGTCACAATTTAAAGAAAAATGTTTTTCCAAATCATGAAGATTTTTAGTGCGTTGCATGCGCCAAAGGGAAACCCATAGCTCGACCCTCTATTTTAAAAGTGAGAGATGAATTACCATGGTTCCTGGAAAGAATTCAGGATGACATTTGTGGTCCAATTGGTCCAATGTCCGGGCCTTTTCGGTACTTCATGGTGTTGATCGATGCTTCCGCGAAGTGGAGCCTCGTATGTCTTCCCTCTACTAGAAACCATGCTTTTGCACGATTAATATCCCAAATTATTCAATTACGAGCCAGTTTTCTAGATTCAAGAATTAAATCTATTAGATTGGATAATGTTGGAGAATTTACCTCGAAGGTATTTAATGATTATTGCATGGCTCTGGAAATTAAAGTTGAGCAATCTGTGTTGCATGTGCATACGCAAAATGGTCTAGCAGAATCATTAATTAAGAGGATCAAGTTAATTGCAAGACCATTGATACAAAATAGTCGGCTACCGTCCACTTGTTGGGGGCATGCTGTGCTACATGCAGCAGAATTAATTCAACTTAGACCATCTGCATATTATGATGTATCACCGATACAGTTAGTGCGACAAATAAAACCAAATATTTCCTATCTGCGTAAATTTGGATGTGCCGTATATATTCCTATACCACCACCTCAGCGAACAACGATGGGGCCTCAACATAGTCTAGGAATCTACGTAGGCTTTGAAAGCCCATTAATAATAAATATTTAGAGCCATCAACTGAAGATCTGCATACGGCTCGGTTCGCTAATAGTATTTTTAATGAAGAACATTTCCCGTATTAAGGGGAGGAAAGTACCTTGCTACGGATGAATGCCGAGAAATAACATGGGAAAGCACAAGAATTCTTGGAATGGATCCTCGCACTAAAGAAAATGAACTTAAAATTCAGAATATAGTAGATTTGCAAAGAACTGCAAACAAGCTGCCTGAAGCCTTCACTAATACTAAAGGGATTTTGAATCTCATATACCTGCAATAAATGCACCCGAAAGAATAGAAATACTACATGAAGTGGATGAATTGAAATTCCAAATAAAATCTACATTGGCTCCTCGTACCCTGAAGATGGGGAGACAAAGTAAATATACTAATAAAGAAAAAGGTGCATCTTCTCAGTCTATTGCTTAAGACCGGGCAGAATGAAAACAAGAATAAAAGTGAAGGTACACCTGTAGTGACGTATCTTGAAGATGAACAACCCAGTGAGAATGTGCACATAGAAAAAGCTCATGATGGGAGACCAGAAATTTTTGATTTAAATATACCGATTAATCAGGATGAATGTGAAAGAATAATAGAGAATTCAATGAATTATGTTGAAATAGGAGAAATATATGATAGAAAGACTACTAATGTCGACATATATTTTGCTGAGAAGATTGCTAAAATTGATCTAAATCTTGAGCCAAAAACATTAATAGAATGCAAGAAGCGTTCCAATTAGCCTAAGTGGAAGGAAGCAATCGCAGCTGAATTACTCCCGCTAAATAAAAGAAAAGTATTTTGCCCTGTAGGTCGAACCCCTGAAGGGATATTCCTTGTAGAACATAAATGGGTTTTCATTCGAAAGAGAAACGAAAAGAATAAGGTGGTAAGATATAAAGCGAGACTAGTAGCACAAGGATTTACGCAGAGACCCGGCATCAATTTCGATGAGACTTATTTTCCTGTGATCGATGGAATCACATTCCGGTATTTGATATCAATGGCAGCAAGTATGAATTTGCAGATGAAATTAATGGATATCGTGACTGCATATTTATATGGGTCATTAGATGCTGAAATATATATGAAAGTCCCTGAAGGAACTACTGTCCCTAAACCAGAAAAACATAACATGTATACTGTAAAATTACAATGATCACTTTATGGCTTAAAACAATCTCGAAGAATGTGGTATAATCGTCTTAGCGATTTTCTTGAAGAGAAGGGATTCCTGAAGAATGAAAATTGTCTCGGTGTATTTATACGAAAATCTAAGAAAGATTTCTGTATAGTATCGGTCTCTGTAGATGACCTGAACGTCATTAGAACTATAAAAGACATTGAAGGAGCTAGTGCTTACCTAAAATCTAAATTTAAAATGAAGGATTTAGAGAAGACTAAATTTTTCTTAGGCTTGTAGCTTGAGCATACCCACGAAGGGATTTTAGTGCATCAGTCTGCATATACCAAGAAGGTATTAAAGAAATTCCATCATAAAAATGCACATCCTGAACGTACACCCATGATGGGGAGATCTCTCGACATAGAAAAAAGATCCTTTTAGACCCAAAGAACTAGGAAAAGAAATATTAGGATATGGTTATCCCTATTTAAGTGCTATTGGTGTGTTAATGTACCTTGCAAATGATACAAGGCCCGTATTGCATTTGCTATTAATCTATTGGCAAGGTTCAGCTTAGCACCAACCAAAAGGCATTGAACTGGTGTAAAAGGAATTCTTAGGTGCCTTCGTGGTACCGTTGATCTTGGATTATATTTCTAGAAGAAACAAGGTCTCAGCATAACTGGGCATGCGGATGCAGAATATTTGTCTGATCCCCATAATGGATTGTCACAGACTGGGTATGTATTTCTTAGTGGTGGAACAACTATCTCCTGGAAGTCGTCTAAGCAGACTTTGGTAGCAACATCAACTAACCACATTGAAATCATTGCATTATATGAAGTAGCCAAAGAAAGCATTTGGCTTAGGCGTGTTCATCAACATGTACAAATTGCATGTGGAATTAATATTACGCCTACCCCTACTATTATCTACGAAGATAATTCAACTTGTATTGCACAAGTTCAATCGGGTTATATTAAATCAAATGTCACGAAGCATATTTCGCCTAAATTTTTCTATACGCATGAATTACAAAAGAATGGAGAAATTATGGTAACTTGTGTCAAATCTTGTGATAATCTTGCAGATGTATTCACTAAGGTTTTAGCTCCACCAATTTTTGAAAAGTGCATATGTGGACTTGGCATGAAAAGACTAAGAGAAATACAAGAATCAGGGGGAGAACTCCTTGATTAAATAATCCTGATTGTTTATTTATCTAGAAGACACGTTGACCATTCTAGAAGAATGTTCTATAGATCTTGAAAATTATTATTGTACTCTGTAACATCCTAAATGTTAACAAGCATTTAAAATATTAATTATGTGTATTATCAAGCATAATCATTGAGCATCATGGCATAAATGCATTCATCATGAGCGTGTATGTCTTTATTGTGGTGTTTTTTTAATACCTAAAATAATTATGTTTAAGGTTTTATTAAATTCCTTATTATTTTATGTGAATTTTGTTTAAATATTTAATTAATTAATTTTCACAAATAAAAATTTATCAACTTTTATGAAGTGGTTTGATGTTTGTCTTAAGTAATTTTGCTTTTGGGTGACTTGTTTGATACATGCTTGGTCTCTAATAAATTGCCCAAGTTTAATTTTAATTTTAAAATCATTCAAATTAAAAATATCCCTTTTATCCACTTTTATGTAATTAAAAATTTAAAAAGAATTTAGGTGTGTGGTAAAAAGCAACTTTGTAGATCTTGTTGAGACCTACAGGGTTGATATTCAAAGTTTTTGAAGTTTCAATAAAAATTTTGAAGTAATTTTTAAAAGATTCAAATCCCAATTTTATCCTCTTTTTCAATTCAATTTCAAATTTAAAAATCAAAGCCAAATTTGAAAATTCTCCAATTGAGAAAGTAAACTTTGTTTTTGGAGATTTTTAAGTTCTGTTCAAAAGTTCGGAGTAATTCCAAAAGTCCAGGAAATTTCAGAAAATGGGGCGCTACAGTAACTTGACCAGGAGGAGGGCAGCTCCTGCTGACCGACGCCACCGCCGTGTCTGTTCTCGCGAAGGTGCGGGAACACGCTACTGGCCACCTGGTCGAGGTCGCGAAAACGCTCCTGAGGTCATGACGTTGTCCTCGGCTATAAAACGCGACCACCGTTCTCCTTTCTCTTTTTCTCCTCTCTATCTAACGCCGAGCTTTGGCCGCCACCCCGTTCTCGCTGCTCCATGCCACCTCACTCTGAACTAGTGCCACCAACGGCATCTCCTTAATGCCCTACAGCTCTTCCATGCGCTCGCTAGGCCTAGCTGCCGTCGGAGAGCACCGTCGTCGTGCTGCTCCGCCGTCGAGCCGAGGGCTCGTGTGGCCGTGCCGCCAGGGGCCGCCAAGGCGCAGTCCGAGGCAACCTATGGGTGCGTGGGGACCTATAGATACTCCACCACCACTCCCCAGCCACCGACATGACCCCTTCTCGTCGAAAATCGCCGTCCCCGGCGACCTCTGTTCTTCAAATCGCGCCAAGGACGTCGTACGAGAATTCGACTAAAGTGAGGGTCTTTCTACAAAGTCAATGACTCATGAGAATAGTGCCATAAGGACCTATTTGTAAATACTTTTCTAAATTTTTGGAAATTCATATCTGGAGTTTGGTGGCTCCGTTTTTGGTGAACCAAATTTTGTTGTGTTCCTTGTGATGTCTCGTTTTTATTAAAAATATGAAACATATCATGTTTTGTAGTAAAATAAGTTATGTTTTATGCCTTTTATTTAATATTTAAAAAGAGAAAAATTCATATCTCATGCTATGTAACTCCTTTTGATTTGAAATGTTTATGACATGCTTATGATGTTATGTTTGTGCTATGGTAAAAATGTTGTGATCATTGGATGCAGTATGCTTTATCTTTTGATTTATCTTTTTTGTTGCTTATTAGATAGTTTATAATTATAATAAAAATGTATAAATAGAAAATATAGTTCCTATACCTTTGTATGATGCTGCTTTGTCATGTTAACACCTAATATGGCTATGTGATTTTAGAATATATGGATTTTTATATTTATCTTGTGTAATGCTTTTAAAATAGTTTATAATTAGCTAATTAATTAATCTTATTATGCTTTCACCAATGCATTGTCGTGCATCATGTCATGAGTTCATCATGCTAAAGCCTGCATCATTTCATTACGTGTAGTTATTTCGAGAGTGAATTTATCGTGTTGATCAACGTTCGGAAAGATGTCATCCAACAAGAATATTTGAGAAGGTGACATCCATGGTGTTGGTGCCAAATCTAACATCTGTGATCTCTGCGAGAACTAACCATCACTGCAACTCAGGCAAGCCCCGGATGCATTTAAACCCTCTCCTTATTTTATAAAGTTTTTGTCACTTCAGCATATAAAATGCTGCGTTAGGTAATAGGAGTTGAGTGATATCCTATCAGTTGCATTATCTGCCTTACTTCCATATACCTTGTTACATGTTTATTTGAAAAATGCGTAGTAATGCTTAGCCCTGCTTAATTAGTTAGGTTTTTAAAAAGTAAAAAAATAAAAAAGATGAGGTTGGCTTTTCTTGATGGAATCATGATGATAGTTAATAAATCGAGTCCGGACGGGTAACTTGCATTGGGAAAGGAGTCCCTCTGCAGTGTTTCCGTCTGTTGGTGCCCTAGGTCCCGTCCGTTGGTGATCTGTGTGTATCGAGACTAGATAATCACATGCATGGTATGATATACTATGGGTTTGAGTTCCTATGTATATCGATACACTGTGGGTCAGAGGTCCTATGTGTATCATGTGATTGATATATGGTTGCGGTTGTTATCCCGATATATCATGTGATCTGATATGCTTAGGAGTTAGAGTCTCCTGTATATCAGTGATCTAGGTCCCAGCTGGGTACAATCGATTCGAATCGCTGTTGCTTCTCGGCGAAGAAGACTCGATCTCTGTTCATCATCGTAGTAACAACTTAAATGATAGTTAAGGATTAAGAATGAAGTTGGTTGGTGATCTTGAGTTAGAGCAAGACAACTTTATTTTCTATTATAACTAATGATGAGTTAAAACTTGATCTACAAGAGCTTTTCTGTAAAAGTCTTTGCTTCTTGCGAGCCTTACCTTGTCCCTCTGGCCTGCATTTCTGAGTCTTCATCCCTCTTTTTCATCGGGTTAGTCTTGTTGAGTACTTTTGTACTCAGGGTTTGTTGAACCCTTGTTGCAGGTTCTAATTGGTGTTCGAACCAAGGTTATGTCGGTGGGCTCGACGTGATCTGGTTGTCCTCTCTCAGCTTAGGCGCTCTACCTAAGTTGTCTTCTGTAGTTCTACTCTGCTTCTGCAATTGAAGATAAGTTTATAAAAGATAACTTATTTATAATTTATAAATTTGCTTTTATCTTTTCTCTGCACTTTGATTCTTATTTTGTAATAAATGTTGTAACGTTGCAGCTACTCCTTTGTTGATCCTGTATGAGTTGTTAAATGTGGTTTAATTGGGGTTCTTTGAGGACACCTGACAGGGCTTTTTAAGTTATCTGGAACACATGTATGGTTATCAGAGGTCTCCGGGACAATGACAGGTGCGTGTGGGTCATAATTTAGGAGGTTCTGCCACATACTCTTTTCTTATTATGAGTTTTCCTAAAGTTTCTCATAAAGGTTTTTAATGAGGCAATATTGTGCAATTAGCAAGAACGGTATATATGTACTCTTTTCTCCATAAACCGTTTTTTCCACTGGATTTTCTGGGTGAAGTTTTTGACGAGGCATAATATCGTAGTAATCGCCCAAGGGGAGTGTTGTAAAACATACGGACTTTGGAATATAGAAAGAGGAGAAGAAGAAATCCTAATCCTAGTTTCATTTGTCATGTGGGCGCTTACCAAACTCTAGGACATATTCAGACTATATATACGTGGAAGATCCTTTATTATAATCATCGATATTCAAAAAGCAATAAAGAATAGTCCTACAATTGTTCTCTTGTGTTCACTTCTGTGTTTACGTGATTGTTAAGAGCGAGAGCCGATCCGACGTCAATAACGTGTTTTATAACAGTTCCGTCCTGAATTCCTAATCTCCTTTTGGATCATAAGCCATTATAGGTGGTGACGACTCTCGGTGGTGTGGTTTATGTCAACGGTGCTTCCGTTCAAATGTTCAAGGGGTATAGTTTCTCCGTCCCAGGATGCAATGGCGTTTAAATTTTGTCTCCAAAAACATATAATCCTGGCGTTTAAATTCTCTGATAAGACGGAGGAAGTGTATATATATACTTGTTGTTTTTTTTTCCCCGAGGGAACAAGTGGTATGCATGGTGGGACCAGAACTGCTGCATAGTGCTGTAGCATAGATGGCTGGATCATCCTGTGGCGCCAAGCAAAGGGTTTCGGCTGCATGAAAGCCCTGCCGTTGCTTCACGATTGAGCACCACCGTTCGTCTCACTTATCCATAGTGGATAAGGATAAAGACCATGGAGTATTGCTGGAGCTGCCCGTCGATATCGAATTACAAAGTCCTTTTCGATCTCACAAACTTAACCTCTTGATGAGAGTTGAAAGCATGTAAGTTGATATCGGCCAGCATCGCGACTTTCCTGCGCCTGGACACACTGAAAATTAAGCCAGGTCAATTTCATCCTAAGTCATCATTTTCTCCATTTCAAGTGAACATTTAAGGTTTTCTCGAATCACAATATATATAGTATCACTTATTCTCCGAAAGTATATATAACACAGATGTTCATGACTAGATATACATGGCCATCTAGGGCTGGCTCTTTGTTCGGCCTTTCCAGCCCGCTATCTATTTAGTGTTAAGAGATCACGTCTTATTACGTTTGGTTTGCTCGATCGGGTTGTAAAACAGATCACGCTACAGCAGCATACAACACCATTCCCGTCATCTTCCGCTGCTATCCGCTCCCTTGCCGCGTATCATTTACGCTAGTTTTGATTCCATTAACGTTCCCATTGTTTGCGCAAAACCAAACAACACTTGGCTAGAATCAACAGAAAAAAGGATGAACACACAACGAGATAATATATACCACCATAGTATTTCTGTTCCCTTACGTTAAAATTCATATTAAATGGCTCGCACTGTAGGGTTCTCCCCCATAGCCTTTTTTTTGTTAAAAAAATATATCCCCAGAGAATTGAGTAATTGACCCTGTCCTATGTTCATATATTGCATTGCATTGGACTGTTTTCTCAAATCCGTATTACAACGACTTCTCAGTTTACATTTTTATACTCTCTCCATCCTAAATTATAAGTCATTTTAACAATCTTGGAGAGTCAGAGAATCACAATTTTGACCAAATTTATATAATAAGATATCATTTTTAAGACTCAAACTAAATATCACTAGATTGTTTATTAATTATGTTTTCATAGTATACCTATTTGATATCATAAATTTTTGTATTTTTTCTATAAATTTGGTCAAACTTGAGATGTTTTGACTCTTCAAGATTCTTAGAATGACTTACAATTAGGAACAAAGGGAGTATATTGCAATCGCATTGTTTCCCTCCAAAAATCCGTAGACCATGGAGCAGTTGATTAGTCGTCGTTGCTGATGATGGCAGGGGATGGCATAGGACTATTAAACTCAGCTTCATCCAATCACATGGCCCAGAGTGGAGTCAATTGTTGAGACGTTAATCATCTCACCACTTGTCAATTATTGGTCAAAATAAAGTTTTGTGTCCAAATCGAGTGACAAATCGTCTCTCCACTAAGGCTGTCCTCTCGTCACGTATGCGACACGCAACGACACAACCATCATTTGGTTTGATTAGCTCATTCCATATGGATGGTGTGAACATGAAATGGCTCGCGAATCATCTTACTCTTCACCGTAATAAAAACTACACCTTTCTCGATCTAATTTGACGAGTCACTGGAGAACAATGCAAGCATCATCACATCAAGATCAGAATTGCATGTAATTTACATCCATTATACAGTTAATAAGGGCACTCAATGCAATACCAGGGTAGTTTCAATAGGAACTAATAAATAAACCTATCACGCAAGCAAATATCTGACATGGCAACCGATGAAGAAATGGTTTCTAAAGAACAAACAATGACGACACCCAATACATGAACGAAGAAACTATGACTTGCATGTTGTGAGAAAAAGATGGGTTTTTCGTCCGCGACCGCTAGCGCAAGTCGTTGTTGCTCCGTGAAAGCCCAGCAAGGCTGCGAGAGAGCTTGGTCCGCTGCCGCCCTGTGCGACCACTTACACGAGTCATCACCTGTGCAACTGAACTTGAAAAACATCTTGTACCTGTTTAAATATGATTTATTCATATTAGTTCTCCTTACAAGTATATGTTTACTTAGTTTTTAACTATGATGTTTTATTTATAACTATATCTTTAAGTGTTAAGTGAGATGTTTCATTTATTTTTTCTAGGTAGCAAAAGCCTTTGGAAATTTATAGATTAACTATAGTATAGTAGTACATATAGGTGTCATCATGCACACACACACAAAATTGTTTAATCCATGGTTATCAGTATCCTAATTCACTTGTCCAATTTTTTTAGTTAAATTGGCGGCTTATTATTTTTCTTTTATCCTAATTTCAGTTGGGCGGAATCGATATCTATTTTGTAGATTAGACTTATATAACAATTATGAAACGATGTGGCTAGCTTATGAAACTACGCACCAAGACAGGTAACTTCTTCACTTGTAAATCTAATACGATACTCTTCCTAATTGTGAATTGAAACTCTATGTTGGAACTGACCCACGCGCTTCGGCTCGCTCACATGCAGCATATCAGTGTAGCACATAACTATATCCTCACCAGCAGAGAATTGGCTTTTAAATCTGAGCTTTAATTCATATTTGGGCCCAGGATTAGAAGTCGGTTTAGTTCCGGTTGGTCTCTCTAACAGGGACTAAAGCCCGTGTCCAATGGCTCGAAATGCAGCCTTTGCAGGTGCGCAGCGGGCCAAGGACAGAAAATTTCTTTTTATTCCGGTTGGTGATTTCAACCGGGACTATTAGGCTAATAGTCCCGGTTGGTATAACCACTCGGGACTATTTTTCGCTCAATATATATATCCGAGTCCTACTCTTGCTGTTCCCCCTCTCGAGACAACTCAAAATCTTTCAAACGGCTACGTGTTCTTGCTTGAGGGAGCAAGAAGCTTTCCACCATGCATCATCTTTTCAAAAGGTTAGCAACTTATTCATATATTTTCTAATCTTTCAATGGTAAATAATTAGATCATTCCATAATTAAGTTACGATGGTGAATTTATTTTTATTTATTATACATACATTTCTACATGGATGTGAAGTCACGCGGTGAAATTGGTGAAGTCGCGAGAAAACTAATTCACTTCTCTTCGAACAATGGCTCCGGGATATTTCTTTGGTGTATATATATACATATTTCTATATATTTTTTTGCATTTCATTACTTAGATTTATTTTACTTATTATTTGTTAAATTTTATCGATTAGGTTTCGACATAGCATCTCCTCTACCGCCACCACAGGCACCGGGTTTCTACCGAGACGGTGAGCCATTTACTCCAAGCCCGTTCCGCGATTTCCTCAGCCAGCTATTGTATTAAAAAATTTCAACATCTTTTGTTTTTTATGCTAATATAATAAGTATAATTAGTTTAATATGATTATTATATTATATTTTTTTATGTTGCAGTGGATGGACCCAGCAGAATGGCTACATGATGCACTTTCCTTGTTCCTTGCTGAGCACTTCGACGTGGTCACGCTCCCTGTTTCCAATGCTCAACCTAGCAGTGTGAAATTAGTTTTACCATCCCTTCGAGGAGGCGAGCCCCAAATGCTCCTGGGCACACTATCTGCCGGAGGGGGACACCGGGCGCATCCATGATGAGCGCCCAATAATCTACAGTCGGGCTTTGTTTAGAGCACTTCGACATATAAGATATAATGTGTGTGATTTCTCATACTACAAGGACATGGCTCTGCGTTGCCCTGGTTACGCTGCTATTATATTTAGCGAAAGTAGCGCGCAAAACAATACTCTTGATGTGATAAAATCAGCTTATATTGATAATTCTGTCTTACATATTATTTGTTGTTTACTAATATAATAATATTATCTTTATTTCTGCCACTTGCAAGTTATGCTCCAGGATATTACCTATTCTTCATGTGACTTGATGGTCATTCTTAACCAAATTATAGATTAATTTAACTATGATTAGGATTGGTTGACACCGCTCTAGCATGCATGGATGACCCCCCATCGCAGCATTTAAATGACCTTGCTTATGGGGTCCCAAAAGTTTGTCATGTCTCTTAACTAGTACTTTGTGTATGACGATCCATGGTGGTCATTCAACCGTCTATTCGGAAGTTTGTGCAGCTCGAATAGATTTGTTAACCACCCTGTCGGCAGATATTTTCATTTCCTAAACTAATTAGCTCTTGCCACCTATGCATTCGTTTGATTTTAAATGCTAACTGAAATATATTACAATTAGTTGGGATGTTATGCGCACACTTAATGAAATACACATATCATTTGCCACCTATGCACTATTTTGATTTTAAATTATAAGTTGCTTTGACTTTATTGGTTCGTTGCTATGTATGTGGGCCTTGTTTAGATGTCATCCAAATTCTAAATTTTTTCACTCTCTCTCCATCGCATCGATGTTTAGCCATTTGTATGTAGCATTAAATGTAGGTAAAAAAATAACTAACTACACAGTTTGATTGTAAATCACGAGACGAATCTTTTAAACCTAGTTAGACCATGATTGGATAATATTTATCAAATACAAACGAAAGTGCTACAGTGTCAAAGTCAAAAAAATTCTAACGTCTAAACAAGGCCCTACGTACATGATGTATACCTAGAAACATCATAGAACATATCGGACAATTCTCGCTGCACTGCGCATTGAGTAAATGCATTGAAAAAGAGCTATTTGTAGCACCCACCAACCAATGTAATAGAGAAATTTTATGGGTATCATCTATCTTCATGTTTAAATAGAAACTTTATTAAAAGTATTCTGCATTGAAGAATCTAAGAAACATATTCGGTGGGTTTTTTTTATAAAACTGTATCAAGATAAAATAAAATTTAGAACAAAGGAGAGTAATGAAGTTTCATTATATACAAGGTGAATCTAATGAGTGATAAATGAAATATTAGTCATGCAACAAACTACTTTAGAATTTCATGGAAGTTAAACCTTGAATATTAGCTGCATGCACAACCGGCTAGAAAAATTGGCTTTGCGTCGCGTGCATGCTTAACACACTGAAACGTGTGGAGAGAGAACTCTAGGGTAATTGATTACTCTAGTGGAAGGAGTAATACTAACTGATGATGCTTTATTTTTCCTGCATTTTCTATACGGAGGAGGTGGATGCATGGGGCACCGAGGCCGTCTGGAGTAAGGAAGCCCGTTGCGCAGCCCGGCCGGACATCTCGGTTCTCTTCCGAGTTCCGACGAGTTTCTGACCTACAATGAGAATGTTGCTGGCGGGCAAGAACAAGATCGACAAACAACACATCGCGTCAGACCAGACCTTTGTCTTCTCCTCTCGTCCGTCCGTAGGGGCGACGACGAACGCCGGCGCCTTTTTCTTCAACCTGGAACAGTGCAAGCACACACCGGTGCTGGTGCAACCGAAGACGTACAGGGACAGCCACATACAGTCGTTGACCTAGGGATCTAGCAGGCTTGTGATGACTGGTGACCATCCATGTTGCAGAGTGACCAATGGAGGTCCCTGTCCGCCCCGATTTGGATCCAGGTAGGCCTTTCGCATTTGCTTTGCATGGTGTGATCGAGTGGGCGACAGAGAAAGATGTGCCTGCGGTGGCTCAGATTTGGAATTGGCCGACCAGGTGAATCGTCAGGTCGTAGGCCTGCTCTCAAGTCTGATCTGAATATCTGATCCCATTCAGAATTCGTCACTATCCGATCCGATGGAGCTTCAATAATTCAGCCAGGGCAGGGCACCGATAGACGGGTGGAGAAGCCGATAGCAGCGGGTGGCACGTACAGCTGCTACTGCACAAATCGTCTGTCGGCGCGCGATGGTCACTGACATGGTTTCCATACAAACAAACAAATGAAAAGTCGTCGGCAGTGCCCATCCATCCATCTATCACACTACTGTCACTCACCTCATCGATCACACTCAAATCGTGAATTATATTATATGAAAGAGTAGGATTCATTTAGACGCCATAGATAGATAGGCCAAAGCATCATATGGTCCGTCCGTCCTAAATATATCTTCAGTCGTCCTATATACATATCACTCTCAGAGCTTTATTTCTTCTTTCATTATTTCGTTATCTTTCGGTGAGACAAATGACATCACAACATCACATGGTCCCTGAATGCATGCGTAACATACTTGTTTATGAGCGTATAAGGTGTACATCGAGAAACTGAACACCACCGCCCACTCATCTTTCTTGTTCAGGACTACTCCATTCAAGTTTCTTTGCATTATTGTCACAACTAGAATTGGTTCATAGTAGATGGCATTTCTCCGCTAGCTCTTCTCTTTTATTTGTTTGTTTGTTTGTTTGGCTGGGTGCAGTGCCGATCAAAACTACGGTGCCAAACCATGGTTTATTTAATTTGATGATGACCGAGAAATTGATGTTGACGTACGTATATATATGGGCCCAAGTTAATTTGGCTGCAACTAGATGAGTACAGTAGATACTAGAGGAAGTGGCAATGATGCTAAGAGAGAGTGATGAGCAAAAACTGATGTACTAGCACTGAACCAAACAACAGTACAACATTGACATCAAACAAAGTGCAATGCATGCCCTACAGACTTTGCAGTGGTGAAAGAAGTTCAATTTCAACAAAAACTCGCTGGGGTGTGTGTGTGTGGACCCATCAATCAGTTATTAGCAAAAGAAAAAAAAAGGACCCAATTCAATGTATCCTTCTTTCTCTTGAAATAAAGTTGACCCAACGACACCATTTGTATGCTTGTTTCATTTCATCTGAATGTAATGTTTCAAAGAGCATTGCCTTTTGCGTTCTGAGATAGACACAACTCCACACGCACCACAGGAGTGGTCAACATCATGCTGAAATATTGAGGCCTCGATTAGATTGTAAGTTTTTTCAATCCTGAGCACTGTAGCACTTTCGTTTGTATTTGATAATTATTGTCCAATTACGAAGTAACTAGGCTTAAAAGATTCGTCTTATAATTTACAACTAAACTGTATAATTAGTTATTTTTTTATCTATATTTAATGCCCCATGCAAATGGCTAAAGATTGATGTGACGGAGAGAGAGTGAAAAAACTTGAAACTTTGAAGGCATCTAAACAACGCCTGAGTATCCACCACAAAAGGTTGCCTACAAAGTATCAAATGTGTGTATCCTTAAAAAAAAGCTCCATTTTATTTTGGTGTGAAATCTGAACTAATGAAAACAGTTTATTTTTCAAAAAGTAGTGCATTCAGTTCAGGAATGCATCGCGCTGCTGCTGGCTTACAGTTCAGCGAGCCGTCCGTAGCCATAGCCACATACAGATCGAATCAGTTTTTGTTGGATGGCCCACCAGATGAATACTAGATTATCCAGTCTAGTACTTAAGTGAGTATATAATACGACATGTTATTACCGAGGTATCCAAACCAAACGTAGTATGAAACTAGTACACAACTACAGGACAGCTAGCTAGACGCCTTGTATATACCAGTTCCGAAGAAAATGTTGTTGTCTATCCGCAGCTAAGGCGCAAGGGAGAAACTAAGGTCGATTGCGAGAAAACGATGCAAAATAATGCAGGATAGATCGTCAGCTCAGAGTGTGGTATATTATCCGAATTCATTCTCGGAATAATCCAACTTTCAAAGCTAATCACATATATATTCACATGCATACTGTGTATGGATAAAGACGCACAGATAAAGAGAAGCGAAAGAGAATAGGATTTCAACATCGGTTAATTCAAAGTGTGTGGAAAAGGGTAGGCTGCAAGCCGGGCGTGGATTCAATAAAAATGAGTCGAAATTCGTTTGCTGCTAGGGATGGAGACCTCTTTGGCGGGGAGGAATGGCGTTATACGGAGCACAAAAAAGTCACAAAAAGTTCACCCCAGAATGTGCCGGATGGATAAACCTTCACTGTTGAATGGGCGCGCGGACGACTCTTCGACAAATAGAGCTATCACCAGTCGTAGTAGCAGTCTAGTCTAGGCTAGCATTGCAATGCAAGTCAGAAAAGTTCGCCAAGTGGTGCAAAAACCCAAATGATTTTGAAAGTAACTCGCACTAGATAGATTGATAGATAACCTTACACTGTTGTCAACCAGAAAAGTGTTAGGAGGCTTCCACAAACAGGTTGTTATCATCAGGGTGGCACAAAAGTACTAGGGCCTTGTTTAGATTGCTAAATTTTTTCACTCTCTCTTCATCACATCAATTTTTAGACTTATACATGGAGCATTAAATATAGGTAAAAAAATAACTAATTATATAGTTTAGTTTAAAATCATGAGATGAATCTTTTAAGCATAGTTAATCCATAATTAGACAATATTTATCAAATAAGATAAAAGAGTTACTATTTATCAGTTTGAAATTTTTTCGCAATCTAAACAAGACCTAGTTCGATGATCCGGATTCACACATGTATGATGACAGTTGGGAATAGGATGTTACATTTGACCATAGTGAGTTGGATGAGAGAATCAAAAATAAAAAGGGCACAATAAGCTGTGATATTCGAGACTAGTTAATAATTATAAGAGGCGTGTGAGAAACGTGACTGCAGGGTGAAAGATAAAGAAAATGACTAGAGTCTCTCTTTTCTCTAGCTAGGGGGGAAGAACTTGGCAAATGGCCTTATCAGTGGCACGCAAGCCATGAAACTTGGCGCCAAGCAAAATGTTCAGCAACACGAATTCACATAAACAGACAGTAAAGCAACTCACTCTGAATGGATAATCTATCAGTGTTGGACGAAGAGACAAATATAGAAGCGCACAACAAGACGAGTTCGAAGCTCAACTTTATGTTCTGCAAACGAGCCACGGTGGACCAAGGAAAATGACTCAATTATTCTCTTATCCACGAGCTATGGTGAAGAACTAGTCGACAAACCCGGTAGCACAAAAGTCAATAAAAAGGTGCACTAGGTAACTCATGCTCAGCTATACCCTGGAGTGCGTCTTGGCCTTCGAAAGGAACACGTGCATACTTCATGGATAATCGTATAGTGTACCATTGGATAAGAGGCAGAGAAAGCAAAAGAAGAGGCATAGTGAATGAAAATGATTTCAAGAAATTCAGTTAAGATCCACACAAGTGGCTGTGTCTCTTCGCCCGATGTCATTATCAACAGAACAAGCAGTGGTGGAATCTGTCAAAAAAAAAAAAAAGCAGCGGTGGAACCAAAACCTTCGATTAAGAGAGGCCGGACAGTATGGTAACACCTTATAAATGTGATAA
Organism: Bothriochloa decipiens; assembly: GCA_023333625.1. Classification (NCBI taxonomy): domain Eukaryota; kingdom Viridiplantae; phylum Streptophyta; class Magnoliopsida; order Poales; family Poaceae; genus Bothriochloa; species Bothriochloa decipiens. The sequence goes on from CM041637.1 coordinate 40,277,743, forward strand.
ATATATATCAAGTGTCTGTCTCAATAGCTTTTTCAATGCTTTTACATAACCAAAATCACAAAATTATGATAAAAAATTAGGTTTAGTAAAAACTTTTTGCAGTGTGCAAATTACATGGTATTAAAAAACTTCGGTGCGTGGGTGTGTGGTGGGAGAAGGGGGGGGGGGCATGGCCCCTCCTAGCCCTTGGCTCCACCTTTGAAACAAAAGTCATCCAAGGACTTTTATTAATTTGGTATTGGATTTTTATTAGTTCAGAATATACATTACTTCTGACCTCTAAAAAATACACAACCTAAAAACGAAAATGGAGCATCCAGTATCCTAATGACGACTGTGTCGATCATGACACGTGTGTCCAAAGAATAACAACTCGACCATTTGCACCTATTTTTTTATGTCACTAACTATACCATGTGAAGGGCGGCCCTGGTGCAAGCGGTAGAGCTTTACCGCCTGTGACCAAGAGGTCCAGGGTTCAAGCCCCAACCTCTACACATTTATGCAGGGATGGCTGCTGGCTATTTTCCCTTCCTCAGACCCCGCAGTGCGGGAGCCTACGGCACTGGGTACGAACTTTACTAACTATACCATGTGAAGTGGTGCTTCTTGAGGATAACTCATGTGTGAAGCCCATGGATAACTGAATGTACCACCTACATACGAGGAAAAATATTATGTTTTTTTTTCAAAATCAAAGTCATTTCTGCATAGCCAAATAAAGGAATCAACAAGTAGATGTCACCCTTAGTAAAACTAAATGTTTTAGATCCTTTCCTAACCCCCAAGACAACTCCAAAACATACGAGAAATACTAGGAAGTTGAAAAGGCCAAAAGCAACACATATACAACCCCAAACTACACAAAACAAAAGGACCCTCAAAGAAAAAACGCGTAGTTTGTCTCATATTTATGGCAAAAGCAACACTTTTCATTGTTGGGTCAATTGAATTGTCTTTTGTTGCGAAGATACCAAAACAGATATTTATCTTTAGTGGGGCCTTCAGATCTCAAAAATTAGTTTGTTTAAGTTTAGAATGTTTGGAGGAATCAGAACTGAATGACGTGATATCACTAAGAAATGAACCTTTGATCCAAGTTATAACGTAAGACATTAATTGTGGCCTTGTGTAATTAAGCCTAAGATGCATTAGTGAGGCGACAATGGTCATTCGAGGCTACTAATCTATATCCAATTAAATCACATCTCCATGAAATGTTTAGAGGCGATGTACTGAAAACCTCGGCTGTAGTAGTCTACATGTGTTTAACAATATTGTATAAACAAATGATATCATTATTGTTCTCTCAATGGTGAGTTTTTTAATCACTTTAGACAATATTTAGATCTCGTAATCTAAGATTTAGTGGCTAAACTTTAGACCACTTTAGCTCTTAAGGCACTTCAGATATGGAGCCTAAAATTTAGCCAACTTCATAAAAACTTTACACCACACAAGTAAGCTAGAGCAGTCTAAAGTTTTAGTCCTTTATTTTAGCCAACTAAATTTTAGACCATAAAATCCAAACAAGGTACATTGTGCACAAGTTGGAGAGGAGGCATCCAGTCCTCCAAAGAACACCACCCTGCTGGACTTGGACACTTGGCTGGACACGAAGGAGAGGTCTGAAGTGATCCAGTCTGGGAGTGCGAGTGATACGGATGGTGGTGCGAGGGAAAGATGACTTGAGTGAGAAGGCAATCATTATTTTAAAAGAAATAATTATATTAATCCATAATTATTACATCAAGTTAATACAATAATCATGAAGTCACTTTCAGTCTTTGCATAAAACCATACGCCTCAATAAAAAATAGAGAAGTCTGACACCCTAATGACTATCAACCATAAGACTAAACCACCACCTGTATTGCCAGAAGAAAAAAAAAACATGACCGCTGGCACCATTTATTGCGATGCCACTGCAACTCAGTCCGTGAAGTAACCTTTTTGGATGATAACCCATGTGTAAAGCCAATATATAACCGAATTTACTATAAAGAAGAATAAATAAATTTCTTTTCCAACCTCAAATCATTTCTATACAACCAAAGCAACCAGAATTATGGTTAACCATAGTAACCGTAGCGTGGACAGGGATATCCTACAGAGTGGATCCCAGCACGGCCGACGGCCTTCACAAGAATACAAGAATGATTCTAGCATATAGGCAAATGCAGGCTTCAAAGGCTTATTAGGACCCCACCACCTAGGCCTCTCCGCCGCCTCCAGTCGGCCCCTCCCGTCCGCCTCCGGCGAGCTAGCCGAAGCGCGCCGAGAGCAGGGCCCCCGCCTCAAGTAGCCAGTACCTAGCAGCAGTAGGTTTTTAGTTCTTCAGTGCCTCTATGGCTTCTACCCTGAGTGGTAAGCACTATCTGGAGAGCGTTGCTGCCATCGTTGTCATTATCGTCTTCACCGGCTTCTATGCCGACATAGCCGTCGCAATCCAGGTTAGTCCAAATAAAATAAAATCGCCCCCTCCTCCGCTTGCTCCGCTCCACTGCAGCTCACATTGCCCTCCTCTACCTCCGGTCCGCCAGATCCACACTGCTCCGTCTCGCAACCACCTCAGCTCGCCACCTCCTCCACCTCCACCTCTACCAAGCAGCCATCGATCCTGTAGATCCAGTGTCTAGCCAGGCAGCTCATCAACTGGCGTTGGCTCCACGAGCTCGTCTCCACCTGGGATTTGGCATCAAGCTCCATCTCCTACCTCCGGGGACGCGCAAAACAGCTATTCTTCGGTCGCCTGGAAAGCTCTTCCTCAACGGCTCAGTCGTCCACCTTCAACCGACGCCTAGCGTGGTCTTTCCATCTTGGTGTATGCGCCATCAACGCCTCTACGGCCCCTCGCCGGTGAACTCGTCACCGTCAACGCCTCCGTTGCAGGTGTTGTCCTTATCGGTCATAGGACCCCATTGTAATTTGGTCTTCTTCCAAGGACCTTGTTATAAAATGACTGCTTCATATAATATAATATAATATAATATAATATAATATAATATAATATAAT
>CM041637.1:40280768-40292433 GCA_023333625.1 Bothriochloa decipiens
ATAATATAATATAATATAATATAATATAATATAATATAATATAATATTTAAAAAGAAAACGTAGCCTCTTTTGTACGGCCAATCCTCGTAACGCCTATAGTACAATAAAACAAACAAACACCAGGATCATGCATGGAGCGTGGATAAGACCATATACAGGCCACCAAATACAAGGTTACATGCGCAAACATTAGCTGCATTTGCATGTCTTCTGTATGTTACTTTTTTATTTGGCGATTTTTGTCCTGGGACATCACGAAAACACGTATTATGCTAGAACGCACCGCCAACAGGAGAGTTGCACAAAGATATCGCAAAATCGTGTATGTTTGCCAGGACACACCGCGGTTTTGAAGAGAGAAAGTATGAAAAATGTCCTAACTGCCCTCGTCTTCAACATCAGGCTGGTCACTCATTTTTGCTGTGACACATCACCACTACCTTTTCTTTTCCGGTGAGTCCACCATCACCCACTGTCGCCGCCGATGCCCAACTAGTCACCCGCACCGCACGCGCACAAGGTGCTCAAGGATTTCTGCCACGACAACTTGCTCGCGGGAGCAGCGTGTGCTAATCCGGTGCAGCCACGCGCCACCGCGCTCGTTCGTGCCACCGTGCTTGTCGCCCCCGCCGTCTGCACCTGCTGGCGTGTCGCGCTCGCGTGCCAGCTACCGTGCTCGCCCATCCACGTTGCCGCTGGCGGCTGAGCCCGCGGCCTCACACCACCAAGCGCCGCCAGCCACGGGAGCTTGCCTCGCGCCGCCGCGCCCATGCGTGCTCGCTCACCTACTGGCCACCGCGCACGCCCTCCTGCCTGGCTGCCGCGTGCTCTTGCCTGCGCCGCCGCTACGGGAACTTGCCCGCACGCTGTAACACCCTAGTTTTTCAAGTGTTCAAAAAAATGGCAAAATAAATTTTGGTGAATAAATAATTAGGCTAAATAAATGTTTTATGAAAATGAGGATGAATCATGGTAGAAACTTGCTTGAGCATTCATGCTGGTGCATATTTTTGTTGTGGTAGAGTTTGAATTTAAATTTGGATTCAAAATATATTTGAAAATGCATTTGAAAGGAATTCAAATAAAAGAAAAATCATATCTTTCCTCCTTTCCTGGCTTCTGGCCCGACCGGCCTGCTCTCCTCCCGCACTCGGCCCGCTACTCCGCTTCCCTCCGCGCGCGGTCCGCTCCCTTCATCTTGGGCCGAAGCCGCAACAGCAGCAGTTGCGCGCGCCGTCGCTCCTTTTTGGGCCGTAGACCGACCGGCCCATCAAGACGCAGTCGCGTCCGCGTCCGCTCCGCGCGCGTGTCGCTCTCTCTCTCCGTCGCTGACAAGCGGGCCCCGCCTCGTCTCCTTCTACCCCGAGCCGGACACGAACTCGAGCCCTACACCGACCGCGCCACCCCGTGCCTCCCACGTCCGGCCGCACCCCTCTGCCCTCGGGGTTATTTAATGATTAAATCCGCGTCGTGAACCCTACCTGCAACCCTAAGTCAGCCGCCTTCGCTTCGAGTCAAAGCCACCACGCGGAACCCTAGCCGCCATTGTCGTCGTTCCACCGGAGCAAGAAATTGGCCGCAATCCTCGGGTCATCTTCGTCATCTACGGGCCGGCAAGCTCCGCCTTGACCTCCTGAGCGTCTTGAAGTTGTTCTTCTTGTTCAATTTCATCTAACTCGAGCCCTCACCGTGCGCAGTTTGTCGCTGTCCGCCTCTCCGAGCCGCACGCCGTCCCCGCTTCGCCTCGACCTCCATCTTCTACGCAGGTGAGCGCAGCGTGAGCTCCTCTCGCGATTGGTACCAGTCTTGGTGTAAATAGTGGCCGGAGTCGGCCGGTTCAAATTCTCCGACGAGCTTTTCTCGTCGCCGGCGAAGTCCGCCGCCGTGTCGGCCGTCGTCCCCGGCGAGGCCGACTGGCCAGATCGATCTGAGCCGTTCATCGTGAAATGGACGGCCAGAAACAGCCGATACCCCTTTGCATGGCGTTTTTGCAGAAAACCCCTTGGGTTTCTATTTAATCTATTAAGAATCCTTAGCGCGTTCGGCAGGATACGTTTTCCCCACTGGGAAGCGTATTTTCTGTTTAACAGATCCATAATACGCTTTGTCCATTGGAAAGCGTATTTTCCTTGTAACAGCTTCCAGAATACGTTTTCCTCTCTGGAAAACGTATTTTTCTTTTCAGTTTCAGAATACGCTTTCATCTATTTATAGTTTTGCCATTATCTTTAAAGGCTTATATCTTTCACGTTTTAACTCCGATTTGATCTGCTCAAATTCCGTTAGATTCATAATTTTGTAATCTACGTAGTGGTGCTACTGTTGAAGTATTTTGGAAACTTTATATTTTTAGTCTATATTTAAAGTATTTATTTATCTACAGGAAATCTTTGAAAATTCATATCTTTGCCGTTATAACTCCATTTCCGATGAACTTGACGTCTATGTGATCGTAGAAGTGAGTAGAATAGTTTTATAAACTTTTTATTCTGTTTTGATGAGATTGATGTACTGTTTCTCTAATAACTCTTTATTTGCTTCGTGTATGTATGCTCGATTGGATTGTCTGGTGTTGATTGTTAATGTCGAGTTCAGACGGTGAGGTTTTTGTTGAGCAAGGCTACTATGAGGATCAGCAGGATCAGCAGGACTTTGTGAATCAAGGCAAGTATAGCATGAATCATCCTTGTTACCTAGTCACTATAAATAACAATTCATTTGCATGTGTCTGTTTGATGACCTAGAAACTATAACTAGCTTTGATATCGTGATTCCTTGAACCTTTTAGGTTACATTGGGTAGTTATGATGCTAGTGCTCTAATGGTCATGATCTTATAACTTGATGTATGTTATGCTATCAAAGAAAATGATGACTTTTTAACAAACACGAACTCTTGTCTGTAAGTGATTTATCATGGAGAATCCGTACAGCTGTGAGGGCTATATGGCTCTGGCTCTAGTCACTTGTAGGCCCTTTTCTAGCTGGTTAGTGGTCTAGAAGTTGGGGTATAGGACTGCCTCTGTCCTTATGAGTATAGCCGAGAAGGATTGTGCCATATTGAAAGGGGGTTTCTACAAACAACGTATTTCGTATCTCTGATTGGTTAGGAGAACCTATAGAAAGCTTTATATATTTTGTGGTGGTTTGGAAGTTATAAGTCCACTCAGTTGCAAAATATGACTCACTGTAAAAGTGTACACCTCTGATCAGAGTTTAAATCAATATATTGTCCATGCCCTTCGGTTAGGGCGGCCTTGACACATTTACAAAAGATAATGGTTCTCAAATTGTTAATGTGTGCATCTTAATGTCGTTACTGCTACACACTGGTTAATGTTATTTTAATCATGAGAATATGGGAATTATCACTACCTTGATGCTATGCTTTAATATGATTAAGTTATAAAAGCTAAATGCAGTCAAACCATGTCAGCTTATTTGAGCCTCATTAACCCATGTTATGCTTGTTGAGTACGGTTGTGTACCTACACTTGCTTTACTTTCAATTTTGGAAAATCCCGGATGGGTAACAGATGAAGGTTAGAATGAAAGCTATCATGATGAGTACTAGGCTTGGTGTTCACCAGTTGATGTGTCCCTGTGTGGAGCTTCCGCAATAAAGATATCTTAGTTATTTATTGTTTATGCGCAATACTCTGCAATAAATATTGGTTCGCTATGTAATAAACAGGGCGATGATACTCTTTGTAAATTTATCATCCTATATGTGCGACTGTTCCTGGGGCGCATATAAGGCTATTTATGCATTCTACTTTTATCCTTAAAAGTGGAGTGTGACAAGTTGGTATCGGAGCCGTGTTGACTGTAGGACGCAAGCCTAGATAGAATGGTCGTTATTAGTCTCCTTTGCTTCACTAGTTTCATGCTTCTTAACTTTAACCTTGTTATTTTCTCAATTTTTATGCTCTTATACTTACTCTATTGAGAAAATCTTGACTCCACTCTAACTCATGTCTAAATCTTGTAGATGCCTCCTTATACTCGCTGCATGACTGCTGCTGCGTATCGTGATCTGTTCAATCACCTGGAGACTAGGGAAGTTGTTTCGTCATCACCAACCCCGGTGCCTACATCACCTCAAGTTGAAGAAGAAGAAACAATGGAAGCTTCTGAAGAAGAAGAGCTGGAAGTAGTTCAAGATGATGGTCAATCCCCACCACTGTCTGCTAGTGGTTCTGCTGGAGGAGGTGGACCGCACGCACGCTCCTATGGGATGGACTGTGAATATTTCTCACGTACCGGAGTGCCACACCAGATCGCATATACGACTCATGAAGCTACTTCATGACTATTATGCTGATTGGGACCCCGCTGTGCAGTACACTTATTTCCAACACACCCATCCGTTAGAAGGTACTTACTGAGAGACAAATGTGGCTATATGTTCCCCAGGAGGGATGCAGAACTCTTACAACATAGAGATGATTTATGAGCATCTTGTTCCTAGCCCAACTCAAGAGGATGGCATTGAGGGTGCTGCTTTTACAGCCTAGATTGCTCTCCGTGGCCATCACTTTGGGAATATGCGAGATGATGAGTTTCGTTATTTGCCTCGCGCTGACCACAGAATGGAGGATGGATGGGGTATGATGAGTCCTCAAGATTTGCCACCTGAGTCACGGAAATTGGCACACTTTGCATGTGACATGATGCTCAAGCATCAGCGCATGGTAAGCACGGTGGAGCAGCTGGAGCAGAAGCTTAAGGAGAAGCAAAAAGAAATTGATAGGCTCAGAACCATGATTGGACAACCAAAGATTTATGAACGGCTAAACCATTAGCTTCGACCTTAGCTTGAAAACCCTTATGTAACAGGCACGTTATTAGTATCGTGAGTCAAGTTAGTCGTGTCATTCTAGTGTGTGCGAACCTTGAGTGCTTGATGAATTATGATTATGTAATATGGATGATTTGGATTTTTGTGTGAGTGCTGGAGCTTCGTGGGCATGTCCACAAGTTCCTTAGTTAAGTATATTAAGGTTAAAGTTTGAATAAATTAAGTTTGGGTTGGTTTATCCTATCTCCATCCTTGCTATTTTCTAAGAAACCTCTGATATTTTGGTTATATCTCGAAATTGGTTTATCCAATGAGTATGAGATTTTTCTGAGTGGAATTAGACTTCTTTGTCTAACAGTTCCCACAAGAATCATGTCAATATTAGTTCTGAGTTGGAAGTTATGCCTGTCGCAATCTGATGTTCAGTGCTGTCTGGAATTTCTAAACAATTTTTGTTGTTTGATTAATTCGATGGCTTAGATGAAGAATCTGGTAACATGGTCTAAATGGAAGTTGTAGATAATTTCTTAACCTTTCCAACCATGTATAGAATGTCTCCTTTTGATACTTAGATCTTAAGATATGACTGTTTTTCTATACTCCTAAAATTGAAGCTTGCCTAGAAATTTTTAGTTTTGCAATCCTTATTTTTATATAAGTAATTTGTATCCTGAATCTCTCTAAGCTTTGATTTTTGGGTTGGAATACAGATGGCTACTTGGGGTGGAAGAGGTAACCATGCTAGAGGCCGAGGTGCTGGACATGTTACCAATGAGGAAATGAGAGAGGCACAAATGTAGCTGATGCAGACTATGACCCAGTTTGTGCAGACCATGCAAGCTGGACGGTTATCACATGCTCAACCACCAAGGGATAAACACATGGACTTTATGCAAGGTCACCCCCCTGTGTTTACCCATACTACTAATCCTCTGGATGCTGAAGATTGATTGCGTGCTGTGGAGAAACAGTTGAATCTTGCACAGTGCAATGATGCTGAGAAAGTGTTGTATGCTTTGGAGCAACTCCAAGGAGCTGCTCAGACCTGGTGGAAGTCATACCAAGCTGCACGTCCTCACAATGCTCCTGCTATTACCTGGGAGCGGTTCAAAGAGGATTTCTTGGCTCGCCATATTCCTAAAGGATTAAAGAAACAGAAGGCAGAGGAGTTCAGGAATCTCAAGATGGGCTGTATGACTATGAGTGAGTATCATGCTAGGTTTGAGGAGTTGGCTCTCTATGCTCCCCATGAAGTTATAAGGGACGTTGATAAGAGGCGTCATTTCCTGAACGACATATACTATGAGCTCAGGTTACAACTAAAGGGCAACAAGTATGACACCTTTGAAGAATTGGTGAATAGTGCTATTATGCTGGATAATGAACGCCTGGCACAGGACAAGAAGAGGAAGATGAATGGATAGGGCTTTGGAAACAATTCTCGATTCCGTTCTAACTTCCATCAAGGTTTCCAGCAGAAGTTTCAGGGACCAGTCAGCCAGAGATACCAGGGTCAGCATGCTCAGCGCAAGAATGGGAATTACCAGCAGCAAGGGAATCAACGGTCGTCGTAGCAATTTGGAAATCAAACTCCATACCTTACTGCGCCCAACAACATGCCTCTTAAGGGTAGTCCCAACACTCAGTTGTGTTATCATTATGGTGAGCCTAGGCACTATGCTAATCGTTGTCCCCGGGAATCAAACCAACACACACCTCAGCAGCAGAATGGTAATCAGAAGTCCTATGCCAATCATGGAAGGGTGAATCATGTGTCCACTGAGATGGCTCAGGAAGCATCAGAAGTTATGCTGGGTACGTTCAACATCTACTCTATCTCTACTACTGTACTTTTTGATTTTGGAGCTTCGCATTCCTTTGTCTCGCAAGCATTTGTTAGAAATCATAGCATACCAGTTGTAGCCATGAAGAACCAAATGGTAGTAAATTCACCAGGGGGTGCTATACCAGCTTCTTACTACTGCCCCTTAGCTAAACTCCTCTTAAGGGGGTAGACTTTTTAGCAAACCCTGTAGTGCTGAATGCATCTGGTATTGATTTAATTCTGGGATTGGATTGGATGGAGGCTCACCAAGCTGTGATAAAGTGTAAAGAGAGGGTTGTGGATCTGACTACACCAAAAGGAGATAGAATCAGTATTGATGTCAGAATGCAAACGCCACCTACAGCTACCTTGAACCAGCTTGATGACATTGTAGATCCTAAGAATCAGGTGGTGGAGGAATTCCCGGATGTGTTCCCTGATGAATTGCCAGGTATGCCACCTGACCGTGATATTGAATTTATTATTGAGTTATTACCTGGCACTGCACCTATAGCTAAACGTCCATATAGAATGGGGGTTAATGAACTAGAAGAACTTAAGAAACAGTTAAAGGAATTAGAAGAGAAAGGTTTCATTCGTCCTAGTGCATCACCTTGGGGATTCTCCTGTGATTTTCGTTGATAAGAAAGATGGAACTCAACGAATGTGCGTTGATTATCGTTCTCTCAATGAGGTTACCATCAAGAACAAGTACCCTTTACCCAGGATTGATGACTTGTTTGAACAGTTAAGAGGTTCTTGTGTGTTCTCCAAGATTGATTTGCGCTCTGGTTATCATCAGTTGAAGATTCGAAATTCAGATATACCGAAGACGGCATTCACTACCAGATATGGGTTGTATGAGTATACAGTTATGTCTTTTGGATTGACCAATGCACCTGCCTACTTCGTGTACCTGATGAACAAGGTGTTTATGGAGTACCTGGATAAGTTCGTTGTGGTTTTCATTGATGATATCCTGGTATTCTCAAAGAACAAGGAAGAACATGCAGAACATTTGAGGCTAGTCTTGCAGAAGCTTAGAGAGCACAAACTTTATGCTAAGAAGAGCAAGTGTAAATTCTGGTTAGAGGAAGTCTCTTTCCTTAGCCATGTCATTTCTAATGGTGGAATAGCGGTGGATCCAAGTAAGGTGAAAGATGTATTGGATTGGAAGCCGCCTACAGATGTTAGCAAGATTCACAGTTTTCTTGGATTGGCTAGTTATTATAGAAGATTCATTGAAGGATTCTCGAAGATTGCTAAGCCATTGACAACATTACTAGAGAAGAATGCCAAGTTTGTGTGGTCTGACAAGTGTCAAGCTAGTTTTAAAGAATTTAAGAAAAGATAGACAACAACTCCAGTGTTGGTATTACCAGATCTAAGCAAGAAGTTCTCAATCTACTATGATGCATCTCGATTAGGATTGGGGTGTGTTCTTATGCAAGAAGGTAGAGTTGTTGCTTATGCTTCAAGGCAATTGAGGAAACATGAGCTTAATTATCCTACTCATGATCTAGAACTAGCAGCTGTGGTTCATGCTCTAAAGATTTGGCGACACTATCTGATTGGGCACAAGACTGATATTTTCACTGATCACAAGAGTTTGAAGTACATCTTTACCCAGTCTGACTTGAACATGAGACAACGTCGTTGGTTGGAACTATTGAATGATTATGATTTTGATATGTATTACCATCCTAGGAAGGCAAATGTCGTGGCCGATGCACTTAGCAGAATGAGCTTTGGATGACACCTGAATCTGATCTGTTGTGTGCAGAGTTTGCTCAATTGAACCTTACTATTGTTACTAATGCCATGGAGATAGAGGTGACACCAACCTTAGAAGAAGAGATTCGCAAGGGTCAGTTGGAAGATGAGGATCTAAAGTATATAGTGAAGAAGTTAGCAGAAAGGAAAGCACCCAATTTCTGCATTGATGAGGAAGGAACCTTATGGTATGGCAACCGGATATGTGTTCCGGAGGTCAAAGCGCTTCGTTAGACAATTCTGCGGGAGGCATATGAGTCAGCTTATTCTATCCATCCTGGAAGTACTAAGATGTATATGGATCTCAAGAAAAAGTACTTGTGGATTGGTTCGAAGAAGGACGTGGCAGAGTACGTCGCTTTATGTGATACTTGTCAACGGGTGAAAGCTGAACATCAAAGGCCAGCTGGTTTATTGCAGCCAATGAAGATACCTGAATGGAAGTGGGAAGAGGTCGATATGGACTTTATAACAGGTTTACCTCAAACTAAGAGTGGTTATGATTCCATCTGGGTAATAATTGATCGACTAACTAAGGTCGCTCACTTTTTGCCTGTGAAGACCACCTATACAGGACCTCAGTTGGCTACACTGTACTTGGAAAGGATCGTGTGTTTGCACGGTGTTCCAAAGAAGATCGTGTCCGATAGAGGTACTCAATTCACATCTCATTTTTGGGAAGCAGTGCATAGTTCTTTGGGAACAAAGTTGAACTTTAGTACAGCATATCACCCACAAACTGATGGACAAACTGAGAGGATTAATCAAATTTTGAAGAACATGCTGAGAGCTTGTGCATTACAGTATGGTACAAGTTGGGATAAGAATTTGTGTTATGCAGAGTTCTCATACAACAACAGTTATCAACAGAGTCTCAAGATGGCACCATTTGAAGCTCTGTATGGGCGTAAGTGCAGGACACCATTGTTTTAGAATCAGACTGGGAAAAGTCAATTGTTTGGGACAGATGTTCTGAGAACCGTAGAAGAACAGGTACGAGTTATTAGGGAGAATCGGAGGATAGCACAATCTCGTCAGAAGAGTTATGCAGATACCCGGAGAAGGGAATTGATATTCAAGGAAGGTGATTACATGTACTTGAAGGTGTCTCCTATGAGAAGTGTGAAGCGGTTTAACCAGAAAGGGAAACTAGCACCAAGGTATGTTGGTCCTTTCAAAGTTTTAAAGAGATGTGGTGAAGTGGCTTATCAGTTGGAGTTGCCAGAGAGTTTAGCTGGTGTGCATGAGGTGTTCGATGTGTCACAACTTAAGAAGTGTTTGCGTGTACCAGAGAAGGAGCACTTGCCTTTGGAGGAACTTACTGTTAAGGATGATCTCACGTATGATGAGTTTCTAGTAAGGATCTTGGATACAGCAGAAAAGGTTATCCGAAGCCGGGTTATCAAGATGTGCAAGGTGCAGTGGAATCGTTACTCAGAGGCTGAGGCAACTTGGGAAACAGAGGATGCATTAAAGGCAGCTTATCCACAGTTGTTTGAGTAAGCAAAATCCAATCTCGAGGACGAGATTCTCTTAAGGGGAGTAGAATTGTAACACCCTAGTTTTCCAAGTGTTCAAAAAAAATGGCAAAATGAATTTTGGTGAATAAATAATTAGGCTAAATAAATGTTTTATGAAAATGAGGATGAATCATGGTAGAAACTTACTTGAGCATTCATGCTGGTGCATATTTTTGTTGTGGTGGAGTTTGAATTTGAATTTGGATTCAAAATATATTTGAAAATGCATTTGAAAGGAATTCAAATAAAAGAAAAATCATTTCTTTCCTCCTTTCCTGGCTTTTGGCCCGACCAGCCTGCTCTCCTCCCGCGCTCGGCCCGCTGCTCCGCTTTCCTCCGCGTGCGGCTCTCTCCCTTCATCTTGGGCCGAAGCCGCAACAACAGCAGCTGCGCGCGCCATCGCTCCTTTTTGGGCTGTAGGGCGACCGGGCCATCAAGACGCAGTCGCGTCCGCGTCCGCTCCATGCGCGCGCCGCTCTCTCTCTCTCCATCGCTGACAAGCGGGCCCCGCCTCGTCTCCTTCTACCCCGAGCCGGACTTAAACTCGAGCCCGACACCGACCGCGCCACCCTGTGCCTCCCACGTCCGGCCGCACCCCGCTGCCCTCGGGGTTATTTAAGGATTCAATCCGCATCGTGAACCCTACCCGCAACTCTAAGTCAGCCGCCTTCACTTCGAGTCAAAGCCACCACGCGGAACCCTAGCCGCCATTGCCACCGTTCCACCGAAGCAAGAAATTGGCCGCAATCCTCGGGTCATCTTTGTCATCTACCGGCCGGCAAGCTCCGCCTTAACCTCCTAAGCGTCATGGAGTTGTTCTTCTGGTTCAATTTCATCTAACTCGAGCCCTCACTGTGCGCAGTTCGCCGCCGTCCGCCTCTCCGAGCCGCACGCCGTCCCCACTTCGCCTCGACCTCCATCTTCTACGCAGGTGAGCGCGGCGTGAGCTCCTCTCGCGATTGGTTCCAGTCTTGGTGTAAATGGTGGCCGGAGTCGGCCGGTTCAAATTCTCCGACGAGCTTTTCTCGTCGCCGGCGAAGTCCGCCGCCATGTCGGGTGTCGTCCTCGGCGAGGCCGACTGGCCAGATCGATCTGAGCCGTTCATCGTGAAACGGACGGCCAGAAACAGCCGATACCCCATCGCATGGCATTTTTGCAGAAAACCCCTCGGGTTTCTGTTTAATCTATTAAGAATCCTTAGCGCGTTCGGCAGGATATGTTTTCCCCACTGGGAAGCGTATTTTCTGTTTAACAGATCCATAATACGCTTTGTCCACTGGAAAGCATATTTTCCTTGTAACAGCTTCCAGAATACGTTTTTCTCTCTGGAAAACATATTTTTTCTTTTCAGTTTCAGAATACGCTTTCATCTATTTACAGTTTTGCCATTATCTTTAAAGGCTTATATCTTTCACGTTTTAACTCCGATTTGGTCCGTTCAAATTCTGTTAGATTTATAATTTCATAATCTATGTAGTGGTGCTACTGTTGAAGTATTTTGGAAAATTTATATTTTTAGTCTATATTTAAAGTATTTATTTATCTACAAGAAATCTTTAAAAATTCATATCTTTGTCGTTATAACTCCGTTTTCGATGAACTTGATGTCTGTGTGATCGTAGAAGCGAGTAGCATAGTTTTATAAACTTTTTATTCTATTTTGATGAGATTGATGTACTGTTCCTCTAATAGCTCTTTGTTTGCTTCGTGTATGTATGCTCGATTGGATTGTCTGGTGTTGATTGT
>CM041637.1:40292443-40514402 GCA_023333625.1 Bothriochloa decipiens
TGAGGATCAGCAGGATCAGCAGGACTTTGTGAATCAAGGCAAGTATAACATGGATCATCCTTGTTACCTAATCACTATAAATAACAATTCATTTGAATGTGTCTGTTTGATGACCTAGAAACTATAACTAGCTTTGATATCCTGATTCCTTGAACCTTTTGGGTTGCATTGAGTAGTTATGATGCTAGTGCTCTAATGGTTATGATCTTATAACTTGATGAATGTTATGCTATCAACGAAAATGATGACTTTTAACGAACACGAACTCTTGTCTGTAAGTGATTTATCATGGAGAATCCGTACAGCTGTGAGGGCTATATGGCTCTGGCTCTAGTCACTTGTAGGCCCTTTTCTAGCTGGTTAGTGGTCTAGAAGTTGGGGTATAGGACTGCCTCTGTCCTTATGAGTATAGCCGGGAAGGATTATGCCATATTAGAAGGGGGTTTCTACACACAACGTATTTCCATATCTCTGATTGGTTAGGAGAACCTATAGAACGCTTTATATGTTTTGTAGTGGTTTGGAAGTTATAAGTCCACTCAGTTGCAAAACATGACTCACAGTGAAAGTGTACACCTCTGATCAGAGTTTAAATTAATATATTGTCTATGCCCTTCGGTTAGGGTGACCTTGACACATTTATAAAAGATAATGGTTCTCAAATTGTTAATGTGTATATCTTAATGTCGTTATTGCTACACACTGGTTAATGTTATTTTGATTATGAGAATATGGGAATTATCACTACCTTGATGCTATGCTTTAATATGATTAAGTTATAAAAGCTAAATGCAGTCAAACCGTGTCAGCTTATTTGAGCCTCATTAACCCATGTTATGCTTGTTGAGTACGGTTGTGTACTTACGCTTGCTTTACTTTCAATTTTGGAAAATCCCGGAGGGGTAACAGATGAAGGTTGGAATGAAAACTATCGTGATGAGTACTAGGCTTGGTGTTCACCAGTTGACGTGTCCCTGTATGTAGCTTCCGCAATAATGATATCTTAGTTATTTATTGTTTATGCGTAATATTCTGTAATAAATATTAGTTTGCTATGTAATAAATAGGGTAATGATACTCTTTGTAAATTTATCATCCTATATATGCGACTGTTCCTGGGGCGCATATAAGGCTATTTATGCATTCTACTTTTATCCTTAAAAGTGGAGTGTGACACACGCCGTGCGAGCCTCTGGGGTGGAGCTCCCCGGTGGCGTGGCCAGCCCATGGGCGAGCTCCCCAGGAGCGCGGCCAGCCCATGGGCGAGCTACCTGGCGGCGCGGCCAGTCGAGGGGCGGAGCTCCCCGGTGACGCGAGGCAAATTTCTCGTAACAGTGTGTTACGGCAAATTTTAGTGAACACCTTCAGGTTGAAGACGAGAGCAATTAACACATTTTCCCTGCCTTCTCTCTCTTCAAAACTGAAAAATGAATAAAATAATCGCCGCGGTGTGTCCTGGTAAACATACACGATTTTACGATGTCTTTGAGCAAACTCTCTCGTTGGCTGTGTGTTACAGTATAATATACATTTTCGTGATGTCCCAGGGTAAAAATCGCCTTTTTATTTTTATTTTTATTTTTAGAGGTGGATAACAGAGACATGTCACACGGTAAGGCATAAATCATACAAGTGCGCCGATAACTGTTAGAACGAGAGACTGAATGAAAGAGGTGGGGTTGGGTGAGAGAATGACTCAAAATGCCTTTTCCACTGCGTGTGTGCAGAGCGCAGGCAGGATTCCTCATCAAGATTCAAGAGAGGATGGCGCTATCATTAGCACACATGTCTCACAGGTTAGCTCGCTGATTGTGCAAGCAATGCAAAAGCCCGGCCGGCCGGCAAAGGGACCACTGCTGATGAGTATAGCGAAACCCATCATCAGTGAACAAGTGTGCTACGTAGCTTAGTTTTCGTGTGGACTTTGGTTTCAACAACGCAGGAAAATTGAAACAGATCGATGAGAGTACATCCATGATATGATGCATAGTGAAACCCTCTAAAGGTTAGAGTGGAGGAATCACACAATTAGTGGAGAACAAGAATCTTTTCCTCTGTAAAGATGGAGGATTCGGTGGGCTTAGATTAGATAGATGCTGACGAACTTGTGCTGATGCCAAGCTCTCTGATGCTCTGTTGGAGGGTTGCATTGACTGTATATAAAATCCACACAAAAATGTAGCGTTCTGTCCTATGGGATCCAATTATCTGAAAAGAAAAGCATTTGGACTCGAGAAAACTCCACACCACCAACTGTGCCACATCATGTTACGTGGTTGTAATTGAAGAGCGGGACGCGGGAGTACAAAGGCTACGTTGCCAGAGAAAACCAGCCATGCATATGTGGGTTCAGCCTACAAGTTCAGATAAAAGTAACTGGAGCTGGGGGGACCGATAGCGAAAGGAAAATTGCAAAAATCGGTGAAAACTGGCAGAAATTTCGGTCAAATTTTTCAAACGTTCATAGAGTTTTAGCTAAAATTTGAAAAAAAAATCTGAACACAATGGAACCAGAATTACCAATATAAATTTACTAGAGGTCATCGGTAAGAGCAAAAATCGCTGATTTTCAGCGAAAACCAGCCGAAATTTAGAACTCTACTGTGACCCCGTATGTGTCTACCTTTCTCAAAGCACATTTGGACCTTCGTTGGCAATGGCTTCTCCAGCTTCAGCTTCTTCTGACGCGTACATTTCAGTGTCACTGTTTAGTACTATAGCAAAATTGCAAAAGCTATTCTTTTCTCTCCGACCTAAATTACAAGTAGTAAAGCCGAAGCCAATATAGCCATGCCAAAGAACCCCTAATCTAGCAAGGGAGGTGCTTCAATGAGAGTAGAAGAGAGGAAGAGACAGTTACTACCTGTTGAAAAACACAAGCAAAAAACATGCTTCGTTTGCATGAGGAGTGCAAGTAACACAAGGGAATGGAGTGACTTACCAGTAGGTGTAGGAGTAGTAGTAATTTACATAGATCTTATTCTATTATACATATATACATACAGAACCTAAATTTACATAGACCAGATACTAGACTGGAAAGATGATGATATAACTGTACAAAGGACTAGGACACCACAGGCTGAAGAAGCATTCTCTTGGGATTTGTCATCCCAACCCAACAACCATGTCACCACCACCACCACCCACCCACCGCCTACCCTCCCTCACCCACACAAATCACCAAGAGAAGCTCCACTGCTCATGCTACATGCCACCAAATCCACCTCCTAAAAAGAAACCGAAAAAATCCTAACTCCATCATCCAAGAACAAAAAGATCAAGCAGGGAGCGAGAAGCAACAAGAGGAGAGTCTATGGGTGATGACTGATGACAGCATACACCAAGAAACGCTCAACTCATATGCAGTAGTGTAGTACCACTCTGATGAACGGTGGGCTGGCCGACGGTCGGAGCACTTTTTTTTTTAGAAAAGGATGCCGGAGCACTTTCCCTTGATCCAGCTGACGCTGCGGCGCACCGACTGCCGGACCTTCCCCTCCACGTCGTATGTCTTGTACACGACCAGGCGCTTCCTCCGCTGCAGCTCGGCCTCGGCGTCGCCCTGCACCACCTTCCTGGCCGGCGCCGGGACGGCGGCGGCGGTGTCGTCCAGCGCGGCGAAGGACGGGGTGTACCCTCTGAGGTTGACGGAGCGGCGGTTGGCGGAGGTCCAGTTGGTGACGCTGCCAGACCTCTTGAACTGCCCCTGGCCACCCCCGGCGCCGGCGCCGTCGACCTGCAGGGTGGGCCCGTAGGAGGCCGCGAAGGAGGCGCTGTAGGAGCGCAGGTTGATCCCCGGGGTGGGGCGCGCTGTGCCGCCGACGCTGCTCTTGGTGCTCGCCGTCCGCTGCACGGCGGGCGGCGGCGCCGGGCGCGCCCACGCGCTCACGCTCCTGGCGCGCTGCACCGTCGGCTGCTGCGGCCGCGCGTACGACGCGCTGTAGCTCCGCACGTCCACCCCCGCCCCGCCGACCCCGTACATGATCCCCCTCTCCGCGCATGACACCGACCTCTCCATTGGCATCCCTCTCCCTCTCTGCGAGCTCCGAGCTCTGCGACAAGCAAGCAAAGGAAGCAAGAAGCGCGATGAGGGGGAGGGGCAGGAGGCCGCCTCTTTATCATGGGGTGGTCCGTGTGGCCGAGCTCGGATCCGCTGCGCCCGCTGGTACGGTGAGGAATGCGTTGAGGATCCCGTGCGGCTGGCTTTCGGAGCCGTTGGATGGGAGAGGCGATGGGTGGCATCGACGGTTGGGATCCGTCCTGGAAGCTGTCCGATAGGGGAATTGACAGCTGGGATGGGTGGGGGAGGATGTTGCTCGATTTTCGTCGTCGCATTTATGAGACATTAAGGCGGTCGATTCAGGATTTAATAAGGTGTTTGATGCACTGTGTATATATATTGTGGTTCAACAGCAGGCGTGATTGATTGTGTTTCAAGAGAGCCATTTGTGATCATCGGTCTGATTAAGGGTACGTGAGTACGTCAATGATAGCGTATTTGATCGAAGCTTATAGTCAAATTATATACAACTTAGTGCATAAAAATAGTGGTGTTATGGAACAGACGAAGCTGATCAAGTAAAAAAAAAATTTGTTTTACATGTTCATAGTTTATTTAAGAAGAAAGATACTGTAAGAACGATTCTTTGCTACGGTTCACTTACAAAATCGGAGCCAAATCTCCACGAAATGTGGCCTCTAGTTCACTTATGTGACAGCTTGTTTACGAGCTCGAGCTACCTCTTTTAGCACATCAGCCAGATTAGCTTAGATCGGCTCAAGATTTGTTATCTTAACAAGCCAGAAGATCGGCTCGGCCTGGCTCATTAACTACACAAACGGAAATGTTGACTCAAGTTGGTTAAAAAATGGAGGAGTCTGAGTGAAGCAAGCTACTCAATTGTACATTATGCTGAAATTTGTGCCAATAACCAGAAATGCTTAGAGAATGTGATGTATCTCGTTTTGTCGAAGTAATTAGTTTAACACCACAGAGCCGTAGGTTTTAGGGATTACTTGGATCCCCTAGTACTAAATATTAGTGGTTAAATTTAGTACTAGTGGATCCAAATAGACCTACAATTTTATAGTTGATAATAGCTGCTGATAGTTTATTGCAGTTTCAAACCACTATTAAACTGTTTATTAGCTAGTGTATCCAAATAACCTTTTGCGAAAAATAAGGGCTAGCTACAAATTCGCGGCATATTACCTAGCTGATTTTTAGTGCTGATAAGCGGGTCCTTGTCGATATATGAACCCAATAATCCGGGTTACAATGGGTATTTTTGCAATTTTACTTTATCTATACATATCTTATTCCTATATATATATCTTTATTACAGTTTAGCCCTACAATCGTCATCTGTGAGAACGATGTCTTTTTTTAATATTTAGGGTCTTGGCTAGGAGGGGATGTACCGGTTAGGAGCCTTTGCTTCTTTTCCCTCGGTACATTCTTTTAGCCTATTTCACACTTGTGGGGATGAGTCTGTGTCTGTTGGTGACTTCATCATTAGTCCAAAAGTCTAAAGAATGTTTCTCATCATTGTTAGAGTACTAATACATATATATCAAATAATGAAAATCTAGTGCACGTCTTCTTTCAGAATCACTGATATAAGATGAAAACTAAAGGTGAGATGTTTCATAGAAATTAAAGGCGAGAAATAAGATCTTGACACATGTACTTTCATTTATATATACTTCCTCCGTCCTATAAATAACTACACATCTCGTTTCTCGATAAGTCAGACTTTTTTAGTTTTGACCAAGTATATAGAAAATAATATCAATGTTTAGATCTTCAAATAAATTTATTGTGAAAGTATATTCCAATGTCAACCAAATGATAACTTATTACACATTGTAAACATGATTATTTAGTTTTTTTATAAATACCTAGTCAAAGTTAGAATGTTTAACTTCTTGGAAAACGAGACATCCAATTATTCATGGGACGGAGTGAGTACTAGTTTTGAAGGTGATATCTCTCCGAATAGTTTGCCGAGTCAACTCAGAAGATTACAAGAAAAGGTTTTGTCTTGTGCCAATGTGTTGTTTTAAGCTAAAGTTTGACAACAAATTTTGCTCATGACAGTACACGAAGCAGATCGAGTCTCCGAGTGGTCACGCATCAACACTTCCTGCTCCTTTTGCTATCCCGTTGAATATGTTCCAAATTCAACTACAATATTTTTGAGCTACCATGTGATATCTTTCTCTATTATTAGCACTGGCGTATAAAGGAATGCATGCGCATTTACATGGCTATGTTTGGCTGAGAGAAATGAGGTTGCATGCATATTTACAAAGTCATGGTCTACCGAGAGAGGCGCGTGGTCTTCGTGCACACTACTTGCGCACAATCATGGAGCAATTTTGGTGGATTGCATGCTAGCTACGTTTAGGCATCAGCCATGAATAGTCATGCGCTTAGAATGTTTTTACCGGAGATTAATTCTTTTGTAAGTCGCCGCATGGTGTTGTAACTCGACACTTGATAATAGTGAGAAGAATTTACTGGCTGGCGCCCGTGGTTTTTCTCCTTCGCATTGAAGGGGTTTTCCACGTTAAATCTTGTGTCTCCACTGTGATTGATCTCTTGTTCTTCATCCTTTATTTGCTATAATTCACAACAAGTGGTACCAGAGCTGTGGTTGCAAATCATGACGACGTCGATGAAGTTCGATCTACCACCATTGGATTACAAGACTTGTTCTCGCTATGGCAAGTCAAGATGCGGGCCATCCTAGCACAGAAGGATGAATATAATGAGGCGCTGGAGGGCTTCGGGAAGAAAACAAAGGCTGAGTGGACTCCTGAGCAAATCAGGAGGGATCGTAAGGCTATGTCTTTAATTCAGCTTCATCTTCATAATAATATTTTGCAAGAGGTGCTGCAGGAAAAGACTGCTGTAGAACTCTGGTTGAAACTGGAATCAATCTGTATGTCCAAGGATCTAACCAGTAAGATACATATGAAGATGAAGTTGTTCACTCTCAAGATGAAGGAGGGTGATTCGTTGATGAACCATTTATCTGCCTTCAAGGAGATCGGGGCCGACCTAGTGTCGATGTGTCGATGGAGGTTAAGTATGATGATGAGGACTTGGGTCTTTTACTGTTATGTTCACTACCAAATTCGTATGCGCATTTTCGTGACACCATACTTTTGAGCCGTGATAAACTAACCCTTATGGAAGTTGTTGAGGCACTCCAATCCAGGGAGAAGATGAAAGGCATGGTGCAGTTTGACGGGTCGTCATCCTCTAAGGGCGAAGCGTTGCACGTGAGAGGCAGATCTGAACATAGATCCTCTAATGACAGCAACAGTCATGACAAGAGCTACGACGGTAGAGGTCGTTCCAAGTCCAAGCCGCCTAAAAAGTTCTGCAAGTATTACAAGAAGAAAAACTATTTTATTGAGGATTGTCTGAAACTTAAAAATAAGGAGAAGAGGAAAGTCAATCATGATGGTAATGCTTCTGTTGTTTCTGGTGCTGAAAATTCTGATTCTGGAGATTGTCTGGTAGTTTTTGCTGGCTATATTTCTGGTCATGATGAATGGATACAAGATTGTGCATGTTCATTTCATATCTGCACTAACAGAAATTGGTTTAGTTCATATAAGCCTGTGCAGAAAGGAGATGTTGTGCGGATGGGAGACAACAACTCGTGTGACATTGTGGGGGTCGGTTCTGTTCAGATCAAGGCCCATGATAGCATGACACGCACGCTGAAAAATGTGAGATATACATACCGAGGATGTCTAGAAATCTCATCTCTCTCAGCACGCTTGATACAAAAGGTTTCCATTATTCCGGTTCAGATGGCGTTCTAAAGGTATCAAAAGGTTCTCTTGTTTGCTTGAAAGGTGATCTAAATTCTACAAAGTTATATGTCCTTAGAGGAAGTACTTTACATAATTTTGTTTCCGCTGCTGTTGCTGTTACTAATGTTAAACCTAGTAAGACTAACCTTTGGCATATGTGTTTGGGACATATGAGTCAACTTGGTATGACAGAATTGATGAAGAGTAACATGCTGGATGACTGCACTTCGAGTAACATGAAGTTTTATGAGCATTGTATTCTTGGGAAGCATAAAAGAGTAAAATTCAACACCTCGGTTCATACCACGGAAGGTACTCTTGATTATGTACATGCTGATTTATGGGGTCCTTCCCGTAAGCCTTCTCTTGGTGGTGCTCGTTACATGCTTATAATTATTGATGATTACTCTAGAAGAGTTTGGCCTTATTTTCTAAAAAATAAAGATGATACTTTTGCTGCTTTTAAAGATTGGAAAGTTATGATAGAAAGGCAAACTAAAAGAAAGGTGAAATTGCTTCATACTAATAATGGTGGAGAGTTTTGTTCGGATGCTTTTGATGATTATTGTAAGAATCAAGGCATTGTTAGGCATCACACCATACCGCACACTCCGCAAAAAAATGGTGTGGCCGAGCGTATAAACAGAACCATCATTTCAAAGGCTCGTTGCATGCTGTCCAATGCAAGGATGAGCAAGCATTTTTGGGCTGAAGCAGCTAACACCGCATGTTACTTGATAAACAGGTCGTCTTCTATTCCACTTAATAAGAAAACTCCCATTGAGGTATGGTCTGGTACACCTACATATTATTCATAGTTGAAAGTTTTGGCTGCACTGCTTATGCTCATGTTGATAATAGAAAATTAGAGCCCAGAGCTATTAAATGTCTTTTTCTTAATTATGGTTCGGCAGTTAAAGGATATAAATTATGGAATTCCGAAATAGGAGTTTTTCATGAGTAGGAGTGTTATTTTCAATGAATCTGTAATGTTTAATGATAGTTTGTCCTCAGATCATGTTCCAGAGAATCCTGAAAGGGAGATGCAGTTTATCAATGTGCAGGTGGAGCATGTGGATGATGAGGCAGGTGTGCAGGTGGAGCTAGTTGATACTCATGATGATGAAGTTGTTGATGATGATACTCATGATGATTTTCAACAGCACTCACCTCCTGTTTTGTAGTCAGAGGGGGATTTACCTATTGCTCATCGCAGGTCAAAGAGGGGCTGTGGACCTCCAGCCTGTCTTATTGAAGAATATAATTTGACTTATTATGCTTTGAGTTGTGCTGAACAGGTGGAGAATACTCATGAGCCAGCAACTTATCATGAAGCTATTGGTTGTGGTGATCGTGAGAAGTGGATTTCAGCTATGCATGAGGAGATGCAGTCTCTTGAAAAGAATAGCACATGAGAGGTTGTTCCTTTGCCTAATAAAAAGAATAGCATCCGATGCAAATGGATCTTGAAGAGAAAGGAGAGCTTAACTCCAAGTGAGCCTCCAAAATTTAAGGCAAAGTTAGTAGCAAAAGGCTACAATCAGATTCCTAGTACTAACTATAATGATATGTTCTCTCTAGTTGTAAAGCACAGTTCTATTCGTATATTTTTTAATATTGTTGCTTCACATGATCTTGAGCTTGAGCAGTTAGATGTGAAGACTGCGTTTTTGCATGAAGAGCTTGAGGAGGATATTTACATGGACCAGCCGGATGGGTTCATAGTGCTTAGTAAGGAGAAGTTTGTTTACAAGTTGAAGAGATCCTTGTATGATTTGAAGCAGTCTCCTCGTCAGTGGAACAAGAGGTTTGATTCATTTATGCTATTACACGGTTTTAAGAGGTCTAAATATGATAGCTGTGTTTACATCAAGCATGTTAATGGATCACCTATATACTTGTTGTTCTATGTTGATGATATGCTGGTTGCTACCAAGAGTAAGGTTGAAATCACTAAATTGAAGAAGTTATTGAGTAGTGAGTTTGACATGAAAGATCTTGGTGCTGCTAAAAAAATTCTCAGTATGGAAATTTCTAGAGATAGAAAATCTGATTTGCTATTTCTTAGCCAGCAAAATAATATTAAGAAAGTTCTTCAACGTTTTAACATGCATAATGCAAAGTCCGTTAGTACTCCTATTGAACCTCACTTTAAATTGCCAGCTACACAATGTCCTAGTACATATCAAGATAATACATATCAAGAGTTCCTTAGTATTGTTGGGTCCTTGATGTATGCCATGGTTTGCTCTCGTCCAGATTTGTCATATGTTATATGTTTGGTTAATAGATATATGTCTAATCCTGGTAAAGAATATTGAAGGACAGTTCAGTGGATTTTTAGGTACCTCAGAGGCATAGCAGATTCTTGTTTGAAGTTTGGCAGAACTGATAAGGGACTTATTGGTTATGTGGATTCAGATTATGCTACTGATCTCGACAGGTGCGGGTCACTCACTGGTTATGTGTTCACTGTTGATAGTTGTGCTGTGAGTTGAAGGGCTACATTGCAGTCTGTTGTTGCTTTATCAACTACTGAAGCAGAGTACATGGCTATTTCTGAGGCGTGCAAGGAATTTAATTTGGCCGAAAGGTTTATACGTTGAGCTGTGTAAAGTTGATTCTTGCATTAATTTATTCTGTGATAGTCAAAGTGCTATTTATCTTACCAAAGATCAGATGTTCCATGAGAGGGCTAAATATATTGACATTAAATATCATTTTGTTCGTGATGTGATCGAAGATGGTAAATTAAAGGTATGCAAGATCAGTACTCATGATAATCCTATAGATATGATGACTAAACCTGTTCTTGTTGCTAAGTTTGTTGCTAATCCTGTAGATATGATGCTCAAACTTAGTTGGTTTAGTGGATTAGCCCAAGAGGATATTTGGAGCTAGAAGTGTTTTTCTTTGATATGTTCAGGATGAAGGTGTTTGATTTATGCTACAAGATAAATTTATCTTAAGGTGAAGTTTATTTAATATGTTTCAAATTCAACTATAATATCTTTGAGCTACAATGCGATAGCTTTTTCT
This sequence comes from Bothriochloa decipiens, assembly GCA_023333625.1. NCBI lineage: Eukaryota > Viridiplantae > Streptophyta > Magnoliopsida > Poales > Poaceae > Bothriochloa > Bothriochloa decipiens. The sequence goes on from CM041637.1 coordinate 40,303,319, forward strand.
ATTATTAACACTGGCGTATAAAGGAATACATGCGCATTTACATGGCTATGTTTGGCCAAGAGAGATGAGGTTGTATGCACATTTACAAAGTCATGGTCTACCGAGAGAGATGCATGGTCTTCGTGCACACTACTTGCACACAACCATGGAGCAATTTTGGTGGACTGCATGTTAGCTACGGTTAGGCATCAACCATGAATAGTCATGCGCTTAGAATGTTTTCACCGGAGATTAATTCTCTTGTAAGCCGTCGCATGGCGCTGTAACCCGACACTTGATAATAGTGAGAAGAGTTTGCTGGCTGACGTCCGTGGTTTTTCCCCTTCGCATTGGGGGGGTTTTTCTCATTAAATTTTGTGTCTCCGCTATGATTGATCTCTTATTCTGCATCATTTATTCGCCCTAATTCACAACATATCCTGTATATAAACATCGAGATAAGATTTGTTTGTTTGTTTATTTTTGCTAAAATGCTAGACAATGCAGCAGGTGCAGCAAAAGCGATGGTAAAAGTATCTCTTCTTGTGGAAGTTGTATGTGGAGATATATTTTCGAACTATCTTTTAATGTCGTTTTGAGCTACAGGATCGATCCAGTTTTCTTCGTGAATGGTCTCTTTTGATTTAGATGCAGCATTTGTTTTAACAACTCCTGTGTTCATGAGGATTGCTAAAAGAAAGGATTACGCGTCACTTTCAAGCACATTGTAGAACTGTCTCGTCACACGATAACTCACATCCAAAGATCGAGTTCGGAATTAACAAAAAGGAATTAAAAGAAGGATCCATCCAGTTTATAATAAAAAATGAGCCAAAAAACAGTACAAGTATCAGCATTGCTAACTTCCTTTTCCAACTTTCAAGCAGGCAAGCAAACGTTGCCATTGGTTAAAAAAACTTTACTGCTGTCAGCATGCCAAATTGTAGTATTAAATACAAGGAAACATCTCCAAATAGGTATTTGAATTATTTTCATGCCGATAATAATATACAGGAGGTTGTTCTAAGTCGTATGATCACGAATCAACAATTCAACATACAAACGAGATAGATTTCCATGGGCACACCCTTGGTTGGAAATATTTGGACTCCGGCTTGCTGCTCTCGGCTTCATTTTTACTTGCAGCAGCACTTTGCTCTGTTTTTAGTATAGTGGATTGAGTCTGATTGCCAATGACAGACTCGGCTCTTTCATGGAGCCATTTTTTTTACGAATCTGGGAGGAGGCAGAATCTCCTACTGTAAAAAATTAAATTAAAAGAAGAACAGTATAAGGTTTAAGGTTTAACTACAAACTGATCAGGGAACAGAGAATGAAATAAAATCTAGGTGGCTACGGGTTAGAGTTGATCCATGTAGCCAATTATACGGGATTATGCTTGATCAATGTCATCCAAAGGTGCAGTAGGATCTTCTTTCTTCTAGACACAAATTTGCTTTGAAGGTGACCAGCCAGACTTCTTTTTTTTTATGAGCTGATTCACCGAATCAGACCTTTGTTTGGTATATACTTGTTCATAAGTCGGTCAAAATCTGATTGTGATTCCATCTCTTCGCTATAATTGTTTACTTTATTTGTCTTCCTAGTCTCAATCTCTAGTTGCCTTGGTTTGTATGTGCGTGGGGGGGTCTTTAATCCACTTTTACCAGGCCAATTTGAGAAACTGGCCTCTCTTTTCTCTCCCTCTCTTTGTTTTTTTTTTTTTTTGGCTATTACGCTCGGGCAGCAGCAATCACATCTCCCTTTTTGCTCTCTAGCGGGAATTTCAATTGTCTCCAGAGCTTGGAAAACTTGATGGTGATTTTAGTATTCTTCTGGCCATCCATGAACTTCTCAAGCATTGTTACATGGCCTGAAATCTTATGAATCTTACCATCTTACGTTAGATCACCAATTATCATTTTTTTAGGGGCAAATTATCATATTTTTCTAGTAGTAGGTCTTGTGAATCTTACCATCTTGCGTATGTGTGCTTATAGGGTGATTGTGCGTATATGTTATGGACGCATACATTGTACTATGTAATTGTAAACAAAATATCAGAATCCATCCATCTCAGAAGAATATACTTGCATTACATCTATCAAAGTATCTAGAGAAAAAAAAGGCATAGTGAGTATTTGTTTTGTTCACGAGGACCATAAACCATGGTGTACCAAAAGGCTTGAGTTTGTTACCTCAAAAGTTCCTGTCGAAACGATATAAGGGCGAAATTAGTCATCTCATAAGATAAGATTGAACCGGGGGATGAATAGACAGAGCTCCATGGCTGTTGTTTAATGATCCAAACAAGTTCTACTACCGTCGTCGGGCAAAGCCAGGCATCTTGGCTGCCGGCGCACGAGAGGTCGCATTCGCAATATCGCATCGCACTCTCGCTCTCGGCCCAGTGGTCCAGCGTTCTGGACACACCGGCGCGACGCGACGCCGACCACCACCTTCTGCGCGGGGTGCGCGGCCGGGCGCCGGCGTGCCTGTCGTCGAGGGCCGGGCATTGATGAACACGTGAAAGGGAAAAGGATATGGCCCATGGAGCACGAAAGCTGCAGCGCACGATGGATTCGTGGCCAAGCCGGCTGGCCGCCGGCCGGCGGCGCGGACGGCCGGAGAGCGCGACACCTCGCCAGTGTGGGTGCCGCTGTCACGTTGCGTTGGGGCAAAGCGAACTTATCCCGTTGGCGACCGGCACGATCGAACTCAATCGTGCCAAGAACGTGCCATTGAAATAAAGGTCAGTACCGGACGGGCGCCATGGCGGCATAGATGGTGAAAGAAAAATCAGGCAACGATATTCATTTTTCTTTTTTTACCGCAAACAAGAAAGCATATAGGCGCACATGAGGCAATCCACGTACGGTAGGTTTCGTGGTCGTAGCATTGGAGTGGTACAAATGAATCCATATTTCGTACGTGAGGTGATTTGATTAACACTGAAAACTTTTTCGTGTCCAGTGTGAAAGTTCCCTTTCAGCTCGATTCGAGCGGCTGCAGCTGAAATCGAAGTGAGATAGCCCAGATTTTGCAGTTCTAGACAACAAAAGTAAGTCAAGAATACGAAAAGATTATTACCACTACTTGAAAAGGATCGGAGATAAAAAGGAAGATCATGAGAAGGAAACTGGATCTTTACCTCCTCACTCACTCACTCACTCATTCATCAATCATTCATGGAGCAGCATGTCATCACCTTGTTACCGCTAAATATTACTTTCTATATTTTAAATTATAAGTTATTTAATTTTTTATATAAAATTTGACTATTTGTCTTATTTAAAAGTTTATAGTAAATATTATTTTTTTATCATGGTTTGCTGTCTTGAATTTGATTATTTTTATATAAATTTTTTTGAATAAGAATTGGTTAAACTTTGTGTTAAAAAATCAAATGGTTTACGATTTAAGACGGAGGAAGTATATCCGATCCTCCTAGCATACCAATATAAATCAAATCAAATCCGCCTCACCTTGCATGTCACGCACCAGCACGAGCGAGATTCTGTTTGTAGCAGAGGCATCGTATACATATCTCCAACACCCAAAGCGTATACATATCTCCAACACCCAAAGCTTAGCTTAGCTTTGCTTTGCTTTCCACCAAGATCTGCGACCGAGGAGATGCCGACTGCACAGTAGTGCTAGTGCCTGCACCTTTCGCTAGCTCGCCGGCGCGGAGAGATAGCCAGCAGCGTAGAAACACGCCTCCCTACCCGCCTGCACTTTGCGTTGCTTTGGGCGGTTGCGTCAGAATCTGAATGGGATGGAACTGAATGAAAGCGACGAGAGCTGCCACGAATTCTCGCCCACGTCGTCTCCCCACCACCTGATGCTGATGCTGACAGCGGCGCCACAGCCATTACTGATGGATGGATAGCGTCTCCGCGACGGATATGGGCTCGGCAGGCAGGCCGGCATCACAGTCGCCGGTCGCAAATATGAGATACCTGGGGCTCAGGGGCGGCAGGGCTCCTGAGTGGTGATCGAACCTCGGCCGACATGTTGATCCGTCCGCGACCGCGAGTTGTTGTTTGCCGGCGAGCGGCAACTTGTGCAGCTCGCGGACAAAGGCGAGAGACCGACAGACGGCTGGCTCCGGCCTGTCCTCCTCTGCCGACCTGGGGCTGGCCGGGCGCGGACAAAACCGGCGGCGGTGGCCAGAGCGAACACTCGTCAGCCAGCCAATCAATGAGAGGGCAGCCAGGGGAGCGTCGTCGCCGTTTCGCCATCGCAGCTTCCTCAGCTCCAGAGTATGTAACACTATTACGCAGCACGGATACGGATAGGCGTTGGGCTTTATTTGTGTAGGCCCATGAGCCTATGTACCATGTAGACCATGTATATATGTAAACTAAGCAAAGACAAGAGAACTGAGTTGTAGAAATTTCTCCAAATATCAACAATAGGCGTATCGGTAATTGGAAGGATACACTTTCACAAAAAAAAAAACAATCGGAAGGATACACATACGAGGATACGGCTATTTTCTACAAAACACGATACGCGGATATTAATAAATATATAATAATATAAATTAAAATTGAGAAAATCTTAAATTACTTAAGTACTAATAATCACTAATCATTAGTAGTTCAGTTCATACAATAGTTTGAAGTGACCTATATAAATTTTCAAGTTGCTGCAAGCATGTATTTATGATTTGTATAGTGCATCATGACTTTGGAGCCCAGCTGCTGCCGACCTGACCGTGCAATGAGATATTTCCGGCACCGGTAGCCAGCGAGAGAGATGAACCTTGGCCGGCGGCGATGAGGGATACTTAGCTCAGTGGCTTCGGTTTCTTTTACACTAGTAATTGTAGGTTTTTTTTTTAAGCAACTGGGAAATTTATCAAAAAGCAACCAAAGAGGATGCAAACAACCAAAAGAGTTTACAGGACAGCAAAACCGGGGAGAAAGAAACTGAGACCAGGGAAGGAGCTCAAAAAAAAAAAAACTAACAACAAAACTAAGGCAATTGCAGAACTTGCTCTAGCCATGACTGATCAATAGCTGGAAAATATTTTCTCTTAGCCCTCCATTAGAGTTTCCTAAAAACTAGTAACTATAGTTGACACTAATTTTTATTTCTTTTCATACAAAATGAATTTGGATCTAGAAGAAAATTTGTGACATTTTCGGCTCCAGTTCCTTCGGTACTTAGCACGAAGCAGAAGTCTAAAGGGGGCCTAGTCTAATAGAGCCTTACTCCAGAGAATGTAAAACTACGCACCACCCACCGCTAGATTTGCCACTCAACTTTTTTTTAAAAGATCTAAGCGCTACAAGGGGTTTGAAATACAAAAGCTAATTACTCACTAAAAACAGTTACAACTGTTGAAGGACTCAGTATCCTCCCTCCATCATAAGCCCAGGTGGTCATAGCAACCATTTGCATTGTCGTACACCTAGATCTCATAACCACCACAACATTCCTTTGCTTACAAATACACAATAAAGGATCAAGATCACCAAGATATGGGCCATTTTGGTTCCTACATCCATCATACCAATCGAATACTAACCCCATTGAGTAGAGGAAGTGTTGCTGCTCCATCTACATCTGCAAATCTAGCGAACCTCTATCTCTACTGCTCCAGACTCAGCTGCAAGTGCTCTGAAAAGCTCCTTGTCCCCTAAGCATGTTGCTTCTTGGAGGGTCTTGACCGTCTTCTCTGGGATATCGTGCCCGTACATGTCGATGTAGACTGTGACTGTTGCATCTGGTGTTGGTGCCGCTAACTTAACATTGATGAAGGAGACCTCGCGCATGAGCTTGTGCTGGGCTGCTCAACAACAGAGATTGTGAATGGCTAAGCTGCCTGGCGTGCACTCGAGCGGGTAGGGGTAGTAGCAGCCCTCCTCCTACGTTTCCTGCTAGTCAGGGAAGGCGACACTAGCTTCTTGAGGAGTGGATCAGCAGGGATGGGCTTGAAAATCCCTACACAAAAGCTCGTGTAGCGATCAACCGATAATCATAAGTGATTTGCAAAACTAGTCTGGAGCACATTATAGTCCACATGGGGTGAAAAAAGAAGCGGAAGGGCCATTAACGGACCGCTTCTGGGGGGCCTTTCTCTTGTGATTTTTATCCTCATGCCTTCTTCAGCGTAAAATTAGAAGACAACACCTGCTATGGCAGAAAGGCAAGTGAGTCTGCCATGACTCGGAGATCGCCGCCGCCACCCTCTTTCCCACTTTAGCAATGCTGCTCTCCAGCCCCTGATGGCTCTCCACCACAAGCCCATTTTTTCCTAGCCCCCACCTCGCCAATGGCGAATTAAAGATGCATAGACAGGTTTCCTAGATGTGTATATATAGTGGAATTCTAATCAAACTCACTATTTTTCATATTTTTTAGGGTCTGTGGTACACAAGGCAACTTTGCCCCTGTGCCCCGGCATCGAGCCATGCGAGGTGATTGACGCAGACGCCCACAAAGCGCTACATGCTACCGCAAGGAGGCGATGTCCTTGGCATTGTCGCAGGCTCCCAGCAGTGCTAGCCAAAGTGCCGCCCCCATAAGGACACGGTTGAGCTCAGAATAAGCAGGCACTTTGGAGGCCCCTCACCGCCCTCATGAGTTCCAATTTGAGCTACTCTTCTTTTTTTTCCAACTGCCTACTCTAGGCCGAGGGCGTGATTTTATCAAGCTCGTCTTCTCCTTCGATTGCTCGTGCAGATATCTAGCCAAATTACTCCTAGTGGGGGCACTGATGCCTCTAATTCCCTTGCTTTGCCTAAGTACCATGTTCTCCAAACAGATTACTTTTTCTTGTCCACGCTTCAATTCAAAGTTGTTTTCGAAAAGAAAAAACTGTTTCAAACAGGGGCATAGCCTCATCAGTCATGAGGTGACGCATGCGTATAACACAAAAAGCATAAAATCTGTTTTGATAATTGAAGAACATCGGGTTTTATCCTTACAAGTGAGGAATGAGACCCAAAATTATTACAAGACACAGATGTTTAAAATAAAATATCATCATACACCAAATAAACTTAGTTTGTAAGGCTAAAAACATAAAGCCACCCGTGCAGCGACGGAGCCAGGGCGCGGACGACAGGGGCTCAAGCCCCACCTACGGCTGCCAAGTGCATGAAGCCCACCTAGCGCCCCTATTATATTTAGCTAGATAAAAAGGTAATGCATGGTTATTCCTTACTATGTTTAGATAAAGGTTATAGATTAAGTACTATATTTTGTAATGTTTCAGAATTTGGTCTTTCGTAATTTGGCATTTCATGATTTATTTGTGATTTTTGTTGATGTTTCAATATAAGACTACTTCAAATTATTATATTTGTCTACTGTAAAGAGTCATAGTGAGATTATATTGTTGTAAGCGCACTTTTATTCAGCCCTACCTAAAATTTTTCCTGTCTTTGTCCCTGCACCCATGTGAGGCCAAGAAGGCCAATTATGTAAAATCCAATGTGTGACAAGCAAAGATGATGCGATCATTCTTGTCATGACAACCTGCAAATGATTTCAATGACGAAGCCAATAAGTTTCTCGAAGTAAGACTTGCACAAAGTTTTTGGATCTGCAATTATCAAAGATCAATACATTCTCTTTTCCTCCCTGTTTACACCAACTACTGCAACAGTTAGAGCTGGAACAATATCAAAAACAACAAATAATAAGGCCAGCCAAACAGCCTCTGCTACACAAACTATATATATATATATATATATCGAATCTTTTTTCTGTGTTGTTAAAAAAAATTTCTCCGAACTGATCATTTGTCAGTCATGAACTGGATGGACATGCATATTTTGTGATGAACCTTGCTACACCTACACGTACCATCAGATATCAATGGCTGTTGTTTGTGCTGTGGGGGTAGCAAACACGTACAGTACCGATGAGGTACTGTTCTCATCAGTACGGCTGTACCAGACGGTTTATTACGAGAGCAACGAGACGCTGAAATATCTTTGGAACATTTAAACATAGGCCCCACGAGGCACGACAGGCTTGCGTCCTAGCTTCATGGGCACGCATACGTACGGTATATATTGTACTATAACTACTACGACCTTGCATACTGGGTGCTATCCTGATGATGTCAGGGCACCGGCTGTACGGTATAGTTCTGCGAAACACCCGTACGTACGTGGCCCACCGCCGTACGTGGATGGATCTTATCACACAAGTCCAAACGGAATGACGATTAGCTCGTTAATTCGCAGTGGTTAGCACGTCCGGTCTGTCCATTGATGGATGCAGTGGATCAGTCTGTTATAATATGGTGAGATAAGACGTGGGCCTATCGCTGTCTTACACGTTGACACAATCTAGCCGTACATGAGTGCTCGTATTTTTTCTAGTTTTATTGAAGTTTTTTATCGTTATACTTTATAAGTAGTAAGCGATTTTCACATCGATAATAAGGGGTAGTGTTGATTTTAGAAATCTATAAATATATTAGTTCAGTGCTTTGGATGTGCTCATAGGGTATCGTTTACGTACATGTGTTCATATAAATAAGTGTGTTTGTGCCTGCGTTGTATTATGTAATTTTTTTTAAAAAAAAACCTACTAGACATGTTGTGATCGGAAAAGGAGGAAACAATAAGATGCGACAGTATTTGAGATCCAAAATAATATACTTCTACGTGCAATTAATATCTAGCCGCGTCGAGTCTTAAATCTAAAATCACGTACACTTAATAAGAGCTTACAGACATACATTTATCAGGACATACTCAAGTTGGACCAATCTTTAAATGGCATGGAAAACACAAGATCTTTTTCTAGCTAATTCTGAGGGCAAGCTAAGTACTAGAACATGATTAGAAGAAGAGGAATGCACCTAGAGGAATATCAATGTGTTTTATGTCAACAACAATTAGAAGAAACAGTGTACTGCATTTTTTTCTTTCAATGTCCTTTCTCCAAACAATGTTGGTCGCTGCTAAACTTCCAGTTTAATGACCAATTGCACATACCTCAAATTCTTCAAGCCTAAAAAATCTTCTCAATTTGCAGTTTACCATGGATATCTTCATCCTCTTTTGTTGGAGAATTTGGATGGTCATAAATGATGTAATCTTCAGAAACAAATCTCCTCAAGTGGAAGCCTGTAAAAATTATGTCACAACGGAAGTCTTACTGCTACTTCACAGGATGAAGAATTGAAGACCACAGGTTTTTACATCTGTTAGAATCATGGATACCTTCAAACTTGTAACCTGTCAGATCTTTTTTGTCTCTTTTTTTCCTTGATCTGCTGACTCTTGTAAGTTTATATGCTTTTTTTAAAACTTTGTAACTTTTTTTTTATTACTCCCTCCGTTTCAAATTGTAGTTTACTTTGACTTTTTTGGTTCATATATTTTGTTATGTATCTAAACATATTATTTATCTAGGTACATAGCAAAATACATGAACCAAAAAAATTAAAGTGAACTACAATTTAAAACGGATAGAGTATTAAAATATGTTTGGTAGTAAGAGCCTCTGGCTCCTGCTAATTCTTAAAAAAACATGCTAGTTCAATAGAGTCTGCATTGGTTAGCAACTTCGCAACCAAAATGGTCAATATTTAACAGCCTCGTCAGGAAGGTTGTCATCCGGGCACATATCTAGTAAAGCTAAAGGATTTTGCTAACGCCTGCCTACGCAAGATTTAACAGTTTGGCCTGCACACATGAATCAACGACAGCAACACACACATGTCTTCTTCCCCAGCACCGTGCTGTGACACCCCCACCACTGCCCCCTTCTCTAGCTCCCACCGCCACCATATTTTCCACCTGCGGTGAGCTTGATGTCGCCTTCTCCAGCTCCGGCCATCCCCCTCCCTACACCTGGTCCGGCCGCCTGCCCCACCGCCAGGGCACCCTAAGCCGGCCACCGACCATCCCCACCACGTGTCTTTCCTTCCTTCCCCCGGCCAGTCGACAATCTATAGTCGCCGGAGTTGCGGAAAAAAGGGGGAGAAGCTCGCCGAAATCCTACCTCACCGGAGTTGGAGGAGGAGCAAGAGAAGAGATGAGATAGGAGGAGGACGAGACCTATAGGCTACATCCATGGCTGCCGCCACGGATCCGCCGGATCCGGCTGCCGCCGCCACTGGATCCACCATGGCCGGCGCAGGGCGCGGGCGCGGGGGAGGCGATGGGGGCGTGCGGGAGGACATGGAGCACTCCGATCGCCATCCACAAGTCGCCGTTGAGTTGCTTGCCAGAGAGAAGAGGGAGGTTGGGAGAGGTCTACGTGTTGATGATAGAAGAGAGAGGATGGAGTCGAGGAGAGGGTGGGTGGCTGAGCGGCTTGTGCGGATGGATGGACACGCGGGTGGATCAGACGGTAAAGCATGTGTGCGTGCCGCACGTCTACGGCCTATGTGGTTAGTAGAAAACGAGATCTAGTAAGATTTTGGTTAAAGCCTTCAAATTTGTACATGCCCGGGGGGGTGCACCTACCTAGCCCGGTCTCCCAATCGACCTACACCTAGCGCTCGGCATGCCGCTTTCCCGCCGCATCCTCGCTCTCTCCTAGCACGCCGCCTCCCCACCATGCCCTCTTCCCGGCCTGGTTTCTCCTCTCCACCATGGAGCAACAGGGAACCTTTGAATCCAATGTAAGGCCCTTTGAACTTGAGGGCTCCTGCTGAAGTTGCTCAAAGACAAAGAGAAAAATGAGGGGCTATTCTATTTCATCAGCCATACAATAACTTATTATTTAGCTATCTAAAATTATCATAACGATAATGCAGGTGTTACAGTAGCTTATGATGTTATTTACAATGATAAATTATGAGATTTACTCCCTCTAACAAGTGATTTACAAGAATGACTTCCCTGAATTTCTCAGCACTGTGTATTGAACAAGCATGCGCCAGACTAGACAATCAGAATCATATATGATGTGATGGCCACCGGAGTAGAAAAATATCTTGACGTCATTTAATGTACTCCTACAGGCCCTAGCTATGCACGATGTAACAAGCTAGGACGTGCTCCTCTTCAACCGTCTCCCTTCACATGCACTCAGCACATCCGCACACAACGCATACGGCATACCTTGCTGCTCCCCGTCGTCCATGGCAGACGTCGGACGGGCTCGGCCAGCCACTGTGATCATGTCAGCGCCGCCACCGTGCATGAAGGCGACGCATCCAGATTAACTAAATTCAATTAGTTGCTGGTCCGATCCGTGGATGGACCATCCAACTACAAGTCCGACGACGACATCTTGATCGCCTTATATTATTGGGGGTCTGTTTGTTTTGTTTCAGCCTTTTACTGAGTTCTATCTGCAAGTCAGAAGTCTAGAAGCTAAAACAAGCAGTCATGTTGTTGAGCTACTATTTTTTTTGAAAAGTTAAAAAGCTAGGTTCTGAAAAAGAAAAAGAAAAACTAAAAGCTACGTAATAAACAGGTCGAGATAAGTTGTTCTTGCTGCTTTTATATGCTGGGAAGCTAAAGACGTACAAAAGGAAAAAACAACAACAACTAGAAGACAAAAACAAAAAAAACTTTGAATCTAAATATCTAAAAGCTAGAACTCAAACAAATAGACTTCAAATTCATAATGGTTATTAGGACATCCAGCTGATCCACGAAATGGATTCGTTAGCTCGATCGAGTTCGTGACGTTCTGGCACATTTCTCTTGGGCCTTCTTTGAGCAGGCCCAGCCCATTAAAAAATCCTTACGCATACGAATTGGCCCAGTACACATGTAAAACGGAGATTCGTTAGACCTAACTACTACTCTTATGCCCCGAAACAACACGGACCATGTAGTTCAATACAGTGTGAAAATGGACCGTTCGTCCGAACCGGCAAGTTTTGGTGTACATGCCATTCAGATATTTGTTTACCAAAAAAAAAAAAAACCTAGCGGTTTCATCTATGGATGAAATTAAAGCTGTATACTGTACCATATTTTAGGACCATCTATTTATTATAAGGTTATTGGTACCACTCAGTGAGAGCACAACATGAACAACCTTCAACAAATTCACTTATTTTCTACACGCCCGCTGTCACAGCATATATCTTCCAGCTAAAGGCCCATGTGTGTTGTCCAACTCAATACGAGAAAGCTTTAAAGTTATTTACCACCTAGTAGTCTAGCTTTTACACATGGTCTAAAGGTATTTGAATCCATTATTTACTGCTAATATTTAGCTACTAAAATTATTAGATGGTGACTATATCTGCTAATGGACCACCATTAGTTGATAAATGTTGTGGAATAATATTTTAATAAACTAATTCAGAACGGGCTGCATGGTGTGTTATAATGATCGGCTAGAAAGGTAAGTGGGCTGAAACAAGAATGTAAATAGGCTAAAAACATGATGTAAATGGGCTAAAAATAGAGTGCAAATGGGCTAAAAAGTGGCCCAAATTTGATATCGGACTAGTAACAAATGGGCTGGTATTGTGATGTCATCACCCACGTCATCATCCCTTTCATCGTCCATGTAAGCAGCCATGTAAGCATCAATGATGATGTGGCGGTTTATCTGTGACGGTTATTTTTCATCGCAGACTATGGGCTTGGGCTGGGTTAACTAGGCCTCGGGCTGTACCGTGACGGTTTTAAATCGTCACCAATTCTATTAATCCGCGATGGTTTTTAACAAATCGTCACGTAGGTCAATCCTTGATGCTCAATCCGCGATGATATCTAAAAGCATCGCAGATCTTGCTTGCTGACGGTTTTCTGGTGACCGGTGACGGAAATTTTCATCACAGATTAATAGGATTCTTGTAGTGCTTCATGTACACCTCCAACCTACTATCCAAGCACCTATTAGAGCAAGGTAAGGTCCCTTACGGCCTTCTCCTATCCCACTCATACAATTAAATACATAGCTCACATATCTCTCTCACAGCATTTTTTGGTTCTTGTGCCCAAACCGACTGTAAGCTTACAACCTGCTATTATACTTGCTCTTAGCAGGTGAAGCTCGTTAACTTTCCAGAAGCCACCTACATCTTTAATAATGCCTCACTAATGACATAGGCCATTTTTGGAGGGTAATTTTTTTTAGAGACAAAAGTCATCTGCTTCTAACCAACCATTATAAGGAGCATTTTTGGAGGCGGGCGTTTTAATTTTCAGAGACGAGCAAGATGTCCGCTTCTAACCAATTCTCACATTTAAACCCAGAAAGACCAAAATAGTTGTCTCTTTGGAGATTCAAATCTAAATCCTTCAAAATATGTACAAATAATGCTTCAAAATATGCACTAGAAACTTTTTTTAAATATATCTAGATAGCTATCTTTTTATACATTTCATAATCTTTCAAAATATGTACAAAATATGTACAAATAATCCTTCAAAATATCCACTAGAAACTTTTTTTTAGAATATATCTAGATAGCTATTTTTTTGTACATTTCATAATCTTGTGTCGTTGTGGAATATTTCCGCCCCTAAATCATTTCAAATGAAAATAAATTCCCATTCTGCAAAGTTTTAGGTCTACGTGATTATCCATCCAAATTTGAGACATTCAATCTCAAAATTTTTGTCTTTAATCTGCAATGTATTGCCCCAACACATAATTTCTATGCCTGTAATCCACTAAAACTATGAAGTTTGAGGAACAAATAGCTTCAAGAAGAGTGAAAATTTTCTCTTGTTTCATCAGCTCTTTGTTTATTTATATCAGCCAATTCACGGTTGGTCACACATTTTTTTTTCACATCTATCTCATGATTTTGGTCGTTACCAAATTCACTTTTTGCATGAAGGAAGCACAACATATTCATGACTTGTGGACTAGCCGTTCCTGCGGTCCGTTGCAGTGATTATTCTATAACAATAATTAGTGTTTTACTCTTTTTTGTAATCAAACTACCATACGTTTGATCAAGTTTATACAAAAGGATATTTTTTATATTACTAAATAAATAGATTTATCAAGAATATGTTTTTACAAAAACTTAGAATAAATTAACTTAGGATAAAATCAAAACATGAAGCTTTTTTTATGAAAGTAGCCAATAATTACACTAAACTCTAGGGTAGGTGAACATCATCGCCAAAGTTTAGAAAGTGTTTGGTTTAGCTTCTGAAAAATTTAGTGCGAGCGTGCGGCACACGCTGCTCTCCGATTTTGCTCCACCTCCACACGTGAAGCTGATGGAGAAGATAGTGTGCGGGAGCAACGCCAAACATGTGTTCTAAAGCAGTGCACTGCGCAAAGCCAATGAGTCCATTTTTCCATGTCAGACCCACTTACCACAAGAGTGGCACCTCATGGTTCAACCGGACCAGACTGTGAAGAAAATGTTGATAGCTTCAATTTTCAAAGCATGGACTGTGCACCTTATGTTCTGAAAGATCATTGAGACATGCATCGACTCCTGAACAAGACATCTGATACAAATTATGTTCCCTACACAATACCATCGATCTAGCTGAATTATGCTAAGTAGAGTAAACATGTAAAGACAGCCAACTTCTAGCCAATGTCCATAACACAAACCATGTTGTTGAAAATAATAGAAAAACTCTGAACTGTGAACACAAAAAACGTGTGCTTCTAATATAACTCAGTGGTGCAATGTTCTTCTCAATCCTTGAGACATTCACATCCGAAACCAAGAAATACTACTGTAACAAATTCGAAAATTTTCTTTTGTCCTTTCAAACCTTGGTTCTTATAGTTGCAAAACTGACGCATATATACTTTTGTCTGGAACCATGAAATCCAATTACAAGAACTCTCGGTAAGCTATCTGATATCCTAGTTTTTCCAACTGAGCCCGTGTTCTAGCTAGTATTTCACAATGGATATTGCCCTCTAACAATTACGAAGAAGTTCAGTGCAATTTCGGAGAATGGAAGGTTTACTCATGTGTTTGTTCCTTGAAATTGCACTAATAGCCTCGCTTATATTTGATATAACATTACCAATTCATGCCTGCTAGGGGACCATGCTAGAGGATGCAAGAGGGAAAGGGATAGATCTCGATGGCAAGCAATGTCTAAGGGAAAAATGGATGAAACAAATAAAAAGCGTCGAGAAGCATATCATATAAGAAAGGAGCAACATTTAAAAATCAAAACAATCAATAGTAATTTATCATAAATTTTGGTACTTAATAATACATGGATCACTATCGTTATTTTTTATGTGGTGTCATACAATAATGTTTAGATGCGAATGCTAAGCATATTCCTAACAACATCAGGGTTGAAGGGGCATTTCTATTTCACTTCTTATACTGTTGCCTCGATAGCACTGTGAGAAATTAGGGGGAACGAGATGCCTTTCCTAGGCCCTCGGTTACATGTTATATATAGGCCGGGGAAGAGCCCCCGGCGGTGGCTTACACATACATGGTTGTTACAACAGCACAAGGCTATAATCTATGATCTACAACAAACTATGGTTACAATGTATCTAGACATAAATATAGACTACTCCTGAATAATATATCAAGCGTTAATATCTACCCTCTAATAAGCACTACTACAAGCATGAGAAATAGTGGCGCACACACCTTGTGTGCACACGGACCGGTCTATCACAACATAAGGTCATTTGGGAAAGAATGGTAAGGATCCAAGACATCTTGAGCTTTACTTCTATATGATGACCACGCGAGCCATCCCTTGTTCAACTCATCCATACGACCATGCCGCTGTCGTCTCTCCGCGTAAAGTAGAAAAACTAGCAGTACCGTGGCTGCTCCCCCCATCTATGGTTGATATGAGCCTATGACATTTGTTTGTTTTTCTCCAACGTCCCACAAGGTCACTTAAATATATTGGTCGGGCAACTCATTGTACAACCATCAGTGTAGTGTACAGAGTGATAGTTTGAACTAGAACACACCATTTTCTATAGCTTCACCACTTCTTCTGTTTCTTTATATATGAGCCATATGAGCAAGGATTTGCCCCTGTGTCATGCATTGTAACATCCCCAAAATTCAAACACCGAAAATACGAACTTTCAAAAAAATTTCTAAAGTTTATCGATGTTTGGTGAATGTCATGTAGGAAACCTGCTAGTAGTTGCACAAGTAGCACCTAGGGTTAGCATGGGCATCGTATTTAATTTACCAAAGTTTGATTTGCTTCTTATTTGATTTTATATGATGATCAATAAAATCAAATAACCTATCATCGCATGTGTATGAGTTTATCGACTGACCTCAGAAATGGATCCATCATGACCATGAGCCCTTAGTGGACCTACCATGGTGAGTGCACCATGGTCACTAACACAATTAACAAGAATTAATGGCATAGTTAATTAGTGTTTGGAAATAGAAAATAAAAAGGGAAAAGAAAAGAAGAAGAACAAGGAAAGGAGTAAACCAGCCCAGCCCGACGAGCTCTTCAGGCCGGCCTGCCAGATTCCCCGCTCGCAGCCCGCTCCTCCCCGCGTTCACCAGCCCAGCAAGGCCCGCCGCCGCGGCCTGCCTCCCCGCGCTGCCTCGGCCCGCTGCCTCGCCCAAGCGCGCTGCTCCGCGGCCCAGCAAGCGCTGCCGCTCGCCACATCGCCGCCTGCCCGCTCGCCCACGGCCCGCCTGGCCTAGTGGCCCATCAAGGCGGCCCAGCCAGGCCTGCCCGCCGCCCGCGAGCCATGCGCCCACCGCTCCGCCGCCGACATGCGGGACCCACATGTCATAACCCACCTTTTTCCTCTTCTGTCTCCTTGCCGTCCCATCCGCCAAACCAGAAAAGGGAGCACCGCTCCACACCGTTCGTCCCACGCCTGCCCCCACGCCGCTTCATCCTCGCCGCCCGTCCCTCGCGCTGCGCCCCGGGTTGCCCTAACCCTACCTGGTGAGCGCCCCTGGCCTCTGGATCGGCATATGCCATCCGCACCGTTCACCGCCGCCCGCCGTGGCTATAAAGGGACGCCGGTCAGAGCTCTAGGGTTTCCATGATGCCCGCCGCCTCTGGTAAGCCCACGACCTTTCCCTACCGACCACCTGGCAAGAGAAGAAGGAGGCAGAGGAGAGCTGCCGCTGCCAGAGCCGCCCGCGCGCCGCCGCCGTTGCTGCTCGTCGGAGGAGAACCCGGCAGCTCTGCTCGACCACCAGACCGTAGCTGCTCGGCTTCCGCATCCCCAAGCCACCATCCTGCCGCTTCTGAGCCCACGGTGAGCCCCATGGCCCTCCTCGCTCCCCTACTCATCAGGGTCCCCCATGCCATGGCTGTCCGCCCGCCGGGGCGTCGCTGCGTTCCCGTTGCCCCGCTCCCTCTTTCTCCCCATTGACTCAAGGAACGTCGTCGCCTAGTCCCGGAACGCCTACTTGACACGCTAGATGGAGCCGGCATGAACCACAGTGAGGCTGGCACCTTTGCCGACCTCGGTTCCCCCAGACTCCGGCCGTCGGAGCACCGCCGCGGCTTTGCGGCCGTGCGCGCCCTGCCGTGCCCCCTCTCTTACCTCCGGTAGGTGTTGCATGACCCTAATCAAGTTTGGGACGGGGAGATGAGGAGCAAGATGGTGCCCCACCGGCAAATTTGGCCTCGCCGTCGTCGACCGCCGCCGCCGTGCCTTGCAGCTCGCCGCCGGCTAGGGACCGTCTCTACCCAAATTGATGCCCCCGCTACGTTCGCCTAGGATATAAGCAACTAGCTCGCGTGCCTTGGCTGCCTCCCGTGCGCCGCTTTGCCTTGCAGCTGCAGCACCGCCGCCTCGCACCGCCGTCGCCACTGCCGTCGGTCGTCTAAAGCCTCTCAGTTCAATTAGAGTGCCCCGCCTCGCATGTCTCGGCCCTACGAAGCTAGCGTGCTAGTTAAAGCCACCTCTCACCCACCGTAGCATCCCGCCGCCGTGGCCGTGCCTACCAACGCCGCCGCGACGCGCACGCCGGCCATCCAGCGTGCCGCCAGCTCGTCGAGCCACCTCCCTTGCGCCCGTGCCCGCACCGCGGAGCCCTGGCTGCCACCTTCGCCGCAAGAGCCAGTCAGAGGCGCAGCGCCGCCCATCGCCGATGACCGCGTCGCCGTGCCGCCGCACACGCGCACGGGGAGAAGGGGAATTTTCCCCTGTGGGCGTGGACCGCGCCCACCGGACCCACGTGAACCCAGCTGGACCAACCGCAGCCTGCTACCTAGCCCCGCTGCCTTCGGTCCACCACGGACCAGGTTCATGGACCAGCCGTCGTGGACCAAGCCCGTTAACGGCCCAGGAAGCCACGCGGCCACACCGAGCACCCGACACGTGTCCGGGTAGGGCCGGCCCAACCTGGCCCAAATCCAGCCCTGCCTTGGCCCGTCGAGGCCCAGTCGAGGCCCGGTCGGCGTTGACCATTGACCGATCAACGTTGGCCGTTGACCTGGCCCACCTGTCAGTGACCAGACCCGTGGGCCCCACCTGTCAGCCGCTGACCGAGTCTACCGTCAGTGCTGACGTCAGCATGACATCAGCATGATGTCATCTAGCCGCCAGACCCGCGTCAGTGCTGACGTCAGTATGTCATCAGCATGAGTGCATTTGGAGTTATTGAATTTTATTGCTTCTTTGTGTTGACTCTATAGGAGCCGCTAACGCGGCTATTATGTCTCGTTTCAGAGGAGGAGCAGTTTGAGGAGGACGACTACGAGTATGAGGAGGAGCTCGGTGACGACTTCGTAGGTGCCACACCCCACCCAACCTCGTAGATCCTATTACGCATGGCATAATATCTAGTTTGCTAGTGCTTTATTTATGAATATCACCTGATGATAGGTTGCATGGTAGACTTGCTTGATGAGCCTTTACCTTGTCGCAACCTTATTCCTACACACCCGCTGATAGGCTAGACGCTTGCTTATTTACTTATGATGCTTTACTTCTACTACGTTTATATCTATGTGATGTGATACGTGGTAGAGAGTATGGTTAAATAGCTAAGGCACGTGGTGACACTTTACTCGGGGAGAGTGCTGCGTGCGTCTTGGGTGTGTGGTGAGGGTTGAGTCGATCGGACAGGATTCTACGACGAGCCATGTGGGTGAGTCTTGCCGGGGAATGTGTTCTGGGCATTCCCGTGTGAGGTGCTTGTGGCGAGCACATTGTGAGGTATAAGGTGATCCCGGGGGTGAGAGCCTTCGTGGAGCGAAGCCCTGGGTAGGAGGTGCTGTTGTGGCACAGACTGTTGTAGTCCCTAAGAGAAGATAATCCTGTCTGATCCCCCTAGGACCTGATATCTCTTGAGGACCGGAACCTTGGGACTTACGTGCTCACCACTCGCTCTTGTATGGGCGGAAGACGGATGTCTGACTAGCTAGGACGATGCCACTACTACTAGGTTGTTAGCAGATAGTGTCAGGAGGTACGGGCATGGAGACCCACACCCTCCTTAGACAACATAGTGACCTCGGGGACCCGGTACTATGTCTCACAGTCTCAGTGTGCTGGTGGTACCTATCCGGGATGTCCCAGTACTGAGTGGTAGGGTGGCATCGCACCGGTTAGAAAGTAGCCAGAATCAGCTTAGGCGGGGCACCGCCAATGATGGTGATCTTGTGGTTATGGGAGTACACGCTCTGCAGAGTTTATGAATCTATATATATAGTCTGCGAGCCACTGGTATGGCTTTTTCTTAAGACCCATGTTTCTCGAGAGTAGTGAGATGAGTCCTTCTATTCTTCCCCCTGGTGTTACCCTTCCGGCTGTGAGCCGCTGAGACAGACTCCGAGAGGGAGTTGGACCTGTTGACTGAGTGCGAGAGGGTGAGATGTGTATGATGGTGATGGAATGGGATGGATATGTGGATGAGATGGGTTAAAACTTGATGAATTATATTATATAATATTGGTCACTACTTGCATAGGAAACAACAGCCATATATTAGGTCGCTTGATCATATCCGTTGCACCTCACCAAAGACTACATAGCAAAAGCAAAGCATAGGGTGGGAGATGTGGCCAGTACAAACCGTACTGAAAATTATTTGGCAGGTGAACCTGACTACGACTTCACCGATGAGGAGTAGACGTCTCATTCCTACGCTCAGGCTTCTTTTGGAGATTTATTGTACTTCCGCCTTCCGTAGCTATCCCAGACGCTGCTGCTATTCTGATGATTCCCGCCAGTGTGGCGATGTAATACATATGTAACTCCCCCTAATTGTACTCTTTTTACTCGATGTATGGATCCTGTATCGACTGTTGCGAGGTAATGAAATGGTTTGATGCTTCGAACTATTATATTATCCGTCATTCTATGTATTTTCACTTTGTGAAAAATTGAGGATGTTTCATGCATGATTTACCGTTCTTTCACAGTTATGTCATGATTTCTGTTGTTACTAGGTTACATTTTTGCACCAAAGAAAGCACAATAGATGTGACGGCCTCCTCGAAGGTTTGAGGCCGGAATGGTCGTTCCTCACGTCCACAGTGGAAGTGTCACGCATAAGCAGAACATGAGATCGAATGAGGAGAAAAATCCCATGATCCAGCTGATGGCAGCACGAAGCTTTCATTCATTCAAACCTCAGCCAGTGGCAGACCGACCTTTTCTGAGGCCTATTTGGCTGGGCCCAAAACCTGTACGTGAATGCACACGCGCGCAACAGAAAGGGAGACACGAAAAAGAGAGAGAAAAAAGAAGTGGCAGTAGTTTTCTAAACCTTGCTGGAAAAACCTGGTCATGGCATCATGCCAACATGCATGCGGCCGGTGAGAGCTTCTCCGTCGTCGTATGGAGGGGATGACACGGCACACTCGTCCGAACCTGCTGGATCTACGGCGGCCATCGAGGACCTCCTCTTGTGCAGGGTATACTGCAAGCCGTGCAACAGCGGCAGTGCACGACGACGACTATATATGACGGGGCTCAGGGGTGTCGCTGCCCGTTGTGTGTGGAGACGATGTCTTTTGGGAATGATCAAGGCGAGCGACGACGAGGACTCCAACACAGCCTCTGTTTTCGCGGCTCTACATAAGTCCGCAAAAATGGCTCTGGCTCATTGCTTCGATAGCTCCTAGTAAGAGTGTTTGGTGCGATCGTGCGGCGCTTTCTCGGCTTGCTGGATACGTGAAGCTGATGGAGAAGCCAGTGCGGACGCAGCGACAAACAGGTTTGTGCATGTCGTCCCAAGTCATAAAGTCTATGTCATGCCCACCTTGTCTTCGATCTGAAAGATTATGGAGACATTGGTTGCAACTGATGGATGGAAGCCAAACTCCTGAAAAATCACATCTAATACAAGTTATTATGCTTTTAGCAATGCACAATACCATCGATCTAGCTGAATTATGCTAAGTGGAATAAAACTACAAAAAGGAAAGACAGCAACTTTTAGTCAACGTCCTCAACACAAACCATGTTGTTTTAAAAGAACAAAACCTCTGAATTGTGAATAACAAACGTGTATTTGTAATGCAACAGTGTTATTCTCAACCTCTAAGGCCTTTGCATCAGAAATCAAGAAATACTACTGAAACAGTTCAAAAATTGCATATTTCCCCTTTGGAACCTTGGGTTATTTAAGAATTGCAAGACATGCATAATTTGTTCTTAAATCATCAAATCTAATTGAAGAACTCTCGCTAGGCTATCGGCTATCCTAGTTTTTTAACTAAACCATAGTCTAGTATTTCACAATGGTTATTACCCTGCTCTTGCAATTACAAATAAGCTCAGTGCAATTCAAAGGAGGGAGGTTTAGTTTGTTCTTGTCCTTTGAATTTCCTAGATCTCTAAATCTTTCTCAAATGGACTTATATACAAGGGGTCATCCTTGATTTTTCCCTTTTATCTCCTCTATCACCTGAAGGATTTTTTTTTTTTTTGGCCATGGCCGAGCGTGGAGCTGATGTGGGCGGTGTACTGTCGCTTGTTGAGCTCGTACACGAGCCAGGGTCCATGGCCCTGGACACATTGATGTGCCTAGCTCCCATTACGTGTGTTGGCAGGATCTCGCTCATCATCCCGTATAGGATGGCCGGAGTTGTCGATGATGTCGGTTGTTGTCATGAGCACAAAAAAAAAGATCAGTAAGATTATATTGCAGCGTTTTTTTATTTTATCCGATGCTGCCTAGTTTAGTTAGTGGATAGGCTCGCTGGTGTGCCTTCATCGTCACTCAATGCGGAGGAGCCCGACAAGGCGGCTGCTCACCTCATCATGGTTGAAATGACCATAGGAGATTTCTTTGTTTTGCTCGAACGACGTCCCACATGATCACTTGAGTATATTAGTCAGGCAACGCTTTAGTCTGAGTGATGGTTTGAACTAAAACACCATTTTCTGTAGCTACACCACATTTTTGTTTAATTTATATCTGAGCCAGCATATCATCGAGAATTTGCCCTTGAGTCATGCATGTATTACCGTTCTTTCACATCTATCTCATGATTACTATGCTGACTTGGTTTACCTTTTGCGACACTGGATGGATGCCAAACTCCTGAAAATTCACATCTAATACAAGTTATGCTCCTAGCAATGCACAATACCATCGATATAGCTGAATTACGCTAAGTAGAATAAAATTGTTAAAAAAAAAGACAGCCAACTTTTAGCCAATGTCCTCAACAGACCGAGAGTCCAAATGGCTCAGATCCACTCTGTATGATGAGCGAACCACACCTATCACCATCCCAATTAAGCTTTCGTCTTCGCTTTGCTTAAAAGGATTAATCCAGAGATGGTGAGATAGACTCTAGAAGCCTTATATGTTGGTCTATCCCACCCAAAATAACCAAAGTAGGATTAAACTCTTCACAATATCTCATTAACACACATGGGCCACTACGGGCCAAATGGGCCAGGTGTGACATACATCTCGTTTGTGGCGTCATCATCCCCGCCTTCTTGACACAATGGACAATTGTCGGCGCTATGGACGCATCAACACCGATAGAGGCCTCGCTGTACATATTCTTGGTATACTGCCTACGAGTCGCAGCGTTGGAGTCCTTGTCGCTGCCTGTCGTCTCAGTTTCCACGAGAGCGACGCGCTTCAGCCGTAGTCATGGTCATCGGGCACGAGGTCGTCGCGGTGGAGGTCGAGGTGCAATTCGGTCATGATCCATCCGGTCCACGCGAGCGCGCTGCCATCACCCATACGCGTGAAGGAGATGTTAGCCAATGCACAGGAGCATTGCATTGTCGCTGCTCTGCGCAAAGCAGAAGCTCTCATGATACCCAATGAGGTGACTGCTCGCTTCATCACTTGACATAACCCTAGGAGATCTTTTTGTTTTGCTCCAATGTCCCACACAAGATCACTTGAGTATATTGGCCACGCAACTCATTGTGCAACCATCATTGTAGTGTAAGCGATGGTTCGAACTAGAGAACACCATTTTCTTTAGCTTCACCGCTTCTTTTGTTTTTAGTTATATATATGATCCAGATCATCAAAAATTTTCCGATGAGTCATGCATGATTTACCGTTCTTTCACATCTCTGTCATGATTTCTATCTTTTACTAGAGGTTACCTTTTTGCACCAAAGAAAGCACAACAGCTGTAATGGTCTCCTTGAGGGTTTCCTGCCAGAATGGTCGTTCCTCATGTTCACAGTGGAAGTGTCACGCATAAGTAGAACATGAGTGATCGAATGAGGAGAAAATTCCCATGATCTAGCAGATGGCAGCACGGTCAAACATTCAAACCTTAATGGGTAAGCCATGCGCTCGGACGTCCGATAGATCGGACGCTCGGCGCATGAACTGGGCCGGCCCATCTTCACCTCCGGCCATGGCGCCACCGCCGCCGTCCACCGGTGGCGGCTGCCCTCTTTCCCGCCCCAGCGCCTCCGACGACCTCGTCGCCAGCTTCTTCTCCAACTCCGGTGACCTCGCCCCCGCCCTAGGCCTGGCCCAGCCGCCTCCCCCACCGCCAGGGCACCCTAAGCCGCCCTCCTACCTCCCCACCGCCTGTCTTCCCTTCCTCCCCCGGCTGGCCGGACGTTTCTACACCCCATCGGAGTTGTTGAATAAACGGGGTGAGCTCGCCGGAGTTGTCGCTGGAGTTGTGGAGAAGGAGGGTAGAGGAGAGGAGGAGAGAGGAAAGAGGAGGAGGCCTACCTGGTGAAGGATCCGGCCATGGACGGCAAATCCGCCATGGCCGTGCACGGGAGAGAGAGGACAGTGGGATGCGGTGAGGTGCGGCCGCGAGGTGCTGCTCGGGTGCGCGCGCAAGCTCGGGGGCAGGGAGATCGCCGGAGCAGCACTGCGACGGCGGAGGCGCGATGGCTGCAGCACACGAGAGAGAAGGGCACGAGTGGACTGGTGTGTGGGCGGAGAACGCAAGGACCCAGGGATTTGGTGCGGGGGTGGACGCGTTCACGGTCACGTGCGGGCCTGACGCACGAGTTGGGCCAAGGAGCGGTAGTTGGGCCGAGGCTATCCTATGCTTATGACGTATAATCCTAGGCATTACCGAACCTTAATTGGCCAGTGCCATACCTACCCATTTCTCTTAGGCCCATTTGGCTGGGTCCAAACCCGTACACGTTCGCAACCGAAAGGGAGACCAACAAGAGAGAGATTGTGCAAGTGGCAATATTCTAAACCATTTAGGGGCTGTTTGGCACGTGTTAGAGTTTTCAGGCTGTAATTGCTTGTGCACAAGATACAGACGATTGTTTTGCCCCCAGAAATTATTTGTTTGGGTAAAATGCTCCAGTTTTCTGGCGCCCTCCCCCTTCCACCGATTCAGTAGATCAGTATATGTCAGTCATGTACCTGACTTCTATCCCAAGCAGAGCGTCGACTCCATGATTGATTTTCTTGAAAGTAAAGAGCAAGCTGCACAAAACAGAAGAGCAAGTGCAGGTAGAGAAGCATGTGCATGTTATTTTTTTCAGAGACAGATCCAAGGATGCAACAGATGAGATGCAGGTCATATATGCTAGATAGAGATGAGCACACTACAAGATTACTAACATCACTGGAGCTTTCTCATTTACGATGGAAACTGATCATACATGTCAAGTACGAAAGGATTTTAGGTTCCACACATCCAGCTGAGAATGTAGGAACAGGTGTGCTTGGCTGCTTGCGATGGACTTGGTCGACGCGTTCGCGGCCTGCCAAAAGAAGTGATGGTATTAGCTAGCATTTGTTCCTGACACTTTGCTAGCCGCATCAGTACTGTACTTCATCCGACAATAGAGCAGGGAAGGGCGGACAGCCAGAAGGGCGCGGGAAGTGCCTATGGCTTGTCTAGTCTACCAGGTGGGCCATAGCTGGCAGTGTTTGCGTGTCTGGCTGCGTCCAGCGGGGTACCAGTACAAAAGCCGCTGTAACCTGAGAAGAGGTTATGAATTGTTTGAACCTGAACCTCCCAAAACTTCAATTCTGTTCTGAACCTTTCTATTGCCATTTAGACCTTCTATTGCTATCTGTTCCTCTGTTCTTGTGCTTTCTCTTGTGAAATCTATCCGAACTTCCAAAGCACAGTTGGTTCATGACACAAAAAAAAGCAGAGAACAGTCAGAAAAAGACACTTTTCTAGACAAGTTCCATGAACATATAGTCATTGTGCAGTTCTTGAAGGTCACAAGAGCAAGGTTTAACTTTGAAAACATAGTGTAAATTTACCAAATTAACTGAATTGCGAAACAAGTATATAAGAGTCATACATATATGCCGGAACTTATCCTTGCAGGTTGAGCTTGAAATGGCAAACTCTTAGAATTTGGAAATGGAGGAAAAGGAGGCACTGTGCACACATTCGAGTTTTCAAAAAACAATTGTGGACACATTTCATTACTTGAGCAGTATGTCAATATCCTAAACAGATCAGAAGTGTAAATGAGCCGAAGAACATGAATAGTACATAACATGTATTGCAGCTTAATACTTTAAATTCAGTGGTCAAGGAACATGTTCACAATTGACGCAAGTCTGCGATGCAAGGGCGCACCAACTCTTTTCAAGAGAAATCAAACGAGCTGCTAAACTACTCGACCTTCTTAGCCTTCATGTTCCCCTTGGCCTTCTTGCTCAAGACGGCTTGGTTGAGCGTTTGATACTGATCTTGAAGCAGAACAAGAAGGCTGCAGAGGAAATCATCAACTTGGTCTTCGTACTTCTCAGTTCTCATAGAGCACGGGAAGTGTGTGAGGACAAACAAACCCCGTTCCAGGTAATCGGATATCTTTGCCAGTACCAAATATGCTGAAATACATGCATTCATTACATAGTAAACAAAGTATAGTTTGACAGCGGCAATTGGCGAAGATATAGAATGTGGCTGACAAGAATGCAAGTTACAGGCCTTCTACCGATATATATGACAGTCAGCAGATTGAACCAGCTTCCCATCACTATACCCTGTTTACTTGGGTACCGGATGCAATGGCAACGCTCACGAACAAACTCAACAAGCAATTCAGCTCGGGACTGATGCGGGCGGCGCTCACGTAGTCCTGGACCAGGCGACTCGGCGGAGGCAATGCTGCTAGTGTGGCCAAAAAGGCCCAGCGTGGTGCCGTGCAAGGAAGGGATCGGTGTCAGTGGACAGTGGGTGCTTCGTTGGGAGGGCACGCGATGTGAACAGAGGAACACGAAGAGGAAGGAGGTAGAGACCTGGCAACGGAGATGCAGCGAAGACGGCGAGGTGGAGCATCACCATCAGTCAGCCATAGAGTGCACTCTTTCTTGCTATTTGAATCTAAAGTTTTTTTTTTTTTTGATACAACGCGCCCCTACTGAAATTTATTACGAGAAAAAACAGAGTAAGACAGCAGACACAAGGAAAACAAAAGGAGCAAACAAAACAAATAAAAAGAGCTAGAACAGCAGGAAGGTCACAGACCTTCTAGTTAAAGTGAGGTGCCGGTGCCGGTGCCGGCAGGCGGGCGGGCGCGCGAGTGACAGGAAGGATCGGAGGAGGCACAATTTTTTATCACTGTGGGTGTAGAAAGATATGGCTTGTGGCGTTCAACTTTCAACAGGATTGAGTCGAGTTCAACCTAACATGACGGACAGATATGTACTAAAATGATGTAGTCAAGCTACGCAATGCTAACTCAGCATGAGACATGTGATGTGCCACCTTGACTAATGGCAAAGTTCATGAGTTAACGATGAATATGCAGGAATCTTAAAATTGCGACCAACGGTTTCGATCAGGGTAGGACGCGCTATTTTGCCCATGTGGCTACTCAAACATTCCTGTTGGAGTCCTCGTCGTCGCCCGGCTTCTCTTCCCTAAGAAGACATCATTATCGTGGGGAATGACTTGTGTCGTCAATCGTCATTGTGGTCATCGTCAAGCACTGCTTCAGGGCCGCGGTTAGGCAGGCTGCGGAACACCATGGAGATGATTAGGCATCTATGGACACCAAGACGGCCAACTTGCTAGAGTCGCATGGCCAACCAGCCAGAGTAGGTTAAGCCGACTCCCTAAAATGCAAGAACAGACTGTACCATTACGTTTCTCTCATTGAGTTGATCAAAAAAAAAATGGCCCGTCTCGTTTCAAATCTGGTTCAATTAATTATGAATTCCGGAAGATTTTCACTTGGAATTTCTAGCGCCAAATCGGCTAAGCCGACTTCCCTGTTGTTCTTTGCCCACAGACAAAGTATCGGACCCATGGAAGTTGGCTTAGCTGACTCAGCTAAGACGACTTTTCTGTTACTTCCTAAATCGGTTTTGGACCTATTTTCAATCGTATGAAACTTGGATATTATGTTTTGGACTTATTTACTACTGGGATAAGACCACCCACTCTATACATACGAGAGGATTATAGCGAGTTAAGTTCCCAACTATCCAATCAACAACATCAATCTACTTCAACCCTTTTATCCCCTTTTCCAACCCCAATGTTGTTCATCACTTGATCCAACGACCAAGGATAGAACCCTAGGCTTGCGGGCTAAACTAGGGCAACCCAACGACCTTCTTGCCTCAATTGGGTCCCTCCAGGACGAGAGCTTAGATGGTTTCTTTGCTATTTTGCGTGAAAACTTGTCGAATCTTCATTACATAAGCATGTTGGTTATCCTTTGGTGGTATCACTGTTATGCTTATAAACCTCTTCCTTATTCACCACAGAAGTGTGACAACCTTGTTGTGTTCTTCGGTCTGTGGCGGCCCAAGCATGCTAGCCGACCCTTGCTCAAAGACTAATGGGAATAAATCTTTCTTTTATTCCGTGCATTGTACGGAGTACATATGGGCACTCGGGATGAACCAGTCCACGCTCGATTACAACCACATAACACAGCCTACACATATGCATCCACTCAACTCTACAAGAACAGTCAATAATTCAAATATAGAGCATGTAAAGATATTGCTAACACTTGCTAATGTGTGATCCGTACACTCACAGCGCAGGCATCAACAACATCGATCACAAGGCTCACTCTCCACGTTGATGCAACCAGTGCAGACAACGAGTCGGCCATCGCAGAAGTTCTAGCGCTAACAGTTGCTAACGACAAGGACGCCATCGTCACCCCTCCATGCAGATGACAAGCTCTGGCAGCACCCCAGGAGGCGGCTGCTCACGGTTGACATGACCTTTGGAGATTTGTTTGTTTTACTTCAACATCCCACGAGATCACTTATATTGGTTGGACAACTCATTATATATAACCATCAGTGTACTGAGTGATGGTTTCAATTAGAATACAATTTTCTGTAACTTCACCAGTTCTTTGTTTATTTATATATGAACAAGATCATCAAGAATTCGCCTTGACTCATGCATGTTTTACTGTTCTTTCACATTTATCTCATGATTTCTATCGTGGTTAGATTACCTAATGCGCATAGAAAGCACAACATTTGTAGTGGTCTCCTCGAGTTTGCGGCGAGAATGGCCATTACTTGTACGTCCACGGTGAAAGTGTCATGCATAAGCAAAATATGAGTGATCGAATGAGCACAACATTCCCATGATCCAGCAGATGGCAGCATGATTCATCAAACCATAGTGCCCATAGGCACACCGACCCATTTCTCATAAAGGTAGCCACAATATGTTGAAAAAAAAGTAGTATCTATAGGCTCATATGGCTTACTTTACCATTGTGGATATGAAAATAGCAGAGTATTATATGCTTATGGTTCAGGGTACCCCGTCGTTTCATCCACAATGAAATATATTCATAAAAGTTAATAAAAAATGATACTCTAGCATCCTACCCTAAATCACAGGTGACTATAGTTGTCACGAACCCGAATTTCCAATCTGAACCTGTTTGGTAGCCATCTAATTAATATTTAACTATTATAGTTTGGCCATCCTGATTCATGGGAATGTTACCGTCCAAAACAGTTTGGTGCAGATTTTCAGTAACTGGTCCACATTTTGTTTGAACAGATAAAATGAAAATCAGGCATAGAAAACTGGTTTTATATATTCACGACTTTAGACCAATCATTACAGGGACCTATGAGATTTGTTTGTTCCAACGTCCCACAAGATCACTCTGAGTATATGGGTTAGGAGATCTCATTGTACAACCATTAGTCATCAGTGTAGTATATACTGAGTAATGGTTTTATTTCTTTATATATGAGCCATATCATCAAGGATATGCCCATGAGGTCATGCATGATTTACCGTTCTTTCACATCTTTGTCATGATTTCTATCTTTACTAGGGTTTACCTTTTTGCACAAAAGAAAGGACAACAGATGTGTGATGGTCACCCCGACGCTACCGAAATCAGGTTGTTTGTCGAGTGTCGCACTCGGCAAAGGCCACTCGGTAAAGAATTTAATGGTAAAGTCTTCTTTGCTACGTGCCACGTGTTAGGCACTCGGCAATCCGAGTGTCAGGCACTCAGCAAAGATAAAAATTAAAAAACACAAAATTAATAGGAAAAAAATTAATTGGGGGAGGGACCCACTGGCCAGCCGCGACCCACGGTTTTTTGCGATCAGGATTCGAACTCATGACCTCTCTCTCGCGCGGTTTTTACCTTAACTACTGCACTACACCATCACATATGTCTATAAGTAGTTTTAGTTTCCCACATATTATATCAAACCGAGTGTAAATTGCTTTTTTATACCCTAAACATTTTCAAATCAAAATGTTATCAACTACAAAGTTTCATAACTTTTTAAGATCTACACATTTCATTTAGGAAGTTTTTCCATCCGAGGTCGTTTATAAAATTTGAATTTTAAATTTGAGAAATTCAAAATTAGGTTTAGCATAGCAAAATAAACTCAAATGAAAAGTTGTCAACTATAACCTTTCATAACTTTTCGAGATATACAAACCTTATTTTGGGTGTTTTTCCATCCGAGGTTATTTAAAAGTCATATTTTGAATTTTTAAAATTCAAACGTAGTTTAACATGGCAAAGGTGAACTCAAATGAAAAAAATTGCAACTGCAGTATTTCATAAATTTTTAAAATTTTGATTGTTTGATCATTTGTTCATCCGACATGGTCATTCATAAATAATTCACAATTCTCATATAATCCTCTCTAATAGTTTTCATGAAACTTTGTAGAGAGATGTAAAGTTTATGAACAACTTTACTATCAATTTATAAAAAAATGATCAATACAAACTTTGTAGATCTTAAAAAGTTATGAAAGTTTATAGTAGAAAACTTTTTCATTTGAGTTAATGTAGTATCTCAAAATATATTTTTAAAAATCTCTTTGCCGAGTGCCATGAGCTTAGCACTCGGCAAAGGCCTCTGGCACTTGGCAAAGACTTTCTTTGCCGAATGCCCAGGGTTTAGCACTCGGCAAAGAATATACACTCGGCAAAGTCACGATTTCCGGCAGTGAGGGCCTGAGGCCGGAATGTGGCCGTTCCTCACGTCACGGTATGTGGAAGTAACACATAAGCAGAACATTTTTTAAAAAACTCGCATAAGCAGAACATGAGGGATCAGATGAGGAGAAAATTCCCATGATCGAACAGCATGATCAAACATTCAAATTCAAACCTTATTAATTAGCCAGTGGCACACCTACCCATTTCTCGTCGGTCCATTTGGCTGTGCCCAAACCCGCAAAAAGGGGAGACACCCGCCAAAAAAAAAGTGCCCACGCCCGCAGCCCGGGGCGGGGAGACGCGAAAAAGAGATAGGCTGTGCTATCGAGGAGTGCTAGTAGTTTTCATGTATGCAGCGAGAGCTTCTCCTTCGCGTAGAGTGGTGACAAGGCGCACTCGTTCGAACTGGCTGAATCTACGGCAGCCTTCAGGGAGAAGGTGGAGTGCCTCATCCTGTGCAGGGTATATTGCAAGCCGTGCAACCGCGTATATATCTCCGCGGCGGGGCCAGGTGATCAATAGGGCGTCGCTGCCCGTGGAGACCATGTCTTTTTGGCGGGCGACGACGAAGACTCCAACGCAAAGTCAGTTTTCATGGCTCCACGTAAGTACGCAAAAATGGCTTCGCCCCACTGCTTTTGCTGGCTCCTCTTAAGAGCATTTGGTGGGAGCATGCGGCTCGGTCCTCCGCTTGCTCCACACGTGAGGGCGTGAGGCCAGTGCGGACGCTGAATGCCAAACAGGTTCTAAGTTGTGCACGTCCCAAGCCATATATAAGTCCGTATTTCCGAAGTCATACCTGCCTGTCACACGAGTGGCGCCCCATGCTGGTTTAACCGGACCAGCTGATGATGGAATGAGCACCTTATGCTGTGAAAGATTATGGAGAGGCATCGATAGCCACTCGATGGAGGCCAAACGCCTGAACATTGACATTTGATACAAGTTATGTTCCCAGCAATGCACAAAACCATCGATATGGCTGAATTATGCTAAGTAGAGTAAAACTGTAAAAAAAAAAAAAGACAGCCGACTTTTAGCCAATGTCCTAAACACAGACCATGTTGTTGAACAAGAACAAAACCTCTGAACTATAAATGACAAACGTGTGTTTGCAATGTAACAATGTTCTTGTCAAGGCCTGTGCATCAAACAATTCAAAAATTGCATATCCCCTTTGAAACCTTGGGTTCTTAAAGAATTGCAAGACATGCATAATATGTTCT
Source organism: Bothriochloa decipiens (assembly GCA_023333625.1). NCBI lineage: Eukaryota > Viridiplantae > Streptophyta > Magnoliopsida > Poales > Poaceae > Bothriochloa > Bothriochloa decipiens. The sequence goes on from CM041637.1 coordinate 40,335,193, forward strand.
TACATCATCAAATCCAATTGCAAGAACTCTCACCAGGCTATCGGCTATCCAATTTCAAGCTTCTTAAAGAATTAGTAAGATTGTAACGTTTTCGTTTCTTCGATGCTGTCTAATTTAGTTAGTGGGCAGGCTCGCTGGCCCTTCTTACATGATTGCGGAAATACTCCATCTCTGATAGAGCCTCTTCAGGAAGGAGTCCATCTCCGATAGAGCCTCTTCAGCAGGATGGCTGCACCGCTACTGTGCCTGACTTGATGCCATAGTACACAACACCGTCCCCGGTCAGGTATCGTCATCACCGGCCATCTCTTCTTCAAGCAGATGTCTTTCTGAGTGGAGCGACATGTCGCACCCGCCTTCGTGGTAGTTGTCGTGTGCCTCGTCGTGGAGGTAGCGATATTGGTACTTCGCCCTGATGCAGCCAGTCTGCACGAGCGCGCCGTCATCGTCACCCAACGCATAGGAGCCCGATGAGGCGGCTGCTGGTCTCATCACCGTTGACACATACTCTAGGAGATTTGTTTGTTTCGCTCCAACGTCCCACAAGATCACTTGAGTATACTGGTCAGGCTACTCATTATACTACCATTAGGGTACTAAGTCCGGGTGATGGTTTGAATTAAAACACTATCTTGTGTAGCTACACCACATCTTTTTGCTTATTTATATATATATGAGCCAGCACATCATCAAGAATTTGCCCTTGGGTCATGCGTGTATTACCGCTCTTTCACATCTATCTCATGATTCCTATGTTTACTAGGTTTACCTTTTGTGCCAAGAAACACAACATTTTTGGTGGTCTCTTTGAGGGTTGTGACCAGAATGGCCGTTAATTGCGCCTATAGTGGAAGTGTCACGCATAAGAAGAACATATGAGTGATCGAATGAGCATAAAGTCCCCATGATCCAGTAGATGGCAGCATGATCAAAGATTCAAACCTTAATTAGCCAGTGCCCGTAGGCACACCGACCCATTTCTCATAAGGGTAGCCACAATATGTTGCAAAAAAGTAGTATTATTTATATAGACTCATATGGCTTACTTTACCATTGTGGATATGAAAATAGCAGAGTATCATCTACTTATGGTTATGAGTACCCCGTATGTCATTTCATCCACAATAAAATATTCATAAAAGTTAATAAAGAAAGATAGCATCCTACACTAAATCATATATGTGACTCTAGTTTGTCACGAACCTAAATTTCCAAAATGAATTTTGTCGCAGGCCCAACACGGGCCGTATTCCTCGACTGAGAAAACGGGCCAACTCGGGCCAGGAGGGGCATGTCACTGCCAGCAAACAGAGAGGGGCGCCCTAGGCCGCGTGCCAAGGAGGAAGTGGCGCCACGCCTAGGCATCGCCGCCGTGGGTCCCACCGTAATCGTTATCAATTACCATAATTGAGCGAATTTAAGTTTTAGAAAAGAGTCTGTAAAGTTAGGAACTCGAGTTTGTTAAAAATAGGAAAGGAGAATTCATGCTTTATAAGGATCTCCTAAATTGCTTAGAGGTTAAATCTCATGAGAGACAATATACTAGAGGATGTAATTAATGGATCAGAACAGAAGAGCAAACACTTCCCTACGCCTTGCAACAGAACTGCCCAATTTATATAAGCTTAAGTCCAAATTAACCTGTCGAGACAGTTTAAGTTGCTCCTAAGCCCGTATAAACCCGGTAGTCCGTGAAATCACGAAGGATTTTAAACCAACTTACAACCAAGATCGTACATAGTTCAGTAATCACAGTCCACATGTTACATAAAGTTCGCACATAGCTCAATTACATCGGAGTTTATAAAAGATTATTACAACATCTTTTTAAATAAAGTATAGCGGAAGCAAATTACTTTGAAACAACCACACTCATATTTTATTTAAATACAGCGCCAGCTCATAGTAAAATCCAACAAAAGCATCTGAGATAAGATATAAAGAATGACCGTGCCCAAGGTCTGATTATCTCCCATAGAGGGATAGAAACCCCATCTTGCAGCCATAGCAACCTAGATGAACATCTGTAACAAGTGGGAATAAAACCCTGAGTACGAGAATGTACTTAGCTAGACTTATCCGTCATAAATCAAAAATAAATTGACTTCAAGGAGTATGCAAGACTTTATAAGTGGGGTAGTTGACTCATATATATTTGTAGAAAAAGCTTGAGCTTATTAAGAACAATTATTATAACCTTCTAGCTTTGCATTTTAAAGTCATTAACCTGATCATGCTAAATTAGCACCTGAACTAAACAAGCATAGTATAATTATTAAGCAAGAATAGTAACCATTTTCGGTTAAGCATCTTTCAGCATCAACATCATAACCATCTCATCTCTTTGTTCAAGTTCTTACTACGATGTCGCTGCTCAAGTCAAGTGTTCAGTATCCAGGAACGATGGCGATTTGAATCGATTACTAACCAGCCGGCGATTTATTCCACACACAAACCAGGCATACTTTGCAAGAGCAGCCTTATTCACCGACCGTCCATTCGGGTAAACTCGCGGGTTCAACAGGTACCATCATACCCGGGGACCGTCCGGCTACCAGCAGGGCGCACCATACTCTATTCAGGACTTACCACCGCGCCCTCGTGGCCCCCCGTCATCTCCAATATGATGCGTACAGCAGGTCGATTTCTGGCCCAAACAAACTTACCGCTTTGCGGTCGGAACGACTTATCCTTCCAGCTAAATGTGGGGCATGTGTTCAATATAACTTGAGGACGTACAACGGATGGGGCCCTAGTTCGACACAGACGGGATAAAATAACACAGAACCTCCAATTCTGTCCACAGCACTAATCCTGCCCGGTCTCGATTTATTATCTCCACATGGTTATTTCAGTATAACAATGTAGCCAACCATCTCTGAGTCGCCACCTATAGCTCGCGGATGATAGGAAATCACCCGACTTCTACCGATCTAATTTAAGCAGGGCTAAGTAAATAAATTGATTCCTGAACCTAACAGGGTATAAAGAATATATCGAGGTAGGCAAGGAATATAAGTAATGCATCAACGGTTTCACGCAATGTCTATAACTTAATGCATCAAACAAGTAAAGGACGCAAGTTAGATATTTGCAAACCATAGGGAGAAATGCTCCGAGGCTTGCCTTCCTCAGATGAACTAGACTAATTCTCTGAGCACTCATACAGCTTCACATCTTGCTCCTTGTTCCCGATCACCTCCTGTGTGGGAAATTCCCCATCTAGCTCCTCGGCTTGGCAACGGTTGTTCTCTCGTGCGGTCCTGTATGATGCATATGCGCGTATGAATATGAGGAATGCACATGGAATGGATATGCATAATGATGATCATGAATGGTTGCACATTACTTCTACAAGGTAGTCAACGTCATCCAAGGACATATACAATAAGCACATGTCATCTACTGCATTCTCTTATCTAAATTATTCAACATATACAAGCAACAAGTCATGAATATGTAAGACCAGCAAATAACCACTCTCAACACATTCATAGCAGCAACTCATGATAATATATTAATCAAAATCAATCATACATACAACCTTAAACAATCATGCATACATATTATTTATATATATATAGACACAATTATGAGCTTGCACACTTATTCAACTGTAAAGCATCAACATATTCTAGACAACAAACTGAACCTACTCAAAAGCACTAGCAGGTTATATACTTTGCAAAAGCATAGAAAAGCATTATAGCTAGCATAACATGATAGAGCAAAGCATGCATTAGGCATATATAAACTTAAGAACACAACTGCATCATATAATTTGACTACACAGAAAATTATACAAAAATTACATAATCTTAATCATATCCATTAGAGTCTACCATAAATATTGTAGCTCAAAACGATAAGCCAAACACCCTACACAAAAATGACAAATAGCATGTCAGAATTGACATGAAAATACTTTGTACTACCTAACATGTCAAATAACATATATCAGAACATTATTAGCTACTTCTTAGCATGAAAGCACCCCAAAAAATTTCTCAACTATAAAACATGTATAGATTATTTATTATGAATTATACAAGAATATGCATTTATCTCACTCTGAACCACAACATCATATGTTTACATAACAAGTGAACAGGATATATTTTGCACTGCTGCTACATGGCAAGACAAAACCAACGAAACAAGAATCATATTTTTCTGAGCAACGTACAATTACTTATGCATTTCTTGAGATTATAAGCATTTAGCATATTAAATAAAGCTACATATAAAAGTGTCTTAAAACTGACATGCAATATTTTTAAAGGATATTACTCATCACAAAGAACCTAGAAAATCTTAAATCACATAAATCGGATCAATATTTACTGAGATATGAATTTTAGAAGATTTAATCAATTTCTAGAAATCATTTCTGAATAAATCGAAAATCCATATAGGACCGATGGTTTGCAGAAAAGCCCCTGAACTTCTCTTAAATTGGCAGTGTCTCCTAGTGGTGGGGCAGCCGGTCGTGCGTCGAGCCCCGCTCGATGCACGAATTCCCACGGGTTTTCCTTGTTTTTTCAGGTACAGCCTTTCTCGCGTGGTGCCACAAAGAGATAACGACGTGCCCGTCGTCTACGAGCTTGGAATGGTTTTGGTGATCTCCGGAAGGACGCGATCTTCAAATCTACGTGTAGTTGTTGGATCTGTTTGTGTACTTATGGTGTGAGTGTGGTGTGCGTGTGTGTGGTGTTGGTGTGTGTCTGTACATGAACAGATGCTACAACTATACCTATATAAGAGGCGTCAAAGAAACAAAGGCCAGATCCATAAACCTTTCTCTCTCGTTACTTTGTGGATCGACCCCCGGTTGTCTTCGAATTCAAGGCCAAGGTCCTCCGCATGAGGAGAAGCAGAGGAGGGCATTGGAGCTCATGGATCCGGCCGGTGGGGGTTCGCCGGCGGTGATGGAGTGGTGGCGGAGCGTAGGGAGGTCCCCGCACACCTGCTGATCGCCTTGGTTTGCCCCGCGGTGGCCCGACGCGGCCCGGCCACGTGAGCCTGAGGCTCGGCGGCGAAGTAACACGGTGGCGGCGCTGTTCCCTCCCGCCGGAGCCCTAATCGGCTCGAAAAACGGGCGCACAAGCACCCGCGCAGCAAGGCGAGTTCGATTCTCATGGTGGGGAAGAAAAAGGTGGAGCGGATAAGGACGACGACGGTGACCGCGAGCTCGGCGGCTTGACGGTCATGGCTGGTGGCTAGCAGAAGGCCGAGTAGGCCACTATCTGAAGTCGTCGGCGGCAGTTGAGGATGGAACAAGGTAGAGTAGAGGACGGCGAAGGCAATGGCACGAATGGATTTGAAAACAAGGCGGAGGAGCGGCGGCGCGAGCACGAGCTCACCGGAGCTCGACTCCCGGTGATGGAAGGGAAAATGGCCGATTCGGCCATTACCCGCGACGGCTTCGGCTGCTGCTTGTGCTGGGAGGTGGAGCGAGCGATGGCGAAGCCTATGCGCGAGATAGAGCAGGCTGGAGCTCTACAGCGGCGCTAGCAGCAGTAGCTAGGCGAGGCGGCAATGGAGGCTTCCATGGCCGCGGCGACGAAGAAGAGGGTGAGCGCGAGGAAGGGCAAGAGGAGAGGAGTGAATGGCGAGCTGGGGAAGTGGGTGAGGCGCCCCGACGTCTTAACGCGCGATCGGTCGCGGCAACGCCCCTCCCCGCCGGTGTACGGCCTCCAGGTGGCGCACGGCGCCTGGGCACGGTCGGCCCGATACTTTGGTCGGCCATTTCCCTGACGGCCATTCCCAGAGCCGTCACTTAAAACCAGTTTTTTTGTAAAAAACACATTTTATCCTGCCCTATTGCTCCCAAAATATGCCGAACTAGACCAAGCTTGTATTGAATGAAATGTAGTACATGAAGAGTAGAACATTTAATCTTTAATAATCATGGCCAGATTCTACATATATTTTGAAATATAAAATTCTAAATAAAAATACCTTATAAAATCACTTTAAATGGAAAACAGCCCCAAAACCTGAATATCTCCAGATTTTAGTGCATTTTCCATCCATTTTCGTAAAAAGTGAGAATTACAACTTTGGTTTTTCATAAAATTATCTACAAGATTGGTTAAGGGTGCACACACATGCATTAACTCTAGCTACCACTTTCAAATCAGTCAAACAGGAGCACTCAAATGGTCACTTTATTCAAACCAAACATGCAAGCATGATTAGCCAAGGTCATTAACATAAACCCCAGGTTCATTTAGTGCCCTAATCATGTCTAGGTTATTTTAGTGGACAAACATCAAGCACTTGTACTACTTATCATGTTCACATGCAACTCAAGCATATTTTTAACAAATCAAGCACCACACATGAAATGACAATTAACCTTTTTATTAATGTCATGTATAATGATGCTTATGCTAATGAATGCAAGTGCTTATGCATGCTTAACACCAGGGGTGTTACACGCCCTCTCCCTCCCTACCGCCCTGCCCTAGCCGCGCACCGTCGCCCTGCCGCACGGCGCCGCCATCAGGCCCCGGCCAAAAAATTCATGTTTGGCAGCCATCTAATTAAAAATTAAACCATTTTAGTTTGGCCATGCTGATTCATAGGAATGTTACCGCCCAAAACTGTTTGGTGCAGATTTTCAGTAACTCGTCTACATTTTGTTTGGACAAATTAAATAAAAAATCAGGCAAAGAAAACCTGTTTTATATACAGTACTCACCACTTTGGACCAACCGTTACAGGGACGCAGGTGCACACAAAGATCAGCTACGTTTGTCAGCGAATGTTCCACCTATCTATATCCAGCTGCAGAAACTACTGCATTAACTGTTCCACCACCACAGAACAACCCTACTGCATCCAAGTATCCAACCATCGGCCACCGCTTCTCTATTCTCGCTTTCCATGGATATCGTCGCCATCAAAGCCTGCCACAACTCGAGATTTCAATATCTTGGCCCTCTTTTGATGCTGGACTACAAGGTTGGTGAAAAGCCGAAACTAAACGTACCAGCAAAGATGGGTTCAACCAACCCAGGTATGGCTCATAATTTGCTTGCTGGTTCCATGTGAAAAAATTAGTTGTGTAGTTTCTTCTCTCGTCTTCAGAATGACCATTTTACCTCATCCAAGATATGTTCATTTTACAGTCTCTTCCGAACCATGGATTATAAATCTGTGTTGGAATTTCGATAGAGTTAACAGGAAGTTTTGTACTCAATAAGTGCAGCAACTCTGCTCTTTGACATGGAGCTTATCGGCATCAACAGAAAGACATCTTCCAGTTTGAAGGCAGAGAAGGTAATAGTGAGTTCTAATACAATATATTGAAGAGTTCCAGATCCCGCATGCAGCAGTATCAGGGCAGGTATATTGCTACACGTGAGCGGTCTCATACGTCATCTCATGTATTACCACGTATAATTTTTAATGATGTGGAGGAAAGAGAGAGGTGAGAGAGAATGAGGTCGTTGCTTCGCGAAACAACCGTCTCATGAGCTAAAATTTAGGTCTATGAGACAACTATTTTACCATTGTATGAGTTGTTGTTGTCATGCACCTGACAATCCTATTTTTACTCCCTCTATAAATTAAGTAATTGTGAATTGTTATGAGACAACTTAAAAAGACAACCATTGTATATGTAGTTTATTAAGTCGTCTTAAATTATATGATAGTCTATAAGACTAGTTAAGAGACAACACCAATGTACCTGCCCTCACATTTGGCAATTTATGTTTTAGAAATGTTACAAAGACAAGTCAGGTTTTTCCCTACGATCTATCATGGGTAACCGACCTGCCCATGTATTCTTAAAACAGATTTCCTTTCGATCAGGCAAAAACTCGATTTCTCTAAGCTGCCATAGTCTTCAACATTAAAGTCTGTTTGCATTCTTGTTGTTTGTCACACTAGGTTCTAAGGATAAAACCAGATATACACTATATATGAGTCTTAAAGGACAAATCTCACAAATAGCTACGAATAGTATCAATTACAATGCTTTAAATATAACGTACACAATATATAAAAGATCACCTAATGAACAATCAGCGGAAAGACGACTTCAAACTCCGGGTGTAGACTTCACTCAACTGGATCCAACTGACTGGTTGACCACAAGCCTAAAACTTCTCCTGAGGTATGGGGGAATAGCAAGAGTGAGTCCATGTTGAACTCCGCAACTATAACAATAAGCAGTACCCATCAACTCATGATCAATGTAACATAAATAATATAAAGCATAGAACGGTAAACCAACATGTTAGCAAACAAAAGTCATCATCTTAATGTAAAGATTTCAAGACCGCTCATGTCTTTGAGTTAGGCTAGTATACTAGTTTAATAAACTCTGCGCAGAGGTGTACACTTTCACTATGAGTCGTGTTGCCAATGAGTAGCAATAGCGGACGAGCAAGGGCGATGATCGATTATATAGACGACGTCTGGTAGAGGTGATCCATTTGATATATGTGGATGGCGGAAAGCATGGCTGCACCATTGAGACGTGTGTCGGAGAGGGCGTCTCGTGGTCTTGCTCATGGTCCTCACGAAGATGCATGGGACACTAGAGACACGTATACAGTAGAGATAGAGAAAAGAATAAACAATGATTAATCCAAGTGTTGGCTCACGACTTGCTTGTGTGGATAGCAAATACTGTATGAAAAGCACGTACACGAGCTTTCACGGATGGCCTTGGCCTTCCATGGATCGCTGGTAGATGGAGCAGGATGGTTTGTATGCAACGTTGCTTACAGAGTTCTGCTCTGATCGCGAGCAAGATGTGGTTCGGCAAGGATGGAAATTGGGCGATGGAGCTGCAGTCCATCCTCGATCGTCAGATAGATGAATTGCATTGGAAGGGCAACTCAATCTGTTGGCATTGCTGCGACAGAAACAACGAGAGGAAATCGAGGAGATGAGATAGATATGGATAGACAATGGGGCCGTAGAACACCGACGATGAATCTTACCGGTCGATCTCGGGAAAACGATGAGCACGGCAGACAACTGGGGCACGGCCGGACAGGCGAACCGGCGGCTCGATCCATCTTGGAGATTGACCATGGCACCGCTTATAACCATGGATGACGGTGTGGAGATTGAAGCGGTGGCGCTATTGCATTTTCCATTCTCGGCAAGATCCGATGTCAAGCAGCATAGCACGCTAGGGCTTAGGATTGGGCGACGTGCAGCTGCTGCAGCAAGGGTTCGCGGCGGTGGCACGAGAGCTCTGGGTCGCGGCTGATCGTCGTCGAGCTCGGCAGCTTAGCTTGTACCAGACGGCGCGGACAGGAGCTCGATGGAGGCGGCGGGTATAGGGTTTTGCGGCAGCTGTGAGATCGAGGCGAGGGCGGCACTTGAATTGGCAACGGTGGCGGTGCGTGCTATAGGGTTTGCAGAATAGGGCAAGCAGGCGGTGCAATTACCAACCTGGGATGGAAACGTATATACACATATATATAGCAGGGCATGTACACGACTTCATGAATCATGATCTATATTTGGATTAGATGGATTCGATCCAATCCTGATGACAAACAATAGAAAGGAGTCTTAGGCCAAACGTGAGGGAGAGAGGGAGAGAGAGAGAGAGCACTTGGGCGCGGCTGTGTGTTGGGTCGGATAGAGCTTGCCGCTGCACATTTTTCTCGGGGAAACATATACATATATATGTATATATGGTATGGCAACGTGATGGCATGAAGAGATTGATGCGGTTTCAAAGTTTGGAACTGCTGCGGCGGCCTCTGGAGATAACAAACCAGAACTGACCTTGGGGCCTGGCAATCAGGAGTAGAGAAGCAAACGCAAGGGCAGCAGGGCCAGTTACGAGAGCTGATTTCAGGACAAATAAATAAAAAGAAAGGATCACCAAGTGCCAACGAGAGAGAGAAGGAATTTCTTTTCTTTTCTGCAAATCATTTTCAAAACCATTTTCTAAAATATTTTTGAATCAATTCAAAACCACACAGTACAATAAATAGTATGCACCAGCACGTATGCGCAAAAATGTTACTGCACTCTATGATGAATTTTAATTTAATAAAAAATATTATTTTTCTATGTTTTCATGAGCACAATAATTCATAATTAAATCAATTTATTACTATTTTTAAAAATACAAATTTTGGGGTGTTACATTGTTGCCGAAGCTGATCGATCCCTGGCTTGAAAAATACAAATGTAATGAGGGTTGAAACAACATATTTACCGGCCTTAATTTGCTTTTCTCATGTTTGTAGCTTTGCCTTTGCTGTGTGAAGAATGTGTCCACACCTCAGACCTCACGCAGTGTGTTGCTCTACCGCCTCTACCAAAAATACTTATTACAAGCTGTGAAAGTTGCATTGTTGGTACGATGAATTTTTTATAATGTAACATTTTTTTGTTGATTAATTTGGTAGCACCACTTAAAATCTTATAAATCACACATGCATACATGTAAGCACAGCCGGGCGCTTGACGATGGCCTGATTGCAGCATTCCTGATCCAGACAATGGCCTAGGATATGGAGAGCTGCACCACAAGCTGTTGTGCCTAGTCGCCGCTGCGGCAGCTCGAGGCGAACAACGCCCATTAAGCACTGATGACGACCTTGAAGACGACATTGGCGACGATAGTGTGGTCGTCCATGTCGACCGTGAAGCCGAACATGAAGAATGGTATCAATTTGGGAGGATGGGTTATGAGTTATATTAGATTTGCGTTTTTTCCGATCTTGCTAGAAGGATAGGATTGAGATGGCTTTTAAGAAACTCTTGGGATGCTTTTAGGCTCAACATTAAGTCAGTGTACACAACATTTGTGGGATACACGCACATAGTGGCACGTTTCTAATATATCTCCTACCACAATTATGCCCTGTACACTGCTTCTGCGGACATAGTTGTCTGATATGTTTTGCTCCAATATCCCAAAATACTCACAGTTTCTACGTCTCTAACTCATTACAACCATAAGTTCATGGCCTCAATAGGATCAAAAAGTTTCTCTTGTTTCATAAGGTCTTTGTTTATTTATATCAGCCAACTCACCGTTAGTCGTGCATTTTTTCCACTGTATCTCATGATTTTGGTCTTTACCAAATCACTTTTTGTATGATGGAAGCACAGCATGTGTGGCGGCCTCTTCATGAGTTGTGAACTGGGGTCACTGTATCCCAAGAGAACCCTTTCTCGTCGACCTCCCCCAAATCGACCTGCTCCTAACCCTAGTCGATCTGGTACCTCCACTCCGCAGATTCGATCGATAGAGATCCATGGCCTCAACCGACGCTGCCCTCCCAAAGTGGGTGATTCTTGAGCGCTTCGTCTTCCGAAGGGACGATCCCAGCTCATTCCACGAGGACAAGAGGACCTTGGCGACCTCAACCACCTGCACCGGCGCTCGCTTCGCCGTCTCCTTCATCCTCGCCGAGCCCCCGACTCCCTCGTGCCTCTACCTATCGTGGCCGGAAGGCCCCAAGGACGAGATGAGGTGCCACGTCATGGGCGCCCACCGCAACCTCGTCCTCCTCAGGCTCGACTCCCCCGTCGACAAATCCGTGCCTTTCGGGGAGATCCTGCATGAGTACTTCGTCTACATCGTCGACCCTACCTTCCAAGTAACGCCGTTGCTCCGACCGCTTCCCCAATGCACCCTGGACAAAGATTATCTTGGCAGACCATGTACACGCGCGTTTCCGCCGTCGGCTGTTGGTCTGATGTGCTACCATGCTGAAGGCGAGTTTGTTGTGGCGCATCTGGACGTACGCCGGACTCGCAGAAAATTCAAGTTCCAAGCTCAGCTGTCGCTGCTACGATCTTCGTCATCGTCCCGTGCCCATCCTGATGATGGTGGTGGTGAAAAGTGGGAGACCAAAATCCTTCCCATCCCTTGCCAGGACGACGAAAATTACAGCCATTTGAGTAACTGGCTCACCAATGATGTTGTCACCTTCGAGAACTGCTTTTGCTGAGTGGACTATACTCCCATGGCGTCTTATTCTGTGATGGCATCTGTGGCGGAGACGACAGCCCCAAGGTCTACTACGTCCGTTTCCCAAAGGATAGTTTCCTTCGCGATATTCGCCTAGCATGGAAGGATTTGTATCGCAGCTTGTGTGTCATTGAAGGTGGCCGCCGTTTGGTATTTGTTGATGTTGCACGCCATGATGGCAAGGGTTTTGGCAACATGGCGCCCGGGACTGGTTTCACTGTGACCTTGAGGACATTGGTTACTACAACACAGAATGGCAGCAGACAGTGGGAGTGGGTTGAGGATGCTGTTTTCACTTCAGATCAACTCTGGGCTGCAAACAACCATGAGTGTCTCCCACGCGAGGTTATGATGATCCCGCTCCTAAGTTTGGATATGCCCAATGTTGTGCATGTCGTGTTGTTTGTTTGGCCGGTTTGTAGCAATCTCGATGGTTGCCATTGACTTGACTGACAAGAAAGTGCAGGGATCAGTTGTTAGATACATCAGATCCAAGGATGATCTTTCTACTGCTGATGCTGACCTGGTTAAGACAAAAATATTGTACTTCGGACACTTCCTTCCATCAGAATTCCCCAGGTTTCTGAACCTCAGGTAGAGGAAGAGTCATCCATGAGCAAGTTTTTAAACTTTTGGATTAAACTGAGTGTTCCCTAGGCACAACTAAATAATACCTCTATCCAAGAAAAAGATTTGATGTTTTTGTTGGTTTATAAATCAAACTACCTTTAAGTTTGATCAAGTTTATGAAAAAAATATTGTAACAATCCTAACGATGGCTCACCGGAATTAGGAGGAAATTGGGCCAACTCGAGCCCAGAAGAGGAGGAGCCGCCGCAACAAGCCGCGTCTCGCGGGCCCAAGACACCGCACGCGTGGGAGAGGAAGGCGCGGGCGCCCCACTGCCACTGCCGCCGCTGTCTACGAAAAGTGTCACGTCACCTAGATAGATTAGAAAAATAGAACAAACAAAATAGGAAACAACGGATCCATATGATCATAGGTTGCTTAGAGCAACTCTAACAGTTAACTAATTGGCATTGGCATTCTTATTTTTTATCAAAAAAAATATAAAATTTACTCTCTAACAGTTTCACAGTTGGGTTTGATAATTCGAGAGAGTTGGCAAACAGAGGCTCGGCATATGTCCGCGACGGAGACCTGGGCGCGATGGCGACCTGGCGAAGGAAAGCCCGCGGTGTCCGCGTCTCCTTCCTGCACGCACTTCTTCATCTCCTACACGCAACGACGGTGGCGAGCACGGAGGTGATGAGGAGGCGGTGCACGCTGTAGGAATCGACGGCGAGCGTGAGGCGGCGAACACGACGCAAGAGGCGCGGGGCTGCCCGGCGAACCACGCGATGCCGTCCCCGTCCGTGCCTTCCCCGTTGCCGCGCGCCCGCGAGACGCCTCTTCCCCGGCCGCCCAGCATGCCGCGGTGGCGCAGCGCCGCCGCTATGCCGCCGTCGTCGCCGGTGCCGCAGGCGCTAGCGGCCACCGGACCACGGGCTGGCTCGAGCCAAGCCGCGCCTCTCTGTGGATGTGCGTGGGCGTGGGAAAGCCTAGCTATGCCCCTCCTTGCAGACCGGCGAGCCGTGGCCTGGCCGGAATCGAACGGAGCATCTCCGTTCTTTGCTATGCGTCCGTGAAGAAGGATTGAAGGACCCCGTGCATGAATAAAAAATTTTCCTGTGTTCACTTTGCAAATATGCCAGAATAGAAAGTTTTTTATATCTGGGCTGCGTGGATTTCCTAAAAGTACAGGGTTCATATTGAAAAATTGTTTTAACCGGCTGCTATTTGCTGCGTACGGCTGATTTTTATTTGGAGAAACAAATATGCCAAAGTGTTAGAGACTTTATTTTTTTCTTTCCTATATTATTTTGAGAGTTGGCAAATAGTAAGATTTGACAAACAAAAAATAGCAAACTCATGTAGTTAGCAAGTCTTGTCAGAACTATAAATAAAGACCCTCATGCAATTAATTCAATCAAGAAAGGAACAGAGGATGGCTCTTGGCCCTCGCTGCTCCCCACCCCAACCCTAGCCACCGCCTTGCCCACGCCGCCGCCTCCATGCGCGCCACCAGCAGCAGGCCGGCCGCGCCAACGCCGCCTACCTCCGCCTCCTCCGCCCTAGGATCGCCCTCCACATGTCAACCGGTGTTATACCCCTTATACATGGTATCCGGAGACCGATCGATCCTTCGGGCACCATCAACGGCAGCCGCCACCATGAACGCCGCCATGAACGTTGACATCGGAGATATCTGCAATGACCTCAAGGCTGCACTCGTAAGTTTTGAGCACCAATTCCGATCTATGTTGTAGCAACGGGACGACGTACAGATTGACGCCGCCAACGAGATCACCATCAACATCGACGATGCAATCGCCGATCTAGATCGTGGCCTCAACATCGTGGAGGATGAACCGGCACGTGTCACCGGCAATGCGGTCCTCAACGTCATCAGCAACGAGGAGATTCATCCCCTCATCGCCACCGACGCCATGATCCAACACAGTTTGGATCTAAACGCCGCCATCGACATGGAGGACGTCACCAACGACGCCCACCGGCTGCTTGATGAGACACCTGTTCAAGCAAAACATCGCCCAGCTACCTCGACTCCACCACCAAGGGCGCTGCAACACGCGGCCAATCTACCTGGCACCTTCGCCTTCGACATCGACAACTCCAACGCCAATGTCAGCACCATACTGTTGTGCGGCGACACGCCGCACGACGTCACCACCAACATCCACCACATGTTCGACGACGAACTCGAGGAACCAAATAGGCGCACCACAACCAAGGAGGCCAATTGGACATGTTCCCGCGTCAACGACAGCAACATCGCGAATGCATGGCACATCCATGGCACCAATACCACCATGGTCCACCCAAGATTGGACCTGAAGATGCCACCAGCAACAACGACAACCGTGACCATGCCAGGAGCACTGTTGTGGTGCATGGATTTGTTTCTCCTTTATCTTCCCTATCACTCAGTGGATTTGTTTCGGGTCATGGCCCACGCCGAGGGTAGTGTAGATGTGGGTGGCGTATTTGTTGCTCTTTGAGCTCATACACGAGCCCAGGGTCCATGGCCCTCAACATGTTGATGTGCCTAGCTCCCAATCTGAATGCGCTGGCAGGATCTTGCTGCTCGTCCAGTATATGATGGCCAGAGTTGTCAATGATGTTGACCGTTTTCATGAGTGATAGAATCCAAGAAATGATCAGTAAGATTGTAGTGTTTTTATTCTTTTCTTTGATAATGTCTAGTTTAGTTAGTGGGCATACTCGCTGGGCCTTCTTACATGATTGCAGCGAAACTCCATCTCCGATAGAGCCTCTTTAGCAAGTCCCCGGTCTGATATCGTCATTGTCGACCATCTCTCCTTCAAGAAAACATGTATCTGAGGCGACATGCCTCAGCCACCGTTGTGGTCGTTGTCGTGTGACAAGGTGGTTGCGGATGCTGTGGTAGAACTTGCGCAGAACGAGCCCATTAACTTTCTCATTGAGTGCGTCATGGTGGAGATAGGGATGGTACTTTGCCATGATAAATGCAGCCGGTCCTCACGAGTACGCCTTCATCATCACTCAGCATGGAGGAACCCGACGAGGCGGCTGCTCAACTCATGATGGTTGACATGACCTTAGGAGATTTGTTTGTTTTGCTCCAAAGTCTCATAAGATCACTTGAGTATATTGGTTGGGCAACACATTATACAACCATCACTGTACAAAGTCTAAGCGATCACTACTGGAAACGCGTAATACCCTAACGATGCTCATTTTCCTTAATGGTTATTGAGAAAACCATCAGGGTAAAATCAATGTCTTTGATGGTTTTGGAAAAACAGTCAGGGTAAATATATTACCATCAAGGAAATTCATATTAACTTGTTGGTTTAGGAAACCGTCAAGGTAAATAATTACCCTGTCGGTTTGAACATTTACCCTGATAGTTATATATATTACACACAGGGAAATTCTCTCAAGGCAAAAATGTTAAGAAAATCCCATCAAAAGTTTTGGCCATCCCTCCAAAAGATTGAGAGTCAAGCCTTTGGCCCGCCAAAAATTTTGTTCCGTGCGCGTTCAGGGTGGAAAAAAGAAAAAAAAGCAAAACCCTATCCATTTCTTCGGCTGGCCACACCCGCACCTAGCGCCCGCATTCTTCCCCACGTGCGCCGCAGGGTCGCGACTACTTCCCCATGTGCCACGGCTTCCTCCGATGCTGCCCACTCCCCAGGCTGCGTCCTCCGCCTCCTCCCCATGCTGTGTCCTCCCCAAGCTGCCGCTCCTCCACGCCCTTCCCACGCCGTGTCCTTCCCAAGCCGCCGCTCCTCCACGCCTTCACTGGACAGGATGCTGCGGGTGCCTTCCTAACACCGCTCTATGCCCCTTCCGCTCCAAGCTGCTCCTCCATGACGACACGGCCGCAGCTTTCCCCTGCGGTTCCTCCACGGTGACGGATCGGACACCGCAGCTCCCCCGTACACCGTTGGAATCCTCCTCAGTTTCTGGCAAGGAACACACTTCTGCTGCTCCTACTTCACGCCTACGAGCAGCGGAGGTCCGGCAGTGGAGGCAGCGACACTAGATCTGTAGAAGGCCATGACTGAAGATCCACGCTGGTGGTGAAGGGTCCGTGAGGAGCTTCCTACTTCTAGAATGAAGGTTAGCCTTTGTTTTTGTTTCTCCTTATGATGTTGTTTGCGTACATTATACTTGTGGCATTCATTGTATCATGTATGTGTTACACAACACAACCACACTTAAATGTTGTGCTACTATATATTTCAAGGATTAAAGGATTAAAGGATCTGACAGATACTGTTACTAGCATTCTTTTTCTTTTGAGAATGGTACTATAATTACTGAATCAAATAAAAATGTTAGTTCTCCTGTCCTACTACTATTGCCCACTAGTTGGGCTGCACTTGTTGGCTTGATTAAAGGCAAGCAATGCAACAGTTTTCTCTTCAGAAATCAGAAATGCAGAACTAGGTCTATTCTTGGTTTTCATGTGGTGTACATTTTATTTTGTTTGTTTTGTTATCTAAAATAATACTACATAGACATCTAATATATTAATCTTCCAATACAAAACTTGTTAACATGTCAAACCTTTCATGGATGTATAGTGGTTAGCAGCGTGGTAATTTTTCTAATGAATGGATTAATGAAAGCACTAAATTCTTGAATCATGCATTTGCATTTCCGGGTGTAGCTCAAAATGGTACCATCAAGTGTCCTTGTGCCAAGTGTCGAAACTATTTTAGACAGCCAAGACAAACTATAGAAATGCACCTGTGCTACAATGGTTTTAAGAATGGCTATGAAACATGGACAGAACATGGAGAGGGGACTGTTAGTCATGCTAAATTTGACAATGCAGCAAATAGAGAGGGTTTTGATGAGACCGACCATATGGATGAAATGCTAGTTGATCTAGCTAGGCCCCATCCACATACAGTAGATGAACCAACACCATATGCTAAAGCTTTCTATAGGATGGTAGCTAGTGCAGATGAGTTGGTGCATGAGAAAACCAATCACTCATGCATGTCTGGGGTTGCTCGATTGCTTGTGGTAAAGTCACGATACAACATGTCTATTGCAGAATATGATGACATCTTAGATATTGTCCATGAACTTCTTCCTCTGGATTCTATGCTACCTAGTGACTTCTACCAATCAAAGAAACTATTAGAGGGTCTTGGCATGCCATATGTGAAAATTGATGTTTGCTACAACAACTGATGCTTTTCTACAAAGATAATGTGAATAAAGAGAAATGTGATTTTTGTAAAGAAAATCGATATGAGTATGGTGGGAAGAAAATTCCATGCAAAGTTTTGCATTATCTTCCCATCAAGGATAGGCTGCAAAGGTTGTTTCTACATGCTGACATAGCCAAACTAATGTATGCACCTAGTCCCTCAACGAATGGTAAAAAAGGTGCACCCTTGTGATGGAGAAGCTTGGCAGAAATTTGATGAAGACTACCCTAAGATTAAAGAAGAGAGAAGAAATGTGTGACTAGCTATAGCAACTGATGGTTTCACACCATTTAATCCAAATGCTGCTCCTTATTCATGTTGGCCAGTCTTTGTGACCCCACTAAACTTGCCTCCTGGCACACTCTTAAAACATGAGTATATTTTCCTCTTCCTGGTAAAAAGTTGAACAATCTAATGTAGCCCTTAGTTGATGAACTTCAGGAACTATGGGTAGGGGTTAAGTCTTGGGATGCTTCGGTAAAGAAAGAATTTACATTAAGGGCAGCCTACCATTGGTCTGTACATGACCTCGTGGCATATGGTGACTTTGTTGGATGGAGCACACATGGTAGATTGTCATGCCCATATGGACTTGAGTGCAAAGGTTTTACACTATGTAATGGTCATAAAGCTTGCTGGTTTGATTGCCACAGGAAGTTCCTGCCTATTGATCATGAATTTAGAGAACAAGAAAATGCATTCCGTAAGAACACTAAAGTTTATGATGAGCCTCCTAGTATCTTAACAGGAGAGGAAATGCAATGCCATTTGGATAAATTTATAGGTAATTCAGATAACTATGGAAAATTGCGTAATTGGACACATGTACTTTGTTTAGCCTAACTAGAGCTTTATGGTATTCAGCATGGCAGTACCCAGTGCACTAGTGAGGAAGTGGCCTCATGTTGATTCTTTTGTAGCTATGGACTTTAGTTGCACAGAATCACATAATCATGTTACACTGAGATTTCAATGTCATCTTGTGGTAAGGTAGACATTCACACTGTTTCGGTTTTGAAGAACTTGGAAGAATTAGTATGTTATGCTGAACTGATTCTAGACTAGTGGTATTAAAATAATTAGTAAGCTATGATCATGTCTACCTTTTATTTTCAGCTAGCCATATTTTAGCTTAACATATTAGCTAAACATCTTTTGTTTTCTGAACATCTTAGTTGAACATTCTTAGCTGAAAACATCTTATGTTAGCCCTGTACTGTGATTGACTGAAACACATGTAGCTCGTCTTTTGTTTTTAGTTGAACATGTTTTTAGCCCTGTACTTTGATTGACTGAAACACATGCAGCCCGGTGACTAATATTCTTGAACTTATTCACATGCAGCCAGGGACTGGATCATCTCATGTGGGTTCCGAATCGACTAACGATGATGTTGGAGCAAATGAGGAAATCCCTGGTGGAAGTAGAGTTGCATTGCAGACCATGAACTATCATAATGAAGCCACATGTGCTGGTGCAGGCTGGTCTCACTGAAGACTGAATGGTTGTGTAGCATGTTCTTTTGAAGTGTTTGCCTCTGCATACACTTAGGTTGATAGTAACCTTCAGCTAGTTCTTAGTGGTGTGAATGTTGAGTTAGTACTAACCTGTAGGTTGTACTCTTTTGGAGTGTTTGCCCCTGCATACACTTATGTCAGTACTAGTGGTGTGGTTGTTGAACTAGTACTAACCTTTAGCCAATACTGGTGGTGGAAGGGAGTTATGTTGATGCCAAATGTTTGGAGAAGTTATTTTGGGTAGGTGCTAAATATTTGGACATCTCATGTATTTACCAATGTTGATGCAGAAAGACATCTATGTATGTAATGCATTTATGCTAGACTAGTCTATATATATGATGGTGTATTGTATTTATCTTGGTATATGTCTCCATGGTTCTGTGTATATTATATTAAATATATCAGTTTTAAATTATATGTGAAAGTCCATTATGGCATTTTTTTCTGTCGATGGATTTTTCCCGACGGTTCAACACCGTCAAGGAAAAGAACTACCCTGATGGTCTAAAAGCGACAAGTTAACCTCCACCTACAGGGAAAACTCTATTTCCTTGACGGTTAGCAGCCGACAGGGAAAACAAGCACCGACAGGCAAAACATATTTTTTGACGGTATATTGACCGTCAGGGTAAATGCTCTTAGACTGTCAGGATAAAAGCTCCTATAGCCTGTCGGTTTTACACTGTCAAGGAAATCCTTTTCTTTGTCGGTAGCGCACATTTGTTTTGAAGGTTCCAACCGTCAGGGTTAATGCATTTACGCTGACGGTTTTTCGATTTCCCTATCGGTTTCCGACCGTCAAAGAATAAAATTTGTATTTCCCTGACGCTCAACCATCAGGGAAATCGCATTTACCTTGACAAGCCAGCCCTGACGGTGTAGCGTCAGGGAAATTAATCTGCCTATTTCCTTGACGGTTTTTGTATTTTCTTGATGGTAATGGCACCGTTAAGGAATTGCAGCTTTCCAGTAGTGGATGGTCCGGACTAAAACACCATTTTCTGTAGCTACAGCACATTTTTTGTTTATTTATATATGAGCCAGCAAATCATTGAGAATTTACTCATGAGTCATGCATGTATTACCCTCTTTGACATCTATCTCATGACTCCTATGTTGATTAGATTTACCTTTTGCGCCAAGAAAGTGCAACACATTTGTGGTGGTATGCTCAAAGTTGTGCCTGAATCTCCGTCCATTGCGTTCACAGTGGAAGTGTCACGCATAAGTAGAATATGAATGATCGAATGAGCATAAAATTCCCATGATCAGAAAAAAGGTGCATGGTCATTCGACTTACATGCTTATTCGACTTACATGCTCAACACATTTGCACTAGTTTTCAAACCATTGCTCAGAAAAAAAAATTGATCCAACTTACATGCATGGCGAGAACCTCTGGGAGAGCAGACTTGAGCATGGAGATGAGTGCAAGCAAAACTAAGAGACAAAGTCTTTACGGGAAGAGAAAAGCTGAAATCCTTTCTCAAGGGTCCCAGATCTATTCCGGCCGCAAACCCTCGAGTGTGACCACCACAAATGTTGTGCTTTCTTGACACAAAAGGTAATCTAGTAGAGATAGAAATCACGAGATAGTTGTGGAAGAACGGTAATACATGCATGATTCAAGTGCAAATTCTTTATGATCTAGCTCATATATATAAACAAACAACTGATGGCTGTATAATGAATTGCGCAACCAATATACTCAAAGTGATCTTGTGGGACGTTGCAGCAAAACAAATAGATCTCCTAGGGTCATGTTTGATCAAGTTGGGTACTACAATGGCAGTGCCACATGTTAGCAGCACAGCTGAAGAGGCTCTATCGAAGATGGAGTCCTGACGTGATTAGGTAGAAGGCCTAGGGAGCCTGCCCACAAACTAAACTATAGGCAGCATCGAAGAAAAGAAAAAAACGGTGCAATCTTACTGTCATTTTTTGGATTCTATGATCTGTAGGTCTGCGCTCATGACAACGGTCGATATCGTCCACAACTCCAGCCATCGTATACTGGACAAGTAGCAAGATCCTGCCAATGCGTACATAATGGGAGCTGAGCACATCAACATGTGCAGGGCCATGAAAACCTTGGGCTTGTCTACAAGCTCAACAAGCGATAGTGCGCCGCCCACATCTGCTCCACGTTTGACACAGACATGACCCAAACAAATCTATTGGGAGGTAGAGATAAATGGGAAATTAAGGATCACCCTTGTATAAGTCCATTTGAGAAAGATTTAGAGATCAAGGAAATTCAATTAAAGAACAAATTAAGACTCTCACCTTTGTATTGCATTGAGCATCTTTGTAATTGCAAGAGGATAATAACCATTGTGAAATACTAGAACAGAGGTTAGTTGAAAAACTAGGATAGCCGATAGCCTAACGAGAGTTCTTGCAATTGGATTTGATGATGTAAGAACAAATTATGCATATCTTGCAATTCTTTAAGAAGCCAAGGTTTTAAAGGGGAAATGCACAATTGGCTAAAAGTTGGATGTCCGGTTTTTTTACACAGTTTTACCCTACTCAGATAAATTCGGCTAGATAGATGGCATTGTACCTTGCTGGGAGCATGTAACACAGCATATTGTTTACACGTAACAATACCAATATACTCCGCCCTCTCTGTCCTAAAGTGAATCAATTCTTAGAATTATTCTAAGTTGAACTATTTTAAGGGAGACCATCTCTTTACCAAAGAATTATAACATCTATGACACCAAATAATACATTATAAAAAGTCATTATGTATCCGAAGGGCGTGTTTGGTTCCCTTCCCTGCCTAGCCTGGCTCGCACTAGTCAGCCAGGCCCCTTTTGGCCAGGCTAAGTGCATGCAAGGGTGGTTGTTTGGTTGCGTGTCTCCTTGCAGCCTGGACACACACAGCCGGTGTTTGGTTCCCTACACTTGCATCAGAATTCAAATTGTGCTGATTCTGAAACCGTGTTTGGTTGCCTGCATAGAAGCTGGTGGAGTTACCGCTTTGTTTGAGTGGTAAGGTTACCACCAACAGGTCCACAATTTGGTACAACAATATTTTTGATGAATATTACATCATTTTGGAAAGCAAAATTAAAACTGCAAAATCTTATACTAATATTATTACATGGAAAGACAAACAAAAAATTTCATCATTGACATAAGGCATGTGCTTAGTATAATAAACCAAAACATCATCAGCATAAGGCATGTGCTCAGTCCATTGCATGTGATATAATAAACATCATTGCTTGTGACATTATCAAGTTCACATCAATGTCAACACAAGCAAAAAAAAAAGATACACTAGCAAGATAAAGCATGCAGGTTTAGGTCATCTTGCTGACCAGTGGCAGGAGTTGCAGATTGATCAGCAAGCACCCGAGTAGCTTCAACATTTTCTCAGATCCAGGAAGCACAAGATCATCAACATTCTCAGGTTCAGAAAAACACAAGATCATCAACAGGCATGAACTCCTCGGCCATGTCACAGGATAAAGACATATGCTCAGATATATATAAAAAAAACTCATCATTGGCACACAAGGCATGTGTTCAGTTTTTAGAAAACATCATTCACATGGTTAGAAAATACAAGGTCTCACCCATATCCTACATTTTCATCAGTGCCACACTCATATCCTCCTGCTTCATAAGTATTCTCGGTTTCAAAGTATAGTTCGTTTAACTTTTTGGACCCTAAGTTTGACCACTCGTCTTATAAAAAAAATATGCAATCAGTAATGTGTAATCATCTGTACTAGCTACTCTGCAGTGAGTTATTTGTTCACATCTGAATTTTTGGTATTGCTTTTCTATATATACTATAATAATTATGGATCCATGTAAACTGATATTCAGAGTGGTTACTTAAGTATTGCATCAGTAATTAAGTGCGGCTTTTTATTGAAGGAACTGGGCGTGTTTTTCTTGCTTTAATATTGTCTATCGATTCTGTTTTATGCATCCAGTTTCAGTGTAGCTGCCATTCTAAAGCCTGCTGCTTTGGGAATGGTGGAATATATCAGGACAATTTTCCGTACCTGTCTAATTTGCTAGTATGACACAAAAAAACACACTGAACCTAAAGAGGTAGATGCAACTATAAACATGCCGTGTGCATAACACAAGGGCATAAGTCAAGGTCTATAAGAATTATATGGGAGGTATAGAAAATAGAATTTATAGTTCATACCATTGTCCTTCCTCAATGAACAGATCAATGCAATGAGGAAAGTGAGGTGCCTGCAAATTACTATGAGAAAAACTTGAACAGGTAGGCAGAAAACATATTAATTTCTACAACAATGTCATAGATTATGAACAGGTTGTGGCTTTGTGCTATAAAGTTTACCCCATGTATGTTTCAGGTTACTCTAGAGGTGTGCATATTGCTTTCAGTATTTAGCAGTACATTGATACTGCGCCTATTATGGACAAGTTTGTGGTTTTCTACTTTTGTACCATTAAGTTTCCTCCATATTTTTGTTGAACTTCATAGGATACCAAGTAAAGCTAACCAATTACTTGAATTTTGCATGTCTACACTAAGCTGTCCAGCATGCTTGCAGTATCAACACTGGAGAAACCAGGCAACCTGTACGTGGTAGACCTTTTGAAATCTTCAGATTTGTACTGCAATTCTGTAAAGCTCGATCAGTTTCTACTTAATGAAGGAATCAATGAGAAGAATGTAACTCAGGTTAATGTCACTGTCTAGGATAATGTTGCTACCCCGAACATGCTTACAACAAACTTCTTTGGAAGTTTTTCTAGATTCAACTACTCTCCCTATTTTTCTCACAAAATCATTTCAGTACAAAATTGTTAAATTCTCTGCTAGGAACGTGCTCTGCAGACTGCAGATTATGGCTGTCATGATCAAGTGCTACTACGTACCCAATGTACATAGTACCACATACTATGCAGTGTATGAAGCAGTCATCGCATACTGCAATGTATAAAATGTCATTTTTTGTGGCACCATCGATCGTCTAATTCCCACGCGTGCAGGGCCGTGTGCACCATACTAGTCTCTTTACCTATCAAAATGCTGCAACCATGAAGCTGATGGATTGGAAAAATGGAAGAAGCTTCTCCAGTGGCGGACTTTAAGTGTCAGGAACTCAGGATCCAACAAGTTCAGATACTGCAAGAACTTATCCAATGGCTTGTTGGAACATGGTGACACCAGTCAGGTTAGCAGCCTCCCCAAAGATATTGGTTATTCATAAGATCCCATACATCCAAGGGCTTTCATTTCTCAACAGAAGAAAGTTACATCACAACTGGAAGAACGTTTAGTCCCTCGCTTCTATGTAATTTCAACTACACTCTCTGATGGAAATATTCTCTGCAGTTTTCTATTTATGCTTCTTTCCTCTTATAATGAGCTAAGTGAGAGCATAAACCATTTGCAACAATCTCCAATGCAATCACTCTTGACAAGAATGCCCACATTACACTAGAAACAAAAATCTGCCTAATCTGATGTGACTACAATTATATACAACAGAGGCAGCACAACATGTCTTGCCAGTTTGCCATGTAAATATGATTAGACACATACCAGAGGTTGATAGACACGGAAATATCTATTGAGAAAAAAACACCGTTAATTGTTCAAAATCAAGAATATGAAATTTCACAAAGGCTAAAAGATAGTTCATTCAAACATAAGTAGCATATATGATAATACAGCCATACAAGATATATATATCTAGCACAAGAAGCAAAATATAGTTCATTCAAACATTCGCCTTCTACAAAAGAAACATAATTTCCATCTCGCAACAAGATTCAGTACCTGAATAAATTAAAGTATTTCTTGCCTTGTCCATGCTGGTGATGAAACCCAAGATGATTTGACTTCCTGTTGATGTAGCCAGTATCCTAGATGTGAATCTGCACTCTGCTTTCTAGTTCCAAGCAGCCAATGACTCCGAGAAAAGGGGAACATAGGACAACCAGCGTTGCAGAAAGTAACGCCCCAACGCCCTTGAGATTGCCCAATAAAACCGTCGCCATTGCCATGCGGCACAGGGATGGTCCTCCATGAGTTCCCCTTGGTGTCAACCGCCGGTACATATTTATACCCAGGTGCAAACAAATGAAGAAAGCCATTGAGAAATACAGTGCCCATATCCGCCGACATACCATCCCACGAGGTGGCATCGGCACTCCATCCACTGTCCCTGTGAGTCCACTGCCCGGTCTCCGACGAGTAGTTCTCAAGCCCATCGATAAAGCGGCCATATCCATCAGACGCCTCCACTAACTCAAACACATTAAAGTTTGGGGAAACTGCCGGGTCGAACCCCACCCGCGCATCGCAGATGTTAGCAGATTCAGGCAGCGGCAGCGCCACCCATTCCTCGGTCGCCGGGTTACAGACGACGTAGCGGTTGGCGCCCGCGGCCGTCCGGTTGTGGCAGAGGAGGAGGCCGTTGCAGGAGTCCAAGAGGTCGATGTCGGCGTGGCCCGGGAGGAAGGACAGGGAGGGGCTGATCAGGGGCGCGCCGCTCCCCGTGACGTTGGTGAAGTGGCGGGCCGTTTCGGAGAAGCGCTCGCGGTTGTAGGTGCGGTAGAAGAAACCTGCGAGGGTGGGGCAGCTTCTTGCGGTAGTCGGGGTGGGAGATGAGGCCACGCCAGTGTTTGGACACGCACTTGAAGCGGCACACCGACTTGACGGGCAGTCGCGAGAGTATCTCCACGATGAGGTCGTCAGTGAGGTAGGTCGCCGGGTTCCTCCTCGTCCTCTCCTTGGAGCCCGCCGCCATGGCTGTCTGTGGGGAGGTGGCTGCGGCCTGCGGGTTGCGGAGAGGAGAAACCAAGGAGGGTTTTCCCCACTGCTCTGTAAAACGCGGCCCGGCCCATTACTCGACCAGAGGAAGCCCAAGGAACCGGCCCATCTCTGATTTCACTGCAGCCTCCTACTGCATCTCTGAAATGTGTTTTCAAATATTTAAAGGATAGGGTGTGGAGCAGAATTGAAGGTTGGCTTGAACAATGCTTGTCAGCCGGTGGAAAGGAGATCCTGATAAAATCAGTTGCACAGGCTATCTTCACATACTCAATGTCGTGCTTCAAGCTTCCGAGGGGCCTTTGTGAACACTTGACTAGTCTGTTTAGAAAGTTTTGGTGAGGATGTAAAGATGGTATAAGGAAAACAGCTTGGGTGACCGGGGACTCGATGGTAAAGCTAAAGTCCTTGGGTGGTCTGAGATTTCGGGATATGGAACTTTTCAATTTAGCTCTGTTAGCCAAACAAACATGGCGAGTTCTGTAGGAGCCATGTTCCTTGAGTGCGAGAGTCCTCAAGGCGGTTTATTTTCTTGATAAAGAATTTTTAGAAGCAGATTTGGGGTCATCCCCCTTGAGAGTCTGGCGTTCGATCATCGATGGACGCGAGGTTCTCAAAGAGGGCCTAATTAGGAGAATTGGAACAGGGGAATTGACGCCGATTTGGACGACAAATTAGCTACCATCAGGTACTTTACAAAGACCAATCAGGACAACATATCCTAATCCACCGTAACTTGTTTCAAAGCTCATAAATCACACGGAGGTAATGTGGAATTTGGAATTGCTACGCCGATTTGGATGACAAATTAGCTACCATCAGGTACTTTACAAAGACCAATCAGGACAACATATCCTAATCCACCGTAACTTGTTTCAAAGCTCATAAATCACACGGAGGCAATGTGGAATTTGGAATTGCTAAATGAATGCTTTACTCCTATGGATGCTACGACAATTGCTAATATTCCAATTTGCACGATGAACTAGAATGATTTCTGGGCGTGGCATCTAGATAAGCGAGGTATGTTCTCAGTACGGTCAGCATACTCTATGTTGGTCCACTGCAGGGATCAGTGTGACACAGCATTACAGAATATTGCTGGAAGGTCTAATCATAAGGCTGTAATGGAGGAGTGGAAATCTCTGTGGAGAGTGAAAGTTCCTTCAAAAATCAGCATTTTTCTATGGCGACTTGCACATCACTCCCTCCCTTCTAGAGACGTTTTGCACCACAGGAAAATGGCTCAGAGTAGTGCATGTTTCTTTTGCGGATTGCAAGATTCCTGGAAGCACTCTTTGATAGAGTGTACCATGGCGAGGTGTATTTGGGCCCTTGAAAAGTAGGGATTGGTGGAAGGTAGACACTGATGCCAAAGCTTGGCTAGCTGCAATATTTAATATCCTCTCACAAGTGGATTCAGAGAGAGTGGCAGTGGTTCTATGGGCTATCTGGTATGTTCGTCGGAAAGCGATCCACGAGAGTGAGTTCCAAAGCCCATTGTCGACCCACAATTTTGTTAACAGGTTTATAGTTGATCTTGAGCAAGAAAAACCAAAGTTGGTGTCTCCATCGCGCATACCCCAAAGGAGCCCGGCGTGGATTGCTCCCCCTCCCGGAGTGGTCAAGATAAATGTTCATGCGGCACTATCAAAGAACGATCTCAGAGCGTCAGCTGCGGCTATAGCCAGAGACGCTAGTGGTCGTTTCCTGAGTGCGTCGGCTCTAGTGCTACGGGGGATTTCAGATCCAGAGGTGATGGAGTCTATTGCCTGTAGGGAAGGCATGTCCCTCGCGCTGCATATTCAAGTGGCTAACTTCAAATTGGCAAGTGACAACCAAAACGTCGTGAAGAATATTCGTCAAGGAAGCCGTGGAGTCTATGGACAAATCCTTCAAGAAATCAATGCAAGAAAATCAGCCTTCGCTAGCGTTGAGTTCGTGCATGAGAAGAGGGACTCCAACGTCGATGCTCATAACATTGCTCATAGTGTTCTCTATGATGATTTAGGCCGGCATATGTGGTTGTTAAGTCCACCTTTTGGTGTTTGTAACTCCTACATATCTGATCAATAAAGAAGTGTGTGTTCTACTCAAAAAAAAATCTCTGAAATCATTATTTGCCTAATTCAATTACTAACGTAAATGCTCATTTTTTCTGTGAATTTTGTAATATATTCTCCTTATTAGTCCTGTTGTTGCTTGTTTGTCAGCCTTAGCACTTATATCGTTTTTACTAATCTGGAATAAGAAAGTGAAATTCATCCCTTTTGGCGACAGAGTAGCACACTCGTTCACGTATCTTCGATCTGTATGCCACCACACTGCATCCTCCTTTCAGATCATTATATGCATAATATTCTAAATCTTTGTATGTGATGAACAAAAAAATGGGGGCAAAATACAGAAGGCTGTTCAAATTCAATGTAGGGTTCTCAAAAAAGAAACGTATGATAATTGACAGCCAGAGTCCATGCTTCTGCAATGGTACTAATCAAAACATTTGATTTCTTGATAAAAAGGAAAAGGATAAATTGCCTGGTTTTATTTAACATCCAAAGGCACTCCTTACAACTACAATAAAATTAAATCCTGCAAGGTAGACCGTAGGGCAGCATTGCACTACAATAAAATGCCACTATTGCCTGAAACTGAACATTTAGTTTAGAAGGCCATGTTGATGTTGACGCATTCCTCCTTCACCTGAGCAAAGAGTTCTGAGTTCAAGTACCTCTCCCCACCACTGGAAAACATCGTCACAATCATTTTTCCCTTGCTCTCCTCTCTTGCCACAATCTGCAAAGGTAGTATACAATCATATGACCATGGAACAGTAAGGAATAGATGACTGAGGAATTTGCACAAAAAGTGAGAACAACAAATACTACAGAGTGTGCCTTTAAGCAAGCAGCTGCATTTGCCCCCGAAGATATCCCAACAAGCAATCCTTCTTCCCGTGCCAATCTTCTTGCCATGTCCATGGCTTCTTCGGAAGTTACTGTTATGATTTCATCTATTTGTGATGCATCTAGTATTTCTGGGACAAAACCAGGACCTATCCCTTGTATTTGATGATACGCTGGCTCGCCACCTGCAGGTCAAATAATACACAAACATAAAGATCCCGTGCACAAAGCAAGGCAAACTATTAAGAACATACATCGGTGGAATACTGACATACATAGTGGTCAAATGTTATTTTTCGGAAACATATAGTGGCCACATATCTAACCTGAAATTACTGCACTTTCAGCTGGTTCAACGCAGATTAGCTTTATGGATGGATTCATCATCTTCAGATACCTCCCAACGCCTGTCAATGTGCCTACTGAACCTGTTGCAGCAACAAATATATATGTCCACTTTGCCTCTTGTATCGTTCCATATCTCAGGTCCTATAAACAAATTTTAGGATAGAAAAGAAGTCTCAGGAATTGAGTTATAATTACTGACGTTCATTCCTAGTCAAAAGTTGGTGCTTTGTGGATTATGATGCTACAGGATTAGCATTGGATAAATAAAAGGATTTGAAAAGGGCTTTTCCTTTAGCATCTCTAGCACCACTAAAATTTAAGGTTTTAATGTGGCACTAACATAGAGAGTTATTTTGACAAAAGACAAGCACAACAGTCAAGGAAGCAGGATATACTACTATGAGACAATTAGACACTTGTTCTTTGAATGTTGAGTTGCCTAAGTGATTTGTAGGATCAGTCAAATGGCTTTGGGACTAACAAAACCTTCTAACATATTAACAGGTTGATGGGTTTAGCCGAAGATGTGAAACTACTAGTGTGCAAGGGGCATGAATGTTTTGGTTTCTGAAAAGAAAAAAAAAATCTTTGTCGGTTATCGTTGCAGTTATCCATACGCTGTATGTGGGTGGCTCCTTCGAAACCTAGGCTTTACAAGATTTAGTGGTTGAGGCTTCACGAGGTCATGGACTAATATTTCTAGACATTTGGGTAGTGATCTAGTCTATGGATTGATAGCCACTAGAGTGGTTATGGTCTCTTTTATTTTTTGGGCTGTGTGCTTCTTATTAGCCAGAGGCTGGGAGCCAAGTCTTCCATTATCAAGAAAGAATAGCCCTTTGTAGACACTTTCAGGGAATGTGTATTCTGTATTCATGTAAAAGTCAGCACGGCCTTGACTCCATGAAAGAGTAAGTTGTGCAGAATGCTTTATTCTAGAAGTTTGTAGTGCTTAGTTCATGTTTGCATGGAGCAACTCTAAGATGCAACTGACTATGGGACAAAATACTTGGTTCATGTTTTCATGGTGCAACTCTAGGATGCAATTTACTGTGGGACAAAATACTGTAAGAGCTAGAGGAAGAATCAAACATCTATCACTTATATAGTTCCAATTCCAACAATACTACTACCACATCCAATTTACAGTGAAGAGAGCACATTACCAGTCCATCTGAAGTGTGCATCGGGATTTGCAGGATTAATGAACTGGTCTATAACATAAACATCTTCCATTTCGTTCTTCAGCTGTTCTACTCTATCAAGAAGCCCCTTGAATCCATTAATTTTAGCATCTGCAAGCGACAAAGTATATATATTCCCATCAGAGAGACATACTCAATTGGTATAACAGACGATTGGACATGAGCTTCTTACCAACTAATATCACTTCAACTCCCATGTATCTCAACAGTATCTGCTTATATATTGCAATTTTTGCTGGCATGACGGCAACGAATCTGTAACCTTTCTGAGCCGCAACAAATGCCAGACCAATACCAAGACTACCACTCGTGACTGCCACTAGTGTTGTTATGCCAGGTGAGATCAGGCTTTTCTCCTCCGCATCTTCAATCAATCTGCAAATATAGAATTACGAAAATGTTAGGAAAACAATTTAACAGTTCGAGTCATATCACAAACAGTTGTATGATATTTCGAAGAAAAAAAATCTACATTAAAGAAGGAAACAAGCCTCATGTGTGTCAGTTAAGTCATGTGCCATTACCAGTCATTTCATATGATCAGAATTTTTCTGCTAATTGAACTATATTTAAAAAACCCTTGCTCACAATGAAGAGTTGAAGACTATATGTCATATCAATGAGACTATAGTGCACTGGCATTCTATGCTGAGAAGTGAGATAGCTTCACCGTTTCATATCTGAATTACTGCGTGAAGTGAACAATATGTCATGTCACCAGAAGAAGTGGAGCAGTCACCTGAGAACACTTCGATCCTTGACAGAAGAAAGGGGCTGGTATGGCTCAATCTTCCCAATCAGCCGAGCATCTACGCCATCCTTCTTGGCAATATTTTTCAGTTCTATCAGCGGCGTCCAACCAATCAGCTAAAAGGCAGAGTACTCATCATAACTAATTGCAGGTTTGCAACAAGCATCAACAGCAAAAATAGCAGACTTCACATCACGATACTTTCATGTACTCCTATAGGATGAATGTTGCTACACAAAGAAAGGGAATACAGCCACCTGCGTGATGTTCGAAGCTATGCACTCCCCCTACGAGGAGAGCAACGACGGTATCCCTTTCCTTCCTTCCTGCGTCTCCATGTATGTGTGTGTGTGCTGGTACTTAATTTGCAAGTACAACAATGCCAACAAGAACTGGGAGCTTCAAATCTCTTGAACAAATCAATGGTAGGAGTGAAGGGGCTCCAATGCTGCTGTTTATTTATACATATCCCAGATAGGAGGCCAGGGCAGCATCCATGAAGCTTCCCTTCAGCTAATCTCGAAACTTTGTTGACATGTGATGCTTTTGGAATAAATTAAAAACCCATGTTGGTATACAAGACAATATGCAGTACGTCATGAAAAGGAAAATGCGTCAGATATAGAAGCCATGAGTACGTTGACCGGAACTTTGAGACCGCAGAAATTCTTAAAAGTGGTATTGCTACTTGGTTTGCAAGCAACTCTAAGAGAAGGAACATTGTCACACGTCACTGTCAGTTTGCCACAACCTGCAACAAATAGGGAGTAACCCAGATTTAGAGCAATTGCTGCGAAATTCCTGGAAATGAGGCATGTGCAGTTTGAATCGTATCATGGATGTGTAACCAGACGGCACAGAAAAACACAAATGGTGTGGTTACCATCAAGAACTTCAAATGGTGTGGGTATCAGCAAAACATTCAAATAGCGTGGGTATGCCAGATTGCTGGGAGTGCACCACCTGATCAGATTCTTACTGACTCTGGACTCTGGCCGTAGTAGCCTGCTTTTCTTAGTAATACTAATACTAATACATGCCGGCAATATCCGGATCTTTCAAAAGAAAAATGAAGTAGGTATCAGCAAGAACTCTTGACACCTTTGAGCTTTGGGTCCGAATTTCATTCCTCCTAGAGAGAACAAAAGAAAATCCACAGCTTGACGCGAGATTAATAATCGCGGGACGGTCGGACTCGTGGGATCTGCCAGAGCTGAGAGTCAGGGACAGAAGCAGGGCTGCGCCTCGGGAGTCGGGACGGCATTCGCCGGCGATCGAGGATCCCGAGTGACAGCAAGAGGAACCGCCGTCGGAGTGGAGGGTGGAACGTGGAAGGAAAGCAGCTGAACGCCAGCAAGAGAACACTGGACCCTGACAAGTGGCCCCCCATGGCAGGGATGAGTCGCTTTCCTTCCCGTTGGACAGGGATCCGGGGCTACTGCCACTGCAAGATAAGCAGTGCTTGACCCTGCATTATGAACCAACGGCTTGGATGAGAGCTCTACTTTTTCCTCTTTTCTCTTTGTTAATCATTTCTCCATTCATCTATGCTATCCGTCAGTTCTTCTTGAGTCAAAAAAAATTAAGAGCAAAACAGGGAAGGCGCATAGATATTAGAATAATGCCCACTGCACCGGATCCGTGTACGTCTGTTCCTCCCTCCTCCATCAACGCCGTCGCCTCCTCCGGTTCACGAGTCCCGGCTCGCCGGCGACGCCGGTTTCTACCTCGTCCGCCGCAGGCGTTCCTTGTGTCGGCGGTAGCATCGGTTAGATGCCGTGAAGGCGGACCGCCGCCGTAGTCACTGCCGATGCCGTGCGTTTGCTGCCGCATTGTGCTGCAATGCGGATCCAATCCTGAGTGGCTTGGTTTCAACTTTCAATCCCTCTCCTTTTCATTACATGTTGTTTGGTTCTCTCAACAAATGCATCATGCACCATAAGCACAATGTGGATCCAATGTTGAGTGTTTTGGTTTGAATCCCTCTCCTAGTCTCCTTTAGCCCTTTTCATTACATGTTGTCGTTCGGTTCTTTTTTGGGGGCTAACGAGCTTATGGACATGCTCAATTTCTCAGCTTCCAGGCGTGCTCTGAAAACCTTGGGAGGAACATAAAAGTCCAGTAATAAGGAACAAAACTCTGATAAGAGTTTATATTCAGTTTTTCCCGTAAATTCATACACTCTGACCTTGCTTGAAATTTTCTATTCATGACACGAGTTTATACCTCCATCCTGAAAAAAATGCAATTTTAGCATAGTTGACTGTCTTAATTTTAACTAATAAAGTGTTTGGTTTGAGAAATGAGTTAATCCAACGTCTTCTCACTTCGTACTCTTTTGTGGGGGTTTTGGCCGGCTCTTTTAGTGTTTGCTTCCGGTAACGTTGTTACCATTAGCGAGCTGCTCTAGTTGTTTCTTCTTTTTGTTGTAATTGTTTTTTAAAACTCTCTCCTACTTAATAAAATACGCACGAAGGCGTGGTCTCGAAAGAAATCTTCGGACTCTTTTATTTGGTTAGTGCAAAGTAATGGGTTGATCTGTCATCAGCTTGTTCCTAATAATCACTAACAGTGAAGTTATTTCATTAAATTTGAGGAATGGACTCATGATGCACCAATCCATCTTGATTTCTCAAACTAAGCACTATGTAAATGTAAAAAAGAAGGTCCAATTATTTATAGGGAGAATTGGCTGTGGGACATTGTCAAAGCTCAAAATTGGGTGCCACATACCTCTACTTTTAATATTGGCTGAGGGACAGGGTTTCATTTTATTTAGCCAATGTATATCGCGCCCTTTATCTTATTAATCTTCACTAGATAAGGAGAAAGAAAGATAAATAAATATCATTCTTGCCCTTGTCTCTTTCTTTTTCCTCTCCCTCCCTTTCTTTTTTTTCTCTCTCACTTTCTTGTTAACGTCGCAAGCAGGCAGGGGAGCCAGCCACGCGGCGAGCCCTGCCCCGCCACGTGCGCCGGCCGCCGCGGCTCACCAGGCTGGCTATGCCCCCATCGGTGGTTCTTCGATTTGAGAGCTCGAGCTATGCCGCTGCTGACCAAGGAGGCCGTGCGCCGCCGCGGAGCCCACGCGGCTGCTGCGCGAGGATGCTGCGTGTCACCGCGGAGCCCGTGCCGCTGCCGCGAGAGGAGGCCGTGCGCCACCGCATAGGCCACACCGCTGCTGCCCGAGATGCCGCGCGCCACCGCGGAGGCTGCGCCGCAGTCGCGGGAGGAGGCCGTGCCGCCGCTGCGCGAGGTCGGGGAGGCCGCACTACAGGATGCCGGGGACGCCGTGCCGACACCGTGCGAGGAGGCCGCGCCACCACCGTGCAAGGAGGCCGTGCCTGC
Organism: Bothriochloa decipiens; assembly: GCA_023333625.1. Classification (NCBI taxonomy): domain Eukaryota; kingdom Viridiplantae; phylum Streptophyta; class Magnoliopsida; order Poales; family Poaceae; genus Bothriochloa; species Bothriochloa decipiens. The sequence continues at coordinate 40,369,827 of CM041637.1, forward strand.
CTCCTGTCCGAGATGCGCGCCACCACGGATCGAGCAGACGAGGCGACGCTGCGGGCGAGGAACTGCCTGGGCGCCGCTGCCCTGTAGGAGGCCGTCCGGCTCAGCCGTGTCGGGGTGGTGGAACGCCGTTGCCAGCCTCATTGCTGGTCGCCATGGACGGACTGCTGCTCGCGAGACGAAGGCCCCTGCCTGCTCGCGACGGGGAAGAAAGGGAGAGAGAAAAAAAAAAAAGAAAGCGAGGGAGGAAGAAGAATGAAGCAAGGGTAAGAACGGTATTTTTTTATCTTTCTTTAATAAAATAAAAACGCGGTGTTTATTGGTCAAATAAAATAAAACCACAGTGTCTCTCAGCTAACATTGAAAGTGAAGATGCGTAGCACCCAATTTTAAGCTTCGGCGATGTCCCATAATCAATTGGCCCTTATTTATAATACCAAATAAATATGAGATATATATTCATAATATACCTATTTGAAGTCATAAATATGATGCTCTTTTTTATAAATTTGGTCAAACATAAAATTCATCTATAATAAACTAAAACTTGAATAAGAGAGACACTGTGCATGGTAGTCAGATCAAGCACTTGAGTCTGCACAGCTAGTTAGGATACGGTCACCACCACTTTGTGAGGACCTATATCATTAGCATTTTGACATGATGCAGTCGTTCTCATGTGAACCTGTCTGTTAATGCCTGTCACTGACACCCTTCGTTCAACAGAATAATTAGGAGAAGGGAAAAATCCAAAGACCAAGACCTCATGTGCACGAGCACCTGCCATGTAAAGTATGAATAGAGCCAAAGGAAAGTACTCTTGCCAGATTGATGCACAGCAATGGTGGGGCAACTTTAGGACACCTATTGGCTGTGAGCCAGTTAGATTTTACCTGTTGAACGATCTGTTATGATAGGAGATTCTGTGCTATCTATAGATTAGGAGAATTTGGGTTCATGTAGTATGCCAGTTTTCCGATCCAAATGGGGCATGGGGTACAATTCTCCCACTAGATACTATTATTGAAAGGTAACTGATTGTCATAGGCTCATAGCTCCTTGTCTCATTCCGGACTGCACAATTGCTGATCAGATGGTCCAGTGACGCTTTTAGAATGGAGCATTCTTGTGGGATTTGGAGAGATTTTGCTGTTCCTTGCGAAATTCCGATAAGGCCCCAAATGGTTGACTCCAACAATTATTCCTCTGCATCACTTTCACTTCCTAAATCTGAATCTACAGAATTGAATACCTGATGGTAAACAACGATTCAAGACTGTCCAAACAGATGTCAGATGTGAACGTGTCTCACAAATGAGAGCACTTCACTTTCAGATATCAACCTCCAATCCTTGGTATCCACATAAACTGTACAAACCCACCAGCTACCTTCCTACTGAAATGTACCCTTTGACTCATCCTATATAGGCTAAGCCGGCCCAACCAACCATCTCCAAACACTGAGCAATCAAGTTGCACCTCCAAATGAGAGTTTCTCGGCTTTTTGCACATCTCTGTCAGAAAAAAAAAAAAAAAGGAGAGGCATAATTCAGGAGCAAAAATACACCAAAGACCAAACACCATGCAAAAGGGCAACAGCAGCAGTTGAAACCCTTTGGTACAATAATTGGCCACCTAGGGGTTTGTCATGTTAATTCTTTTCCTCCCATAATACTCATCAGACTGATCTTGCAAGGAAGGGGGGCTCTCGAAACTGATGAAGAAAAGCCACAGTTCTTCAGTCATTTGTAGTGGGACTCAACGTAATACTCACCATCCAATCAAGATATTTGCACTACAGTTTTAATGATGTGTTATATTGTGCTGGTGCAGTACATTGTTGAAATCACTTGACAATCAGAAAGGCTCTTCCAGAAGTAGTGCACTGCAACATTTAGTCATCGCCAACTCCACTCAGTTCTGAAACCAGGTATCACGCCACGGCAACCAGCATAATTTGACACACTAGTAGTACACAATCAGGAGGTGCTCACAAGGCCCTGTGACTTAGCTCTATGTACAATGTATATGTATATGATTATCATTGTCATTGTGGTGCGTTTGCAAATTGGCTCAAAAAAAGTGACAGGTCTTCGGTCACTTTTGGCGGTCCGTGTATCATTCAGTCACATTTTCCAATGGAATAAACTGTGTAGCTGCGGGTACATTTCTGACTTTAGCGGGTCTAAGAATATTCGAGGATATTGATACAGCCTATCAGCCTACGCCCTAAGAAATATCTTCTGTCAGGCTTTCCAGTAAGTATTCATCAGTTGTAGTAAGTAGTACTGATGCATGCCATCTGTTTTCAAAATTAAACAAGGGTGAAATTATAGTGACAAACATAATCACCAGTGTGTCATATGAAGTTTCTGGGGTTGATAATTGCCTCGAGAAATGAGAAGGGTGGAGCAACTTCTGAAAGGTCTTGTTATCTTCGATCATGGGCGTCCCTCCTTTAGCTCTTGGAGGCAAGACTTCTTAAATGAAGCCAGGTTCTAAGCTCATAGACTTTGTATTTCTAGGCGATCAATTTTTCTTCTCATTTTAGACCTCTTTGGCTAGTTTGCTCCTTGATCCCACTCGGGCCTCCTCTCTTTCTCCCATCTTTGTTGTACAGTTTTCCCTTTTGTACAGTGGTTTGTTTTGGTTTTAATAAACTCTACAGTGGTGGCCTCCCCTGCTGTATTTCTGGTAAAAAAAAAAAAGGAGAAATAATGTCAACCTGCAACAAATATCCAAAGAATGCGGATGATCCTTTTTGAAATTGCAGGCCACAGTGGAGAAATTTGATATTGGATTCACCTAATTTAACAGTTTTATTGTTATATTATTATCTATCATTATAATCACCAGGGTGATTTTTTAAGCCGAATAGAACATACTGTTTCATCGAACAGTAGCTGTCATCTGGCATAGTTTTGACTTTTTAGTAAAAAAATAGGAAATTTATCGTGTCATGATCCATGGATAACCCGTTAATTTCAATTTATTACATCTGTTGTTTTGTTCAGCTGATGGATTGGGAGCTCTCTAGTGTACAAACTCATAGCGAGAAAAAGAAGATTGAAAGATACCTGCCAGTCTAGTATGGTGGTGTCAATTCTGTTTTGTCAGAATCAATGAATCATAGTGTCACTAATAGCCATGGAATCTGGAGATCCTTAAAAAGTTTATTCCATTCATATACTGATTATTATCAATTGGCCAATACATGAAATAGATGGTGTGAATCTATAAAACACTGATACGTCCAGGAAGGCACGTATCGCGTATCCGATACGTATCGGATACCGATACGCCTCCGATACGCCATCCAACACGTATCCTAGGAGTATCCCAGGAGCAGCAGCCAGCAGTCGGTGCCGTGGGGAAGGAGCAGGGGCGCTGCCGCTCACCGGGGCGGGGGAGGAGGGGCGCCGCCTCGTGCCGAGGTGGGGAAGCAAGGGCACCGCCTGGCCAGGAGGCGGCAGGCAACGAGCGGAGGCTAGGAGGAAGGCGGACTGCGGTCGCAGCTGTGAGGGGCGGGCAGAGACATCATGCTCGGCTCAGAGGAGGCTGCCGGCGCCTGAGAAGAAAGGGAGGAGGCTGGCAGTGACGAAGAGGAAGGGAGGATGCTGGCTGCGACGGAGAAGGAAGGGACAGAGTTGGGCGGCGACGGAGACGGAAGGGAGATGCCGGGCGTTAAAGATAAGGTGCTGCTGGTTCACGTGATGGAAGGGGCTGGAAGGAGTATGGGCTGGTCTGGGCTCTTTTGATGGGCCTTTAGTCTGACTTTAGGTCCCCTAGAGTACTGAACCTCTGTTTTTATATTATATATACTAATACATATATGAATATACATTATTACTTATTTTATTAAAAAAATTATAAAATATATCCACGTATCGGATTGTTTTAGAAAAATGACCTATCCGCATATCCGTATCGACCCGATACCGATACGCGTATCCGTATCCGTACAACCTAGGCGTGGATCTCTCACGCACATTACAGCGATTGAATCAGCACATCGCTCTGGTCAATTCGATTCTTCCTTTCAATGCGATTTGTTACTGTCGCCGTTGTGTGACCCATGCCATTGCGACATGTGCTTTACAATGTGTCTGAAGTGACTAGTCCATTACCAGACCCAATTTCCATGAGAAAATGATGTGAGGAGAACTCCAGAACTTGGTGCTTTCTTCTGTTTGTACTGTCTGTGCATATGCTGGCTACAGGTTCATAATTTTGAATAGAATTCAATTGGTATGACTTACTTCGGTGAATTCAGTCCTGAAAAAAAATCACGGTTTGTATACGACACTTGAATTCATTTTTTTTGCGTTTTTCTTTTTTTTGCGCACAAGTCTTTTACTATTTCTTAGGTTATAAATGCAATAAAATTTGTGACCAGGTTCTTCTGGTGGCCTAAATAGCTGCAGTTGCTCCTGTGACCCTTTCAGACTAACAGTGCGTGCAGTAAAATCCGTGTTTTTAATTCCCTGCATTGTTTAGAACTTTGATTATGCAACGGAATTGTGTATATATGAACAGAATTACAAGAAAAAGGTTAATTAATCAAGCATTTGCAAAGACAGAAAAACACAGTAAATCAGGAGTAAAATAGCCACTGTATGTAAATAATTGCTTAAAACAATCCGTGGTTGATAATGCACTATTGAATGTCCACAGGAATGAAAAATCAGACGACAATAACGTTGATTGACATGTTGTGACAAAACCCTCTGGATTGGTAACTGCTGATGTGTTGTCATATGCAGCATGTGATTCCTCTGATACAATTGATCGTATGGCGCAGATCGACTGGAACAGCATGACCCGATGACTACAAACATAGGTCAACATCGGAGGCTATTCTCCTCACCCTCTATAAATTGGCCCGAGAAGCATCAGTGGGACACCAAAGCTCGGAGCAACTAGGCAGCTCCTCTCTTCCACACTTGCCAGTGTCCAAGCTTCTCTCATGGAGATTCCAGCCAGCTCTGATGCTGCACTCACAGTTGGCGCTGTTTCTCACCAAAGCATACCTGCTCTGATGTTGGTATCTTTTCTGTCCCTGTTCAGCGCATTTCTGATATACTTCTATGCACCCTTGTGGAGTGTGAGGAAGGTCCCAGGGCCTCCAACTAGATTCCCCATAGGACATCTTCATCTTCTTGCCAAGAACGGGCCAGACGTTTTCCGTGCCATTGCGAAGGAGTATGGTCCAATCTTCAGGTAACCCTCGTGACATTAAGGCACTGCAGATTTACAGTATACGTAGAAAGAGAAGTAACCATGGTCGCCATGCGCAGGTTTCATATGGGCAGGCAGCCACTGGTGATTGTCGCCAATGCTGAGCTGTGCAAGGAGGTTGGCATCAAGAAGTTCAAGGACATCCGCAACCGGAGCACCCCGCCGCCGTCAATTGGTTCCCTGCACCAGGACGCCCTCTTCCTCACCAGGTGCTGCTAGTTGCTGTTGAACCGAATGAACTGACTAGTAGTTTAGAAGTTAGAAACATTAGACCGGAATGTTCAGATAGAGAAGGCATGGAGTTGTCTGAAATTTGCATCAATTTTGTTCATTGAGGCAGTGAGCTTACTCATATGTTGTCAGGAACTCAACGTGGTCGGCGATGAGGAACACAGTGGTCCCGCTCTACCAGCCAGCTCGGCTCGCCGGGCTCATTCCAGTGATGCAGTCGTATGTGGACATACTGGTGGCCAACATCGCCGGCTGCCCGGACCAGGACTGCATCCCCTTCTGCCAGCTCTCGCTCCGGATGGCCATCGACATCATCGGCAAGACGGCCTTCGGCATCGAGTTCGGCCTGTCAAAGAATGCCGCAGGCGGCGGCGAGACCGAAGGCGGCGAGGGTGAGGGCGACGACAACGTCAGAGAGTTTCTCAAGGAGTACAAGCTGTCCATGGAGTTCGTCAAGATGGACCTGTCGAGCTCGCTGTCCACCATCCTTGGGCTCTTCCTCCCGTGCGTCCAGACGCCGTGCAAGCGGCTGCTACGGCGGGTGCCCGGCACGGCGGACTACAAGATGAACGAGAACGAGCGCCGGCTGTGCTCCCGCATCGACGCGATCATAGCCGGCCGGCGGCGAGATCGGGCCGCGCGCCGGCGTTGCGGTGACGGCGACGGCGACGGCGCCGCCCCACTGGACTTCATCGCGGCGCTGCTGGACGCGATGGAGAACGGCGGCGGCGGCGCCAAGGAATTCGCGCTGGCGGACAAGCACGTCCGCGCGCTGGCGTTCGAGCACCTCATCGCCGGCACCAAGACGACGGCGTTCACGCTGTCATCGGTGGTGTACCTGGTGTCGTGCCACCCGCGCATCGAGGAGAAGCTGCTCCGGGAGGTGGACGCCTTCGCGCCGCGCGACGGACGCGCGCCGGACGCCGACGAGCTCCAGAGCAGGTTCCCCTACCTTGACCAGGTAATCAAGGAGGCCATGCGGTTCCACCTCGTCTCGCCGCTCATCGCCAGGCAGACCTCCGAGCGCGTGGAGATCGGCGGCTACGCCCTCCCAAAGGTAACGCCCGCGGCGGTGGCGCCGCCGCCCGCCGGCATACTGTCGGCCAGTTCGATCGCTTGCAGCAAACAAGCGTATAACGAAGCTTGCTTTTTGCACGGCAGGGCGCGTACGTGTGGCTGGCGCCGGGGGTGCTGGCTCGGGACGCGGCACAGTTCCGGGACCCGGAGGAGTTCCGGCCGGAGCGGTTCGCACCGGAGGCGGAGGAGGAGCGGACGCGCCACCCGTACGCGCACATCCCCTTCGGCGTCGGGCCGAGGGCGTGCATCGGGCACAAGTTCGCGCTGCAGCAGGTGAAGCTCGCCGTGGTCGAGCTCTACCGCCGGTACACGTTCCGACACTCACCGGCCATGGAGTCGCCCATCCAGTTCGACTTCGACCTCGTCCTTGCCTTCCGCCACGGCGTCAAGCTTAGGGCCATCAGGAGGGACGACTGAGACTGCACTGGCTTGGCTAGCTAGCTTGGGGTCACGTGTCGAACTGCATCCGTGATGGTACCACGGCGTGTCTTCTTGTCTGTAAATTGTACTGTACTTCTATGGCACTATTCAGCCGGGATATTTCGGCTTTCTTCTCACCGAATACTATTGATTAGCCGAAATCTGCCGGCTTAATATTCATATAATTAGCATATATATTAAGTACATATAGGATATATATACAAATAGATGGTGAAGAAGATTGCACGTATTGAACAGCCGGTAGAGGTGTTGGTGTATTGCAGACATAACTGCAGTAGAATTTGTATGTTGTATGGACGAAACATGAGTTTGGCAGATTTCAGGAATCTTTACAGATAAAAAGTTCAGGGTGGGCAATTCATGACTTACAGTAACACCTTCCTGGTTTTGTATGGTTTACAACTTGTGATTCTGGAATAAGATAGTTTCTTCTATCAAAAAATGAAAGAACCAAAACTCACATCCTCACCGTACATATATGATTAAAACAACAAACTAGAAAAGGGCTAAAGGCTACAAAAGAATACATAAGCTTCTAGAACAGGTGCATCTAAAAACATGCTTGTTTTTACATGGAATCACCTGCCAGAAAACAAAAATCGCCAGGTTATAACTTACAAATATCCAAGGCTTAAATCTAAGAGGTAGGTCAAGTGATGTACCATCACATGGTGGATGAATTCAGACAGGCCATGGAAATGATCAGTCTTCCGACTTCCTACAGTGGTGACTCCATACAGCTTCGTGCTGCTACAGTGTGCAAAGTTGCGAACAAATGAAAGCAGGCAAATGCAGAAAGCAGAACAGAGTACAATTTTGCGCCCTTACTTGACTAACGAACTAACGGAGCTCGTCATGGAAGCCATAATCATCTTCTGTGAATAAAGCACTGTAAAATACATAAGGATTCTCGATCATCTCGTTCATGCTCAACTGTCCATCTTTGTTTGTGTCAGCCTACATAGTTGTAGAAAAGGGTTATTAGCAAGTAAGACTACCAGGAAAAACATAATATGCTAGAAGATCTATTTGGCACAAAGTGAAGCTTATCATGATAAATAAGATCAAGCTGTTCCCAAACACTAGAAAAAAATTTAAGCCCAGAATCCATAGTGCATAATAATGACTAGAGACGAAGGAATATCAACTTATCCTATAACTAAAGCAAGATAAAGCCGGCTGTTACCTGAGATATTACATAGTCAGCTTGTTGCTTAGCATAGAAGTGTTCTGACGGATGGAGATTACCGATTATAGGCTTTAGCTCATCTGCTGATAAGAGCCTTCAAAATGGGGAAAAGCCTCCTATGTCAGTCAGAGAGGATCTTCCTCAAATGCATAGAAACAACTTATAAAGCACTGAAAATTGTAATATTTACCCATCATTATCCAGATCAAGGTGTGAAAATGACTTTTTAGCTGGTGCCTCAGAGCCACCTGTGTCATCTGTTATGCCTTCATCATCATAGTGTCGAATTGAATAAAATAATCCACTGAAGAACTCTTGGAAATTGAGCTTTCCATCGTTGTCTTTATCTCTTTCCCTAAATAGTCAGCCAAAATTCATCTTAAAATGATATCTTAGAATGGTCAGCTGTGCGACTCAAACAGCAACATAATTCTAGCAGAATAACAAAACCATCCATCTCAATCAGATTAACCTGTATTGGTACTAGATGGTATGCCATTGCGAATAATTTGGACAATCCAAAACCGACGCATGAGGTTAGCTTGATTTTGATTGGATACCAGTGTTGCTTGGACGCTTGGTGGAATTTATGGTTAAAAAGGGCGTACCCAGTGTCGTAGGCTCCCGCACTGCGGGGTCTGGGGAAGGGGAAATAGCCAGCAGCCATCCCTGCACAAATGTGCAGAGGCTGGGGCTTGAACCCTGGACCTCTTGGTCACAGGCGGTAAAGCTCTACCGCTTGCACCAGGGCCGCCCTTCTTGGTGGAATTTATGGTTCTTAATAAAAAAAAAGATATCAACAACATCTTCAGGAATGTTATACTTATTGCATTTACATCCAAAAATGGCATGGAACCCAGTAAGAAACAGCACAGATCCCTCAAAAGGATATCATCCAATGAAGCCCTAGAGCCTAGTATGACTACCAGGAATTTCCAAATAAAGCTCATGGCACTAGGCAGCCATTTGACATAGTTGACAAAATGAATATAAAAATTTAAGATTTCAACAATGCCATAAAACATTTCAAATATGTAGCCATAATATGATCAGGCTGTGTGCTCCACTAAACACTATGTGATGTGGCAGCCAATACATGCTTATGTAGTATCAGCAGCACAATAGGAGAAATGGGCAGTAGTCAAAGAAAATCCAAAATATTAATTACTTGATTATATGTACCATACTACCATGTAGAATTTGATTTGATTTTAAGTTTCTTTTTGTAAACATAGAATAGCATACGAAGCGATTTGTTGTTAATATACATCAGGTTATCAACCAAAAGGGCAAAAGGATAAGCTCAATCGCAGTTAACTACCCTAAATATGTGGATACTTATAGTATCCGTGCTAAACCTCACATGAATTGCTTAGCCAGCTCTGTTTCTTCCTTAGTTGCCTGTGGTGACTGGCTAGTCAATTATTTTGTCACACATAATTTACAATCATGGAATAAACCATGTGTGGCAACTGGTAAGCACCCACAACAACAACAACATAGCCTTTTGTCCCAAGCAAGTTGGGGTAGGCTAGAGATGAAACCCAAAAGAGGCATGAAAATAAAGAACACATAAATGGTACAAGAAAAAGATTACGGTTCAGGCACGTTAATATTATTCTAGTATTCATATATTTATATCTATTGCTACGAACTCTAATTCTGGTAAGGGAATATCTAGTTTGGTTCAATTGAAATTCAGGAAAAATAAACTTTTCCATCGTTGTTGTTCTTGCACAGAACTGAAAGAATACTGCTAAAATAAGGCGAAACAATGGTCCTGAATACAAACATGTAAGTAAAAGTTTAGAGGGAAAACATGTACCTGACTTCTTCTTTGCACAACCAATGTATTAGCTTTGGGTTGGTTGTATCAGCTGGATGTAAAAAGCTGCAGGCAGAGAGGCAAACTAATAAATGTTGGATAACAAAATAAGGCGTTTAGAAAATGTGTGGTCAGAGAAGAAGTTATACTCATTAAACTCGGTAAGATTTAGAAAGCCATCACCATCCATATCTGCAGCACTAAAATGCTCCTCCTTCCACCATCCCACTCCATCATTGGTTGAGTTATGATCTGGACATAGACGAGGCTTAGTGCTCAAATCACTAAGGCAGTGTATATGATGATTTAGTCATTGCAGGTCGCGATCTATTGAATTCTTTCCACAATCCCATACCATTTCTAGTTCAGTCATGATCCATACATAAAATGGGACTATTTTCCATGAGATTAGTAGGCACGCATATCTAAACTTTTTTCATCCCCATGTAATGTACAACACTAAGTCAATCCATGTGACAAGTTGACAACTATTCAAACTGTTATGCATTTACTGAATCTTTGTTCAACGTCTATTAGATGACACTGGGAACACATGTAAAATGCACAATTCAGGTATATTGAAAAATTATCAGAACTCCCAGCTTGGTAGCAATATCACTTGCAGCTTATGTCATGCCACTACATAGACACTGATCTGGAGTAATATTCATATGGGCCAACAAATCATAATTACAGTTTCAAAGAAAAACACTAGTAACAAATGCATGTTCACATCACTGGAGACTATAAGGGATTAAGGGTTCCCAGTTGCCACACATTGTGTAGCTCCCAATTTAAGATTAGGGACACAAGGCATAGGGGCCTTGAAAAAGGATCCATATTTCTTAGAACTACAGTCATCAGACCTCAATCATCTCATTTGAGGTCAATTCGAAGCCTTACATGTAAGCAAAATTTCAGTGAAAGGATTTCCAGGATACCTTGCTAAAACATCACTTATAGAAAGATTGTAACATGAAAGCATAATTGCTTGTCTTCAAGGTGGCCGAAGTATGCATTGCAAATTGACTAGCAAAGCGCATTATTTACATAACCACATTTCCATTATGTAAAATGACTTAACATCACAATGTAGCCTAAGAATCAGCATATGAATCCCTAAATCCAACAGCATATGTATCCCCAAATCCCCAAATCTTGGCACCAAGATTCAGGGCTTAACTACCAGCTGTCGTTGCTGGATTACGAGTATCCAACAAACTTCCGAATTAGTGCAAGGATCCAAACCTCACTCAAGAATCAGACATAAACAGCTGGAATCGTACATACATGTACGTACCGTCGAAACGCCAGGCCCAGCTGGGCCACTGGTACTCGCCGAAGGCGACGCGGCCGTCGTGATCGCGATCGTGCAGCTCGAGGTCCCGGGCGGTGCGGTGCAGCACCTCCCGGTGCGCATTCGCGAGGTTCCACGCGGCCAGCTCGGCGCCCGTGACGGCGCCATCGGCAGGGTCGACGTCGATCTTCGGGAACAGCGCCTCCACGCGGAGCGTGACGTTGAAGCGAGCGGCGTCGTTGATGTAGTCCTCGTCGGCGTCGGCCACGCCGTCGGTGAGATCCTCGGGGACCGGCGCCGCCTCCATGCCCGGCGCGTGGAGCCCCGCGGCGGCGAGGCGCTCCCACTCGCGGTCCTCGAGGCGGCGCTCGATGTCCGCGACGACGGGGTCGAATGGGATCTGGTGGTGGTGGTGCGCGTGCGCGCGGGCGCGGAGGCGGAGGCGGCGGTGCGGGTGCGCGGTGGGGGACGGGGAAGAGGGAGAGAGGCGGAGTAGGAGGAAGAGGAGGCCAGCCGAGGCCAGGGCCAGAGCCAGTGTCAGTGCGACGGTCGATGCCGCAGAGGGCTTCCTCGCCGCTGCCGCCGCCGGCGGCTTCGCCATGGCCGATGAGTCTCGGCTCCGGCTCTTCGTTCTTTTTTTCGTGCTTTCTTTTGAGAGGTGGTGGGAGGTCACAGTTCAGTAGTCCACTCTCAGCTGCACATCTAGGGCCCCCGGAGCTCTACTTCACCAGCACATCCTAAACAACTTTACCAGTAGAGTATTTAAGGGGAAAAAAAAACTTCATTGTTAGAGTTGTAGCTGTATTGAAAAATGCTTCGAAAAATATTTTTTTAAAAAAATATATATATTATGGTTAATAAAGATCTTAGCTTCATCCATCACCATTGGTTTGTGTCATGAACTTCCTCTAACTTCAATTGTAAAATGATTTGCTTTTTAGCTGTTTGGTTAAATTATGAAAATAATAGCTCGAGGAGTTGGCCGGCAATCTTTACCGATCACTGCCATGACACAGTGGCCACGTTTCATGAGACCACATGCAGTTAAATGGTGCTGGACTAGATGAGCTTTGGTTTCAAGCAACTTCAACAAAAACCTTCGTATCAAAACTTTTGTGGACACCTCATGGCCTAGGAAGACCACGACTCCCTGCTGTTTTGCTAAGAGCCCCATTAAGAGACAACGATCAAACCGCTAGTCTTGTTTTCTACCACAAGTTGTTGCTAACTAGGGGGGGGGGCGGAGGCGGGCTCGGGTTGGCAAACGGTGTGAGCGGGCTAGGTGGAAGGATCTAAATGGTTAGAAGAGAGGTGAATAGTCTATAAAAAATTATGTAAATAACTAATAAAATAACAAAGCCTAATAAACATAACCTTACCTAGCTCCATGTCACTACATACAAACCCCTACACAAATTCTAGTATCAATTGATCTCTACCACAACAACACTCAATAACACAATGCTAGCAACTAAATAAAGGCTTCTGTAGTGAGCTAACAAGAGGAGACACTAAAATAGCTACTCACTAACTAAAACTACAACTAAGCTAAAGAGCTACAACTACAAGCAACTACCACACATAAGCAATAGATTTGAATGTAGAGCACAAATGAAGTCATCAAACCAAATCAGACAAGAGGAAAAAACAAGATTTATCCCCAAGGTTCAGATGCGCTATTAGCTTGTAGAAGATGCATATAAATGTCTCTTTTGAGATCCTGCACACAATCCCACAAAAATGATGTGCGAGTTATCAATAAGAACAAAATGAACATAATAACACAAGAGACACAATTTAATAACCATGGTTCAACCAAACCATAAAGGAATGCATGTGTTCTCATTGTCGAGGAAGCCAAAATAACTTGGATCTTTTTCAACACTACCCTCTTATCAAACTAACCATAGAGATCAAGCTCGATACATTTCAAATTCCCATTAGAATTGTTGGGGTAATACAAACTTCCTCGTGCGTAATCATAGATCTTGAGCAACTCACCTCAAATTTAGAATATAAAGAATTCAAATCTTCAATGAAACTTCATTTGCCACAACTCATCTCAAATAAATTTGGGGATCACCATTCATCAACACTTCATTTCATATACTTAAAACCTCCCCAAATACTCTGTCGGCATCTTAGTCATTTTATTGTGTGTCATTAATCCACCCAAAATCGTGATGGGGCTAGATAAAGTTTGAAGAAGCAAACAACCCTTGAATTTTTCTACCTAATTTACATTGTAGCCAGAGAAAGATGTTTTTACCTAATCTACATTGTAGCTATAGGGAATTATGGTCTTTCTTGTTCTTTTTCTCACTTTGCTACTATCTCCGTTTCAAAACAAACTCGTCATAGATTTTCAAGGTATTTAGTTTTTGTTATGCATCTAGATATACATATATACATAGTTTTTACAATGTATTTAGAAAAGCCATTGAAATTTAGAGGAGAGAGTTGGTTGTATTATTTTTAAACCTATGATATCGATGGAATTATTTGGTTCCTAATCTAATCTAAGGCTCTGTTTGGATGCAAAGTGCGTTTTTGAGTTTTGTAACAACTACTAGCAAACATGGTCATCCGTTACAACGGAATCCAATCCAATACATATAGGAATTAGAATTGTTAGTATCATCTCTATATATGAGTTATTTAACTCATAATACGAGTAAGAGTCATGAGCCCCCGCCACATACGAGATACCGTAGTATAGCCCAATGTATATATACCGAAATCGCTAGACAACGGGTTATACTAACTCGTATGAAATTAAAAAGGACAAGAAACTTTTCACTATCTGAATAGTCTGAGAGAGATGAACAAAAAGACGTAGAGAAATTTTTGCCCCTTCAATAGTTTGGATTGGATGTAATACGTTAGTCTTAAAGATATCATAGTAAATATTATATTTCTTTAAATTATAGTTTAGTAATGTTTTTGAAATCCACTCTAAATCATTTGTAAACCATAGTTTTACACATATTTTCCTTTCTAAACAACTTTCTCTTTTTTTAAAACTCTTTTAAACAAGTTTCTTGAGAGCACGGGTGCGTACAAATTTGTCCTGTTTCCAGTCAACTTGGTCCAAAACCCAAACCCTCTCCAACCCGCACCGTGGCGCACGGCTCATATAAATCCCCCGGAGCCGCCTGCGCGTTGGACTCAAACCGCACCTCGCCGCCGCCTCCTCCGTTTCCCTCTCCTTCCTTCCTCCTGCAATCCCACCTCGCCGCCCTCTAAACCCGCACGCGCCCGCAGCAGCGCCCGCCGCTAGGGTTTGCTCAGGCCGTGGCCCCGCGCCTTCCGACTGCTGCGAATCCGACCGAGGTAATACGCCTTTCCCCCGCGCCCTCTTCCCGAGCTAGGGTTTCCGCGTGTCGGCTCAGATTTCGTGGTTTCGATCTCAGGCGGTTGCGCGGGAGTTTGGGCGGCATGGCGGGTTATCCGGAGGACAACCAGCACGCGCTGAACGGGTACGGCGAGGAGGAGGTCGACGAGGAGGAGGGCCACCCCGGGAGGCGCGGGGGCGGCCGGGATGGGGGCGCCTCTGGGTACGGCGACGCTGGCGGAGAGGATGGGCGGGGCGCCGGCGGCGACTCGTCGGGGTGAGACGATCTGGGCCCCTAGGGCTTTTGATGTTTATGGATGTGGGTCGGCGGGAGAGCTGATCCTTTTGCTTTTTTCTTTTTGCAGGAAGATTTTTGTAGGAGGCGTTGCTTGGGAGACCACTGAAGGTAACATTTACTGGTTTGGGTGCGCTCCCCTGGAGTTCGTTTTGTCTAGTTCGGTTCTTTAGATGTTTTGATGAATGCTGAAGTAAAGGTGGCCCTGAGAGTTTGATTTGTCTAGTTCGGTTCTCTAGATGTTTTTTTTTTGAATGCTAAGATAAAAAGTGGAAACACGAACTGTCTGCGCAGCATGTTGTCGTAAGAGGTTGATGTAGCTTTTGTTAGTGTGGAAAGTAGTGTTTGCGTTAGCGTGCTTCTGTTACACGTCTCACAGGTTACTAGGCTGATGCTGTTTTCCTTGTTTGCCTCTGTTTTTTGTGCTATAATGGCTTAACGTTATTCATGTGTTTTCTTGCCTCTCTTTCTTGCCCGTGGCGTTCTTTGTCATTTGTTGGTTGACTTGCTGATGTTATTGTCTCATGAATCCCCATGTTTTTAAAAGTTTGTGATTTTTTTGCAACTTCTAATTAGAATAGAACAAACGAATGATATACTTGGGTGACTAGTCATAAAAACAATGTGCATGGTTGAGCATATATTTGATGCTTAGCCTGTAAACATTTTTTCAATATATATAAGTGGGATACAGTAAAATTGTGAATACCTGCATCATGCTCAGATTTGCTTTTACATTGTAGTGCATTTGTACCTGTATTGTTTTATAACCCACTTGGTATTTGAGTAAAGGATATGCCAACAAGGAGCTGTTCCATCTTTTCTAACTCCTGTTACTCGGTTTTGTTCTATTATTAATGAGTCTTTGTCCCACAATGCATTGTAAAATCAATATTTCTGTTCTGTATGTAGTTAAGTGCATAATGCTTAGATATGTTGCCTGAATTAACTAATCTAAGGTACAAGTGCTGACAAGTAATGAGATTGCTTGCACATGATCATGAACTACTATCAAATTCATATGTTCTCTTGCTGGGATACATACACCAATACGGGTTATGCAGCAAAATCAATATGTTTTTGCTTAATAAAAGAAGGGCACGTTATTTGTGATGTAGGTTACCTTTACATTTGCGTTTGTTGATTGGGTTCTCAAATGATGTTTCTTAGGTCTGCTTCTATGTGACATCTTTTCATTCATCTCCAATCTTGGTTTGCTACTTATGTGATTCTGTTCTTTTTCCAAATTGACAAATCTGTATGGTTTATTTGTTTGTATGTAGAATCATTCTCCAAGCATTTTGAGAAGTATGGGGCAATTACTGATTCTGTAATTATGAAGGACAAGCATACTAAGATGCCTCGTGGATTTGGATTTGTTACATTTTCTGATCCATCCGTTATAGACAAGGTTTTGGAAGATGATCACGTTATAGATGGCAGAATGGTAGGACATCTAATTTAGATCGGCCGTAAGAGGGACCTCAGTTTGCAGCTATGCAAACCTATGCAATTTAGTTGACGTTTAGCTTCTCTCGACCCCCCTCAACTTCTTGTTTATTCAGGTTGAAGTCAAGAGGACAGTCCCGAGGGAAGAGATGACCACCAAAGATGGCCCTAAGACAAGAAAGATCTTCATTGGTGGGCTACCACCATCTCTTACTGAAGGTAGGTGTTTGCTATCAACAAAAAAATCTTGAACCCATTTTGTTTATGATACTAAAAAGGCACAAAATTTCAGATGAGTTGAAGGATCACTTTTCATCGTATGGTAAGGTGGTTGAACATCAGATAATGCTTGATCATAGCACTGGGCGTTCTAGAGGGTTTGGTTTTGTCACTTTTGAAAGTGAAGATTCTGTTGAAAGGGTCATATCAGAGGGGAGAATGCGTGATCTTGGTGGGAAGCAGGTTAGATTTTTAAGTTTGTTTTGTTATAAATAAACTTTTATGTTTTACTTAATAGTGGTGTAGAAAAAGAAAACCAAATCGACTTACATATGTTCATTACTTCATATGCTACTGGAGTCAAGGGATATTGAAATTCTAGAATCCGACTTGGGTCCTGAGTCCTGACATGTGACCACTATTTTTTGCCTACATAATTGGTGCTTAAATCTGGATGGAACTCTATAGCTCTTCTATCTGTAAGGAAAAAAAAAGGCAGTGGTTTCTTTTCCTTCTAAATTCACATTTATTGGTATTGCTCACACCTTGTGATCTTAACCATGTTTAGTTATTTAATGTATGGCATTACTCATTTTATTGATGAGTCATAGAATTGGAATTTGATCTAAGATGGTTGTGCTGATTAACAGAAGAGTGTTTGCTATTGTTTAATTTGAAGTGGTTTCCCTTTTTTTTTATATAATAATATAAAGTTTTTCTGTTATTTCAGTCGCATATGGTTTAGTCATGTCAGTTATCTTTTGTATGTCATGTCAGTTATCTTTTGTATGGTTTCTGTTTCCAGGTTGAAATAAAGAAGGCTGAACCAAAGAAACATGGATCTGACCACAGCAGTAATGGGAGATCAAGCCATGGAGCTGGAGGTTACCGCAGTTCTTACCGTAGTGGTGGTGGAGCTGGTGGTGGCAGCAGCGCCAGCGGCGACGGCGGTGGTTATGGGTATGGTGGTGCTTATCGATCTGCTGCAGCAGCGGGTTATGGGTATGATGGTGGTGCAGGAGCAGCAGGATATGGCTATGGTAGAGGGTATG
This sequence comes from Bothriochloa decipiens, assembly GCA_023333625.1. Classification (NCBI taxonomy): domain Eukaryota; kingdom Viridiplantae; phylum Streptophyta; class Magnoliopsida; order Poales; family Poaceae; genus Bothriochloa; species Bothriochloa decipiens. The sequence continues at coordinate 40,387,471 of CM041637.1, forward strand.
GCTATGGAGGCAATGCTGGCTTTGGGTCTGGTTTTGGCGGTGGTTATGGTGGGTCCATGTATGGAGGTGCATATGGTGCATATGGTGCCTACGGTGGTGGCGCCTACGGAGGGGGTGCCTATGGAGGCGGTGCATATGGAGGTGGCGCCTATGGAGGCGCCCCAGGTGGTTATGGTGCTGGCGGATACGGCGGTTATGGCGGAGCAGGTGGAGCAGGTGGTGGCGCTGGTGGTGGGAGTGCAGGTGCTCGGGGTTCTAGCAGGTACCATCCGTATGGAAAATAAGAGACAAGTTTAATCAAGTTTTCTGGTCTCAGGGAGTTCCTCTGGTCTCCTAGAAGTTTTCATGCCTTGTCCACCTAAACAGTGCCATTGGAACATAGTTGGGTTAAACTCTTAAGTCACCGGTAGAACAACTGTGTAATTGCAGCTGCTGAGCCTGCCCGCCTGCTTTTGTTTGCTGTACAAGCTACACTTGAAACCTGTGTTGTATTCTTTAGTTTGATATGCAGAGTTTAGAACCCTGAGAACAAGCATTTTATGGTAGGAACGGTACTTGGTGTGGTAGAACTATATTCTGTGCTGTAACATTGCCGTCAAGATTTAACTGTTGCCACATGTGGTGATTATAACTAGGAATCCATTAAAGGATTTGGTTACATCTTATGACTGCTGATTTACATTCTGCAAATGGAAATGAAGGAAAACTCAGGCATGCGACCTGGGCTGTGACGTACAAGTGTTGAAATGTTTACATTCGTGCTTGCAGTTCTGTGCATGGGAATTCGTATTCTGTTGCAACTTGCAATAGTATTCTCATTTTTGTCACAAGAATATTATTCTTTCTTTTTTATACCATCAGAAGAAAATGTTATTATTATTCGTATGTCTGGCTCATGTGTCGGTTCTCAATTGCTGTTCAGTGTCCACGATCGAGCCCAATCTGGGTCCACTGCCCAGCCTGTATCTTACAATCTTGCCATTGTTCTCAAAGCAAGCATAGCCGCAGTTTGGCCAAACCTTGTGTTTTATGCACTCTTATGCTCCACCTCTGCAACTCTAGGTTCAATGTGGCTGCTTACGTGGGAAGCTAATCACAGCTTTTTTACCCACGGAAACCAAGTAAACCGCACATAGCTTTTTTTACCCAGGGAAACCAAGTAAAAATTGCATTGGCTTTTAGATTAAGGATGTCTTGCATAACTTGCATTGCCTAATTTTTTAGATTATATAAGGGTGTATTGCATAGCTTTTTTTAATGTCAAAGATCGTATATGAGACTTTAATTTGGTGTCACAACTCTTTATAGATGAGACTATCCATGTAATCATGTTCGAGCCCAATGTGTGTGTATGCGATTCACACACTCGTGAGGCTGCGAGTCTTGGCTCTTATCTGAGAATTTAAAGGCCCTGATGCGAAACACAAATAAGACATTATTTATTTAATGTTTTTATAAAAAACTCGTAATAATCTAACCTTGATACAAAGATGCAGCAAGGATTTGTTTCAAAAAAAAGTGCAGCAAGGGTAGTAGGATCAATGTAAAAAAGGAAAAATCTAGTCCAAGAGGCAATAAGGCAAGGATAATCGGCTGGCCAGTTTCGGAGTAGTACCACCACTACTGAAACCTGTTGTCTACTCATGCCTAATGCCAGAAGCCCTGACCGCTACAACTTTGCCCAAGTCCGATGCCGCACGCTACTACGAAGTACGAGAAAGAGCAAGTGGTCAGGAGCGACGTACAGAGTTTGCAGGTTTGAACCCTGTTTTTTTTTTTCTTTTTATCCTGCAGTTGTCCCCCGATGTTGTTGTTCGATTGTTAGCTTGACTTCCGTTGACGAGAGACTTGTTACGTGAAATAACAGTACTGCCTGTTACCGTTGACACGAGACTTCTATCGTGAAATAGTTGTTGTAGTACTGCCTTGAGTTAAAAGAAACAAATGGTACTATGTGGAAAAGCCACCATTACAGAGGCACAAACTATCATGCATATCCTTTATGATTTCTGGCAACAATCAGGTTAGTGTCCTAACTATTAGAAGTCCTCCATTCTTTTTAGCAAGAATATTCCTCTAAGCACTAGACAACATATTAAACATATTAACCCTGTCTCTAATTTACATATAAATACTATGCACATGGGACATCCTATGACTTTTAATCATAGGGACAAAAATAAGGCTTATGATTTTATCTACAACAACTATATGACTAAGTTTGGCACCATAAAAGCAAATAAACTTAACCACGCTGGTCGTCTTCAGTACATAAATATTTGTCATGCCTTTGATTTCTATATATTACATGTCCACTGTGCTGTTCTCTAAAACTTTTGTTGATAAAATTAGTACCATCATCAAAAGATTCTAGTGGGCAAGAGTTTAAGAAGACAGTTCATAGCTTATCGTTTTTGGGATGATATTTGCAAGCCCACTGACCATGGTGGCTTAGGCATTAGGGATCTATTCAGTTTTGTAGGTTAAGGAAGAGCTAAGCAAAAACTGCATCTATCAAATCCATTTCTGAAAGACCTCTATCTGGTCTGCTCTCTGAAACCCAATTTGGACCAACATTCATGAGCACCGCACCATCCCTGCTATCACATCACCTATCCCAGCTATTGCCTCGGATCTTTGGCTACCGGACACCCACTCTTGGAACCTGCAACTAATCTCCAACACTTTTGGTAACCAGGCTACTCAGACCATTACCTCCACTCAGTCTATTCAGAGTGACCGAGAGGACATCCTTCGATGGATCCCTGCTAGAGATGGTCGTTGCTCCACCAAAGCCATCTATAATCACTTGTCTGCCAATGATCTCACTCCTCTTCCTACTCAGGGTTCTAGAAGCATCATCCTGAAGGTAAACAAAGCATCATCCCTCAAGCTAAACAAATCCTCTAGAAAAGCATGGAAAAGTAAGAATCTTCCTCCAATCCTTAAAACCTTTACTTGGAGATTAATTAGATATGCTCTTGCTACTGCTAAAAGAGCAGGTAGATTTTTTATTCACATAGATCAACATTGCTCTTACTGTGGTGCTATTGAAAATGATTATCATCTTTTTTTCCCAATGTGATCTTCCCAAAGCCGTTTGGTCTACTGCCAACCCTTCTTTCATTGTAGATACTATTCCAGTTGAACATGATGGCATTCAACTTACCCTGAGATTAATAACTACTAACACCACTGATGTTTTATTATGCAAAACTTTTGTTACTCTATGGTATATTTGGAAGGCAAGAAATGATCATAGGTTCCAGCGAATATCTTGGAGCTCTTGGCAGGTTCACCGTGCGGTGGCTGCCCATTTAAACACCCACTTGCAAGCATTAAGGGAAATAAAAGAAAGTAGAAGCACAGTCACAATACAACAGATCCTATTGTCCAGGGGGCAGATCTACCGGGGCGCTGGTGGGGCTCTAGGCCCCCCTACAGGCGGCTGCACCATGGAGCCCCCTAGAGAGCTCCCATGAATTTCTGCTACAGATGAAGTGGTAGGAGGGGCTAGAAGCAGAGTCTGGAGGTAGAAGAAGCACGTCTTCACAACTTTGGGCCGGCAAAGATTAATGGGCCTCAAGCAAAGTGTATTGGACCACGAATATGCAAATGTACATCAGTGCTACAGTGTTGTTCAGCCCCCTCCCCCCCTGCAGTTTGGTTCTGGATCCGCCACTGCTACTGTCAACCCTTCCTCTCACATCTCCAATGCACAATAGGAGCAAACAACCATCCACACAACAATGGCCTTGATTAACACACATGCAGGGCCAGGTATGATTTTTTTGGTTGCAGATTTAGGTACAATTGCTAGTAGTAGAAGAGATGTTCAGCATGCAAAACAAGAGAATAGAATGGTCAGGAATCAGATGCGACACAGTAGCTACGCTCCTGATGCCCCCTCCCCAAGGTACGAATCTCTGGTCATCCTACACTGGCTTGCTCCAATCCACGGCCAGGCATCGTAGTTTACTCTTATGCCTCCATCACTCTAGGCGTCTAAGAAAGCAGGCATTGGAATAGTAATTATCAATACACAAGTCCAGCCGATGCTCACTATACGTATCAAGGCGATCATGCAAGACTGTCATCTGTGTTAATGGTAGAGGCCGAGGGCTCTGGCTTTAGCCGCCATTATCGCTGCAAATCTTGACGACTGCATAGGCTTCCTTTCTAACAGTTAGCAAGTAATTGGTGCAATTCCTCTCGTCAACGGATCACACTCATCCTAATTCCTACAGATTGGAGAACGAGACTCTACACTCAACAATTCGACAGCTATGCTCGTACAATTCAACCTACTTTGCATAAGATCAACAGGACAGATAATGTAGTAGCAGACTCCTTAGCTAGACAGGCTTATTCTGTAGCCAAAACTTTGCATCAGCCTGGTCATATGCATTGCTTCTATAGAGCTCATTTGCCTTAGTGCCCTTTTCTTCAGGCACTGCTCTCGTTAACCATGAATGATATCTAGTTATTTGCAGCTTTTTGCTGCTAATATACGATTCATCTGTTTTCTCTACCTCGGGTGTTCTTATCCACGCGCACGTATTTTACTCCGCCTGTGCAGCCCGTGAGTCGTGACCACAGGAGTATAGCTGACCCCTGTCGGCGACTGACCATGCAGGAGCCCGCCACGTTTTCGTTGGGTTGCCCACGTCGTCTTCCTCCCTCCACCGTCCACAGTCTCCTCCATCTCCAATTCGCCACATGCACATTCTCTTACCGCCATTAAAATACCTCGCCCCCACTCTTGTCCTCCCCACCACGCCAGCCCTCCCAACACCCAAGGGAATGAACACGAAAAACCCTGCTTTCCCCATCCTACAGGCCATTAAAAACCCTTGCACCAAAACCAGACCGGACCACATCGGAGACAGACGTCGTTCCGTCGAGGGCCACATTAATGTTGGAGGCCGCTGGGGCGGTGGGTGCGGCCTGGAGCGCCGCCGTGCGCGGGTGGCTGACGCCCGCGGTGCTGTTCGTGGCCATTAACCTCGTCATCGCCACCATCGCCGTCGCGTCCAGGCTTATGTCGGCGTCGGCGGAGCCCGGAGGCGGCGGGGTCGACGACGAGGCCATCCCGGGCGAGCCGACGAGGGGCCTCCTGCTGCGCGCGCCTTCGTCGTTCCTCGCGGTCGACCGCCTCCGCTCGTCGTTCAGCTTCTCCCGCCTCGGCCTCGCCCCCGACCACCCGCAGGTGCCGGAGCCGGAGCCGTCTCTGCCGCAGCCTGCGGCGGAGACCGAGCGCCAGCGCGAGGAGGCTCGCGTCGAGAGGAGCCGGTCGGAGGCCGCAGCGCTAGAGGAGGCGCCTAATGGTAGGCGGCGGCGGCCGCGGGCGCGGAGGGAGCTGGACGGCCACGGCGGCGAGGAGGTGGCGGCTGTGGCGGTGGAGGTGGACGCGCGCGCGGACGACTTCATCCGGCGGTTCCGGGAGCAGCTCCGGCTGCAGCGCCTCGACTCCATCCTTCGCTACAGGGACCGGGGGGACTCGCTCCGCCGCACCGGCACCGCCTAGCTTCGGTGTTCGGATGCAAATTACATTTACCGCTTCCCTAGGCACAGAGTTTCTCGAGGACCGTGTAAAGTGTACTGTACACTGTATCGTTAAAATTCCGATTTTCGAGTAGTATGGAAATGCCTGAATACGCCTTGAGTCATTTTGGGCGTGTTTGTTTCGGGCCAAAAGGGGGTGGCCGAGCCCACCAGCTGCAAGCGCTCATGTTTGATATTGTTTGCTCCTCCCTTAGTCAGGCTCGTGGCATGTATTTTTCACTCTCTCTCTTGGCTCTGGCCAAACGCTCCTCACTTTCGTCCTCTCTCGGCCTGGCTCTGACGGCGCGCGCGGGGGAATCTCGGCGTCGGCGGGGAGCTCTGGCGGGCTCGCGCGCTACGCGGGAAGTTTCCGCGCGCTCCTTGCCCGCCGAAATCCGCTGCCTATAACTACCCCCTTCTCCCTCCCTCACTTCTTCTGCTATCCCGATTCCACTCCCGTTGAGGTACCGGCAGAGGTGTTGAGGTCGCGGTTGCCGGCGCTAGGGTTGCCTTCCCTGGGCTTCTTCTCCGTTGACCTGTTGCGGATCTGCGTCCAGGCGGCGCGGCTCCCTCTGCTGCGGGGCTCCGGTGAGGCGGTCTTCTTCCTTCTACTTCTCTATCTCCGAGCTGCTGTGGTGCTGCCTGACTGTCCAGATCTGCAACTTCTTCACCCCCCCTCTCCGATTTGAGCTACAGCGACTCTCTCCGGTCCACCCGAGGTGAAATCCATAATTTTCTCCATTGCTTTGTCTCTAGGGTTACACATTTTGCTCAGATATGTGGTTTGCTTCATCCTGTTGAGTTAATGATGCTATACACTGTCTGATTTAATCCTTGTATACTTGTTCTTGTTGTTGTTCATGTTCATCTTGTCGTTATTAATGATGCACAGTTACAAATGCTCATTTTTTAAACTGTTCTTGCCTTCGGCTCTTGTTGTGTCACTGTCATGGCTCATCATGTTTGCCGGCTGGGTTTACATGCACTTCTTGTTCACAGTCTATTCTGTTGTTGTCTCTGCAATTGTTCTGTTGCTTGCCATGGTCGATGATGACAATCCTATGAGCACAGGGAGGCAAAGTTTTGATTGCAGCCGTGCTTAATCATAATGAAATCACACACTACCATGTAGAGGCCAGCCAGGGTCTATTAAAATTATTTACACATTTTTAATGCATGTAGATGGATGCAAATGCTCAGAACTTGATGATGGCTAGGCAAGCCGCTGGAATGGTTGCTGTTATGGTTTGCTTTGTGGTCATTAGGCTTAGAAGGATCAGTGGTCATGAGTCAGTTCCTTATGGCCCTAGGACTCATGCTGCAAGGCATAGGCAGAGCACATTGATGATGATGTACAATTACAATGACACTGAATGCATAGCTATGCTACGCATGAGAAGGGTTCTATTTTTTTCTTTATGCAACCTTCTTAGAACTAGAGGCCTTGTCCCTGAGACAGAAGGCTGTCCTATTGAGGAACAGGTGGCAATGTTCTTGCATGTTGTTGGTCACAACCAGAGGTTTAGGGTTGTTCATCAAAACTTTAGAAGGTCCATTGAGCATGTCAGTAGAATCTTTCACCAAGTCTTGTATGCCATTGGTGAGCTAAGGGCTGATTTGATCAAGCCTCCTTCCACTGCCACACATCCAAAGATTCTGGGTAGCCACAGGTGGTTCCCTTTTTTTAAGGTAATTGCTTATCAGTTCACATATGTTCTAGGTACCATAAATTGATTCACTTGTCCTTATGCAAGTTGGGTGCTTTGTGTAGAATGTTGTTGCTGCCATTGATGGCACACATGTGTTGGCAAGGGTGCCTAGAAACATACAACAAGCCTTCAGGGGTAGAAAACAAAGCCCCACACAAAATGTGATGGCTGCAGTGAACTTTGACCTCAACTTCACATATGTTTTAGCTGGCTGGGAGGGCTCAACCCATGATGCACTAATACTGGCTGATGCCATCCAGAGAAATGATGGTTTCATTGTCCCACAAGGTAACTAAATTAGTTAGCACATGCACTTTGGCACTACTTGTGCACCCAGTTCACACTTTCACACTACTTGTCCATCACTTGTAGGTAAAATATACCTGGTAGATGCTGGATATGCTTGTAGGACTGGTTTTTTACCTCCTTATAGAGGTGTTAGATACCACTTGAGTGAGTTTGGAAACAGAAACCATCCCACAAATGCCAAGGAGTTGTTCAACCTGAGGCATTCTTCACTTAGGGTGACTGTGGAGAGGGCTTTTGGTGCATTAAAGGGAAGATTCAGGATTGTAGACAACAAATCTTTCCACAAATACAAGACCCAAGTGAAGCTTGTCATTGCTTGTTGCATTCTTCACAATTGGATCATAGGGTTTGGCACTGATGAATATGTCCCAGTTGAGGAGGGTTTTGAGGGTGGCCTGCCTGAACAAGAAGAGGAAGAGGTTCCCCTAGAGGAACCTGCAATGGTCAATGTGAGAGATGAGATCTGCAATGCTATGTGGGCTGCTAGGGGCACTACTAGGACTTGATTCTGTTGCATTTCATTCATGAGTAAAATAATTTGTTAGACCCTGGATATGGAACTCATGCTGTGTATAGCTTATGAACTATTTGTCCGGTATGTCTGAGACCAATGACTTGATTCTGTTTACTCTTCATTACTGTTGTATGAGTAATCAGCATGCTTAATTATTTGCTTCTGCCAAACTTTATCTTCTGTGTGCTCATATTAATAGAATGGCTGCTATCAATCCTGCTGCCAATGTGGTGCAAGTTGCTGGTGCAGTTGCACAGGCAGCTGTAGGAGCTGCCCTAGATGATATTGATGTGTTTCAGCTTGCTGGGCAAGTAGCTGATGCTCCTGCAGTTGCTGTTGCTGCTGTTGGTGGGCAGCAACCCCCTATGAGATGGAACAACAACACATCTGGCTTCATCCTTAGAAGGATGTCCCAGATTGTGACTGATGGTTCCAGGACTGACAAGACCTACAAGGACAAGGATGTCAATGCTGTTGCTAAGGCCCTTAGAGATTACAGTGGCTTGGTTGTTAGCCAGACCCAGGTTTACAACCATTTGAGGAAGTGGAAGCAAAAGTGGGCTAAGATTACTAAGCTTAAGGACCTTAGTGGTGCCTTATTTGATGATGATGTGAATGCCATAATGCTTGATCAGGACCACTATCTTGGTCACTGTAAGGTATAAAGGATCTAAGCCCACTTTTGCTAAACTCCACTATCTACTTGTGTGTTAACTGCTCATCTCCTAAACCTTTCTACCATGACTGCAGGACCATCCTAAGGATGCTGAATTCCTTAACACCCCCATCAGGTTCTACTCTGAGATGGAATCCATCTTTGGTAGCACCTTGGCAACTGGTAGGTTTGCCTTGGGGTCCAGTGATCCTTTGGGGGTCAATAATGCTAGTAGTGTGGCAGCTGACCTTAAGTGTGAGGACTTCTCTTGTCCTGCTTTTGAGGCCAAGCCTACCTTTGAGGTGGGTGAGGGAAGCAAGGCCACTGCTCCTGCCAGTGCCACTGCTAGTATGAAGAGGAAGAGAGGGAACTTCAGTGAGGAGGAGATCATGATGATGACTAACATGACTGATGCTGTTAACAATATGGCAAATGCTATGCTCAAGACTGGTGCTGCCCATGTAGATCCTGACCTCTACCTAGCTGTCATGGAGATGCCTGATTTCTCCATTGAGGCCTTGATTGTAGCCTACACTCATCTGTTTGAGAACAAGGCTGTTGCCACTGGGTTCCTCAGCATGTCAACCCCCCACAGGGCTGTTTGGCTGCAAACCTACTTGGCAAAGAACTACTGCATGTAGTTCTGCCTTTGGGTTGGACAAGGACAAAGAGGGGTTTGACTGTTGAGAAGTAAAGTTCCTCCAGCCCCCTCCCCCACTCTCTTCTCTTTTGGTTTTCCTTTTGCTAGACCTGTGCATGGTAGATGGATGACCAACACCTGTCCTTTTGGGTTTGCATAGCAGGAGGGTGGCTAACCATAGATGATCTTCTGTGACCTGGTAAGTGATGAACTAATGGTCATTGTAGTAGTGGTGAACACATTTGAGAACATTTTATTGCAGCCTCTGTTGGTTGCTTGGACCTTTTACTTTGTTAGTCTAGTAACTTGCAAATGTTGTGATGCAGCTCAGTTATCATATCTGTTTGGTAAGATGGTTACCTATTGTCATTGCTTTGTGGCCAGGTGATGCTATGGGTTGATGGTTGTGTAAGATGGTACCAATGTTGTTGGGCACGGTTTTGAATCCATTTGATGGGTTCCTGGGATTAATACTTTGGTTTGATGGTTTATGGCCAATGATGTGCACCCTTTACTAAGCTATCTGGTAGCTGCAACTTGTTTCTGAACCTCTTACCACTTTTTTTATGTCTGTCATCAGCCAGTGGAACAGGATTAGTCCCATGCAACACTAGCTCAATGCTATGTGATGGCAGTCACTGATCCTGGGCACGGCTGGTTGATAGTCATGTCTCTGAGTTTTCTGATCTTGTTTTGTTCTAGCAATTGCAGCTACCAATGATGCATGTCTTATGCAAAGAACTGAGGCCTATGTTGTTTTCGTGTCCAATGATGTCAATTTTCATTCTTACATACCAAGCTAGAGCCATTCCTGATCAAGTGCCTCTGCCACTCTTCAAATGATGTATAATTACAATGATGTTGAATGCATTGCCATGTTGTGCATGGGAAGGGTTCCTTTTTTTTCTTTGGGTTTCATTTTGGGTTTTATTTTGGCTGCAAACTGTGCATGGTATATGGCTGACCAGCACCTGTCCTTTTAGGTTTGCTTAGTAGGAGGGTGGCTAACTATAGATGACCAAGTGTGACTTGGACACAGGTATTTGTGCTCACTGTCTATGGGCTGAACTTATTTGAACTCTAGGTACTGAAATGCAGCCTCTGTTGGTTGCTAGGATGTTTTACTTATCCTTCTCATGCTATTCATCTTCATCCTTGGTGCTCTTTGATCTTGGCTGAGCAGCAATGGTAAGGTTTTGTGGTGAATTGCTTTGATACTCAGTTAGCTGAGGCCTAACTTATTTTTATCCAATGATGTCACCTTTTGTTCTCATGAATGATACAAGCAGTTCACTAAAACGGTATTTGGGATCCCCGATTAGTCAAAACATAATCAGAGATCTTCAATTCCGCTTCCGCTTCGGTTAACTGTTTGACAATTGACTGAGGATATTTGTTGTTCATGAATCATGATGTTGACTAATGGCGTTGATCCTTTTTATTCTTTGGAACTTGTTCAGGTAAACGATTGAACTCCAGTTTATGTGAGTGAAGATAAACAAATCCAGTTTAGTCTGTTTCTTTTATCCCTTAGATGAAACAGTGAACATTGAGAATATTTTTATGCCAATGATGTATATTTGTTAATGCTATCATGTAATGTTTGGCCACATATTCAAACAAGTGAAGCTGTCAACCTTCCACTCTTGTTCTGCTGCTGTATTCAGTTCAATCTATCATCTGTTGGTCCATTTTGGCCTGGCCAGAAACAAACAGCGTTTCGTTTTGATAGTTGATGGCAGTTGGCGTTCAGCCATGCTCCAGGCTACCAATCAAACAAGAAAAAACCTGACTAGGCTCCCGTGATACAAACAAATCAAACAAGGTGCCTTGGTCGCCTCTGGCCAGGTCGTGGCTGGCATTAGCCTGGCTCGCTGGCCAGGCTCTCCACGGCGCAGGAATCAAACACGGCCTTTCTTTTGTCTGAGCTTTCGTTATTTTAATAACCTGATGATATAGTAATGATAATAATAGTAGGCATTGATCTCTGCGCCGCCCAACGTGGCCCATGCCCCATCCGTGAGCTCGCCATGCTACGGATCGGTGTTTTCTTCTACATCGAGCACCCCAGTACCAAAATTAATTGAACAGCTTGCTTATAGCATTGCACCCAAGACTAATATATGTCATGTAAAATAAAATAAAGTGTAGACGAAACACCCACTTTCAATAGAACGGAGGATTCTATGATTTCATATAAATTTAGTTTAAGAGTTGGCAATCATGTCAAAAATGTTTTATGTTAGCAAACAAAAAATAGACACACTCCCAGTCTCGTCTCTAGAAGCGGAGACAACCATTTCCTTCACCTTATCTCGCGACTAAACACTATATTAATTAACGATTAATTGAGAGCTTCAAAGAAACCACCTGAGCTCGCAAACGTACTAGAGACCAAAAGCAAATCCCCAGCAACAAGAATTTCTGTCACGGTCCAGAACACACAAGAATTCGTCTGTGGCAGTCGCCGTCGGACAGAGACGGACGACGGCTCCTTACTCTGGATCTGGTTTACGGGTCGCGTCATTTACTAGCATCTGCTCTCGTCCGAATGTGGTTAACATAATCGAAAGGCCGTACGTACTCCCTGACAAACATAAGTACGTATAATAGATTGGCAGTACGACAACACTAAAATGACTATATAATTCATTCATCACGACCAGTATGATATGTAATTCGTTTCATTTGATATCAAAATATTTTGTATTGACCGGTGCATGTTTTTACTCGGCCGCAGTGTAGCAGGTGTTCCCATGCGTGGTGTGAGCTGGGCTGATGAACAGCCACTTGTCGACGCAGTCGCGTCAAGAATTCCGACTTTGAAGTCGGGGCTGCTGACCAACGCCGGTAGGCCGCTTCTCTTCATCTCTTGCTATCCTGGAGCAAGCCTTGAATGCTGCTTGTCTGAATGGGCCCATCAAGCGAATAGGCAAGCGCCGAGGGGCCTTCCTCTGCAGCTTCGTTGGAGTGGCTACCCAGGGCCGAGCCGTCGCGGTCTGAGATCCATTTCAGCCATATATGCAGTCGTGGTCGGTGGCTATGGACGGACAACTGGATCACTGTTGACCCTCACTGTTCGGCACGGTGTCCAGGGCTGGCCAGAAGCGCACGCTGCGGAAGGCGCTTCAGAACAACAGATGGGCACGAGACAACACAGTATGTGTGCGCGCTTGGGAGGTGTTGCGCACTGTGGTGTTGCAGCCATTGTAGTCGGACCGCTTCGTTTGGAAATGTATTCAGTGTCATCGACATACAGAGCATTCTTCGCCGGCTCCACTAAGCACCACCCCAGGAAATGTATTCAGTGTCATCGACATACAGACCTCTCCAATCATGCTTGTTGAGCTTCGACCTGGTTTTGAACTGTCCAGTGTTGTTTTCTTGGTGTTGCCTGTAGTGGCTGCTGGATCACTTATTTTGTTTTCTTTGATCTCTTCTCCGAACCTTGACTCTTCAATGCACTCTGGTTCGTCAAGAAATATACTTTGTGCTGCATCCAGTTCCTTACTATGCTCCTTGTCTGATTCCTTATTGTGCTGTATACCTTCTGCTTTGTCTATGTATCATGACAAGCAAAGCACCTCTTTTTTATCTCATGAAGTAACAGACAGTTCTTGCTCTGGCATAGCCTTCTTTTCAGCACCCTTACTTTCCACAACTTGTGATGACATGACATGACATATGCGCTTCAGTCCTTGACGAAACCAATTGCATGCCTTCTGTCTATCCATGTTGTAACCTACCACATATAAACCCATGTAAGCAGCTGAAGTTCAGAGAAAATAGAAAGAAAAATCAGTGCTAAGCTTGAAAGAAAAGCGAGGGCAATACCATGTAACGCTCTAGTGCCACCTCCATCAACACCATAGATCACATTATCAGTAGTGGCCAATACCATGCAGATACTACCACACTTTAGGTCATCTCTCATCTTGTGGCAGAATCCATCATTACTTTCTTCCTAATGATTGTAGGGACACCGTAACACACAGGAGCTGCACCTATCAGAAGTGGAAGCCTGCAAGCCCGCCTAGCTTCACTTAGATATGAAGCTATTCGCCTCTGCCTGCAGCTGCAGCACTTGGTACTATCATTTATTTGTTGTTCCTTCTTTCCTCGTGTGCCTTGTCGTCTTGCTTTACCTTTTTCTTTGGAAGCTATACTCATGGACTCAAATTCCATTGTTAGCTGGCAACATTTTGAACAATTGTTGCCATCTACAGAATTATCATGCAACCACAAATTGAGCAAAGCTTTACTAAACCGATCAATATCCTTATCTGAAACATCCCAGAGATTTGCAACGATAGCAGGGGAACCAGCAAATAAATATGATAACGGAGCCCCTCGAGGAGCATAACTCCCTTTGCAATGAAGTGTTCCACTGCTACATCCCATAAGAAGAGCAGCTGCACAGTTATCTATCTTCTCAATTTCCTTACTAGAAATATACTGAGTTCCTGCAGCAATTTACAGGGTAGTTAGATCACATACTTGTTATGTTGATTCAATCAGCCATTGTTGTCATCGTGCATTGCATAAGGAGTATATGAACAATACACACTTAGGGCTTGTTTGGACATACTCGTATCCATCTCAATCCATGTGTGTTGTGGTGAATTGTGGTGGAAATTAGTTAGTTTTCCACCGCAATCCAACCCAATACATGTGGATTGAGGTGGATTTGGGTGCAGCCAAACAAGGCCATAGGAATTACTTGTGCTGGTTCATATTCATCAATAGTTGCATAAAAGACTGGTCCTCAATGACATTAGACACTTAAAAAGAAGTTCTTGGTGAGCACAAGCAGAATAGAAGATTAGAATAGCATATTATTCCCAGTTAACATGTCTGCCAGTATGCTAGTTACAGCCAGCATGTCATATAGCCCAAAGCTTAAATCTAAACAGTCTAGTTTTGTTATGGACCGGGCCTGGGGCCATGGGTTCAGCAGCTCAAGACAAAGCAACAGCTGCACATCAATGCAACAGATTAGATGTGCCAGGCAAGGAAACGTGTGAAGATTAGATTAGTATTGATTGGTCAGATAAGATCATATAGTTGAATCTATTAGCTATGTTTTTAGGAGCCAGCCTATAAAAGAAAGGCATATGGCAAGCTCTAGGATTAAGGAAGAAGAAACCTAAAAGCAATCAGAACCTCCAGAGGGATGGCACCTAGCAGTTTCTTGCTATCCCATCTACATAAGTCAATCTCGATCCTTATCAAGTTTAGTCCATGGTGATGGAAGATTTTTTTAAAAGCTGGGCTCAAGTCATTGAACCTAAATGAACTTCACCTAGGGCTATGCTGGTACTAGCAGATTAGTGATGTAGCATGCACTATCACACAGTTTAAAAAGTCAGTTGTGATGCATCAAGCTCCCAAAAGAAAGGGATATACATCAATTCTAAACTAAGATGAACCATCAGCTGCACCTACAACTAATAAGGGAATGAAACTTCAAACAACTAGAAACAATTGCCACGTCAAATGTCCAACCAAATTTAAACATACCACTTCCATGCCCAAAGTAGAGGAAAAGGTCATGATTTTTCAAGGCCAAGAGCAGCTCATCAGCCTTTGGAGAATTCCCAGCCAATCCCTGTACAACATCATTTAATTGTTTGTAGTTAAGATAACATAATGTAAATTACCTTCTAACACACAAATGAAAAGGAAAATGGATCCTTGACAAAAACACATTAAAGCATACTACCCTATGTCACCATTGGTAATCGGTATGTCATTTTACATCTTTTAATTGGCATTTTACTAGCGCGGGGTGGCTACCAGTGGCATGAAAAATTACTATCCCCATTCCTGATTTGGATCACTATCCTCACGACCTCACTTCAAGGCAAAAGGATTGGAGAGAACCCAATGCATTCTTCATTGATTCTAGTGGTACATATAGGTACAGGCACCATATATGCAAGGAATCTGTATACAAATATGGACTGTCTGTACGTAAAGTGCAGAATCATTCCTCCAATTAAGGCTATAATTAGCTTAACAATGACATGCAATAAATTTTGTATGATACAGATCCCTATGATTAAGTTCAATTCTGATTGATGTTGAACTGATGATACAGTGACGTGGAAGTGACCTAAAACTATGGGTAAACCATATTCTTAACAAAAATACTACTAACCACTTCTCTTTTTTTGAGACATATTACTAACCACTTCTATACACCATATACATATTTACTTTATAAGAAACTTTTTTTTCTCGAAAATGCAGGACTTTATAAGAAACTTATATTACATTTCAAAACTTTTCTTTTGAAAAAAACTTCTGTATTTCAAACACTCATCTAAGCATCCAGTAAAGGAAATTTTGACAAGAGAGATAATTAGTTTAGAGAATGAAGCCAATTTTCTAATGTGATTAACAATTAAGTTTTGAAAAGCCATGTGTTTACCTTCCACTTGTAGTTTCTGAATAACTGAACAAATTCTTCTTGTGTGCTGCTCAGGTCACCGCTAGGATTCAACAGATAATATGAATTGAACGGATCGATGACAGGAAAATGAGGAACTTCAGAACTGCCATCTTTGCAATCATTATTGATTCGAGATAATGTTAAAAAGATGCTACCCATTGAAGGCATGCGATAAATTTCTTGATTCCTTAGTACAGGAAGGTTCTCCCAAGGAAGCATCTGCAGTTAATAATTGAAGCAGGTGAGGTCACTGGAGATGTAGTAAGGCTATACTATGCTTCATACAAGGATGTTACTGACATAACAGTGCTAAATAAACAGCACAGTAAATCCCAGAGTGCAAAGCAATAAGTTAACAATTGCCTAGCAGCACTAGGTGCTAATTTGACTGGGAAATCTAAGGTGCCAATTGACTGGGACATTTACAGTGCAAAATGTAGACATCCAAATAGACCACATCACAGCATCTACTTTCTACTGTCTACCAGATAGCACCAAAGGAAACTGAAATGGACAAAGTGAGGCTAGCGACAATAATTCCAGGAGCTCCTCACTAGGTCGCTTGTGCTGGGCACTCAGGCGCCATGGCTACTGGTCAAGTCTTTGGTTTTTTTTTGGTTTTCTGTCTTGGTGTGTGTATGTTGGAAAAAAAAAAATCAGGTACGGACCTTCCCCACCCTGCTTCGGTGCGGATGACTCGCTGGTAAGTGGTCCCATAAGATACAGCAACACGGTGGGCAACTGTACCGCATATATTGTGGCCCGCACGTCAGTAACACAGTCCACACCATGGCTGCATACGGACAATCCGTCAATCCGTACCTGATTTTTTTCCATGCGTGTTGGTGTGCAAGGATTTATTTTGGGGGGAAGAGGGGGGGGGGGTCTCCCCTAATCTTTTGTATTTGTTCACTTCTTTCTTAATGAAATGACGTGCAAGCTCTCCTACATAGTTCGAGAAAAAAATATAGAACAGCATTCATGATATTCACCCTTACCAGTAAAATATGCTGTCAAATAATAATTCCATCCAGAGTTCTAGACTTATAATGCAGATGAAAAGAATCCAACATGTAAAATTATTAAATCACATAACTAACAGTCAAGTTATTTTGTTGCTCACCTGAACGTTGACATCAAGAACTAAAATAACTGGATCTCTATCAGGTGGCTGAGGCAACTTATATACTGCATGTGGTATTAAACATTTGAGTGTCTCCATATCTCCTTCATCCATTTGGAAGGAAGAGAAAGCTCTAAGTCTATCTTTCCCACAGCACCTTCCCCTTCCAAAGTAACCTTTATACAAAATGAGTTGGAGAAAACATTCGTGTACTTCATCCACTGACACAGAACCACTAAGGATAGCCTTGATGAGCACTGGACGGACTTCAAATTTGATTTTTTTATGCAGATAAGTGATAATGCTTGATGAGGCAGCCTCAATGTGTTCATCAGATAATCGATGGCCTAAAAGAAGGCATTTCCAGGGCCCAAACCAAGAATCTTCAATGTCTCTGTTCAAAAGAATGAAAATGATCAGAAAAAGAAACATTATCTTGTGTTGACACCACCAAATTCCAACAACTGAACCAATTTAAACTTCGATATGCATAGGTAATCTTACTTCAGAGTGTTAGCAAGGTAATTGTTGAGCCTCATTCTATGCGACCACCACCTGACATGATCTGCATTTACATCATTAATCGTAAGTGCACTGGAGAGGGACATAAAATTCTCCTCAAGTATATTTCTGAAAATTGGGGCCACATAATCTGTAATTCCGTAGCCCCAAGGGCACTGCCACTTCTTATCTAAAACTCTCGTTGGATTGCCCAAATCTTTGATGCAGGAATCTTCAGACTGCATTTCTGTTAACCAATAATAAGTAAAAAAGATCCAAGATTAGATTTAGTTATGGCTGCATGCAATCACAGTATGTAATCCACACACCTGAAATAGCATCCACTGGAAGAAGCAATGTAGTAGGTTCATTTGTTGAATCAAACCTTGAAAGCAACATCCAAGCAGGAAAAAGCGGAGGATGGCAACAGAATTTCAAAAGGGCATTAACATAATCACCTCCAAGCATACTAATGCACAGAATTGGTATGTCAGGAAGTTTTTGGAAGAATTCTGTCATATGTTTCACCATATGTTCTGTGTCCCTTGATGACAACCTGATAAAAAAAATTAGATTTTACTACACATTTGCAGATGCAATATGATCACAAGTTCAGTTGCTTCATAAAATTCTAAACCTGAGAAGTTTCAAAACATCGTCATCCGTCTCATTTCTGAAATCTTCATAGGTGCCCTGAAAATGTGAGTACATATGAATAAAAGATACAGAATACAGAACTGTTCTAATCCAGCTCCTAACTTGCTAAGATACAAACCTCCGGAACCTTTTCCTCAGACAATGCTTGTAAGCTAGAAAAGCAATGACAACTGAGATAAGTTCCCACAGAAACTTGATGGAAGTATGCGGCCAAGTGATTCAAAGAAAGACAATCTTTATGAGAACCCAAAGGCAGTTGAATTGAGGAACCTGTAGTTGATAGCAAATATATGCACGCAAGTAACTTGCAAACCTGCAATTGGCAATTCGAATTTTAAGACAGAAGCCACAGGCAGTAAAGCAAGAATATATCTAATGATGAAAGAAAATGGTAGCCTGACTGTTATAAAAAAAATAGAATAAGTAATATCCACTAAGCATTATAAGTGGTCCACACTACAATTGCACAAGATAACATGACATAACAAACCTTGCGAACAAGTGAGGGGCTCTCTCTGGATAGAATATAAGCTTTGAGCAACCAGTGAACAACATCAGCCATTTTTACACTAGAGAAGATACAGCAGATGTCCCTGCAGAAAAGTAGGATGAAACAAAATAAATTAAGCAAGTATCATGAATTGCTACAACCAGAACATCATATGCATATGTTGCATTGCATAACAGGAACTTAATGAAACAAACCTTGGCTGTTCATAAAGGGAGCTTTTCAGCAAGAAGAAGCTCAGATTCCATAGAATTTCTGCACACTCTAAAGGAAGAAAAACACCAATGCTCCTATCCATGATAAGTCCAATTAAATAAGGTCCATAGGTCCTATGGCAATTCTGTGGAAGGGACCTGAAGAACAGAAGTGATATGCACTTCCAATAGACACTATGAACTTCATGGTCCCCATTGCTATGAGATCCCAACGCTCTAGCTGCAAAAAAGGTAAAAACATAGCTGAGCCAACAGATAGCTCAATTACAGGAATTCGATCAAACTTCTTAAGCATCATCGCATGCAAGTATCCGACATAACAACAACAACAAAAACAACAACAACAACAACAACAACAACAATGTCTCAAGCCACTAATCATTAAATATGACAATTATTATGCAAACATTTATTATTTATAACTAATGTCAAGCCAATGATTGCATGCCTCGTCTTCAGGCAAGCAGAAGATAAACTAAGAAGAAATTACCTTTTTTTAATAGAAGTGACACAAGGTAGTGCCGGTTAACACAGTCCAATTTCAGCTGCAAAATATTCTGAATGCACCCCGAATTGAGAGATTTAATGAAAAGGCAGCTCCAGCAACCAAACTTATTGCATAGGTCATCTTTGCTGTGGTCAATGCCACCAGGAAGACACTCTGCTTCACCACAAACTAAAGCACCTGCTTCACTTTTCATACCTGCATTTCGCTTACTAGAGCGAGTTCTAGTATTTGCAAGAGTCTCTCCATTCTGTATCTTAGCTAAACGTGATGAATTTCTGGATGGCCTCCTAGCTCTAGCATCTAATGGAGGACTTGGACCAGCTTCAGCATTCCCTGAGTTTTTCCTTTGAACTTGTATTACCGTGCAAACACTACATGTAGATAACAATCCATCCATTGAAGTTAGGGGTTCTTCCCCCAAATTACAAGCTTCATACTTGTTCGGTATACAGTCTTTGCTGCACACACGATAACCAATTTTATGTCTATCAAAGGACCCGTTACAATATTCCAAGTCAGTGCTATTCAATTTGTCTATTGCAGATTGGTACATGCCTAAAGCATTAGATAAATCAGCTGTCATCTGTTTCTTGATTTTGTTTCCAAATAGACTCCAATATAGATCACCAATTTGCATGTCAACTGATATACCCAAAGTCAGACTGCAGAGATTACATGAAATTGTTGCATCATTTTTCACAAGATCTCGGGCATAACTGAGCTCACTCTCTGCTTCATCCCATAGCTGCCGCTTACAGTACAGTTGACCTGAACAAAAACCAAGGAATGTGCGACGGAAGGGACAGATGAACAACAACAACAATATGATGAAAAACAACATGTAAAAAAATTATATATACCTAGAGATGATGTAAATACAATACAGAAAACCGATAAACCATGGAATTTTGATATATCTTTTCCTGTCCGTAAGAGAGCTTCTGCTTCAGCATCATTGCCAATCAATTCATGCATCATAGAAACCTGCCAGCACAATGTAGTGAGAATTCATGCATAAGGTATCCCTACTGCCCATGGCTGTGGTAAGAACGTAATAAACAACCCCAGCCCCCCATTCAATTGGTTCTAGTAGCATACTTCTATAATCTTTGTTTATGTTATGCTCCACTATCACAATACCTGTAAAGTGCTCTCAAGATAGCATCTAAGAACATTCCATGGAGTAAGGAAAGAATCTCTCATGTCGATTGATCTGTTGGAATTTGACCAAATCTCAACTATTGTTGGGCCGCACACTGCAAGAGAAATGTCCTGCCCACGGTTTTGTCTTTCCATATATCCAGATATGCCTGAATTGAGTTTGAACTTCCTTTTTAGGAGTTTTTTGCGCAATTGGAGGGCTTCTTTTCCATATGAAAGGGCCTGTAAGAACAAACATTAGATGTGTTTAGTTATATAAAAAACTACAAAATCTAGAGATAGTTCATGCCCACTGAAGATTTGCACCAATGTTTTGCAGAAATTAAACAACAAAGTTAATTGTTGAAAGCAAGAGAGCAGTTACCTGGAAAAGTTGTCCGCATGTAAAAACTCTTTCTGATAAGTCATAATATAAATAGCCAGCAAGAAAGGTTGATTGGTCATTTGAAGTAACCTGCAAAATACAATAACTGAGAGAATAAGAGATCATGGTTAACAAATTTGACATATTGCAACCAACAGAACTTACTTCAGATACTAGAGAAGAGGCAACTTTGCTGACTTCATCAACACTCGTTTCAAAACTGAACTGCCTTCCAAAGGGATGCTTACATGATTGAGGAATAAATAGGGCACTAGGCAGCATCCTCTGAAGAAACATACAGAGAGAAGGATGGTCTCCTTCAAAACAGTTTATCCAAAATTCAATATGATGGCTACGTACACCAAGATGCTCTCTGGCAATAGAAAGAAATCGCTCATCCAGTGGAAGGTAACAGCATGCGTGACTAAGGCGCCCACTGGTGAACAGCAAGGACAAGAGCTTTTCAAGGGGTATTTTTTCTTGCTTCCATATCATTATCATAACCTTGCACAACTTAAACTGCAGCTCAAAACAGCCCTGAGATGGCAGAATAAATACACATGATTATGTTGCTAAAGGAAAGCAATTGAATCTCATTCAACTTAATAAACTGAAGAAATATCATGGCCCTACCTTCATAGATAACAAATCAACCAGGAAACAAATAAGTGGGACAATAGTTTTTGATGGCTGTTGCAAGACCATATCCGAAGAAGAATGATCAAAAGTGTCCATCTCCAACCATAAGTTAAGTGCTTTCTCGGCATTATCAAATATTACCTATGCAAAATAACAATCATGATGCTAAACATAATTAGATAAAGCATAACCACGTCACACTAAACATAGACATGAGAGTGCTGGTATTGCTTATATGAACACTAAAATGGTTAGGATTTGAAGCGGTTACCTCCCCACCAGGATTGTCTTCCTGAGCGCAAAGTGCATACAAGCAGTATGCAATGGCCAATTGATTGTTCGCAGTAGTGTTGGCACGAGATGAATCCTGTGAGATCTTTTGCTGGTTAGATGAACAAACATTAATCTATATATATCCCTTTCTTTGTAGATATAAGGGAAGGCAATATGGGATCCAAACTCACCAGTAAAGATATGGCCTCATGTAAAGACTCAAGGCAGCTTTTTATATTTTCCACTCCAAATGCACGAAGTGCACCTGCCTTTCTAATAAAAACCCTTGATCTCTCCAAAAAATGTTCTTTCAAACAGTAAATTTTGTGCAGCAGAACATCTATGATCCTTATCTGCATTTTAGAGCAGAATTCCGTGCTTTGGGCTTCAGATAATCCATATGCTAGCAACTCCTGCAGAATACAATGTTTTCCCAGAGTAGTTAGCCCCAACAATGGAAAACCACAGATACACCAAATTTATTCAAACAAAATAAAATATGGTACCTGCTCTACTATGAAGCCTATCAGCTTAATTGGCCATGGAGACCGATTTTTCAAAAGAGAGGGATAGAGAAGTGGAGCACCATCCACCTTCTTATCTCTAAAATCTTTGTGTACAGCCTATAATTTAAGAAACAGAATATAAGGTACATTAACATAATAAATGTTTAAAAAGAAGAATTATTTTTAGTCACTACCTTAACCCACGCTTTGATCAGTATAAAAGAACCTTTGAAATATTCAGAATTGTCGCAGTCAGACAACAATTCTGACAAGCTCTTCGCAACAAGTCCAAGTGTTGTTTCTATTTCCGTGCCACATCTGCGTAGAGTGTCAACTATCTTCACAATCCTTGCAAATGCATCCAAAATGATATCCATCAAAATGCTTGGACTTGAGGATAGTCTACAGTAAGAAAGCCTAACGTGCACCCATATTGTTTGGCAGCACAATTCTAGAGCCTTTGGTGCCTGAAGGAGAGACAACAATATTCACTTCAATGGTAGATCAGAAGGGGTTGGCTCACAAAAAGAAAAGAAGAAGAAAAGGAAACTTAGAAGGAATACCTCTTTAACATGCCCAGTATTATGAAGGGTCACTCCAATGTTGCTAAGTGAAGGTATCAACAATTCGAGCTCCTCAGGCGCTAAACATTCATTTGAAATGGTACGGACGATGAAACCCAAGCTCTTCTGGACAATGCAAGGGCAAGCAAAGGTGTTAATGGACAATAAGGATGGTGATACAGAGCTAGTAACAACAAGCAACTCAATGGCCATTTTCAACAACTAGCAACTGGATATAACCAAGCAGATTTACTGATCACTATATCTTAACAAAATAATAATTCTCATCATAAATATTAACATCATGGTATAACCAATTGGTATTTGTAATTGCACTAGGCGCAATGTAGCAGTCTAACATAAACAGAGGAAACACACTAGAATACCTGAACATCTTTCTTGGTAACAAAGGAAAATTTAATCGCGGATACAAGGACTGTCAGTAAGGTTCCATGGTGTCCATGCCGTCTCTCGTTGTCTCCTCGAGACATTTGTGTACAGCTGTTACAGCACAAATGACGAAACAGCTTGTGAAATCAAGAATCATAGTCTATTCCATAAACAATAAGACCATAACTTCTACAGCACACATTCATCAACAAAGGTTCTCGCATTTTACTAATTACCATGCCAATACTTTATCTTATGGACATACACATACCTAAAAGCCATGAAGTTGGAATCAATGAACTGATGCAGTGCTGTCAAGACATAGTCCATGTTTCCAGAATAATCAGTTGGTTTTCCTTCTGAGAAGTTCTTCCAAAGCGTATCCACTTGCTGCAATAATACCTTGCTAATAAATTCCAAAGAGTCCAAGTATGTGGCCAAAGATGTATTATCATGTGGCCATCGTGCTAATGTACCAAGACCTTTGTCTAATGCATGTAGGTACTGTTGATCCTTGGGAATACCCACAGATACATAGGGTGGCATTTCACTTTCTGCTTGCTGGGCACTCAAGTATAAACCAGCCGCATAAAGAAGAAGCATTGAGGCGGTAGGAGAGGAAACCTATGCATCACATGAAATTACACAGATCAAAACAAATGTGCACCAACATGGTATGCTTAATGGGAATTCAGTGCTTAAAAGATAATGCAGCAATGTACCTCAGAGAAATAACCAGCTTGTTTATACAGTAGTTCTGAAGCGCCAACAGATAGATCCATATTGGCAGAAAGAATGAACCGACAAAAATACGCAATAAATACCAGAAGATCATTTACAGATTTCAGTAAATCAGCCTGAAAATGGTTTACATTACATTAGAGCAGGTGATAATGTCTTGATGATAAAAAGACCAATTAGCCCATTATTTACTGTGACAGGATCAAGAACAGAGAACAGTAAGTAGATGGTGAGCTCAATAAAACTAATATAAGGGATGCAAAAGCACATAAAAAATCTACACCATATTACTCAGTTATGTCTGTACACAATGACCTATCTCATCAGAAATTAAGAATAATAAAATATGATAAGATAAAGGAAGGAAATCAAGATTACTTAAACAACCCTTGTACATGAAGGCCAAATTAAGTCTCGACACTATAAAAATGAGTACTGAATTCTAACAGTAGATTATGGTATTATAATATGGTATCTTTGGAACAAAGTAATCCTACCACTACTAACTATACAGTACAGAGAAATCAAAATGGTGAAAAAACAGGGGTCCTTAAGATTGTTTACAAATTGGCAAATTGCACCTACGCAGAAGCTCAACTAAAATTTCAGAGCATTCCACAATATCTGCACATCTCCAAAACTACTGAACCGTGCTTATATTCAAAACTTTGAAACTAATGACCTACACATCTAGTTTTGCACAAGCAATATATCATTTGTGTTTAAGTTTTGTCAGTTCATTGTATGTTCTTTCGGTACTTTCCATTAATCACTATAGATGTTAAACTTAGCATGATGCAATGATGTAACATGCTTCTGAAGTTTGGTCAAATTCAATATTTTTCACTGGGTGGATTTGTAGATGTTTTAAGTGTCCATATGAATGCATATCCTACACAAAATTTGTTATATTATTCATGATTAATGACCAATTATATCCTAGTTGTATAAGGAGGAGGTTTTTGTATATTGCATAGACCTTTACGTGTATATATTCGGCCCTAGAGCCTTGTATAATGAATAAAAGTGCTGCTCAGAACAATTGAAAGGTGCATAGTAGGGAAATTACTACACACTTCCAGTAGCACGAGTACAAGGAGATTACCTTTACACGTACAACAGAATCAATGACATTTTCTAGCACATGGAGCAAAAGCTGTGTGCTCCCTCCCCAACTCAAATCTACAGAAGAGCAAATCCTGCGAGCAATCTGCAACCAGGGGAAAACAATATAAAAATTAACCGAACAATCTAAGGCTCCAATTTGCAGAACATCGATAAGGCAATCAATTTCATAATGACACATACAGCTGGTAAATGCTCGACCATCCCCTCCTCCACACACTCTTGCAGTGTGTAATGGCAGAATCCATGCACTAGATTAGTGCTGAAAAATGAAGATTCAGAAACAAGAAAAAAGGTGCACCGGCTCATGCCATTCACAAGGAGTGGGAGATACTTCCTCCTGACTTCATTAGTAAGAATACTGCACACAAACATAAATTCCTGATAAGCCCACTCAGTACCTCTCTTATTTGATGAGTTCCTAACAGAAAATTGGTAATCTCACCGAAGCCATGGTTTCAGCTGTTTCAAGAGGCCGAGAAGTCGTTCGTAAGGGGCAGATTCCTTAACCTTGCCCTTGCTGGAACAATTGGCAAGGCACGCAGTGATCTCGATCGCGAGGACGGTGACTTCAGGATCCGCGCCAGCCTCCCCAGCGCCGCCAGGGTCCGGAAGCAGGACGGAATCGACGCTCGCAGCGCCACGTCGCGACTTGGTGCTCGTGGTGGGTGGAGAGAGCGCGGAGCGGAGGGCGTCGAGGGTCGCGGCAGCCTCCGCATTGGCGCGCGCGAGGTGGCCGCGCGACTCGAGGCAGCAGACGAAGCGGCCGCGCTGGAGCAGCACGGAGTAGGGCTTCCCCGCGAGGCAGGGTGATATGGCCTGTAGGCAGTCCAAGAGGAGGCCATAGATCCCCAGCAGCTCGTCGGCGGCGGCCTCGCCGCCGCCGCCCTTGTCGCCCGAGGCAGGACTCGCGCGGACGAGCGGCGGGAGGAGGTGGAGCGCGCGGCTGAGGAACGGGAGGAACCGCTTCGCGAGGGGGCGGAGGGTGATCGCGTCGGGAGGCGGCGGCGGCTGCTTGTTGCACTTCGTCGCCCCCTTCTGCGGTGGCTTGGGGTTAGGGTTTGAGCTCGGGAGGTAGGGGACGAAGGGCTTTAGGTAGGCGGCGAAGCGAGAGTGGAGGCCGGCGTAGGAGGACGGGGACGAGAGGGCAGCGACGAGGTCGGCGGCGGCGGCCTCCATTGCCGTCTACTGTGAGGTGGATGAGTGGAGAAGCCAAATTGGGGGAAATTTTGCAGCCGTATTTTGGGGATCTTGGGGATGGGAATGAGCGGGAAAAACGCGACTTGCCGAATGTGCGGCTGCGGACTTTCGATTGGAGTATAGGAGGTGTGCCTAGGAATTTTTTTTATTAATAAATTTATTTTTTTAAAAAATTACAAAATTAGTCTCTATTTTTAAAAAATTGCAGGAATAGGCCACCAGTCGCCCGTTGGAAGGGCGAAGAGGGCCATGTCGCCCGACCAGTGGGCGACTTGGCCGTGCACTGGCATGGGTGGGCCCCACGTCGCCCGGACGATGGGCGACGTAGCCCATGTCGCCCGGCTAGTGGGCGACGTGGCGTATGTCGCCCGGCCAGTGGGCGACGTGGCCCATGTCGCCCGGCCAGTGGGCGACTTGGCCCATGTCGCCCGGCCACGGGGCGACGTGGCGCCGCTATATATAACGCGGCCGGCCGCGGCCGGCCGCTGCCGGCTGGGAGAAGAGAACAGGAGAGGAGAGGAGAGGAGAGGAGAAGAGAAGAGAAGAGAAGAGAAGAGAAGAGGAAGAGGAAGAGGAAGAGGAAGAGGAAGAGAAAGGAAGAGGAAGAGAAGAGAAGAGAAGAGAAGAAGAGGAAGAGGAAGAGGAAGAGGAAGAGGAGAAGAGGAAAATTTTTGGTAAGTAAAAAAATAATTTTATATATAATTATTTAATATGTGTTATATTAATTGTTAGATAATATAATTAACAGTTAAGCGATTAATATTATATTTCGGTAGTATTATTTATATTTTTATTTTATATATATTGTTAAATTAAATAGTTATAGTTGAAATAATATTAGTAATATATTACTAAAAAGGTATTTTAGCTGAAATTTTTAGATTACACAGATGTCGGAGAAGTTAGGATTTCAAATTTATTATGGAGAAGGAGAAATTATTCAAGGTGTACACGGGGTTGATCTGTCAGGATTTGCCTCAGTAACTAGATGGGTGTCTAGGGCAAATGAGAGAACAATTAGTGGTGTGCAGAATTGGTTGATGCGAATATTTGGGCTTGACAGCAACCAACATGACGTTAAGGTCATGGGTATCGTTAGTCGTGCTCGGGAGGGCACTTTTTGGGAGTTAGTACCGCTTAATGCAATATCAACATGGAGAAAATACGTCAACAAAGCTGTAGAACGTGGGTGGCCTCTAGTCCTTCTTGTTCAGGCATATACGAAGGAGGTTCATGAGGTACACGGTGTAGAAGAAGAAGGAGGTCCGAGCCATGACAATGACAATGATAATGAGGAAGATAATGAAGAGGGTGATCATCACCTGTCATCTATGGTACCGACGGGTGAAGCGGACGAAGGAGAGCGCATAGAACATATAGTTGAAGAGATGGCGATGGAAGATATGGAGAATGAGAATATATCTGAAACTGAGTCATCTGAAGATGAGAATGAAATTCCTGTCCCACTGGAGTGGAAGAGTAACAGTTCGAAGAATTTGATGATCAACGAAGGAAATTCTGTGCCGTGGGAATATCATGAGAATGAACTAGTAGAGGGAGGTATGTACAAAGGCAAAGATGAAGTGATGAGTGCCGTGAAGTACTGGTCTCTGTCAATGAAGCGGTCTTTTGTAGTTGTGAAGTCCAACAAGAAAGTATATGATGTTAAATGTGTGTTTTCGGACTGTCCATTTAGGGTACATGCTTATGAGCAAAAATGGAGTACAATTTGGAAGTGCTCTATAGTAACAGAACATACATGTGAGTTACAAGAATTAGAGAAGTCCAATACTGCTCTTACATCGAGCTTCATTGCAGAGTACATGTATAATCGAATTGTTGATAATTTAAGGTATGAGCCGAAATCTATAGTGACTACTATAGAGGAAGATTTTAAATACACCATCAGCTATTCGAAGGCGTGGCGAGCGAAACAGAAGGTCATTGAGAAGAGATTCGGTTCGTACGAAGCATCTTATGAGAACCTACCAAGATTGTTAGAAACCATCAGACAAAGAAATATTGGTACATATTATGATATCATGGATGTGTCTGATCCAAAAGAGGCCGGAAAGTTAATACTTCGTCGAGCCTTTTTTGCACTAGGTCAATGTATAATGGCATTTCGTCATTGCAGACCTGTTTTATGCATGGATGGTACATTTCTAACAGGAAAGTATAAAGGTCAGATTCTAACTGCTATTGGTGTTGATGGGAATAATCAAGTACTACCAGTTGCTTTTGCTTTTGTGGAAAGTGAGAACACAGATAGTTGGTATTGGTTTCTAGAGCGTGTGAAGTTAGCAGTGGTGCAAGGGCGACCTAATGTTTGTGTCATACATGACCGACATGCCGGTTTGTTGAAGGCGATAACGGATATGCAATATGGTTCAGTGGAGCGTGATCTTCCTCCTCGATGGTCGGACATACAATCAAGATGGTGCATGAGGCACTTGGGTGCAAATTTTTTCAGCCATTTCAAAAATAAACACCTTATGAATATGTTTAAGAGGTTGTGCAATCAGAACCAACAAAGAAAATTCAATGCAATGTGGAAACGTCTTGATGAATTAACAACAAAGCAAACAGAAGAGTTAGCGACTCGTACGAATCAAGACCCGAATGATATGTCTGTTCCTCTTTCAGGCCTTCCAACGGATGCCTTGAGGAACGTGGTTCGGAGGTCGGGGTCATCAATCAGGTGCTTCTCAGATTGGATTGAGTATGAGCCAAAGGAGAAGTGGTCATTATTATATGACACAGATGGGGCGAGGTTTGGAATAATGACAACAAATTTGGCGGAGGTGTACAATTGGGTCATTCGAGGCATGAGAGGATTACCTCTTGTAGCAATCGTAGAGGGTATTTTGCATGGAACATGCAAGTACTTCCGTGAAAGATATATGGTTGCTTTTAATGCGATGTCAGATAATACATTGATTTTTTCAACATTCATGACAAATTACATGAAAAAAAAGGTGGAGAAGGCAAGCTTGCATCGTGCACGTCCTATGGGCACAGCAGAGAATCGCTTTGAAGTTCTGTGTAGGGATCGGGGCCGTCGTGGTGGCAATCGAGAGAGAATTGCACAAGAGTGTGTTATTCGTTATAACTCATGCAGCTGTTCGTGCATGAAACCGAAACTTCTACACAGGCCGTGCTCACATGTTATAGCAGCTTGTTCACTTACTAATTTGTCCCCGAAGCCGTATGTCTCACATTATTTTATGAAGGAAGTAGTCATGACAACCTGGAATGCAGAGATTTATGGTTTCGCAATATTTGGTAGTTTTACAAACAATCCTGGAAGTAACTACCTGCGGGGGCCCGATAAGGACAAATTAAGACAGAAGCCTGGTCGTCGTAAGACACGGCGCATTAGAAATGATATGGATGACTCAGAAGTGGGAAGACTGGAGCATCGGTGCACCAAGTGCAATGGCACAGGACATACTTACAAAAAGTGCACGCGTGCAACCACCACAGAGGGAGCTGCAGAAGCAGGACCTTCAGGGAATCCGCAAGACGGCCGGCGCCCTCGTGCACGTCGTGGATTTTGGAATCAAGGCGAAAATGCTCTTTAAAAATAATAGTATGTCTGCTTTTTTTGATTTTTTGTTTCATAGTATTAATTATATTTATGCATTATTTTTTTACATTATTAAGATATTTTAGGTATGGCGATGGATGAGGGACACTTGGAGTTGTTGGACGCATAGTTGGACCAGCGCCACCGGTCCTACTTGAGTGCTGTGACAGGTGCTGAGCTACCTGTTCTACGGCCTAGGGTACCTCAGGAGTTGTGGCGGCTCGACGAGCGATGGATACCGAGGTATGCATGATAACACGTTCACTTATTTGTTTTACTCATACAGACGATTTGGTAATATATATTTATATATAAATGTTGTATTTGCTACAGGCTACGAGCAGCTGGTCTACTGCCTCTGTGTAGGCTTGTGCAGGCTAGTGCTGTTGAGGCCCCGGCCGATGCGGTGACACGGTTCAACTTTGACGCTGGACACTGTTGAGGAAAGTCCTGCACGCTGGACCGCTCAGGAAAGTCCTGCACTGTTGAGGCCCCGGCCGATGCGGTGACTTGCGGCATTGGTGGACCGCTGGAGGCCTGAGACGCACACGTTCCACTTTCCTTGCGGGGAGATGACTCCCACACTCGAGGACGTCTCCTACTTACTTGGTGTCACCACTGCTGGACAGGCCGTCAGCCGTCCAGACGTGGAGGCCACTTGGCGTGAGGAACTTCTAGTCCGTTTCGAGGGTGTTGTGCGTCGACCAGACGCTCCAGAGTATCAAACTCTTGCTGAAAACCAGCATCACGGGCCTACGAAGACCTGGCTCTTGCAGTTCCAGGTAAATAGATAACACTATGATATAGTTCATTAACATCAAATATTCATATGTATGTTAAATGAAATTTGAACTTCTGTTTTCTAATTCAGGCCGAGTATATCCACCCTGCGGCGGATGAGGCCACTGTGTCGAGGCACTTGGAGGCCTATCTGTTGTGGTTGTTTGGTTGGATAATGTTCACATCGTCGCATGGGAACTCTGTCGCGAAGCACTTGATCCACTTCGCGCGCGAGATAGCGGACGCACCGCTCGACGCCGTGCCGCAGTATAGTTGGGCGTCCGCTATCTTGGCAGCCACGTACCAAGGTCTTTGTGATGCGTGCACAAAGACCGACCCGTCAGCTATCCTCTCTGGTTGTCCACTATTACTTCAACTCTGGTCGTACGAGCGGTTTAGTATTGGACGACCAGTCATGGATTTCTCGACTTACGGAGCAGGGTTGTACGGGGAGACGGAGGAGGACGGCCCTACGATGGGTTCGTTGTGGGTCCGGCGGCGGGTAAGTCTTCTATATCGCGGTTGAACCTGTTTCTATTTATTTTTGAATAAATTGCACCTTACTATTATTTTCTATACAGCCTACTTGGGCAAACATTCAGGTTCACAGAGCCTATCCTGAGTACATGGCGGCGTTCGACCGGATTAGGCCAGACGACGTCCGCTGGACACCTTACAGCATGGAGGAGATTATCGTACGAGCGCCTAATGGGTTGTCGTCGTTCTGCACGAGGGATCAGGAGTACTGGATGACATGTAAGGCTGTCGTTTTCGACATCTTTGTCGAGGACTACGCTCCTCACAGAGTGATGCGGCAGTTTGGTCGTAACCAGACGTTCCCACTTCCGGTTGCCCATATTGTTCCTCTTTCCGTGCACGGGTAAGTATAAGACAATTAATTCGTTCTGATTGAGTATTTAATATATATAGAAAGATAATTAATATGTTTTGAAATCCATAGTTACGTGCGGAGGGGTCTACCGGCAGGCGTTACTTGGTCCTCCCGTATACAGCCGTGGGTCGACGAGTGGGCCAACGCACTACATGATGTGACCTACGAGCCCAGACCGTTTTCCTTGCAGGCTTACGGGGACTACTTACGTTGGTATATTCCTCGCACACGGATCAGAGTCACGTATACACCAGCGGAGCCACGGACCCACGTCCCCAGGTTGACGGACACGTACCCTGTGCACAGAGATCAGGCGTTGTCGTTGGCGGTACGATCTTTATGAACTTCAACCCACTTCGTTTAATATTTTTCTTATCGTAATTACTTCAATGTTCTCGTTTTGTTAATAGGCCGACATGGGTCACCGTATCACTGTGGATGGTGGATCGCTCTTGCACCGGTTGAGGGAGGGCATTCAGATGACCAGCCACGAGCTTACCGCTGCGGTCCAGAGGATGTACGACTCTGCTGCAAACATTGTCAAGTTGACGTCGTGCCGGCCCTGCGGGCGACAGCCGGATGTCGTCCCTCGACCTTCACACGTGACACACAGGCCTGACGGACCGACGGCGCCACTACCTCCGCGGCCTACGTACCAAACAGGTGAGTAAGTTATATTTTCTTCGTATGTAGTAATGCTAACTTGTTCGTTACTTATAAGTTTCATTATTCAGGTCCACCTACGTACTCTGCCGATTGGCGTGCGGAGTTCGATATCATTGGATCATCTTCGCAGCCTGCTCACATGCCTACAGGTACAATATAGTGGTGAAATTTAATTATATTATCTAATACTGCTTTATTCGTAACATTACATTCACTCTGCATGGTCAGGTATGCACTTTGACGGTTCGCGGCATCAGTTCGATTTCGGAGGTTCCTCTTCACACGCTGTACCCATGGTTCCAGGTATGACCTACTTTTAAGAGTTCGACACGTTATATATTAGTTTTACCATCAGCGTTATCATAACGTTGGTCTTATATGTTTAGGGACGACCCGTTACGACTACGAGGGATCGGACATCTCTGAGCACGCTGACACTTTTCGTCAGCGATCTCCGACACCCTTCGACCTTGAGAGTTACCTGCAGCAGGAGCCGGCGGACGTACTTGCGTCATCGCAGCTACGTGAAGCACCACCACAGACACAGCCCTCACAGGACGAGTACGCGACACCACCTGCTGCTGGAGGCCGTCCTGCACGTGTTACAGTTCCTCCTTCGCCGCTTACTTACTCAGCCAGCCATGTGCGAGCGGGCCGCAAAGCACCAAAGCCTGGCACGATTAGGGGTGTTGCACCTAAGCGTGGACGATATTAGTTTTGTATGATTTGCCGCCGATGTTGTTTTCTATGATATTGTACTGATACTATTTTAGTTTTTAGAACTTAATTAATGTTTCACTGTTGTATTTTTTTATCTATTAAACTTGGGCGAGCACACGACAATGGCGTTTTCGCACGCCAATTGCATGACTGCGTATTATTTTTGCTATTTCTCTGACTTCGATATTTTTTCTGAAATTTCCGAATACATAAATAATATTTAAAAAATCCGAAATTTTTCCTGAAATTTCCAAATAAATAAATATTATTTAAAAAAATCCAAAAAACCAGGTCGCCCTTTGGCCGGGCGACCTGGGCCTGGTCGCCCTTTGGCCGGGCGACCTGGGCCTGGTCGCCCTTTGGCCGGGCGAACTGGGCCTGGTCGCCCTTTGGCCGGGCGAACTTGGCCTGGTCGCCCTTCCAACGGGCGACTGGTCGCCTAATCCTGTAATTTTTTAAAAACATAGACTAATTTTGTAATTTTTTTAAAAAATAAATTTATTAATAAAAAAAATTCGTGTGCCTAGCAAGATTGAGAATTGGGCTTTGTCGCTGGGCTCTTTTGAGGATTTGGTGGGCTTTTCCATGAATTGAGATCAAGCTGGTTTGCTTCTTTTCTAACGTGACTTACAAGTACTCCTACTCCCACCCTCTAAAAAACATGCAATTCTTGCTCACCGGGGAATCAAACAATACGAGTTGTGATCAAAGTTATATGAAAAAGTAGTAGCATTCTTGATACAAAATTAGCAATTCTTGCTTATCGGGGAATCAAACAATACGAGTTGTGATCAAAGTTATATGAAAAAGTAGTAGCATTCTTGATACAAAATAAGCACAATTAGGTTAGTAATAGAATATATTTTCATAACAACTTTCTTTGGAGACATAAATGCTAATAGTATTTGTTGTAAACTTGATCAAATTTAGTACAGATTGACCGGCAAGGTTTTCATAGTTGCATTCTTTTTTGGACAGACGAAGTATTCTCACAAAGAAGGGGGGCCATGGTCTAGGGCCAGGATTGACATAATAGCTCCGCAAGTCCTTAATACAAGATTGTCAAATCACTTACATAATTTTCACCAACACATCACTAGTAGGTTTGTTCCAATAATTACTTGCAATTTGATCTCTATATCATCATCTGGAAAATCATTTGAATAAAAATCAATTTCTATATATTTCCACTCTCTAACAGTTTTTTTCTATCTTTTTTGTACCATGGACTCTAGAGAGCCATTCTCGTTTTTTTTAATCTTTTGCTAGCGAAAATTTTGAAATTCAAGATGGCTATCCTTGGGTAACCAAAATTAAATGGTTTATTGGAGGATATTTTTATCAAAACCTCTATTCCTATCAATTAGAAATATGTTCCACGTGAAAGCAATCGAGTTGCACACGAATTCGCATTGATAGGGAGTGTGAGTAATGAGGAACAATCCCCTCACTATTGGTCATGTAAATAAAAAACAACTTTACAAACTCCGTGTTTAACATTCATCAGCGATCTTTTTCTTCAATAGGTTGGCACTGCACACTCGTGTAAGCAGCCAGATAAAAAGAACTGCTGATGCCTAGAAATTCCTTGGGCGCCAAATGGTGGCCGAGAATTTTGTCGCAAAGGTGTAGCGAGCTGCGAGCCGAGAGACCACACAATACAGAATGCACCCTAAAAAGAGCTTGATCCTCTTGCGGTGATTCAGGAGTGCAGGCAAGCGGTCTATATATAGAGTTGCACCTTGCACAACATCTGTTAGCTGCTAAGCTTCAACATATCAGCTCAGAAGACAAGGCAAGCCTTGTCGAGGTCGTACCCCATCTTCTCCAGGCCTGAGCGGTGCGTGCACACGATCACCGCCGGCGGCCCGCACACGAGCGCAAGAGACGTCTCGCTGTCTCGCAGGGGCAGGTGCCAATGTTTTAAATAGCGCACTATAGCGGGCGCTATAGCGCTATTTAGCGTTCCTGGAAGAGGAATGCTAAACTATGAAGATTTTAGCGCTAAACGATTTTTTCCGCTATTAGCTGCTAATAGCGCGCTAATTTTGCTTAATTAGGTTCATTTAGCAACGCTATTTAGCCTTGGGCTTCATTTTCATTGGCCCAACCAACTTAGAGGCCCAAATAGCACGATGGTGGCCGCTCTTCTCAGTGGTGGCCGTACGGACGTAGGAGGCAGCGGCAGGGTCCCCCCCGGCCCCCTGCTGCTCGCCCTCTCCTTCTTCATGGTGGCCACTCTGCGACAGTGGCTAGGGCGCATGTTGGCGTTGGGGGGACGATCCTCGTCTATACCGTCCCTCCCCCCTTGGCCTTGACTGCTGTTGCGGGGCAGTTGTTGTGAGGACGGAGGCCTCGGCGTCTCTGGGGGCGCTGGTCTGGGGCCCTGCTCCAGACCCAGCACCTTCAGGGTAGGTCAGGATGGCTTCGGTGGACGGGTGTGGCGGCGGGTGGTGCGGCTGGTGGACGTGCATGATGGCAGAGGCCGGTCTTCGCATATCGTCTGATTGGTGTGGTGCTGGCGCAGCTTTGCGGCTACTTACGTGGCAGGCACGTCGACCTCTCTGGTGAGGCTTCTGCAGGTCTGGCGACGATGACTATGGTGCCTGATGGGGATCCGACATCCTGACTGGTGTCCGTGCTGTGGGTGTTTTGGGCGAAAGCCTTGTGATGACGACACCTGCGAGTGTCGTTCTCCCTGTTGAGGGCGTCGCACCCCTACATTATCCACCGGTGAAAACCCAGTCCTTCTCGGACAAGCAACAGCGGCGCTTGGACGTCGTACCCCTCTTGAGGGCGTCGTTGTGGATTTGGACTTGGTCGGGGCGTCTTGTGGCAGGCCTAGTCGTCATTTTCTGTTGTTGTGCCGTGCGAGTTGTGCTTATGGTGGTGCAGGAGTAGTTTTGTTTTTCTTTTTTCTTTTCCCTTTGAGTGGTTGTGCCGTGCTGAGTGAAGTAGAGGCTCGTGCCGATGACCCAATCCGACTGAGAGATAGTTATGTGAAGTGGTTGTTGGAACAGAAACCGCACTTGGCTCCTTGATCAGCGGCCACGACGGCACAAAGCTTGCGAGGACGGCGGCGGCTAAAACCCTAGAACACACACGTTGATATCTAGAGATAGCAACATGCACAATTGGTGCTGCCAAGAATCGCAACCATGTCCTAGTTTTCTTTGCATTATATAGATGGATACATGGGCTCTAGGCCCGCCGCTCCGCCACACGACCGGCTCCACAAAGTCTGACACTTTTGGATCATCATGGGACGCGCAGGCCGTCGTGACAGGGAGAGACTCTGACGGTCGTAGCTGGCCAGGGCACATCACCTGCCATCTACAATTCCACGCCCTACAGGAAAACTTCCTACGACACTACTAAAAACTCTGCACGAGATTACAGGAAAGTTTACACGACTCAATGTAAGACTTCTAACAAATCACCCCTTTAATCTCGATGCAGACTGATGACGCCTAGCTTCATCCTCAGTTCCACGAACTTGACCCTGCCGAGAGCTTTTGTTAGGATATCAGCCAGCTGCCCATCAGTTCCTATGTGATCCACATCGACCACACCATTCTCAACGCATTCACAGATATAATGATAGCGAGTATCAATATGTTTACTCCTTGTGTGAATGACTGGATTCTTGCTCAGTTCTATAGCTGCCTTGTTATCAATGAGTAATCTAAACTTTTCAGGTTTATTACCCACCAGACCAGCTATCAGGTTACTGAGCCACACGCCTTGACAAGCCCCTGCAGCAGCAGCCATGTACTCCGCTTCACAGGAAGGCAGAGCCACGGTTCTTTGTTTATGAGAACACCAAGTCACCAAATTTTGTCCCAGGAAGAACACAACTCCAAAAGTGCTCCTACGATGTACCAGATCACCTGAATGATCGCTATCAGTGTACCCAAGAAGAGCCAAATCTGAATTTCCTCCTTTTCTGAATCTCACGCCATAGTTGATTGTTCCAACAATATACCTCACACTCCTTTTCACTATGGACCAATGTTCCTTCCCTGGTGTCTCCATAAACCTGCTTGCTAACTCAACTGCATAGGCAATGTCAGGCCTCGTGTTGACAAGATACCTCAAGCTCCCAATGATGCTTCTATACCTTGTTGGTTCAACTTCGGTTCCTGGTTTTGCTATCACAAGCTTCACTCTCTCCTCCATTGGTGTATCAACTGGGTTGCAACCTGTCATCTTGCACAACTCAACAATCTTGGAAGCATAAGCACTCTGACAAAGTGTGATTTCTTCAGAGCCTTGATGCACCTCCATCCACAAATAATAGCTGAGCAAACCCAAATCACTCATGCTGAACAAACTCATCATCTGTTGCTTGAATTCAGCAATCTTCTTACTTCCGGCCCACAAATAATTAAATCATCAACATAAACTCCCACCAATAGCAGCTAGTTACCTTCTCCTTTCCTGTAGATAGCATGCTCCACTTCACATTTTCTGAGCCCCAAGTTCCTTAATTCAAAATCTAGCTTGGCATTCCAAGCTCTCGGTGCCTACTTCAACCCATAAAGAGCCTTCTTCAATTTTTAGCACCTTGCCATTGGCCTTCTCAGCACTGAAACCGGGTGGCTGATGTACATACACCTCTTCTTGTAATTCTCCATTCAAGAAAGCTAATTTCACATCCATGTGATGCACCTCCCAGTTACCCTATGCTGCAAGTGCTAATAGCACTCTCACGGTTTCCATTCTTGCCACAGGAGCAAACACCTCTTCATAATCCACCCCCTATTGTTGAACATACCCTTTTGCAATGAGCCTAGCTTTATGCTTCACAATGTTTCCTGCAGGGTCCCTCTTCACCTTAAAAACCCACTAGGCCCTATGGCCTTCTGGTTTTTAAGCAAATCTGAAAGTACCCATGTGTCATTGTCTGCAATGGATTTGAGTTCAAAAGACATGGCATCTCTCCAATACTTCTCTTCTAAAGCTTGCTCAACATTTGTAGGTTCATCAGCAGCTAATAGGCAGAGACCACTATGCATGAAGTTCTGAACTTCTTCAGTGCTATCAAACAAGTCTGGCAGCAGCCTGTATCTCAGTGGTGCTTCTTCTGATCCAGAATCTTGAGAACTCGATGGTGTAGCGCCTGGGGTCACATGAGCGGGCGTCCCTGAATGAGTGGATGGTGTCCTCGGATCTTGCTGAATGCCTGATGCATGGGCCAAGGACTGTATGGTCCCAGAAGAGGGTGGTACTGCTGCACCAGCCCCTGTACTTTCAGCAGGAGCGTCTATTGCCGGATCTTCAATAGTGAACTTGTGTGGGACAATGAAATGATCAGGCTGTAGGTTTCCTGCAGTCCACTCCCAACCGAGCTCCTCCTCAAATATCACATCATGGCTAATATGCAACTTGCCTGAAATTGGATCAAGCATCCTGTACCCTTTAGTCCCTTCCTCATATCCCAAGAAAACCATCTTGGTTGATCTGTCACTTAGCTTCTTCACGCTAGGACCAATATTTCACAAGACTAACACATCCAAACACTCTCAGGTGTCCCACACTCGGTTTCTTGCCATACCAAGCTTCATAAGGAGTAATTCCCTCCAAACTCTTGGTTGATGATCTATTAAGCACATACACAGCAGTTGAAACTGCCTCTCCCCAGTACTGTGCAGGCATGCCTTTGCTTTTTAGCATGCATCTAGCCATCTCAACTACAGTCTGGTTTCTTCTCTCCACTACTCCATTTTGCTGAGGGGTATATGGAGTAGTAGTGTAGTGCTTAATCCCAAATTCAGTACAAATTACAGTGAATTGATTTGAATTGAATTCACCACCTCGGTCAGTTCTTATGGCCTTCAGCTTCTTGTCCAATTCAATTTCAGCCCTTGCTTTAACTTTCTTCAAATAGGACAAAGCTTCATCTTTTGACCTGAGCAATTCAACCCACATGTATCTACTGAAATAATCAACAACTAGCCAAAAATAATTCTTGCCACCTGGAGTTGGTGGTGAGATCTGTCCACATAAGTCAGTGTGAAACAACTCCAAACCTTTCTTAGCCCGAAAACTAGAAACTTTTGGGAAAGGAGCTCTATGTTGTTTGCCCAAAGCACATCCTTCACAGACTTGTTCAACATGATCAATTAATGGAACTCCAGTGGCCATACATTTCCTGCCCAAACTCACGAAGAGCTCTGAAATTCAAGTGTCCATACCTTGCATGCCACAACCAAGCTTCATCTTTCAACTTTGACAACAAGCACATAGGTGGAACCACTCCTAGCTGCACGGTGTACAACCTATTTCCAGTGTGTGGTGCACTAATCACCAGCTTCTTCTCACGGTCCAGAACTTGGAGACGCCCATCGTACAGTCTGATATCACACCCCTGCTTCTTCAAGCTGCCACAAGCT
Organism: Bothriochloa decipiens; assembly: GCA_023333625.1. Taxonomy (NCBI): domain Eukaryota; kingdom Viridiplantae; phylum Streptophyta; class Magnoliopsida; order Poales; family Poaceae; genus Bothriochloa; species Bothriochloa decipiens. The sequence continues at coordinate 40,426,812 of CM041637.1, forward strand.
GATAATATTGCTCTTCAACTTAGGTATATAATAGACACCAGTCAGTACCTTGTGTTCATTATGGCGCCCCTCCAAGACCACCGAGCCGATGCCGCAGATTTTGACCTAGGATCCATCGCCGAAATGCACCGTGCCGCGAACCTTCTCATTGAGATGCGTCAATGTCGAGCGGGTACCCATAATATGGTTACTGGCGCCCGTGTCTAGCACCCATCTCCCATCCGGGTACAACTCCGGCACCATCTTGTCCTCTGCAAGATGAACATGAGATGCCGACGATTGGACGACGTTGTTCACCTCTGCCAAAAACAATGCCGGCGACTGATCTCCTACAACCACGTTTACTTCTGGCTGCTTCGCACCCTTCTTGGCTTTCTTTGGACGTCTACAATCCCTCGCAAAATGACCATAGATGCCACAATTGAAGCAATTCCCAAAACACTTTGGAGTGCCTTCTTTTGTCAACTTGACGAAGCCTGTGCTACTGGAATTTCCACCCTCGCCGCGATGCAGGGCCTTGCCTTTTCCAGTGCCGATGAAGTTTTTCTGGGCACTCTCCTTGGTAGGATTTGACTGAAAGCGATGCTTATGCTTCTCAAGCCAATCCTCCTCTTCAAGGAGCAGCTTCCCCGCTTTGTCAGTCACCTGCTCCACCTTGTCTTCTAGGCGATCCTCGGCTGCACGCAGATGACCCACCAATTCTTCAACTGTCAATGTCTTCAAGTCACAGAACATATCGATCGACACCACAAGTTGACTAAAACGAGGTGGCACAACACACAGGAACTTCGTCACTAGATGGGTTTCTTCAACCGTTTCTCCGAGCGATTTGAGATTGGCCACGAGGTTGTTGATTCTCATGCAAAAATCGTCGATTGTCTCTCCGTCCTTGAAGCTAATATTCTCAAACTCCTTGAGTAGCTTCTAGGAATGGACATCTTTCACACGATCAGCACCAAGCCTCATGGCCTTGACCAACTCCCACGCCTCCTTCACGGTATCCTTCCTTGCCAATGTTGTCCACATCTCTTTCGGGACTGAACGCAACAGTGCACCCATCGTCTGAAGATCTTGTGCTCTCTTCACGTTCTCGCCAGTTCAATCACCTCCCAAATCTCTAGTGCCTCGTAATTGACCTGCATCAGCATCGCCCACTCTCTATAGTTGGTACGATCTAACATAGGCCACATCAGGGAACTCTCCTTGACTCTGCTAGGAGGAACGCTTGGTTCTCCCATCTTCATCGCCGGTTGGATCTTCGTCACCGGGGAAGGTGAGACAGTGAGCTGATACCACGTGTTGGGACAAAAACCGCACTTGGCTCCTTGATCAGAGGCAATGACGGCACAAAGCTTGCGAGGACAGCGACGGCTAAAACCCTAGAACACACACGTTGATATCTAGAGACAGGAATACGCACAATTGGTGCTGCCAAGAACCGCAGCCTTGTCGTAGTTTTCTTTGCATTATATAGATGGATACATGGGCTCTAGGCCCGCCACCCCGCCACACGACCGGCTCCACAAAGTACGACACTTTCGGATCATCATGGGATGCGCAGCACAGGCCGTCATGACGGGGAGAGACTCTAGCGGTCGTAGCTGGCCAGGGCACATCACCTGCCATCTACAATTCCACGCCCTATAGGAAAACTTCCTATGACACTACTAAAAACTCTGCAAGAGATTACAGGAAAGTTTATACGACTCAATGTAAAACTTCTAACAGTGGTTGCCCATGTCGATATCCCAATCCGACCAAGGATAGAGACTTGTATCGATGTCTCAATCTGACCAAGCAGTGAGTTGAGTAGGCGCTTTCGTGGTGCGAGTTGAGTTGACTTGGTACCTAGATGTGCAAGTGGAGTAGGGTACCCTCTGCAATTATATGGTTTTTCTGGCCCAGTTTCAGTCAAAAACTGGGCTGGCACTTACCTTTTTTATTTATTCGTCTAATAGAAATCACGGCAAAACTTTTGCCATCCTTTCAAAAAAAATAACTCACCAAAGGTTCAAATGTTGGATTGGAGGGTAGCTTGCTCATCAGGCTGTTGCAAAACCTCTGGATATCAAAGACGATACGTTCATCGGCAGGAGTCACAAAATTAATGACCGCACTTTCAGTCTCAGAATATCTTCTTTGCTGCTGAACACGACTGATGTATTGCATCACTTGTGTTGGCAGATCATAGTTGATGACAATGGGAACCTGCGCCAGATTGGTGCCTCGAAGGTCAGTGGCGATGAGAATACGGGACGATCCAGCCCTGAACTCCTGGATGGCAGTGTCCCTGCCAAGCTATCTCATACCGCCATGGCTTACTGAGACAGTGTATCCTTTGTCTCTGACATCTTCTATGAGTGTTTTGACACCCTGCTGTGTTCACAAAGACGATGATTCGGGCAGACTCTAGAGTTAGAGTGTCGAAAAGCGCATACAGGTCTCTCAGCTTCTCTTGCTTCTCAACTTTGTGATAGAACTGCTTGATTCCGATATCCTTTAGCTCTTCATCTCTTGGCACTTTAATCCTCACATGCTTTTCCATGAACCAGTGTCTAGTTTCTAGAGCTTCACTGGAGAAGGCAGCGGAGAAGAGCCCGACCTATGGGAGATACTGGATAATGTTACATGTCTGTAGAAAAGATATATACGTAGCCATAAGTAAGTTAATTTAATGAAGTACATATAAGGGCCATCATATTGTAGCATGAACATATACTTGGACGATGCACATTCTATGTGATTATGGTTTTTTTATAGTGGTCATTCGTCATAATTACTGATTACCACAACAGAGCTGGTAGGTAAATAAATTAAAAACTAACCTAGTCCTTGAAACCTCCTGTGAGTAGTTCATCTGCTTCATCCAGAACAATCATTCTAATGTGGTCACTACACAATGCATCCCTTGCCAACAAGTCAAGAATGCGTCCAGGAGTTCCAATGACAACCTGAACTCTACTTGACAGAGTTTGCTGGTTCACGTGGAAACTCGTTCCTCCAGTACAAGTGTAAGCCTTAACACCAAGGAACTGACCAAGTGCTTCAAAAACTTTTTCGGTCTCATACATTAAGTCGGGTCGCGTGTTGGTACAATAATCAACGCCTGGCATTCTCCAGATTCATAATCAAGTCGCTGAAGAACTCCAGTGCAAAGTGTCACAGTTGTTCCAGACAAAGACTCATGGATAACACTATGCCCATTGGAAAATGGGACAATTCCTCTTTGATGGACCACGGAAGGCTTCTCCAAACCTTACACAAAATTGCACAGCAATGGTGGATAAGCACAGAAGCAGGTCTAGGAAATGTTTCCAGTACCGAAATAATTGTTACATATTGGTATCTCAAAAGAACAAATATAGCATATGACTTACCATACAGATATATTCCCTTGAGTAGATTTTCATGAAGACCCATATCACTGAAACTGCCATATATATATATCAATGTCCTCAGTTTCAGTAACTTGCTGCTGCTTACCTCTTCTTCTGAACACATATTTGATAGGAAGCTTTGGTTTACCTTCAGGGAAATGTCAACACAATGATGATGATGATGATGATGATGATGATAATAATAATAAAGAACCAAACAATCCTACCTCGTACGTACTCAAAACATTCACCCACAGACGTTTATATTAGGATAAAACCTAGAAAAAAATCATGCTTGGTTATCTTTCAAGTGCTCTTCTCCGATCATGCTTGTTGAACTTCGACCTACAGGTTGCACCTCTTCAGTCTTCAGGTTTTGAACCGTCAACTGTTGTTTTCTTGGTGTTGGCTGTAGTGGCTGCTGGAGCACTTATTGTGATCTCTCCTACCAACCTTGACTTTTCAATGCACTCCGGCTACTCTAGAAATATAGTTTGTGCTGCATTCAGTTCCTTATTATGCTCCTTGCCTGAGTCCTTATTATCTTCTGATTTTTCTTGAACTACTACTGTGAGCATGATCAGTCTGGAAGACTGTCCAAAAGCAAAGTAGTAAGAGAAGGGAGCACCATCAAGGCTTCTTAGTGCAATCTTCAGCCTAATAGGCTCCTTATCCCCAGCTTCCAAACTTTCCTCATCCACGTCAATAAACACTCCAAAGGCGGAAGCAACTTGATATAAATCCTTCTAATTTCTGTATATTCTTCGAACCCCACACATTAAAACCCACTCTTCAATCAAATCAGGATTTCCCTCTTCGCTTTCGTTCCACCTTGTTACAGTTAAGTTGAGCTCCGTATCATCTAGTAGTGTTTCCATCGTCTTAGGATGCTTTAAACAACTTATGAAGTCATCCTCGGAGCTGAAAGAGGCTAGGAAACTCTTGCTGCATTCCCTCCTTAGCTCCCAATAGTCAACGGATAGCTTCCAAAACTTCTACAGTTCAGATTTCAATATCCCCTGGTCCAAGTTACGAAGGTTGGATGTGATCAAAACACAATGATAGTAGAATTTCTCATTATCAACCGTCTCCTCGGAAGGATGGATCATGGTAAACGGATATTTTGTAGCATAGCCAAAATGATGAGCCACAATGGTATGTTTGTATCTTGTTCCGCATTGCTCCAAATTGTGTGATGTATCATGACAAGCAAAGCACCTCTTTTTAACAGATGAAGTAACATATAGTTCTTGCTCTGGCATAGCCTTCTTTTCAGCACCCTTACTTTCCACAACTTGAGATGAAATATGCCCTCTCCTTGATGAAACCAGTTGCATGCCTTTTGTCTATTCCTTTCTATATAACCTACCACATATTTAAACCCACGTAAGCAGCTGTTGATCAGAGAAAGCAGAAAGAAATCAGTATATCTGTAATAAGGAAAACGAGGGTAAATTTTGTATATTCTCGTGAAAACTTCCTTTTTTATTCCTGCACACATGCATATATCCGCCATCAGTAGCATATATAATTGGAGAGGTAACAAATGAAAGCTTATATTATCTTTTCTTGAATTTCACTTTGATACAATGTCTCATAATAGAACGTGTGAACTTCAAGATTTAGAAATCTTGGCAGAACATGTAAACATAGTGATGGATATGTTTCAAACTAAACTGCACATTTGTTTTTTTTTTGAGAAATTGCACAATGTTTTTCATCATTTCTGTGTGCTCTCAAAGAAATCAAACTCCACACAAACCTCCTCTTGACTACTTAACAAAACAGTGAGATACATTGAAAAAAGGAACCAATAACTCTTTCACAGTTCAAATATTATAACAGCCAAATCTACTCAAACACCTTCGTACTCTATTATCAGATTGAACTATGTGAATTTCGGTAACCGAACAGCACGCAACGCCTATTTAGTCAAATACACCTTTAACATATAAGAAAACATCAAGTATCCATGTTGCGACATCAAAGCGCGGGAATATGCCAAGGAAAGGAATTAAGTATCAACGTGGCAAACACCAAAGCGTGGAAATATGCCAAGCAAGGAATCGTCAAAATTGTTTTCTTTGTTCTAAAATAGCAGCGTCGACATCGGCGACTAAAAAAGACAATAAAATGAACAACAAATCCACGAAGAACTCCCTTGCACGAGGACCATATGTGTAATAACCCTAAAAATCTCAAACACCAAAAATCACAAACAACAAATTTTTTTTCTAAAATAACCTATGGTTGGTGAGTGTCATGTAAGAAACTTACTAGTTGTTGCACAAGTAGTACCTAATGTTAGTTGAGCATTTGTATTTTAATCACAAGGTTTGATTTGCTTCTTATTTGATTTTATGTAATGGTTAATAAAATCAAATAACCTTATGTATATGTATCACTAACCATGGACATGGCTTTCAACATCACCATGAGACCCTAGTGGACCCACCAAGTACATGTGCCATGGTCACTAACTCTTTAACACTAACATCCTTTACCAGTTGATCATGGCATGGTTGGTTTACAAATAGAAATAGAAATAGAAAAGAGAAAGGGAAAGTTGAAGGCTTTCAGCCTGAGCAGCAGAAGCAGCCCAGCCCGGCCTGCCTCCCCCGCGGCCCAAGCCACCGCCGCGCACGGCCTGCTAGGCTGAAGCCGCAGTGGCCCACGCCCGCCGGCCTGCTGCCTGCACCCCGCGTTTGCCTTCCCCGCACCGCAGCCCAAGTGGCCAACCGGCCCAACAAGACGGCTTGCCAGCGCCGCGCGCCCGCGTCTCTCTCCCTCTGTCACTGACCGTCGGGCCTCGCTTGTTAGCTTCCACTTCTGGCCGCCCAAACGTCCTGTCCAATGCACCCGAAAAGGAACGGTGTCCCACCACCGTCCAACCGCGCCCGTGAGCTCCTCGCAATGCCGTCCATTGCCGCCTGCCCGCGCCGCGCGCCCCCGAAACCCTAAACCTAGCCGGGAGCCGCGCACAGCCGCTAGATGAGCATCTCGCATCGCCGTCGTCCATGGCCGGCACCATGGCTATAAAGGGAGCTTGCACGGCAGCTAGGGTTTCCCGTGCCTACGCAGTCATCTTGGCCGCACCCGCAACACCACCCGTCTGCCCAAATTGGAGAAGGGGGAGAGGTAGGAGAAAAAGGAGGCGGGTGAAGGGAGGCCGAAGCTGGAGCACCGTCGCCGTCCGCCGCTGTTGCTGCTCGCCGGAGGAGGACCCGGCGGCCTCGCTCGACCACCGCGATGCCGCTCTAGTTCCTCTGCACCACGCTGCTGCCCTGCTTCCCCGTCGACGAGCCACACCGCAAGCCGCTAGTAGCGCCGCACCGAGGTGAGCACCGAGCTTCATGGCTCTACCACGTTCCCGCTCTCCACTGCACCGTTGCCTTCATTAACTCCTCCACTGTGTCCGCCTAGCTCTAGAACGTGTAGATGGCAAGGTTTCGGGAGCTGGTATGGACCACCGTAGGGACCCGCGTGCTTTGCAGGTCCTGGTCTCCCCGAACTTTGGCCGCCGGTGCGCCGTTGTGACCTCCGCGGTCGCGCGCCCCTCGCCGTGCCTGTTTAGCCGCGCGAACTAGCTCATGGAGATCCCAGCTTCTCCAATCGATAGGAGAAGAAGAAGATGGTGACCCAATCGAAGCTTTGACGGGAGATTTTGCCGCCACCGCCGGGAATCGCCGTCCACCACCGCCGCATCCTCGTCGCCGTTATAGGGTCCTCTGGTTCGATTAAAGTACCCTGCCTCGCCCGCCTCAGTCTCGCAAAGCTAGCGCGCTAGTCAAAGACATTCCCTGCGTGCCGTAGCCACCCACCGCCGTGGCCGTGCCGCCTTGCGCCGCCGCAATGCGTACACCGGCCGGCCTAGCCACCGAGAGCTTGTAGCGTCGCTGTCACCGCTTTCACCACCACCTTGCTAAGCCCTGGCTGCCGCTTTAGCCGCCCGAGCCGGCCGGAGGCGCAACGCCGCTCGCCGCCGGCCAAGCGCCGCCGTGCTGCACGCGCGAGCAGAGAAGGGGATGGCGAATTTTTCCCCTACCCCTGTGCACCACACCCACCATGTGGACTGACTTTAACCAATCGGTGGCCACCAGCTGGCCTCTCTGCCTTTGGTCCACCATGGACCGAGTCCGTGCACCAGCAAGCCGTAGACCACAACCCATTAGGAGCCAGATAGCCACGTAGCCTGCCTGTCTTGTTGACACGTGTCCGAGCCAGGCCGGCCCAACCCTGACAAGACCCGGCCCTACCTAGGCCCGCCTAGGCCCAGGTTAGGCCCAGTCAGCGTTGACCGTTGACCAGTCAACATTGACCGTTGATCGGTCAACATTGACCGTTGACCCTAGGACCCACCTGTCACTGACTAGGCCGCCCAGAGCCAATCAGAGCTTTCCAGTGTCACGCTGACATTTAACTACTCTTTTTCTTTTTCTTTATATAGTTTTTAACTTTGAAAAATCATAACTTCTTTATACGAACTCTGAAAAATATGAATCAAGTGTCTAAATTTTTATAAAAATGAGCTCTACGTCGTAGGCTTATGTATGATTATATTTGGAGTTATTAAATTTCATTTGGTTCTTTGTGATACTCTATAGGAGTTGCTAACGCAACTATTACGTTTCGTTTCAGAGGAGGAACAGTTTGAAGAGGACGACTACGAGTACGAGGAGGAGCTCGGTGATGACTTCGCAGGTGCCACATCCCACCCAACCTCATAGATCCTATTACGCATAGCATAATATCTAGTTTGCTAGTGCTTAATTTATAAATATCACCTGATGATAGGTTGCATGGTAGAATTGCTTGATGAGCCTTTACCTTGTCGCAACCTTACTCCTGCACACTCGCTAATAGGCTAGACACATGCTTATTTTACTCATGATGCTTTACTTCTACTACGCTTTATATCTGCGATGTGATGCGTGGTGGAGTAGGGTTACTTGATTAAGGCACATGGTGCCATCTTACTCGGGAGAGTGCTGCATGTGTCTTGGGTGTGTAGTGAGGGTTGAGTCGATTGGACAGGATTCTACGACGAGCCTTGGGGTAAGTCTTGCCGGGGGGGTGTGTTCTGGGCACCCCCATGAGAGGTGCCTGTGGTGGGTGCATTGTGAGGTATATGGTGATTCCGAGGGTGAGAGCCTTCGTGGAACGAGGCCCCGGGTAGGAGGTGCTGTTATAGCACGGACTGTTGTAGTCCCTATGAGAAGATAATCCTATCTGATCCCCCTAGGACCTGATATCTCTTTAGAACCGAAACCTTGGGACCTACTGCTCACCGCTCGCCCCTGAATGGGCGGAGGACGGATGTCTGACTAGCTAGGACGGTGCCGCTACTACTAGATTGTTAGCAGATAGTGTCGAGAGGTACGGGCATTGGGACCCACACCCTCCTTAGACAACATAGTGACCTAAGAGGCCTGGTACTATGTCTCACAGTCTCAGTGTGCCGGTGGTATTCCGGGATGTCCCAGTACTGAGTGGTAGGGTGGCATCGCACCGGTTAGAAAGCAGCCAGAACAGCCTAGGCCCCCACCGATGATGGTGATCTTGTGGTTACGGGAGTACACGCTCTGCAGAGTTTTGAATCTATATATAGTCTGCGGCCTCGGTTTGGCCTTTCCCTCGACCTACGCTTCTCGAGAGTAGTGAGATGAGTTCTTCTCTTCTCCCCTGGTGTTACCCTTTCTGGTTGTGAGCCACTAAGACCGGCTCCGAGAGGGAGTTGGACCTGTCGACTGAGTGCGAGAGGGTGAGATGTGTGTGATGATGGGATGGGAATGATGATGGATGAGAATGGGTTAAAACTTGATGTATTACTATTATATAATGATGGTTACTACTTGCATAGAAAACCACAACCAAATAATAGGTCTCTTTGATTATATTCTTTGCATCCACCAAATACTACACAACAAAAGCAAAGCATAGGTGGGACGAGTGGCCAGTACAAACCGTACTAAACATTATTTGGCAGGTGAGCCCGACTATGACTTCATCGACGAGGAGTAGACGTCTTGTTCCTACGCTCAGGCTTTTTTTGGAGATTGTTGTTGCTTCCGCCTACCGTAGCTGTTCCAGATGCTGCTACTATGATGATTCCGCTAGTGAGGCGATGTACTATTTGATGTAACCCCTTTATTTGTACTCTTTTGTTCGATGTATGGATTTCTCTATCAACTATTGCTGGATAATGTGATGGTTTGAGCTTCGAACTATTATATTATTCGCCATTCTGTATATTTTCCCTTCGTGAAAAATTAAGGATGTTTCAATATGTGTCTTCCAACATTAGATCTAGTTGGGGCAATCTGCAATATCCAATAACATCAGTCACGACTAGAAGGAACATCATTCACGACTTTGACCATTAGATCTAGGCAGGTTAGTCTGCGCTATCCTGTTCCAACTCTGTACTGGCATAAGAACGCTCTCGCACGAGGACTGATTCCCGCTGTTAGACCTAGGCGGGTTAATCTCTGCACTGTCTGATACCAATGATTGGGATTTGGCCGTTAGATCTAGATCATGCTATCTGATTCCTACAGTGAGAACTTGACCATTAGATCTAGGTGAGTTAAACCGCGCTATTCGATTCCAATGGTCGGGGCTCCGACCGAGCTTCCATGAAAGGATGGCATAGACACAGTATGACTGTACGAGGGTGACAACTATAGAACCCCCTGCCATGATCTCCCTCCAATGCAGTGCATAAAAGACATGAACGGGAACAGAGAGACTACAGATCCAATGGTCCCTATATGCATATATACAAAATTTCATCGTGCTTCAATCAGCTTAATAAGCATACAAACTACAAAGACCAGCATCGCTGGCTCACTACCAGCAGTCTCGAGAACCCTAGGAATCCACATCTAGGACTCTAGTTGTTGATGAGGCCGACGATTTTGGTTGGGTACGGTGTGCCCTAGTCCACCGAGAAACGAAGAAAGACTATCCTAGCTAGCTATAGCACGGCAAATGAATCTGCCTATCGATCAAGTGGCCGAAAGGAACAACCGTGGGACGATTGGTCGAACTCCTAGCTAAAGCAATACACGGGAGGATAGTGCTCGATCTTTCCTTACCGGCAAATCAGATTTAATCCAAGTGCGGCCGGCAGCTCTCCACCATCTCCACTCCCTGCATGGCTGGATCGGAGGACGACGACGGCTACCCAGGAGCGAGAAGGATTCAATCGATCGCTTCCACTGAATGAGGAGGCAGCCGAAGGCGTATTCCACACAGCGCCGGCAAAGAGAGGAGGACCAGGATCGCCGACGGCGGGGCGACTATGGTTGTCACTGCCGTTTTGGGTCGCCAAAATGGAGGACGCCGGTTCCACCAGCGCTAATATGTATGCCAGCGAGGGCATTTTAGTCACTTTGTCACCTTGCGAAAACGAGGGCGGCATTTCTCAAAATCGGCACTATTCATGTTGGAATTCTCAAACTTCCAATTTTCTTCCACCACATTTCGGTATGAACATGTACATAAGATCACACCACATTTCGTCGCCTTGTGAAAACGAGTCTTGGATGTTTGATTAGTTTAGGGTACATTTATGGTGTGATCTGATGTACACGTTCGAAGGCCGGATGGGCTTCTCTCTCCCTTATGCAAATTCATGAGAGGTGATGAGAGCAAAATAAGACCAACGTATATGTTTTCCTAATATAATACTACATTCATTCCATAAACTATAAAATGTTTTGATTTTTTTAGATACATTATTTTTACTGTGCATCTAAAAATAGTGTACATATAAGTATATAACAAAAGCTATATAAATCTCAAAAAGCCAAAATATCTTATAATTTAAAATAAAGAGAGCTTGATAAAATCAGCAAGTAAAGAAATGAGGGTCTAGAGGGCCATTTTCTTGTGCACATGAGAGCCTCAGTCTTTATTCGAGTTTTTAAGGTGAACTAAAAAATAGAATACAAAAAGCAAGAGAAAGTAAAAAGATAAAAACAGCAAACAACAATTTATATGTACCGTTTCCTAGCATAGCATACGACTCCACCACAAATGTCATGTTTTCCATTTTTGAAGGTTTATACAAACTGACTTTGATTTCTTTAAATGCAAAATAAATGTTACCGAGCTCAATCTAGGATGGATTTATGCACATTTTGCTATGAATTACATTTGAACGAGTTGTAAGAGTTTTATGTGTTAGTTACTCATCGTTATGCATATGATTCGTAAATTGCAAGTGCACAGTGACATGGTAGGTTTTCCACAAGAGTATTCCATGGTTTATAACTTTGTATTGTATCCGCATGGATGGATTGCATATGTAGTAACTAGTAAGGATAAACGTGTCATCAGAAGATGAACATAATGAAACAGAGGTGAAACACACATAACTAAACATGAACAAGATTTAAGAAGCGTAATAAAGTGTGCTTGTTTTCCAAAATGCATGGATATTCATGGAGGCGTACAAACCATTTTTTGATGGCACCCAATAAGATATATCACCTCTAATTAAATGAGACAGGCTTCTTAATGGGTCTACCTACGAAAATGAAAGAGACATGCCCCTATTAACTGAGGCCAGCTCTATAATAAGCATAGGGCCCCTATTGGCATGTTAACCATGTCAAATATATAAAAGAGGCACCTATCAACTCTTTCCCGCCTGCCGCACCCATCTCGCTCTAGGAACTATGCCCATGGTCCTCCTCACTATATAGCCACTGAGTTTGAAATGGTTTTTTAAGCCATTGGATGGGGTATTTCTGGCTATCAATGAGCAAGGTTCATGCTTTATTAATTACTTTCAATTCCTCTGCATTGATCATTGCCCTACTCTAGTAAACTTTAGAGCTTTTAATGAAAATTGAGGTCTCTCTTTCATAGAAAGATCTTAGTGCACTTCTCGACTTCAATAAAAGTTGCTCAATCCCTCCACCTCACTACCCCTCCTTAACATGCAAATGTGTATGGAACACACGACTACAACTTGTATTACCCACTCTTCATGGTGGAGCCTAAGACTTGATGGAGAGGTAGCGTAGCACAAAATCTTGCACCCACGACAAACTGCTGAGACATCTATCCTTCCATGCAGTGACGAAACCAGTCCACGCAATCATGCCATATAGACATGAAGGCACAAACAGGGTGAACCAAAGTTCAACGGTGTTCTACGTCCCCCTTAGGAGCCAAAAGAATGAGAATTGCAAAGCACTCATGCCTAACAAAGATTTCTAAAACTTCTATCCATAAGAGGAGAAGAACACACACAAGGTGGCTGTATTTCCAATCCAAAAGGACTCTTACATTGAAGGATTGCATAGGTATTTATACAATGATGAAAAGTATGTGGACACTTAATTTGGGTGCTGACCACCATACCAAAGGTCCTCTGTAATTTTGGCTAAGTAATGTGGAAACTAAAGCAATCTCTTCAATTCTCGTGCAACCACCAACAACCACAACTTCCACTAAAATTGACATAACTCCTAGCTCGGAAGTCCAAAAGATGCACCGTTTGTTGTCTTGGAAACTTTGACTTCAATATATTTCCAATGATGCAGCATATGCATGCTTAAACCATAAATATTAATTCCAGCAAGCCACAAAACATAGCAATAATCTTGCATGTTGCCCATGGCATTACAATTGAATTGTCCTTGTTCATGTCACTCCCTCTCTTGGTCGCTAGAGCTAGACTCATGACTCTCTCTCTCTCTCTCTCTCTCTCTCTCTCTCTCTCTCTCTCTCGCGCGCGCGCGCGCAGCGACGATGGCACGACCAAGGCCACATACCGTGATGGTGGCTTGGATCCCACCGAGGGTATGCGGTAGCAGCGATGCAACACCGGATCCAAGAAGTGGCAGTTGTGGCCTGACCAAGGATGCTCGTGGCAGGTGATGAGGACGCACTTGATCTACCGAGGATGACCAACATGGAATCATATACTCTAATTGTCCTGAAATATAATTAAAGAATCTAGAATTCAAAACTTGTACCAAATGATAATGGAATTTTGGTGAACAAAAACTCAAAAAGGCAACATTCACATGGATACCTAGCTACCATTATTGTCCATCACTAACCTAAAAATAAGAAGGGAGGGTTATATATGTCATTGTCTTACCACATAATATGTTCTAAAATTACTTAGATACCTTAGATTTCATGAGGTAGTACATATGGGCATCAAATCCTGACATGGTAGTGGTTTGTCCATTAACTCCTTAAAAAAACTTAGGATTCAACTGTTGGCCACACCAGTGTTTAACTCAACTTCTCATGATTCTGATCTGGTGGTAACAATTTCATTATTTGTGATATTAAGTTCCTCTAGAAAGACACAGAGGGTCTCTATAGAAAGATTTGTTCATGACCATGTGAGTTCCCATCCCACTTTTCTAAGCTAACAAGCTAGTGGATCATAGTAGCAATGAAGTAATAACTTAATTTAGGGTTTGTTTGGACTTGAGGATTTTTGTAAGAATTTCATAGGTATCCAATTCTAATTTTTTCTAACATCATATGGTGTTTGGAATAGAGGAATGAAGTTTTCCTTTCCTACGGGCTTAGTTTCCTTCATGAAGTAGAGGAAATAAAACATCCACATCAAGTTCTTGGGAAATTTTCCTACATGTGAATGGAGGGATGAGGAAGTCCTTTCATTTAGAATGGAGGAATAAACATGTTCTTATATTCCTATGTTCCAAACATCCATTCCTATAAAACTCTAGTGTTTTAATTTATTTATTTTTACCTACATTCATTTTCTATTCTTGTATTTTCTTCATTTCCTCTATTTTGTATTCCTCCATTCCAAACAGGCTCTTATCCAAGCACGTGCACATGTAGTTTGGCAATGACACCATCACCATTGCAACTTATCTATGTTTGTGGTTGGTTGCATTAGAAGCTCGATCGTTTCTACATCCAACAATGGCACAACATATGCATGTTTCATGGCATGTAAACTCGACAGCTAGAGACACAACATATGCATATATCTTATCCACTAGCTACTTTAATATAGAGCAGTGGGTCTATTTATGTAGTCCGGTGAGATGCTCTTATAAAAAACCATATAGTACCTAAAACTAAAGCACAAGGGACGATATCCTAGATTTTAAGTTTAAATTTTTTTTTGACCTATAGATGAACTAGCGTTGATTAATATTTTTTTCCATGTGTTGCCATGGCATATTTAGAAAAGAGAATGTGAAACCCTTAGTTTTTTCTTGAGTTGTTATATTTTCAACGAGGTAAAGCATGGAGCTAGGATGGTCATTATTATTACTAGTGTATTTTCCAACTTAAGGCTTGTTTGAATGCCCTCATATCTCCTTAGTCCACGTGTGAGGAGAGTACATCCAGACAAGGCCTAAGATCGCTTGGACCTATTTGTGTCAAATATGGTTGAGTAACTAATAAACTTATTGAGTTATCACACGATGCTTTCTTGTAGAGCTTGGGTTGCTGCATAGGAAGTTGGAGAAGGAGGTGGGTGGCCGAAGCTTAATTGCGCGGCCGCGCAAGGCTAGCAGTGGGCGTGTGTGCGAGTAACAGAGGAGCGGGACATATTGTAACCAATCTCCAACAAACCCTTTTTGATTAACCAAGTGTTCAATACTTATAGCCAAATACTAATAATCAACTAACAAACTCACGCAAAGTCTAAAAGATCTAACAAATTAATCTTGATCCTTCCCTAAGATGCAGGAAGTCCGGGTCGTCACCCCGTGGTGACCGCGCACTGGCCTCACCGAGGTGGCTAGGCCCATGTTGCACGACACTTAGCGGGTGTTTCATTGGCGGCCACCACTGGCCGCACTAAGCAAGAGTTCTCGCCACATGTGTATAACGGAAGAATTTACCACCATAGCCTCTGGCGCCGCCACAAACTTTGGTGTTTGGCATGGCTGGCTACAGCCAGGAACCACATATCCCCTTAGCCAAAGCTACGATTCCTTCTCTGAGATACTTACCCACCATAACACCTCACACATGCATGACAAGGAGTAGATCGATGAGCACAAGGAACATATTTCTCTAATACATATTTTTTATTACCTAACTGCTCTCAGAAAAAAAGTATTTACTGATACAGATTCATTAAAAAGCCTTAAGATATATATCACTGCAAAGCAGAAAATAAAGCATAAAATCATTGTGCAGATAGAAAAGGACGTATCCAGTGCCATAGGCTCCCGCACTGCGGGGTCTGGGGAAGGGAAAATAACCAGCAGCCATCCCTGCACAAATGTGCAGAGGCTGGGGCTTGAACCCTGGACCTCTTGATCACAGACGGTAAAGCTCTACCGCTTGCACCAGGGCCGTCCTTCTTTGTGCTGACAGAAAACAGGTAGATAATATTTTACCAGCAATTTGGCGCAGGGATTGGTTTGTACATCGCTCTATTTGATCAGCTGGGGAATCTAGTATCATCCGTAGAGCGTACATAATTTTTCTCATCAGCGGAACTAAGATTGATTGCATCATTTCTAACTTGCCGTACCATCACTTAGTAGTTCATTACTACATAATATATTACTACAATGACCAGACAAAAGGAGAAAAACAAGATAAGTTATTATCATATAACACTGAACCGCCACAACACGACCACATCTAGTTAAAAGAACGGTACTGCATCCAGACATCCAGTGATGATATAGGGATTTGAAGTTTCGACGGTTCTTCCAATTTTAACAACAAAGCACAAAGTGTCTCAAGAAAAGACGGACATGCTGCCTAAGTTACTTTCTCTAGGCGTGCAAATAAATAGCACTAGTCTAGCTTCCTTGCAGCCAGGAAGAACACTTGCGCAGATACCTTTTGGGCCAGTTCTACTACTTCGTGGGGGGTAGCTCCCCGATGGAGCATTTGCAAAATCTCGTGATGGGAGCGAGCTGGGTGCGTCGCTCAGCAGGAGTTACCAAATTAATGACCACAGTTCGTGGCTGCCTGAACTGCCTGTTTTGCTGCTGAAGACGACGGACGTATAGCATAGATTCTGTTGGCACATCATAGTTGATGATAAAGTGAACCTCCGGCGCCATTGCATTAGTGCCTCGATTGTCAGTGGCGATGAGAATACTGGATGACTTGACAGCTGGAGGGCCCTGTTCCTGGCGTGCTGATTCATGCCATCATGGCTTACTGAGACATTGTAATGCTTGCTAAAATCTTTTGCGAGGGACACGGCCTTATCCCGTGTGTTCACAAAGATGACAAGTCGTTCCATCCCTGTAGCCTTGAAAAGAGCATACAGTTTTCCTAGCTTCAGTTCTTCTTTCTCAACTTCCAGATAGTACTGCTTGACAGTCTTTAGCTCTTCTTCTCTTGGGACAATGACCGTCACCTGCTTATCCATGAATTTGTGGCTAGTCTGTATAGCTTCATTGGAATAGGTAGCAGAGAAGAGCCCAACATGAATTTTCTTGGGAGATGCAGGATAATATTATTGATCTGCAAGAAAGATGGCCAGTCATAAGTTAATGAAGCATGAAGTTTGAGCAGGGCCATCAGATTGCAAGATGAGCATTCTATGTTACTACTCAGGGGGTACTACTAGTCATACATTGTGATTACCACAATGGAGGTGGTAGGTAATAAAACTAACCTGGTCCTTGTCCTTGGAACCTACAGTGAGCAGTAGTTCATCTGCTTCATCCAGAAAAAGCATTCTAATGTGGTCTGGAGACAATGCATGCCTTTGCAGCCTATCAAGAATGCAATCAGGGGTGCCAATTAAAACCTGAACTCTACTTGACAGAGTTTGCTGGTCTGCATCGGCACTAGTTCCCCCTGTACAAGTTTGTGTTGTAACACCAAGGAACTGACCAAGTGCTCCAAGAACTTTCTCAGTCTCTTGTGCTAAGAAGGCTGTTGGTACAAGGATCAAAGCCTGGCATTCTGCAGATCCATAATCAAGTCGTTGCAGTACACCGGTGCAAATTGTCTCTGTTGTTCCGGACAAAGATTGATGGACAACACCAAAGCCCTTGCATAAAGGGACGATTCCTCTTTGATGGACCGCGGAAGGCTTCTCCAGACCTTAAAAAAGTGCACAAATAATGTTTCCAGCCAGAAATAAATGCACAAATAATAATGCTGCTATATATATAGGAATAATTACCATACTGATATATTCCCTTGAGTAGATTCTCCTGAAGACCCATCTCACTGAAACTTTCATAGATACCAACTTCCTCGGAATTCGGAAGTAGCCTGTATCACACCACGCATATAAGAAAATTAAATATTTCTTATATGACAGCTAATGTGAATATGAATGTCATGGCTACTGATTAAACAAATAAGCTGAAGCAAATAGACAAACAATAAAATGGTAGATCGCACCATACCGTGTGTCTATTTTGGATGCATCTTCTTTTTGGTGAACTTCATCGCCTGATCCCATTTGATCCATCCCAACACCTTCAGAGGAACAAAAAAAACACATATCAACAAAGATATCTAATAAAAATTATTTTATGAAACAAAATATAAGAAATGGTACTGTTCATTAAATTTCCTATGAAACATCAACAAAGATTGCAATATTAAACATATGAGATTAATACGCTTGTTAATCATATGAAAAATCAGTGTTAAAAAAGCATCTTCACAAGAGTTAAATAATATTAGATGGATATGGAGGGATTCTCACTCACCTTTGGTATGTTTAGTGATCAACTCATCTCTTGGAGTTCTTGATGTGTCTCCTAATATTTGTGTCTTCTTCGAGTTGATTGTAGGGGCAGCTACATTATTGTATTCAGTATCTCTGCATGCTCCAAGCTTTTCGGCCTTTCTACTTTCCCGTACTGGAATTATTTCTTCCATATTTAGTTCCCTCTGTGGTACCATTTTTGAACAATCTTTTTCCAGCATATCACACCCAGTTATTGAAGCTCCAGTCCTTGTGGCATTACTGCTACTATGTGGAGCCACTTCTTTATCCATTTTATTTGCTGGGCTCTTGTTTATTGCTTTAGTAACTTGCTTCTTCTTACCTCTCCTTTGGAATACATGTATGAAAGGAGGTTTTTGTATACCTTCAGGAAAGTGTCAACAAAAATGATGTCAGAAAACAAAACATATTGACCAAATTGTCATATATAACACCAAACACATTCTCCTATACATGTTTATATTAGGAATAAAACCTAAAAAATAAAAACATTGTCCTTTTTCACCTCTGAAGTGCACTTCTCCAATCATGCTTCGTGGAATTGGGGCTATGGATTGCACCCCTTCAAGTTTTGAACTTTCCGTTGCTGCTTTCTTAGAATTTGTTATCGTGGCTGCTGGAGCACTTATTTTATTTTCTTTGGCCTTTCCATTCGAGCTTGAATCTTCAATGCCCTTCAGCTCTTCCAACAATATATTTTTTTTCTACATTCAGTTCCTCGTTTTGCTTTGGTATACCTTCAGGAAAGTGTCAACAAAAATAATTTCAAAAAAATAACAAAAAATGATCAAATTCTTAGTCGCGTACACCGAACACATTCCTCTACACTTTTTTATATATTTTCATTAGGAATAAAACCTACAAAGAAAACCATCAATCTTTTCACCTCTGAAGTGCTCTTCTCCAATCATGCTTCGTGGACTTGGGGCTATTGATTGCACGCCATCAAGTTTTGAACTCTCTGTTGTTGCTATCTCAGAGTTTGTTACTGTGGCTGCTGGAGCACTTATTTTTTTCTTTCACCTTTCCCTTTGATCTTGACTCTTTGATGCCCTTCGGCTCTTCTAGCAATATACTGTTTGTTGCATGTAGTTCCTCCTTTTGCTTTTGTGTACCTTCAGGAAAGTGTCACCAAAAATGATGTCAGAAAAACAAACAAAAATTGACCAAATTGCTGGTCGTATAACACCAAACACATTCTCCTACTTTTTATATTTTTTATTAGGAATAAAACCTAGAAAGAAAACCATCAAAAGCTTATTCACCTCTGAAGTGCTCTTCTCTAATCATGCTTCGTGGGCTTGGGGCCTTGGATTGCACCCCAGCAGGTTTTGAGCTCTTTGTTGTTGTTATCTCATAATTTGTTATTGTAGCTGCTGGAGAACTTATTTTGTTTTCTTTAGCCTTTCCATTTGAACTTGACTCTTCAATGCTCTTCGCCCCTTCTAGCAATATACTTTTTACTGCATTCAATTCCTTTTTATGCTCCTTGTCTAACTCCTTATTTTTAAGTTTCATACCTTCTGTTTTGTCTTGTACTGCCGTGAGCACTACTAGTTGTGAAGACCGTCCAAATGTGAAGTAATAAGAGAAGGGAGCACCATCAAAACTTCTGGATGCTATCTTCAGCCTAATAGGCTCCTTATCTCCGACTTCCAAACTTTCTACATCCACGTCTACCAACACTCCAAATGCAGAAGCAACCTGATATAACACCTGCCAGTTTCTATATATCCTTGGGACACCAGACACCAAAAACCACTCTTCATCCAAGTCATGACTTCCATTATCTCTTTCATTCCACCTTGTTACAGTGAGGTTTACCAACTTACCATCCAGCATTGTTTTCATCTTAGGATTCCCTAAACAACTTATTAGGTCATCCTCAGAGCTCAAAGAGACTAGGAAACTCTTGTTGCATTCTCTCCTTAGCTCCCAGTCACCGGACAACTTCCAAAACTTTAGCAGTTTAGATTTCAATATCCCCAGGTCGAAGTTACTGAGATTGGATGTGATCAAAACACAGTGCTGGTAGAATTTCTCTTTCTGAACTATCTCCATTGAAGGCTGAATCATGGTAAACGGATATTTTGTAGCATAGCCAAACTGATGAGCCACAGTGGTATGTTTGTACTTTTTTCCGCACTGCTCCAAATTGTGCGATGTATCATGACAAGCAAAGCACCTCTTTTTAACAGATGAAGTTACAGACAATTTACGTTCTTGCTCTGGCATAGCCTTCTTTTCAGCACCCTTACTCTCCACAACTTGGGATGAAATATGCCCTTTGGTCCTTGAAGAAATTAGTTGCGTGCCTTCTGTGTGTCCCATGATGTATAACCTGCCACATATATATAAGCAGCTGATCATCAGAGAAAACAGAAAGAAATTAGTGCCAAGTGTAATAGGAAAACAATGGCAAATGTGTATATTCTCTCTAAATAGGTGAAAACTCTCTTTTTTCTGCACACATCCACCATCAATAGCATATGTAATTGGAGGAGCCAATTTCAAACAAGGCGAAAGTAGAAAAAGTATGAAGAGTGATAGATATGAAAGAGAGGACAAAGGTGCACAAATAGAAAGAAGGATCCAACAATTGCTTGCTCGCAAGTCAAAAGGAAAGAAGGGAGGTAACAGTGAAGAGAGAACACATATTGTCAACTTCAAAGAGCCAAGAACAAAGAACAATACAAGAAAACAAAGAACTTTGTGTACAGGAAGGATAAATAGAAACTTAAAAAATATCGACCACAGGAACAATAAGAAAGGTTCTTGATTATACAAAGCATGAATTCAATTTCCCAAAACTAGCTTATCAGAAGAACAATTCAAATAGTGATTAGTATGTATTTCAGCCAAAAGAGAATTGCAAACTTTTTAAATGCAATGGAAACCATCAGCATCGTCGAATGAAACAATGGCTATATATCACGTATCCAAACCCCACAAAAAAAAAGAATCATTGAATATATAGAATTTTTGTGTCTACGATGTAAAAGTAATTGTACAAGCCCTCACATTCTCAAATAGTATGGAAGGTCAACTAAAAGCTAAAAAATAGAAAGGTCAGCTAAAACCTCAAAGATAGAAACCATACAATATCAACCATCAACTACCATTATGAGAATCGGTGACATCCATCAATTAAACAAAGCTATATAATCCAAAAAACATTAGACACCCAAGAGACAAAGGGTAAAGATATGACAAGAGAATGGAACAATCATTTCCCTATTAAAAACCCTACATGTTCAATACCGAAAACCCCAGAGGTAAACAAATAAATGACCAGCAGACTTCACCCACGGGAACCCCACCCACATCAACCCTTAGATATACTACGAGTAATCTATGCCGTCCAAATCCAACGGTCGGGCTGCAGTAATGGGATGCACTCATCTGCCCTACTAGGATGGACTGGATGGTCTATAGTAGAGAGCATGCTGGGGTAATGGCTATGAAATAAAAGTCATCCACCATCTCTGAAACAATTTAGATCATGATGGTGGTAGTACAAGAGCAGGGACCGGCAGATCATATCCTTGATCCTCATAAACACACGAAGAACTTCGCCTGCAGAAACCACCCTTGCATCAACCCTTATATAAGGATTAATCTTTGCCGTCCATATCCAATGGTCGGAACACCTATCTGCAGGGGCAGACCCAACGTGGGGGCTGAGGGGCTCCAGCCTCCTACCCCATGTTGCCCATGGAAAAAATCCCCATGAAGTAGTGTCTAAATTTTGTAGCCATAGATGAGGAGGAAGGAGGAGAAAGAAGAGAGAGAGGAGATGACGAAGAAGGAGAAGATATGAGTGAGGCCTCCTCCTACACATGTCCTGGCTCCGCCCCGTGGCTATCTTCCATAGTGGGACGCACTTCTCTGGCGTACTGGGATGGTCTTTAGGAAGCATGCTAGGGTAACAACTGTGAAAAGCCACATCCACCATCTCCGAAAGAAAGGTAGTACGAGAACAGGCAAGATCGGATCCATGATCCTCATACGCACGCTTCAATCAGTTGTACGGATCACGAATTCACGACGACCAAGCTAGAGTGTTAAACCCAAAGAATTCACGTCTAGCTAGCCAGGCTCAACCGGATCGGCGGCCGATCTCGATCGGGCGAATCATATCCAACAAGAAACGAAAATTCCTAGCGCGGCAAACACAAATCCACGGATCGGCTTGCCGGAGGGATGTGCGTGGAAAGGCCAGGCGTGTTGTTTAGGAGGCGAGATCGAGATCGCGAGCAATATAGGGCGATGAATCATGTCGAACGATCAAGAAAAGAAAAGTCCAAGCTCGGCAAACAAACCCACGTACGGACCGACTCGCAAAGGCCATCGTTTGTAGGCGAGAATCGAGATCGCGATCAATCTAGGCAGACTAGGGCTCTTGCGTGCTTACCAGCAAAGTGGTGCGCGTCCAAGATCGGCTCGCTCTCCACTCCACTCTCCAGTCGTCTCCACTCCACGCGAGCGGCTGGAGCAAGGATAGGAGATAGCGTGAGCGAGGGACGACGAAGAATTCGACGCCGCGCGGTTGGCCTGGACGAGGCGGAGGCGTGTTCCACGCCGCCGGCAAGGAGATCTCACGGATTGCCGGCGGCGGAGGTCTAGCTGCAGTCGCGCTGTCGTCTCAAGGGCGACGGCCGAAATGCTGACTCGCTGTCGACTGCCTCTCGACGACGGTTTTCACCAGCCAAACGTATTTAATACGGACGCCGGGGCCGTTTCGGCCACTTCCTATGAGTAGAAGACAGCTAGGGCTGCGTGTGTGAAAAACGCACAACGGCCAGAAAATGGTGAGCTTGCCGCCGCCAACCGCAGGTCATAACTCATAAGCGCGGGATTTTTGAAATAGGCAAAAGTTTAGTAGAGCGGCATTCTCAAATTTTCCAGGGAAAAACAAAAAAAGGCAGAAATATTTCTGACCATGGTGTGAACGCGATGGAGACCTGCTCAGTAGACTAGTAGTTGTTTCGTTGCATGACACAAACGGTCTGGAGGACCTTACATGTTTGTACAAGATATCTCTTGACGTGAATCGACGAGAGGTACACAAAACAAAACCCTGCATATATAACGGAAAAAGCTTGAGATGAGTTCAACCATAGTCCACAGCGTGGGACCATGTATGCAACAAAAGAATTTGCATAGCCTCACGGCCCCCCACGTCGCTCTTGTGAGCGCAGCTCGGGCTGCGCCACCCCCTCCATCGGGGCCTCCTCCCTGGCCCCTCGCCCTCACGCCGCCGGAGCATGATGCCGAAAGCCTGTGTGCAGCCAAAAGGATGGTAGCAGCGGGGCCTTTCTCCTCCCCCTCTCTCTCTTCCCATGCGAGTGGCGACCATGGCGCGACGGCCGGCAGCGGCTTGCTCCGGCACGACAGTATACCACTTCTTTGGCCTCCTTCGCCGGATCCCCGGTGGCCCTGTGGCTAGATTGGGCCCCAAAAGGATGGGCCTTAATGTCCAATGTAATATTATTGAGTGACACTTGATTTACCATTTGACTATGTAAGACCTGCATGTCTACTATCTATGTCATTATATGTCCTCTAATCGTCTATATCTTATTGTGTAGCTGCATGCGTGGATATGTAACAAGCACAACCGTTTTTTGTCGGCACAAAGTTGATCACCGTCGGTTTTGAAAGTGAGCGGTGATAAACATCAACATCATTGGCCTGTCAAACGATCCGGTACACATGTCATCGTCTCTTCATCACCTCTAGCCTGGTATATGATCCTACGGTGATGAAGTGGACATCACTGCCAATCCCGCTTACTGATCGGCAGTGATGGTCTCTTCATCACCATTGATCTGGCGTACAATCGATATATACAGTGGTGACAATCACTTCATCACCGCTGGTGAGGCGTATGATCTAGCGATGATGAAGGGCTCATCACCATCGTTGCTATATATGATCCTGAGGTGTTTGAAGTTTCATCATCACACTGGTGATGTGTTTGAGTCGGTGGTGATATCTTAATCATCACCACCAATTTAATTTAATTTATTACCAGTGGTTTGTTCAGGGCTAGCCATGATCAATAGCGGATCAAGCCCCCGAACAGAGCCCAGGCAAAACTCAAGACATGTGCAAATTTATGTGTTTCTAACCTTCTTGTACGGTATAGAGTAATCAATTTCTCTGTATACAGCTACATCAGAGCCCGGGCGGCAGCCCAGGGTCGCCGGGCGCTGGGTCCTCCAGTGGCCACGATAATATATTTTAATTATAATTAATTTAAATGCAACATAATAACTCATAACATCAGAAATGTGATTACATCTGGCATTCTGCAGATCCATAATCAGGTACACCACAGTAAATTGTCTCCGACTCTCTGTTTGTTCCGGACAAAATTCGATGGACCACACCAAATGACCAAAGCCCTTGCATATAATGTGGGACGATTCACAGTCTCGATCCGCCCGGCCACTCTCCGCAGCTGGTTGTACCGCCGCAATCGCATGGAGTTGGGTCTCGACGTCGAGAATGTGTCCAGCTCCACGTCGAGCTCGTCGGGGTTGATCGCCTCGGTGCAAGAGAGCATCGCGTCCTGCAGCGGCCGTCGCGGCCGCCGTCGGTGGTTCCAGAGGCCAGCTGTGACAATAGTGCCTCACCTCTAGTGCAGCTGCGAGCTTGTGATTGCTCGCTAGCTCAGGTCTGACACCGTATAGGTACGGTGCAGCTTCAGTGCTGATACGTAGAATCTGATATTGACATCACTTGTGGCTACTCTACTACTGGACGTAGAATCACGTCACAACGAAGGGTCAGCTTGTGGGGGCTTCTAAAAATACATACACACATAAATCGAAGTGGTGTCAACATCTGGTGAATCACTTAAAAAGTTTAGTGGTCCAAAATTGCAGTTTCAAAGTTCAAGGTCTACCTAAGTGACACCCCATAACAAGTTCAAGGGTTTCTCATGCATTTTAATCTTTTATTTTATTATTCTTGTGTGATGTTTTTTATGGTTACTGGACTCACATACATCACAAATCCATTCAAACACTTGCCCTACTATTCTCCAAATGCTCATTTACAAATCTATATACTTGCATTTTCAATTACGCATCTCCAAAATTGAGGATCACTTTGTATTTTCTTTTCTATATATAAAATCATTAGTATATTTGGTCATGTAGCCAATCATAGTCTTCCATATAATCATTAGCAGAGTTGCTCGTTGGCAAATGCAGGAAAGAGAGCCAGCAGCAACCGGCAAGGGACGGAACGGTAGCAGCTAACACCCCGCATCCAAAAGAAGCAGATTTTGGTGTGGGGTGTTACATACAGCCGGCGATGTTGTAGTTTTGCTTCTCCTAACCACACGAGCTTCCTAGCGGCTGCACAGTGTATATGGGAGGGAGAAGCCTCCACTCTATTGTAAAGTCATATATATAAGGGAAACCCTATTGTACTGAGACAAAGAAGTACAAGTGGACACATAACTAGGCAGTAGCTCATCTTGCAATGTATAACTAGTCAACCATCAACTAACCGTTTGAGTAATCATGATTAATTGACAACTAATTAGGTAACTAGTTTTCTAGTTGCTCTAATTGAGCCAAAGGGTCTCATTTCGATCCAGTAGGGCTAATAGTTTGCTACCTAATAGCTAATAGCTGCAAGGGTTTAGAATTGCCTCTTGACTGATTGTCTAGAGTTGGATCTTTCTTTTTGTGCTGCCATTTTATAGAGTGTAGTTTGAGTGCTATGTTTTTTTTTTGAATTTTTGATTGGCTATACTCATTCATCTATGAATGTGGAGGCCAAAATGTTGTTATTTCTTAATCTTAAAAACTATTAGCTACCTAATTATTAGCAAGGGTTGTTTGGATCTACCTGCTAAGTGATTGGATGTGCACTATTAGTACCTATTAGCACCCACCAACTAATGAAACTAATAAGTTTTAGTAGCTCCACCGGTGAATAGGAACCCTTTATTAATTACCACTTTACCAGGCTTGTTTGGATTCTCACCAGTCAATTGTAGCTGCTAACTATTAGCTAGTACTAATGGATCCATTCATGCCCATAGTGCCTAGTCAAGGCTAGGGGATCGACCAATTAGCCTGACCAATTGCGATCAATTAGATGACAAGGTAATGTTTTAGCCAAATCCAATGATGCATTTCCTTCTACATTAAATTTACATGGATTATTTAAAGAAAGTAATGAATATTGAATTACAAAATTAGATGGATATGGGATTCTCACTGCATGGCCGACAAATCTGCTAGCTTGCAGGCTTTTCTTCATTTCATGGTTTCAAAAATATTATTTATTAGTATAGCTAACTTTCTATTCAACGAACTAAAAAACTACTAGCATAATTACTCTTTTGTTATTGGAACAAAAAATATAATATACCATAAATGTTTTAGCTCGTATTTAGAGAACAAATGAGGTGTCATGAGCCTCAGGGGCATACATGTCATTTTACAATCAAAGCATACTCCAATGGGAAATAATCAAGATTGCCAAACACGGTCAATTGTTTAGACAGTCACACATCCTGATCAGAACAAAATTGATTTTTAGATTAGCGTTGCCAAACAGCTCCCTGGTTTAATTTATCGGATCTATGCGTTAAACACAACCGGGTCACTTCATAAGTTTCTGGTGGAAATGTAGAAGGAAGGTTGACAAAATCAGAGAAGAAATTTTGATGGAATCTTAATCAACTTTTGTGGAATATCTAGAAGGAGAGGAACCATTCAACAAAAGAACCTTAACAAGTTGCGGTTTTGTGCAAAGATGGCATTCTCCAATACCGCGTGGCAACCGCATGGCAATGGCCCACCACTGCAAAAAGCAATGGACCCGCAGTAGTCCACTAGCAGCTCTTGTTTCAGTTTTCGCATCGCACATTTTTTTCCTTAGTTTCTCAGCTAGGGTTTTTGCGAAATCACTTGCTTATAGTGGTTTGGGCAGCGACTGTCCAGTTGTAAAAAAATTCTTGTAAAACTCTTTTTCGTTTCTATCATCTAAAAATCTATGGCAAAGTTTTTTCCGTCCTTTCTAAAGAAATAATCAATATAGAATCTTGTGCCTTGATATTAAAATAAACCTGCAGATTTAATGAAAAAAGTTTGAGATAAGATCGACCTAGCTAGTTCACAGTGTGAGACCATGTATACAACAAAAGAAACAAGGCCAAAACACCCCACTCTTGAGACACCCTTGCCCTCTTCTCCACCCATTTGTTGCCCGCCTACCCCAATGCACTCCGTGGCAAGTGTGAGAATACTGTCATGGATTTTCCATTCATTGAACAAGTATTTATAGAGTACAAGATACATTACTGTTCAGATGCTAATACATGGATGTTCATATTCTAATACCGTCCCGCCCGCAGTATTTATAGAGGGCTCTAGGGTGATAGGCTGGCTAGGCGGTGGGAACAACAGTCAAGCAGACAAGTCAGGGCGAGAACACCATTGTCCAAAGCTCGTCGCAGAAGCAAGAGATCAGAAACCATCACGGCCAGGCTAGGGTTTTACCAGAGCTTCGAAACCATCACGGCCAGGCTAGGGGGTTTTACCGGAGCTTCGAAACCGTCACGGCCAGGCTAGGGTTTTACCGGAGCTCCAATGAAACCCCAGCACAGTAACACCTGGCAGCGACAAGGGCAAGGAAGATGATGAACCGTGCAAAAATAATAATAAAAAAGTGCTAATCCCCCACGAAACACACGAACCTCAGGTAGACAAATTCTAAGTCTGAGGTGTAAACGACTGTCACTTTAGTATATATTGTGATCCCGTGCATTTATGTTTTCATTAACTATCCTCAACAAAATCAAAAACAAAAGGAAAAGGATTGTGCAATACAATGAGCAGCATAAGCAACATAACTGAGGAGAGAAATATTAATAAGACATTTATTGTTTGATTAATTTACAAAAAGATAAACAAATATAACCAACACATTCGACCATTTCAGCCAATACCGCTTTACAGTGCTCCTACGAAGTTGCATCCAACAATGGGATCCACCATCGGATTCAAGTATACAGGCATATATAATATTACAAAAGCCGCTTGAGACTGAAAGAATAGGATGACTATATATATCAAAACAAAAAAGAAACAAGTCCTTGCACTCTCCTCTTTATTCATTCAAACGCCGAAGCTGTGATTGGGTAATATGAGTAGAATTTCTGTGCTGGATTAACAGATCAATCAATGGGTGGCATCCCTGCTGTAATACTGATCCAAGGTCTTTGCTGGAATACGGTGGAGAAGTTCACGAGGGAATATGCGAAGCAATGTCCATGCCAAGTCAAGTGACTGGAAAATGTTCCGGGTATCATATGCACCTTGTGTTACAAACTTTCTATCAAACTTGTCAAGGAACTCTAGATAGAGCTGTGTATAACAATAGAAAGAAAAGGCATAATTAATGAAACTAAAAAACTTAAAAAGAATATTTGAGCACGAGTTAGAAATCTATTGACAGACCAGATCCTCAGATGAAAGTGCTTCCTCTCCGACAACTGCTTTCATAGCTTGAACATCCTTCCCAATGACATAGTTGGCATAAAGCTGAACAGCAAGTCATGTTATAGATCATTTAAAATATCGGAGGCAGAATGAATCCTAATCAACATCGGAGGCAGAATGAAGCCTAATCTTCACTGAAAGGCCAAAAAAAGCACCTGATTAGACATATCTGAATGATCTCGACGTGTCATACCCTCACCAATAGCAATCTGTAGGTGAATAGTTATGGCATTATTACTCATGAAAATTCACATTAAGAGAAACAACTGCATAAAAAAATTGCAATGACTGGTCCTTTCATCAACCGTGAGAGAGATGGCAGGACATTGATGGGTGGATATATCTATTAGACAGCAGAAAATCATATACCTCGTTAATGCCATGAAATGAAAGAAGAGAAGTAGAATGCAAGGCTAAGAGAAGACACAGCTACTTCTACAATTAATAGAGTACACAAGCAAATAAACCTGTCTATTATGGAGCTGTCTATCAATGTATATCTGCCCTTCAGTAATGTATCCAGTAAGATCTGGAGTTGGATGTGTGATATCTGTTGAGAAAACACCAAAGAACGAAGGATGTGGTATTATAATTTGGAAGTACAGGTAGTAGTGTTCATGGGAAAAGAAAAGCTACAACCAAATCAACATTTAAGTGGTCCTCCCAGGAGGAAATATACTACACAGTGGCAGCAGATGAGCCAATCCAAGCAGGAGCAGTGTTTAAAAGGTGACTAGGCGTCCAGGTGAGTGCTGGGTCTGCCTGGACACCTAGGCGTCGCCTTTGAAACACTGAGCAGGAGTGTTACTTGCTAAGACACAAGACACTAGCCTCATGCTAACTCTGCAAATTTATAGTTACTTTCATTTTTTGGCTTACCATCATTAGGCATAGTTAGAATGGGAATTTGAGTAATTGAGCCTTTTCTTCCTTCAATACGCCCAGCTCACTCATATATGGTTGCCAGATCAGTATACATATACCCAGGATAACCACGCCTACCAGGCACCTCTTCTCGTGCTGCTGAGACCTGGATATAAGTGGCATTCACTTATAATTTAACATTAAAATTCCATAGATTTGCATACCCAAAAAAATTACAAGATGGAATTTGCTCCAAGTAACTCTAGAATAAGTTCAAAGAGTATAGGTATTAAACGGATAGCTCATATATATGAGAAATGAGAAAATATGGTAATACACAGCAAATTCAATACCTCACGAAGCGCATCTGCATATGAACTCATGTCTGTAAGAATGACAAGAACATGTTTCCCACTTTCATATGCCAAATATTCTGCTGTTGTCAGAGCAATACGAGGAGTGATGATCCGTTCAATAGTGGGATCATTTGCCTGTAATGCAATAAAGAGAACAGAGAACAAGAGTCAGTTTTTTTAATACTACATCAACTAATCAAACTTTCATTTGTTACAGTGTAATAACAAATGATTGCCATATAACAATAAATTTGGTACCAGATTCAGAAAAAGGGTGACCCGTTCCATTGAGCCATTTTCTTCAAAGTCACGCTTGAAAAATTGGGCTGTTTCCATGTTTACTCCCATGGCAGCAAACACAATGGCAAAATTGTCCTCAACATTACTCTGAAAGTAAAGTAAACCAGAATCAAATGGGTGATAGAATCAATAATCTATTTTGGAGAACAAGTAAACAGACTAAACTTCACCAGGTCATGGTTAGTTACTTGGTTGTCACAGTCACAGTATGTCAAAAATCCAGAGTTTAAAACTCTAGTGTTGTTCAGTAGTTTTTTTTTCCCAAAATTTCCAGATATCTATTTGATAAGCTAGAAACACATAGAAGTTAAATGTGTCAATAACAGAACATACAACAATAGCACAACCAAGATAGATGCAAGTTCAGATCAAAAGAACAGGATGCTGAAATCAGGAACCTAAGTTTGAGGCCATGCATATGTAAGCACTAGAGTAAGCACTAACCACATGTAGGCCCAATAAATAAAGTAGCAACATCAAACAGTAACTTATGCACTATTTTGGAAGTGTGATATCTTCTTTTAAAACATCTTATTAAGTTTATACTCTACCTCCTTGTGCTTGGCAGATTTCTCCAGAGTTTTAACAAGACCAGCCTGACGACATATCTGAGCAGTAATTTCATTGTGAGGAAGACCAGCAGCAGAAAAGAGAGGAATCTTTTGCCCTCGTGCTATTGAGTTCATCACATCAATGGTGGATATTCCTGTTTGAATCATCTCTTCTGGATAGGTTCTCTCACTGGGATTGATAGAACTTCCTGAAACATTATCAGACCTTATAAGTCTATCATATGGTAAATACGAAAGTTTCCCAAAAAAAATGGATGATTCAGCACCTCAGATCCTTCTAATGACCAAGTCCATTAGTGACTTTGTGTCCTTTAAAATACACACTACAGAGTTCTCAAAGTCTAAGGTTTACACAAAATGCAAAATAACTCACCAGAAATATCCAAGTAAGCCTCAGCCAATATCGGGGGACCATTATCAATGGGTTTGCCAGAACCATTAAAAATGCATCCAAGCATATCAAGTGAGACAGGAGTTTTCAAAACCTGTAGAATAAAAGGCACGTGTCATAACATGTCATAACATACAAGTAAAAGGGCAAAGTATTAAGGAAATGCACATAGAAAAAGAACTATGGATGGTTTTGAATGCCTGATGGACCCCTTCCATTCAGTTTAGAATGTTATGTGACTATATGTCATAACACTGAGACAGCTCAACAAAGCCTAAGATCAACACTAGACTTTTCAGCAGGAATATTGGATGTTTGCAATACCCAATTTCTACAATATCAGGTTCCATATAATTCACATAAGCGAAATCAGGTTCACGTTCCGCAGAAACCAAGATTAAGGTAGGTCAAGAAATTGGGCATTTGACAACATTATATGAAACTTAAGTAGAAGAAAAAGAACAAAGAACAAAAAATGAAATTAGCAAAAAAAAAATAAGCTGGAATACGATGCTACCTCGCCAGTAAACTGCACCGTAATATACTTGTTGTCTATCCCTGAGGTACCTTCAAAGACCTTTAAGAAACATGTGGTTTAGTATCCAGATTAATTATTCATATTGTGCAAAGCAAAGCAGATTATTAAACGAAGAGAAAATCTTATCATTATTCTCTCAACCATAGGAAAGAAGCAACCTGCACAACAGCCTTTTCACCATCGACTTCCAGGACCTGACCACGACGAGTAGTGCCATCTCCCAACCGAATGTTCACAATTTCCTGATACTTAGGACCCTAATATAGTTTTGAATAGAAAATAGTTGTGATCAGAGGGGTCTTTCATAATCATTTTGAGTGGGCAATCAGCTATAGCGGCTGCAACCGTGTGAAACTTAAAACTAAACATACCTTTACTTTGTCCAAGATAACCAGCGGTCCTGCCACACCAGAGACAGTTCTATACTCTACTTATCAAGAAATTGTTAGTACCATATAGACAAACTTGTCATTGCTTTAAAAGGATATCCTTTTGTATCCATGATGTCACTAAAGAGGTTAACAAGAGACAGAACTAGTGAGAACAGTGTAAACAGGCTTGATCACTGACGAAAGAATCATACTACTTGCTGCCTTTCTACTATGCTTCATGTGTAATATTTTTTTCTGCATGAGTTGCAACACAGGAACAATAGGATACAAAAGTTCCTTAAACAGAATAATCACTCTGATATGTGATGCATGCAGAAAACCTCTACTATATTCCTAAATATATTTACTACACATATATGGCACTGCAGATTAAGCATGTGAAACACATCATATAAAATGATTTGCCACATTCATGACGTATGCGTTTTAATAAAAGAATCAGGACCTGCAAACCACACAACATCAAGCTAACCAACCAACTTGCTAGGCTACTAGCAAAGACCCACAAATTGTAATTGTGAAATATACCGAATGCCTAGTATGTTATGATTATGTGATCAGTTAGCACTATTCAGAAAACATCCAACTGAAACAGATTTCACAAACCTATATATTGCTCATTGGATCAGACAAGCAAATAAGAAATAACAACTTACACTAGATGTATGACCGAAGAAATGCTAAACAAGCCTTGTAGTGTTAACTCTAAAGCAAGCCTTGTAGTGAGTTTATCGGCGAAGTCTCAAGTGCTGACTTACCCATGCCAATCTCCAAGGACCCCTCCTCCAACTCGGCGCCATCGTTCGCCAGGCCCATACTGGCGACCTAGCAATCAAGCAGCAGCATCAGAAGCGGAGTGCGGACACAGTAAAGGACATGGATGTACACATGCACATCGACAGTTTTTGCCAAAATAAATCGAAGTTACTACATGTATACTACACTTGCAATCACTAATCAGATCAGATCGGGATACAAATAGCCTAAGTTAGGGGAAGGGTGTACCTTGTGGGTGCTCGTCGCCGGTGAAGGGCCCGCAGAAGACCTGGCTAAGGGCCCCGCGACGACCCCGGCACCTGGCGTGGGTCGGTAGTGGCCGTCGCCCAGTCGTCGCCACGAGAGAGGGAGAGAGACAGCACGCCGGGGAACGGGAGATCAGAGATCAGACACGGCAAGACGGCAGAACACGATGCAGGGACGCAGGCCGCAGGACGACAGGAGGCCAGGTGCTTGCTAGCCACAATTATTTTCGCCTCTGGTCTCAACGCCTCCGCAAGATTTAGATGGATTCTCCAAAAAAAATCATGTGTATTAGATTATAATCAACCTATATGAATACCTTTATTTTAATGTTCAGGGTCTCAATATTTGGTATATTAATGGAGGTTGGCATCTTTTTCATACCAGTGAGATCAAGAATAAAGCCTGCCGGTGGTCCATAAACTTGCGCAGATGTGCCAAACCGGTTCTCAAACTTATAAAATAGGCGTTTAAGTGCTTAATCTCTGTTAATCTCTGTTTGGGTTTCGTGTCAGTCCAATCGGGCACGGGGTCGGCCGTAATCTTGCAATAACCTCCCTTAAACAAACATAGGGTTATTAGAAGGGTCTGGCAAGTATCGTGTGTTACTCTTTCTCGACTCATCCAAAGAATTGGCGAGCTAAAATTTTGGCTAGTGGTTAGTAATCAAAATTTATCAAACCTCTCGCATATGACTTGCTAAATTCATGGTAATTTTTCTTTCTCATTTTTGGCTTGTCAAATCTTTGACAAGACAAATTTTAATGGTAAACCAAGCAGGCCCATTCCAAGATGAGTCAAACAATAATACAAAGCTCCATTAAAAAACGTACGAAGACAGGCGATGATTATCGAATAAAACTATAGACTGCAAATCGTTCAGATGGCCATATAATAAGACAGATGCTCCATTACATTACAATTCAAGGACACATTTGCTAGTCTAGCAAACAAACCAAATGAATCATGTAAACATACTACGTGTTCAGCTCCATCTAAAATTTTAGGGTTAATTGGAACCATACTATAGCAACTTTCATGGGGTTGGAAAACTACCGTTACTATTCATCATAGCAATGCCGTTACTATTCATTGTGCATCTAATACACCATTTTATATGCGCTGAATATCATCGGACTCATATGCAGGCATCTGTATTTTCGTAAAGTCCAAAGTGCCCGTGCTACAGCTTAAAAGTAGCAGGGGTATTGGAATATTTTGTTTTCAGGGAAAAAAGTCTACTTTTTTTAGGAATCGGCAGGGGAGGCCCCTACCTATATTTTTACATTATATAAAAAGAAAAGGATACAAAATATATAAGAATTTACAAGGCAAGCAATGCCCAAAAACAAAAAAGCAAGAGTACATCAGTTGTAATTCTCACACCACCTATTGATAGCTTCAGCTACTGATCTCCTGGCCTTGATACAAATCAGGTCCAGTTCATCTCTAAAAGCTCTCTTCCATTGGTCTAGGTTGAAACTTTTGTTGTCAAAAACAATGCCATTTCTGCTCTTCCATATGATCCAACATACAACAATGACTAGCTCTCTAAAGATTTTGTTGTTGAAAGCATTTCTCGTTGCACATAACATGTCCAAAGGAGCTAAGGTGAGGTCCTAATGGATATTCAGGGTGTCCCAGCATTGTGTACTGATCGGGCAGGAGAAAAAGAGATGAAAACAGGTTTGTTCACTTAGGTTTGCATAGGGCACAATTGAAACTCGGGAGCTATCTGTTCTTTCTTCTTAAGATATCTCTTGTGTTCAGTCTATCATTCAAAAGGAGCCAGAAGAACTTGTGTTTACCTAAGTTGCCTCCAGCCCATAGACACTTGAAGAGGGGTGATGCTTGATAGTTGCCAATGAGGAGTTTGTACATTCTTTTAGAAGAGTAAATGTTGTTTTCCCAATTGTAGATCCATTTGTCTTCATTGTCATTGTCCAAATGAAGATCATGGAGCACAAAGGTGAGATTGGTGAGCTGAGTAGATGCTTGTGGGGAGAGGGGGCAGAAGAAGACTGAGGCGACATTCTTATCCAAGAAGAATCTGATGGAGCATTTTGGTTTTCTAGAAAAACTATGCAGTTCAGGATAACTTTCCATGCAGGTTTCATTATTCCAATTATCATTCCATAACATAATAGAACTTCCTTTTTGATGGCTCACATTTTGTGATTTTCCTGAATTCATCAGAGAGTTTCATGACATCTTTCCACCAAAAGGATCCAACTAGGCTTCTTGCATGAGGTGGGATATATTGGTTCTTGTACATCTTGTCCTAGGTAAGTTGGACCCAAGGAATATCAGCATGGTTGTAAAATTTCTAGATATTTCAAAAGAAGACCAGAGTTTTGTGACTTTAGATCAATGATTCCTAATCCTCCATCTTCTTTTGTTTTACAAGCAATATCCCAGGCTGCCAGGCATTTTCCTTTTAAGTTGGTGTCCCCTGCATTCCATAGGCATGCTTTTCTATATTTATCTATTTGATCAATAATTTCGGGAGGGATTTGGAGGGAGCACATACAGAAGGTTGGGAGTGCACTGAAGACTGAGTTAACCAACACTAATCTGCCCTCATAAGATAGGAGGTTACTAACACTTGACAGTCTCCTTTCAATTATGCTTGTTAGAGGGGTGAAATCTTGGATTGAGGGTTTTGTGGTTCCAAGTGGCAGGCCAAGGTATGTGAAGGGCATTGAACCAATGTTGCAACCAAAAGTGCTTGCCATTTGTTGAGTATCCTCATCTGTCATATTGATTGGGACCAAGGAGGACTTATGATAATTCACTTTCAAACCTGAGCTATCAGAGAAGGTGCTCAATGTGTTTTTAAAATTGATAAGTGTGATTGGGTTTGCTAGGAGGATGACAAGTGTATCATCTGCATATTGTACTATTGTAAAATCACCTCCAAATTCATTACAGATAGGGTGTTTGATCTCGCCATTGTGCCAAGAGTTGTTAACCATGGATTGGAGCACATCAGCAGCTAGAAAAAAAGAAGAGGGGAGAGGGGATCCCCTTGTCTCACACCTCTTCTGCAGATGAATTCTCTTCCTGCATTACCATTCAGAAGAACTGTTGATGATGCAAAGTCAAAGAGGCATTTAATCCAACTAATCCATTGTTCAGAAAATCCTTTATGTCTCATGACCTCTAGAATGAAAGGATGCTCAGTTTTGTCAAAGGCCTTTTCAAAGTCAATTTTCAAGATCACTATCTTCCTTTTAGAATGATGACATAAGTGCAGAAATTGGAATGCCCAAGCAACACAATCTTGTATGGTCCTGTTTTTGATAAAGCCATACTGATTTTGGTGAATGAGATTGGTCAACACTATTTGCAGTCTAGTGGATAGAAGTTTGGTGATGCCCTTATACGAGTAGTTGAGTAGAAAGATGGGCCTGTAGCCATCAATACTTGCAGGGCTATTTCTTTTAGGAATCAAGGCAATGTGTGAATTGTTGATACTATTTAATCTCAAGTTACCTGCTGAGAAGTCACTGATCATTTTGCAGTAATCATTTTTGATGATGCTCCAGCATTTTTTTCATAAACAGACCATTAAAACCATCAGGGCCAGCTGCATGATCATTAGGCATGTTCTTGATGACTTGATCAATTTCTTCAGTTGAGAAATCCCCATCTATTTTAGATAAGTCATGGCTGGTCAATAGGTTGTTCAAGCTGAAGCCAAGCCCACTGTACTTTGAAATGCCCATTCTATTTTTGAAAGCTTCATGGATCAAATTAGCCTTTTGGTCATGGTCAGTGATGAGAATGTTATCTGGACCAGCTAAGGACACAATGTAGTTTCTTCTGTGGCTTAGGAAGGCGGCAACCTGAAAGTAACTGGTGTTTTCATCTCCAAATTTTACTCATCTGATAGTGTTTCTCTATTTCCAATAGATTCTTTTTCTTTCTAGGAGATTAGCAAGATGAGTTTTGGTCAATTGCTTCAGAATTCTTTCTTCTCTCGACAATGGTCTTTGTTCCTCTAGACCATCAAGGAGCAGCAGTACCCAATTACAGTTGTGGATTAGTCTGCCTATGTTGGAGAAGTTTTTGCTCCAATTCTTCAATCCTTTTCTGACTTGCTTTAGTCTTTGGGCAAAATTTCAATGCAACTCCACAGTGGATATGAAATATTCATGTTCAATCTAGTAATTTTCAAATCTGAATAGCTAGCCATTGGGATTTTGGTGCTAATGTTGATGATAAATGTGGTCAGAAATTGGCTTACTGAGTGCTTAAATATTAGTGGCTGGGTAACAAAGATTCCAGTTGGCATAGGTAAACACCCAGTCTAGCTTGACTAGTAGAGGATCTGGTTGCATGTTGATTAGTTCATTAAACATTTGTATATCACCTAGGTTACCTCCAGGTTTGTTTCTGTCCTCCTCAGATCTGTAGAGATTAAAGTCCCTAGCTACAATCGATTCATTGAAGTCTAATCTATCCAGGTTCTGCAGCCAGGTGACAAAGGCAAACTTTTCTTCTGAAGCTGAAAGACCATAAATGTTAGTGAGATGAAAAGAACTATTATTGAGAGAGCATTCAAATTTAGTGGTGATAGCATAATGATTGGATTGGACAAGGGAGGCATTGAACATACTACTATTCCAGATAGTGATGAGACCACCAGATGCACCAATGGAAGAATGAAAAAAGAACTCATCTAGATGTCTAGGACAAAATATCTTTAGATAAAAGGGATCTAAACATTCTCTTTTAGTTTCTTGTAAACAAAGAATATGACAAGCATTCTCTGTAATCTTTTCCCTCAAAGCATCCCATTTTGCTTGGGAGTTAATCCCTCTAATGTTCCACACAAGAATTTTTAAGCTTCTGTTGTTATCCATATATGAACAATGGGGGGTGTAAGCAACCAGTACTATTGATAGTCCAGGTGTCAATAGCAAAACAATGGTCTCTGAACCAAAGCTGTGATAAAGAAGGAAGAGAATAGATACATACATCACAGTTGAGAGAGGGGAGCACAAGTAAAACCAACATAGCCTGATAACTAGGGAGGCAGTTAGAGAGCACATTAGTGGCATCTTGATCATGGGTAGGAGAAAAGTAGCAGATAGATAAGTAGTAAAACTTAAACCAGTATAAAAGACAGGACACATATCACATAATAGCAAACCATAACATCATAACTTAAGGTACTGGTGTTCCCATGACCAAACGAGTTTAACAAAAGAAGCCACCAAGGCTTGGTATTACAATTATTCAGTCTGCTCGAAGGCAAGACTAGCAGACAAGGAGAAAAGCTACTATTTTAACCAAAAGACTAAGACACATGCAGTTCCTGTGCCATTCTGATAACTTCTTTAGTCGATGTCCACATTATTGGCATCAAGGTTGATCTTTGCAGCTGACACAACCGTAGGATGTATCTACAGGAACCTAGTGGCAATCCCATCCACAACATCTTCTATTAGGTATGGTGCAGGGGCAATGCTGGGGCTGGCAGGGATGACTGCCAGTGGCTTTGGGTTCAGGACTTCAACAACAAATTTCCCTTTGAAGCCACTGCTCTTGTTGGCCTGTCTTTTGCTCCTGCGAAGAAACTCATCAGGGAGGGGCTCTTTTAGCTTCTTAGCCCTCTTCTTCCTTGGGGTGAAGTTGATTGGCTTGCTAATCTCCACCAAGTCCTATTCATTTTCAAGAACCTCTACCATTTTCTCAACAGCATCAGGCTCATTGTGTTGTGGAAAAGTCAGGCATAAGAGTCTTGCCAGATCATAGATATTGAAAAAATAAAGGGGCACTTGGAGGTCTGAATCAATGAAGAAAATCTTGATACTAAAGAAAGCATCATGGGCAGGTGATTTTGTAAAGAAAAGGGATACCTTGGTGAAAAGCTTGCGTTGGACATTTGGAGGAGCCTCCAGTTTTAGGAGAGCAGAGTTGGTAGCTGCAGGAGCAGATGGGTCACCATCACAGATAATGATAGACTTGCTTTTTCTTTCTCAATTTTTGTGAAAGTTTGATTTTCCTCCCTGAACGTAAAACTAGGCAAACCACCCCTTCACTTTTCAAATGTGCATTTGAAAAGTTTTTTATAATAAAATAGAAAATTTGTGTAAATCTGAGGTGGTATTGTCTTTTTTTTTCTATAATAAAATAGAAAATTTAATTTTATTGGACTCCACATAAGTAGATCTACACAGTGGATATATAACATGGTATACTTTAGTATAAAGTTTTTTATGTAGATTTAAATTTATGGTTTTCTATAATTAATTGGGATAATAATTCA
Organism: Bothriochloa decipiens; assembly: GCA_023333625.1. Lineage (NCBI taxonomy): Eukaryota > Viridiplantae > Streptophyta > Magnoliopsida > Poales > Poaceae > Bothriochloa > Bothriochloa decipiens. The sequence goes on from CM041637.1 coordinate 40,466,117, forward strand.
TAACCACAGTTTGTATAGTTCAATCTTGTTGAAGTTTTCATAGTGGCCTAATTATTGTATGCGTGAACTACAGTAAAGATTTCATACTGATTGGATCATGTATAACTTAGTTATATATTTATTTAGATTTATGCTTGTTAAATCTGAATAAATTTAAACAAATCTTATAACTAAGTTTACATAATCCAATGAATATGAAACTTTTATTGTAGTTCAAGCATACAAGAATTAACCCACCACAAAAATTTCATCGCAATTAGACATTAGAAACCATAGGTATGAATTATTCTAATTAATTACTTAAAATAATAGTTCTAAAGCTACAACAAACAAACATTTTTACTAAATCATTCCATATTATATGTTAAATATGTAGTTCTACTCCCGTGGAGTTCAAGAAAATTAAATTTTTTATTTTATGATTTTCTGTGATTCACTCGAAATAAACAAAAATGAAAAAGATAAAACCACGTTCGAAACCATTTCAGGAAGATAAAATGCACTCAGAAGTGAGGAAAAATAGACTTTTACAAAAATTAGGGGAGAACAAGTAGACTTTTTACTTTTTTTCATGTCAATTTGAGCCCGAGTGTGAATTATATTGAGGCCCACTTAGTTGTGGCCTAAATTTGGCATTAGGCATAGGGCCTAAATTGGGCACCACGCGGCCACGCCATCGCATTGTCATTTCTTTTGCTTGGGCTTTGCATCCTCTAAGGACTCGTGAATCAAAATCGAGGTTGTGCCAATGAAGCTGTCCTTTTAGTTTTTCTAGGCGCATAAATTATGCTATATATAGACACGCTTATTAGAAAAAAAATAAAACTACTTGGTAAAAGAATGGCATCCAAGCAATGAGCAAGCCACTCATCCAATGACCAATGTAGAAAACAACGTAGGGGGCGCCTAGGGTGCAAGCCTAACTACTCATGAAGAAGTAGGTTTTAGGGTGCGCTTGTTTGAGCAGTAGTTTTTTTTTTTTTTTTGGATTTTGGCCATTGACGACTTTTTGCTATCGCTTTTTTTGTTAAAAAATAGAATTTTAACTTCTCGGCACAATGAGAGCCAGAAAAACTCATTGAAACATGCTGTTTTCAAGTTTTGTTAGTTCACTTTAGTTGGGAATTAACTTTCTAGCTTTTCAAAAGCTTGCTCAACAGATAGATAATTTGTCTCGACTTCCTTGTACTCCGTAGCTTGTACGTAGCAGAAGAAACTAAAACAAACGTGCCCTCAGGACTCAGGAGAGAGTAGCCACTAACGATGCTCTTATTATGATCATTATTAGTAATAAGTAGTAGAATAACTGGGGTGCAAATGTGCAATGGCAGGGGGCGGATTCAAAGGGGGCTGGGTGGGCCCCCTTGAGTCCAAATTCTCCACTAAATTACTGTAGATAATCCTCAACTAACCATTGATTTTCTAACTCTAATTCCAAATCTTCATTATTCAGCCCCCCCACCCTTTACACTCATCCTAGATCCGCCACTGTGCAATGGTGCGTGGCGCGCGGAGGGAGTATCATCATGCACCAGGCACCGTACCGCCCACCCATGATCAAAAACTAGTAGTAGGTCCTTGGATGACACGCAGCAAATGAAAAAGAAAAACGCGGCAAAATAAACCCATCTTGGATGTCCATGAGCCAGTTCTGCCGGCGGCGGAGAGGGGAAAATGTCTCAGTTTAACACGCAGGACGACGCTCACGACACAATTAAGAGGCAAAACGAGCCCCTCGGACTCGGGTCAACGGTCAAGTATCCGTTCATTGCGTTCTTGTCTGGTCAGCACAACAGGCTAGTCGTCGCCGATTCGCCGGCATCCGTCCGTCTACGAGTCGTCCGACGGCGGCATGGGTGTCGCAGAATCCTCGGCAGCCTTCCTCACGGCCTCCCTCAGCGACGCCGCGTCGAACTCGCCCGCCTGCAATTTCATACAAAGCTCAATTTTGTTATTTCGATTCGAAATTTCAGTTTCAGACTGTAAATACGACCAAACATAGACCTCGACTCTGGCTTTTGTGACTTGTAGGTGGGCCTGTTGCTGTAGGGGAAACCAACGAGGGGAGGCTAATCCCTTTGACGTTGACCAGGATTGCCCCTGCTCGTCCAAGCAAGAGGCACAACTTGACAAAGACAGAGAAAACCACTGCTAATTCACAAAAGGAAAAACCACTACAGCTACTTGGAGATCCAGTGCCAGACAGAGCTAGGCTCATGCATCCAAATCTCAGATTTGTCCGTTTATTCAATTCTGACTTGCCATCTTTCGATCGCAGGTCCTGGGTCAAAGCCTTGATGAAGTAGTTTCTCGCCACAGCATTGCCATTCTTCCTTCAAATTCAAATGCAAAGGAACCGCGTGCGTTCAATCAACCTTTTTCAAAATTTAAGTCCGAAACGTGTGCATGCAGCATATAGCTTTTCAAAAGCATGGCCATGACCCACAAACGAAAAAAGTTTATAGCTTTCGACAATAAGCTTACCGTTGCTCGCAGCGAGAATGTGGCCTGAGCGACATCACCGTCGTCGCTGGGCCGGCCGGCGTCGACAGCGACCACCGTGAAGCACCCCATGTCCCTGATGACGACCAGCGCGCGGGCCACCAGCTCCGCCACGTCGCCATGCGCCGCCCGCGCGTGCACCCGCACGGTCACCACCTCCCGGCTGCTGCTCGGCTGTGGACGGCGGCCTGATGACGTTGACGAGGAGGTCGACGCGCCGCCCACGTCGTCTCCGGCGGTGGCGGTCACGTGGACCTGCACCCTCTCTGATGACGACGATGTGCCGCTCATCAGGCCCTGCAGAACCACTACCCGTTGCTCCAACGACGACGAGCCGCCATTAGCGTGGCGGTGGTGGTGGTGGTGAGCTCGGCTCTCCAGGCTCCGGTTCCTCGCCTCGAGATCTGCTATTTGGGCTACCAGAATGTTCATGTAGTCCAACGTCTTGGCCAGTACCGTAGCCTTGTCTTTCTATACATTGTCAATAATGCAAATTTGTGTGAAATTAACAGTGATTAATCAAGATTTAAGCTATCGAATAATATTTGTCCAAACTAAACAAAAAAAAAATACACTAGTCCACATGTGCATTTGATGAGAGGAATTGCACACGTCTAGATGTGTAGTATTTCATGCATAGATACAAAGCAATTCTATTTATATTGTGAACAAAAAATTGAGTCAACTACACGACGTCATCATGCTGTAATTGGGGAGTTTACCTTTGATCCCGGTGGGAGCAAACCTCTAAGCGCCTCGAAGCTCTCGTTGAGCCTCTCCCGGCGCCGCCGCTCCGATATCATATGGTTGAGCTGGCTGCTCGTTGGCACCGCCGGCGACGACGGGTCATCCTCTCCCTCCAGCTGGCCCCGCTGCGCCATCATGGTGCCACCGGCCGTGCGCTCCCGGCTGAACCTGAGCATGTGCATCCTCCTCAGGATGGAGATGCCCATCTTGATCATGCGCTGCCCTGGCGCGCCCGGCGGCCGCCGCCACGGCACCCTGGGCGCCAGCGCCGCGTTGTACGCCCGGAACGCCGTCGCTGCCCCTCGCCGCCGCGCGCGGTGGTGGTTGCCCGGAGGAGGAGGAGGCGCCGTGGCCGTGGATGGAGGAGTTGGCAGCGGCGAGGAAGACGAGGCTGAGATGACGTCGAGCATGGCCTGCGCCATCGCGGCGTCGTCGGCTTCGGCGCTCGGGAAACAGACGTGGCCAGGGCCGGGGCCGTGCCGGACGACGAAGGGGAGCGGCGGGCGCGGGTGGGGTGGTTGTACTGGCGGCGCCTGTCGCTCTATGGACGCAGGAGCCGGCGTCACGGCCACCGTGCGTAGGAGCGACGTCGAGACATCAGCGGCCGCCGGGCTGCCCACGGAGACGGACGGGAGAGAGGACGACGGCGACGATGGCCGCGTCGGTGGCAGCTGGAGCAGCTCCTCGAGCAGCGACTGCTGGAAGAAGTCCTCCGAGAACACCTGATGCAGGGTGGACTCCAAGCTCATCGGGGACCCGCCGCTGCTTGCCGCCGTGGACATGCCGATCTCGATCTCGCCGCTCTCACATCCCATGAACGCCGCCATCTGCGCCCAAAGCCATTCCCCAAGAAATCGATGATCATGTGCACAGAGAAGTTATACATAGCTTCATTGCACGATCGAGTATATGTATAAAACGTGATCATATATATATACTCATAACTCATCGTACGAGTACATGAGGTGATGAAGAAAACAAACCTTGATGCCAGCTTCCTGCAACATCACAAGCAAGCGAGAATGAAGCAAGCTCAGGATTAATTCGAGTTCGAGGACGAAGCGAGGGAAACGAACAACAAAAAAGAAAAAAGTCGAGAATCAAATGCAGCAATAGTATGTAGACAAGAGACGAAGACGATGGTGTGTACAACAGATGGATGCACCGATCGAGACCGACCTGATAGAACTGCTGCTGCACCGGCAGCGACGCCGAGGTTGTGAGGTCGTGCGCCGGCAGCTCCATGTACGCTCGGCCGTCCTTGTACGCCCACCCCGGCACGCACCTGCGGGCACACACGCAGAATCGCCATGGCTGATGAGCGACGAAAGGGATGAAATCTCAAGTTGCATTGCCCGTCGACGCCTCCGGCGGCGCGGCCGCCGGCCATGAGGGTCGCCGTCGGCGGCATGGATGGATGGTGTATGGTAGAGTCGTAGAGATAGTAAATATACGCACCCGGCGACGGGTGTGCAGAGCGAGCCCCGGTAGGCGTCGAAGAGCGCGCGCAGGCGGCGGGCGTCACCGAGGCTGCTGGGCCGGTCACCGCCGTCGCAGAGCCATGCGTCGATGCAGCACAGAAGACGGGCGCTGCAGGCATACGTAATGTCAACTCAATCATCTCTGCGCTCGGATGCATTGCCAAATGCTAATGCATATGTGTAGCCATACCTGGTGGCAGCAGCTGCCGAGGAGGAAGACGATGAAGCTAGCTGGTGGGGCTGCAGGGGCTGGGCAGGGATGGCCGCCCAGGCGCAGAGGTATGCGCAGCCGGGGACGCGCGCCGCTGCCTGCTGGAGGATGCGCAGCCGGGACTCCTGGCCGAGCACGAACAGGGTGTCCATATATCAGCCAATGCAGACAACGACGACGAGGTCGCGAGGAGAGTTGTACTCCATGGCTGGCTGGCTTGGCTTGGTGATCGATCGAGTTGGTCGTCGCTGCCGCTCGTCGCTATTTATACGCCATGGCGGTGCGGAAGATGATGATGTGTAGTGCACATGTGTACGCGTGGGCATGCAATGCACTTGCGCGTCTTGTGTGGATGTGAGTGGAGCGGAAAAGTAGTAGGACATGGACGACGACGACGGGGTTGAAAAGTACCAGCAGTGGTGGGTAGGCCAGGGCCAGGCCAAGGGGGGAAGACACCAAACAGAGGTCGTTCGATGGATCGATATGGTCGACGCCTGGGTTTGGCTGGCGACTGTCCGACTGAGACTGGTGTGCTTCAATTCAAAAAGGGTCAAACAAGGTGGCACAGGTCCATGGCGGGCTTTTAATTTGTATATTGAACCTTATTACCTTCTCACGCATGCAACTTGCACCACGCACCACCCGCTAGATAATGCAGCATGTGGACGATGATCTTCGACCTTGGTCCATCAGTACCATGGGGGTCGAACATCTTCTCCTTTGTTGTCAGTTCATCTTCACTAGGAATGTGTTCATTTAAGGGTAATGATTATACATACCTCCTAATATAAACTATAGACGCCTAAAACTTTCATGTACCTCAAGCGACTTGCTCTGAGCATTGATCTGGGTTACCGGGTAAAACGTTGCTAGGGTTATACCGTTATAGTATGCTCCGGGCTTAGAAAAGATAGGGGGGAGGGAGGAGAGATGGGTAGAGGTGGAGGCGAGGGGAGCAGAGTAGGTTAGTTGTAGGCAATAAAGGATGGTGGTTGGACTCGATATGAGTGGGGGAGGAGAATTGCGAGGACAATGAACCTGGTGGAAGTGTCGCTGCAGACAATCGAAGGAGAGTAATATGCGGGAGAGTACACGTTGGTGCCTAGCTAACAAAGACGGGTTAGGGTTTGCTGCCTCCCTTGCCTCTATATCCATGGCGCATCAGGTTGGCTCACAGTGAGTGGATGGGAGGGAGGGGGGGGGGGAGGCGGGGGGTAAGGCGGCAAAGCGCCACCGATGACCATGGTGATGGAGACGGCGGTTTGGACGGAGCGGGGTGAGGGAGGCTCGTCGATGACTATTAAATGGAGACTATATGTTAGCGAAGGGTGAGTTTGGTGTGAGGGACATACAACCCGTGGTGCGGTGAGACACTGCATCGGTTGCGAACACATGTGATGTGGTGGTGTGAGGGGGCGGCAAGTGGGGTCACACACTCATGTGAGAGCATGATCGATCACGTGATAGGTGTGTCCTTATCACATATATACCGTAGCAACCAAGGTCCTTATCACGTATATATTTTGCATGGAATAGCATATATTTTCCGTGGCGCAGCCTCCCGGCCGGTGACCGACCGGAGTGGCGGTGGTGCTCGCTGGTTATTACGACGCAGGAGTGAGAGCTGCCAAACAGCTCCTTTTCGACCGGCCGGCCGGCCTTGATCAAACATGCATCTATCTATATATGTAGTCAGTTAAATCAAATCATCCGGTGGTCGTCCATCATCAGAATAATGTCAATTCCAGCGATTATTTATACGTGTATATATTTAATTTAGTTTAATTCCCCTTCCAGGCGAAATGAATTAAAGCATTTGGATCCGTCAAACGAATTGTTGGCATTATTCTAATATGATAATCCCTGCTAATGCCGTGCACCTGGTCCACTGCCTTTTCTCGGATCCTCTGCTAAATGGGATTTGGTCTACGTACCGGCCGGCGCCGTGGACCTTTCTTTGTTTCTTTAATCCTGGTGCTGGTGGTTGGTGCACAGCAGAGGCAACACAAGGTGGTGGCATGGAATGGAATCCTAGTAGCTAGCTACGGACGCATGCACGTACGTGTACGTATCTAAGACATTTCGTACAGCTGGTCAAAATTCAAAAGCTAACATTCATGCATGGATATTGTTAGTGGTTATATATATATATATATATATATATATATATATAGCCTGAGTCCTGTGTGTTCATAGCTGGGGATAGCGAGGGAGAAGAACAGGTTAGCTAGTTTTATAGCAAATTTAGTGATGCATATGGTGAGTACCGAGTAGGACACACACAAGCATAGTCTCACGACCGGCTGAAAGTTTGGTCTCGCCAGCCTTGCAAAGATCCTGAGAATTCCGCATACATCGCATACTCTGCATAATCACTCATTTAATATTACCCATACCCTTGAATATTTCCGAGTGAAAACAGCCAGCGCAAAAAAATATACAGTAAATAAAAATAAAATATTCAAAATATCATCGTCGGCCAACAGTGATCGTTATCCTCCAGAAGACAATGCAACGTTGACAGGTCACCATCCTGCAACATTAGAAGCCGTTAATTGAAGACGTGCTGTGACCCTCAGACTCCAGAAGATAAGCTCGAAGAACAGTCAGATAAACATGAAGGACATTTCAGAAGACTGGAGACAGCCACGAAGGCAATCCAGAAGCCTCCTCCTGCTCTTTAAAAGGAGACGACGAGCGCCTGCATTCGACACCACCTTCATTCGTACTTTCACCCGCAGACACAATCGCACAACACTCACTCACTCCACGAAGACTCCACTCCACTCTCATAAAGACCACTACCTCAGAACTCGTATGAGCTAGTCCACCATTAGCCATAATAGTAACCATCCACTATCACTGTATTACTCCACCACTGTTGTAAATTAGAGAATAAGGAAGAACATCGACTTTCCGTGCTTGTAAGGTAATTAAGGTTTGTGCTAAGTGCTTGGGGTTTCCCGAAAGGAAAAGCCGTATGTAAACTTGCCTTGTGAAAATGGATTAAGCTTTTTCTGTTTTAATCTTAGTTGTCCTTTAAGCTTGTTTATATGGGGCAATGTCTCTATGCTAGGGACCGTAGAGGAAAAACCTCTGCATGTGTTGTTCTCGTGTTAGCCCATATAGCGGTGTTTGTAGAGAACCCTGTGTGCGCAGAGAGGTGTTCCCTTCGGGTGGAACTGCCTGGGAAGACGATAGGGCTTGAGTCCTGTGTGTTCATGGTAGGGAATAACGAGGGAGAAGAACAGGTTAGCCTGGATCTGTAGCAAGTTTAGTGATGTATACGGTGAGTACCGAGTAGCACAGACACAAGCATAAGTCATACGACCGGCTGAAAGTTTGGTCTCGCCAGCCTTGCAAAGATCCTGAGAATTCTAGTTCCGCATACACCGCACACTCTACATCACTCATTTAATATTCATGCACGTCACCATCGCTTTATAGTAGCCTTGAATATTTATATTGTCTTTCATAATCACGCACGCATATTTTGTAACCATACACATCGTGTATCTGCCACTCACACAAGAATCACATATATTGCAAAAGTGAGTGCCTTAAATAGTACGAATAGTTGAAGTACGTGAACCACTCAGTTGAAGTGCTCGTGCACTATTCATATTCCGAATTTAAATAGTGCTCAGCATTTTAAATAGTACAGCGAATTTAAATAGTAATCGCTGAATTTGATTAGTGATGTGAATAGTAACTCATAAATTATAATTTTAATTTTCGAATTCGAGTTTTTACTCTTGAATCACATATATTTCGGTAGTCGTGGTATCAGAGCCAGGTTAATAAAATTTAAATTTAAGAAATTTATTAAAATTAATAAAAGTTAGTAATATTAGTTGTTAGTAGTATCAAATACTCATAATGAAAGATATTGATAGTCAGATTAAACTTATGAACAAAATTTAAGTAATATTTCTCATGGATATTTTACAACTGGTATAAGTGAGTGGAATGCTATAAGAGAGAAAAAAATTATTTTAGGAGAAAGATTTACAGTCTTAATAAAATCAAGGAGGAAATAGCACTAGAATATAAATATCTTAAAATATCTACTGTGAAAGAAGTTGTGTTGAATAAAGACAAAGAAAATCATGATGCTGAAGAAGCTATACAGAGCAATAATATTAAATATAATATAGACGAAGATGAGCAGTTGGATATTAGTCAACAACTTTTATTAGATAGCTATGATGATGAAGAAGAAGATAATGCTCAAAGTTATAAAGATTTTATAGACATATTAGGTGACGAAGAATTGTGCAATTTAGATAATGCTATGGAAGGATTAGATATTATATATAATAATATTAAAAGTTCAGTAGAAGCAAATATTGAATTTATGGATCAAGATGGTTGTGAACATGATTGGATAAAAGGAAGAGGTGACTATAATATAAAATATATATTTTGCATATACTACCCTAGTCAAGAGAATAGATCTACATGTAGTAAATATTTAAAGCAAGTATATGTTTCTTATTTAAAAATAAATAATTAGAAATAGAGACAAGAGATAGAACTAGAACAAGAAGATAAAATATTAACAAGTAGAATCAGAAATTTAGAAAATAGAGTAAATAATTTAGAAGTAGAATTAGAAAACTAAGAGCTAGAATAGAACTTAATGAAGAATGATAGAAATATTATCACTAATACTAAGTTAAAAGAACAGAATCTAATAAATAGAAAGGATGATAAAGCTACACAATTAAAAGACGTCATAATAAATTTTGATAGCAAATATATAGTTAGGTTACCATTTAAAGATATAGTAGGAATAAGAATACCGGTAAAATTAAATTTAACTCCAAATATCTCTTATAAAATATTAGCGTTGATAGATACTGGCTGCACAAAGAATATCATACATGATAAATATTTTATTAAATGTCCAGAAATAGTTCATACAATAGACCAAAATAAAATAGAAATATCTACTGATATGTCTGGAACACAAAGGCCTCATAATCAACTAGCTTATAATATAAAAATATAAATAAATAATATAAAGTATATAATAGACGAAATAACAATAAAAGATTTATCTATGATAAGTGTTGATATGTTGCTAGGTTTAAGATTTTTATAATTTTCAGTACAAACAACAATCATAGATGAGCAAGGAATTACTTTTGTTCCTCGTCAAGATAATATTCCATATATAACAGAGGTACAAAGAAATATAAGTTCTAATTTAGAAAGATCTAATCTAAAAATTAAAGGGTCTGATAATTATAGAGATGAAGAGTTTGACGAAAATATAGAAGAATTTCATGTAGCAAATTCATGTATAGAATGCATTAGTTTACAATCACTAGCGTCAAACTGGTATAGAGACATAAAGTCTAAAAAAGACATAGATAAAATAGTTCAAAGACTAGAAGATATTCAAATAATTAGAGAAATACCTATGAAGCATTGGAAAAAGAATAGCATAGTATGTAAAATTAACATAATAAATTCAGACTATATAATTAAGACAAGTCCTATAGAAGCAACACCTAAAGATATAGAAGAATTTAAAATGCATATAGAAGAATTGATAAAACTTGGAGCTATAAGAGAAAGTCAAAGTCCTCATAGATCAGCAGCATTTATAGTTAGAAATTATGCTGAAATAGCCAGAGAAAAATCAAGAATGGTTATTAATTATAAAAGATTAAATGATAATACTATAGATGATGCATACAATATACCCAATAAACAAGAATGGTTAAACAGGATTCAAGGATGTAACTATTTCTCAAAATTTGATTTGAAAACTGGTATTTGGCTAGTAAAAATGGCAGAAGAATAAATAGAATGGACTGCTTTCATATGTCCTCGAGGCCATTTTGAATGGTTAGTAATGCCATTAGGTTTGAAAAATGCCCCTGCTTTATTTCAAAAAAAATCCAGAATATTTTTAATAAAAATCTAGAATTCATACTAGTTTATATCGATGGTCTTTTAATCTTTTTAAAATCCTACAAAGAGCATATAGCGCATTTAGAAATTTTTTTTAAAAAGGTAGAGCAGCATGGGTTAATACATTCAAAAAGAAAAATGGAAATATGCAAAGAAAAGATAAATTTCTTAGGCCATGAAATAGGAGATGGAAAAATTCATTTGCAAGATCATATTGCAAAGAAAATTTTATAATTTCCTGATGTTATGAATGATAAAAAAACTTTACAACAATTTCCAGGGATAATGAATTATGCTAGAAATTATATTGAAAATTTAGCAAAACTAGCTGGTCCATTAGATGCGAAGTTAAGAAAGAATGGACAAAAGCATTTTAATTCTGAAGATATAAAATTAGTAAGAATTATAAAAGAAAAGGTTAAAAATTTAAAACCCTTAGAATTACCTTTAGATGATAATTATTTTACTATAGAAACAGATGCATCATAATTAGGATGGGGTGCAATAATTAAGCAAAAGCCTCGCAAATACTCACCAAAGTTAGAAGAAAAAATATGTAGATATGTTTCGGATAAATATAAGTTAAAAGCGATAAACAATACCGATAGAGAAATTCTAGCCGTTATCAATGCAATAAATTCTTTTAGATTATATTTAGGATTTAAAGAGTTTACAGTAAGAACAGACTGTGAAGCTATATGCAGATATTATAATAAAGTTAACAGTAAGAAAAGTTCAACTAGAAGATGTGTTTTATTTAAAGATATTATCACTAGAAATGGTTATAAAGTTATATTTAAGCGTATAAAAAGAAAGGATAATACCTTACCGGATATATTTTCTCGTTCATCTATTTTGCAGGAATGAAGAAAGGAACAAGCCCTAATGGAGGAGAAAATTACTATTTTGGAAAAGAAAATCAATTAAGAATATTTTCTCTAAATATATATAAATTCAAGCCCAAAGACCATATTGTTCTGGATGATGTGCAAGAATACATCCTAGATAACTTTTGGTTTTAATATAATAATAAAAGAGAAGATAGAGGATATATGCTAGCAATATTAAATAGCCTAGCTGAATATTTTAACATGATAAATGGGAAAAATACAGCCTAAAGAATACCCCTCAATATAGAGAAGAAACTCATATATGTTGTATACAGAGGAACAGTACCAAGAGTTTATTTAACATATGAATCAATTGTATCTCAGCAGATAGAAATGAAAAGAGAAGGAAGGGGTAAGCCATCATGAAGAAAATATCTAGATATTGACCAAGCTCTTTCATATGCATGAAGTATTTTAGGTATAAACTATTTTATAGAACCTGTAGCAAAAGATTATATTCAAAATTATAAAAGAACAAAAGATGTGAAGATAAATATGCCAGGAATAAATATGCAAGAAGCTAGTTCATCAAGGACACCTACCTATAAAGATGCGGTAAAGAAAGAAATATTGACTGAAGATCATATTGAATAAAAGATAAAAGAAAGACTTGATTCAATAATTCCTCAATTAAAGAAGAATATAAAAGAAGAAGTCTTACAGGAAGCAAGGCAGGAAATAAATGAAATATTTCAATCTGTAAACCAAGACTTCAAAAATATAAAAATAGAATACAAGGAATACATAAAGAAAGATTATAATACAAAGATGAATGCACATATATCTGATGAAGATATCAATGATATGTTAGATGAAAACATGTTAGATGTTCGAGGACATGGGCAACCATCAAAATAATCATTTCCAATATCATGAATATCAACAAAATTCTTAGATCAATATCAAGAAATAGATTCCCTATGTTGATAAGGTGTTATCAACAATCTGGCTCGGAGAAGAATGAACAATATACACACGTACCAGAATTGATTTAATGTTTGCAACATTAATCATTCAGGCGTGGAAGACCATACCCATACCTCCAGAATAAATTTTGAGTGAAAACAACCAGCGTATAAGAAATATACAGTGAATAAGAATAAAATATTCAAAATGTCATCGTCGGCCAACAATGATCGTTATCCTCCAGAAGACAATGCAACGTTGGCAGGTCACCATCCTGTAACAGTAGAAGCCGATAATTGAAGATGTGTTGTGACCCTCAGACTCCAGAAGATAAGTTCAAAGGACAGTCAGATAAACATGAAGGACGTTTCAGAAGACTGGAGACAGCCATAAAGGCAATCCAGAAGGCTCCTCCTACTCTTTAAAAGGAGACGACGAGCCCCTGCGTTCGACACCACCTTCATCCGCACTTTCACCCGCTCATCCGCTCATCAGCTCACTCACTCCACGAAGACTCCACTCTCATACACCATGAAGCCCACTACCTCAGAACTTGTCTGAGCTAGTCTACCATTAGCAGTAATAGTACTAGTTCACTACCACCACTATACAATACCACCTCTGTAAATTAGAGAATAAGGAAGATCACCGACTTTCTGTGCTTGTAAGGTAATTAAGGTTTGTACTAAGTGCTTCGGGTTTCCCGAAAGGGAAAGCCGTATGTAAGCTTGCCTTGTAAAAATGGATTAAGCTTTTCTGTTTTAATCCTAGTTGTCCTTTAAGCTTGTTTATATGGGGTGACGTCTCTATGCTATGGGCCCTAGAGGAGAAACCTCTGCGTTGAGTTATTCTCGTGTTAGCCCATGTAGCGGCGTTTGTAGAGAACCCTGTGCGCGTAGAGAAGTGTTCCCTTCAGGTGGAACTGCCTGGGGAGACGATAGGGCCTGAGTCCTGTATGTTCATGGCTGGGGATAGCGAGGGAGAAGAACAGGTTAGCCTGGTTCTGTAGTAAGTTTAGTGATGCATACGGTGAGTACCGAGTAGGACAGACACAAGCATAGTCTCACGACCGGCTGAAAGTTTAGTCTCGCCAGCCTTGCAAAGATTCTGAGAATTCCACGTACATCGCATACTCTGCATAATCATTCATTTAATATTCACGCACGTCACCATCGCTTTATAGTAGCCTTGAATATTTATATTGTCTTTCATAATCATGCACGCACATATTTTCAGTAATCACAAACATCGTGTTTCCGCCACTCACACAAGAAGTGCCCTGAGTAGTAGCAAGAATAGTTGTAAATTTTGGAAACCTAACACACACAAATTAATCACGCACACACTCTACAAAGTGCCCTACATAGTGTCTTGAATAGTACGAATATTTAAGGTGTCAGAGCCACTCGGTTGAAGTGCTCGTGCACTATTCATATTCCGAAATTAATTCGCGCCCGGTATTTTGAATAGTACCGTGAATTTAAATAGTGACCGTCAAATTTGAATAGTGATATAAATAGTAACTCGTGAATTATAAATTTGATTTTCGAATTCGAGTTTTTACCCTTGAATCCTGGATATTTCGGTAGCTGTGGTATCGGAGCCAGGTTAATAAAATTTAAATTTAAGGGTAAAAACTCGAATTCGAAAATCAAATTTATAATTCACGAGTTACTATTCACGTCATATATATATATGTATATGTATATATGTATATGTATATGTATATGTATATATATATATATATATATGGTAGCTGTCACGTGTCACTAACACACAAATATTACAAATTAGCTTCCGTCCAAATCAAGTGCAATGTATGCGCGCGCAATTACGAGCAGTCGACGAGCGACACACGTTGACTTCCAAACGACTCGGTCCACGTAGGTTTACCATTGTACGTCAGACGCCTTAAGGAGCTCCATTTCTCATGCAGCGTCGATCAGCATTCGATGATGCAGACCAAATAATAACTCGGTAAGGTTTGGTCTAAGATCTACAACAACAAATAAAATACACTATCCACATACATGAGAAATGCAAAATTATTTTATTCTAATTTCTTTGCTATAGTTTAATATTTATGTGCTCTTAAGAAATATTTATAAGGGAAATTGGTTTAGACAACCATCATCCTTTCCTAAAAAGCAATTTTTGGTACTTGGCAAAACCGTCCTAAATGTCAACACTTTAAAATGCATCATTTATACAATTGGTGCTGTAAAAACAACGTCATCAAAAGCTGCCACTAAAAACCATCTTTTGTCGCCTCTAAAAATCATTTGTTTAGTGGTGCATGACCCGTCTTTAAGCTTAGGGTACACATGAAAAAACCCTAACAATATGTACCTCAAGATCACCAAGCTTTGTAGTTTCCAAGGGGTGAGGTCTAAGGAAAGCCAAGATAAACCAAAGCACAAATTAAATAGCAAGATCAAACGACAAGAAATCATTGTGATTTTCACCTACCTGGACATTTTAAAATAGCGGGAAAATACGATTACCTCGAGCTCTAAGTCTTCGCAACCTTTGAAGACTCTAAACAAAATCTTTTTTGATCAAGCAATAAGAACTCAGTGGTGAAGTCAAATTCTGGCAATCTTTTTGCACACTTTATGCTGTCTTTACATCCAAGATATCCTATGATTAATTAAGAAGAGGTAAGAATAAAGAGCACACGTTAATTAATTAATAATTCTGTTGTCACTAAAAGGGACAAAAGATCAATATTATTCAATGTTAAGATCTTGCCAAACTGCTCCGGTGGCATTAGCTTAGATGTGCTCAAACGAATCTTGATGCTCGTTCACAGCGTATAAATGTAGTTGAAGAAAAGCGACAGCCAGTTTGAGAAAGCAACAATGAGTTGACAACATGTCTTTATGAGAAGAAGCGGTTGATTTTAGTTTACTTATGGACAGGGAATACGGCAGGTGATATTTTGACCCTTGCAACTTGCAAGGTACTTTTTTTTTTGGAAACTACTTGCAAGTAGGTACTCCGGGTCAGTTCTAAAACGTAGGCCTTTTTTATTAGTTTTATTCTAAACGAATCTTTTAATTTTTACAAGTTTATGTAAAAATATATTAACATCATCAGTCCCTTCGGAGACATTCAAACATCTTCTAAAATATCAAATAAGCACACTATTAAAATATATTCTTATTAGATTTAATTAAATTAATTTGATAATGTTGTTGATGTTGGTGTTTTTTTTTCAAACTGATCAAAGATAAAATCAAACTTCGGGATTTATAAAACTAAAATGATCTATTCTCTAGACGAGAGTGAGAACATGTTAGCTGGATACGTTGATTGATTAGTTGACTACAACTATCCACTCAAGTGGCTTCCTTCCTAACTAAGCTCATTTGACATCATATATATTATTATTTTTTTATAGATTTACTAATCAAACTTAAACTATATTAATTTAAAATAAACTAAAATACACTATATTACATGACGAAGGTAGTACCCCTTTGGTTTGTAGTTGATGAGGTTCCTTTACTAGCACTAATTAGTTACTACGATTGGTGCCGGTTTACCTGCATTTCTACCCGAGACACGTCACCTCAGTTCTTATTAGCCCTTGGATTTCTTCAATGCTTTCCTTTGCTACTGTTTCAGCCGTGGAAATTTTTTACAACGGCGAATGCCTGCAATTTCTCAGCCACTCAGCTCCCTTCCAAGCCCACCGTAAATATCTTCTCCACCACACCATCATCCAGTCAAAAAAAAGAAAAATTCTCCCTCGCTCGATCTCTCTCCACGCCGGCGCCCCATCTCCTGTGACCCGCGCCTCCGCCGCCGTCATCCTGGCGCTGCGGCCGGCCGGGCGCCTCCCTCACTCTCTCCCTCCCAATGTGGCGTCTGCACCAGTGGGTCCTCCCTCTCCATCTCTTGCGGCGGCGGCTAGGGCACGTGCCTTGTCTACTATATATGTACACAGGTGGTTCTAGTCACAAAGCAGCAGTGATAAAAAATGAGTATCTAGGTATAACAATCGTCAAGCGCCCTAGGGGTAGACCCCGCAAAACAGTTGCAGGCTAGGAAATAAGGAGGGGCCGCAAAGCCCAGCAGTCATAGAAATTAAGCCTTTGCATAGAGGAAAAGGCTCATGGGTCTAGCCCATTGCCTGCGCCGTGGCCGCCGCCGCGCATCGCGCCACCTTCCCGGCCGCTGCCCCCGCCGGTTCAGACGGATCGCTGCCTCGGCTGCTGATCCGGCTGCCAACACGTTTGAAATTCCAATCGCTCTGACAGTTGGGATTCGGACTTGTTATAGTTGGTATCGGATTTCTTGGTTTCGATGGACGCCTGTGAGGATCTACGGAACACGATCAATTTCTGGGGAGAGAAACTCAGAAGATTATTACTGGAGCAGCCACATCTGACGTAAGGTATGTTCACCCCAACAAAAGATCACCTTCACCCCCCTCAAATGATATATAGGATAAGCCCAGATTCCACCATTCTATCTGCTTCCGTTACCCCACCACAGCAAGAAACTCATTCCACGAAAAAGTCATATACCCAGCATCGATTACATCTCCTAACTATGATGGACAGGACGACCCGTCCTCTTGGCTGTATAAATGTCAGAAATTTTTTGTAGTACAACACCTCAAACCAGATGATCAACTAAACCTCATAGCATTCTGTTGGTGCAAAAATGTGAACTCCTGCGCCAATGGTCTCTTGCAAGCCAGTGACCGGAGCGAGAGAGTTCTCCGACCTGCGGCTTCTTCGACAGCTATCCAGTCGATCGAGTCCGAGGCGTGCCAATCAATTTCACCCTGCAATTAACAAGGAGGAAAAAGAATAGTCAAATTATGGAACCTGCCGGTGTGGTGCCAGACAGTTCCGCATATATGGCTAAATAGCCGATTTGATCAGGGCATTGACTAGAGAGTCAACGTCTAACATGCTTTGTAAATAAATCATTGAATGAACATGTATGAATAGAGCAATCGATCATGGCATGACATCAAATAAATCAGGTAAAGACAGATACAAGTCATCCAAGATGCGTGCTATAACATTTGAAGATTACACTATACAATCTACCAATCGCCAAACTTATCTGCACGATTGACATTTAACATGGCGCTACTCGTAACAAAACATATCTATTAACCGACGGTGTCTGAATCCATATGAAATCTAGGTGAGATCGGTAACTTAATCCGCTACAGCCACAAAGACCCCCCAGAAGAGATTAACAGATCTATCTTGTACTAGCAACACCGCAGTAAAGCAACACGCACGTGTGAGTAAAGAAATCAGTAAACGCACAGTGTATTTATCAAGGCACAAGGAAATTGGCTAATTTGACGATACCGACACGAGAACGAACTAGGTGCATAAGCAGCTCTAAGAGCAAAGCCCACTAACTGACACCGTCTGAATCCAGATAATCTAATCATGAGATCGGTAACTAAATCCGCTACAGCCACAAAAAGACTCCCATAATAGATTAACAAGCTTTACCATAAAACTATTTATACCCTAGAACGCGCTACATGTTACGAACAAGGATAAAACCTAGCTAATGCAAGCACGGAATCAACCACCAAAGCATAAGATTGAACATGAAAAGCATTGACGATGATTGAATTCAAGAGGATATAAGCCAAATCTACCAATCTTGATCGGGCAATGATGTTGTTGCAATAAAATAAACAATGTTGTTGCAATAAAATAAACAATGTAAAATAAACAACATTGGTAACTTAATGAATCTACTAGATTGTCAAGCCCAATTGAGCCTACAACTAGCCATGTCAACGCATCACAAGAGGTCGGACGAAGCCGATGCAGCCTTATCAAACGAAAACACAAGCCATGACGGTACTTACAGCAAACCAAAGGTCGGTCGATGCCGATGCAGCCTAGTCGTGAAGAACTCGCTGAGATTTACGTTACTCCTACTCCTAAGGGTTTGGCTAGGGCCGAAGGGTTTGTTGATTGATTGTTGATGTCCTTACAAATGCCGGGGCTTACATATTTATACCCTAGGTTTTGACCATGTCCTGATCTAATACGACTTGTAAAATAAGGAAATAAATAAGAAAACTACTAAAACTAGATAACTTGGGCTCCACTATTCCTTCCTGTAGAGTTTCATGCAGTTAACGCACCATCGTTTGCTAAACCAGGTCGGAGTCGACGTGGTCCACAAGCTCAGATAGCCGATTCTGGTTTAGCCGATCTACACCAAAATAGCCGATCTCCAGGTGAAGGGCTGTTATCGGCACTTAGCCGATTTCGAGTTGTAGCATCTTTAAGAAAGCTTCACCTATGCGCCTGTCAGTCCAAATTTTGGTGCAAACACATTCCACTTACACGGTGATGCATTAACGTGGTTTAGGAGATGGGAGACTGATATTCCAAATGCAAATTGGAAACAATTCTCCAACGCAATCACAACAAGATTCGGACCTCATCTACATCACAACCACTTGGGTGACCTCACCAATACCAGGCAAATAGGACAGGTACACACTTATACAAACCAATTCCTACAAATATTGAACAGGGTGACAGGACTGTCGGCCAGCCAACAAACAATGCTATACATGGCAGGACTAGCTTCTGTACTTCAAATTGACAGTCAGTGCCACCAACCAAAAGATCTGGAGACAGCAATCGCATTAGCTCACAAATACCATTCAGCAACTCTAGAACCAGACCCTCCACAACCAACATAGATCAAAATATCTACCAATCAAACTATGCAAGTGCAATTGACCATCAATGGGCAACACTACTTGGCACTCTTAGACTCCAGCTCTACAAATAATTTTATTGATTTTGCAACGACAGCATCCCTTAACCTTCAAAGCAAACCACCACCTAATGCAATCAAGGTTACAGTGGCAAACGGTGCGCCGATATCCAATATTGAAATCTTCAGTAACCTTCAGATCCAGATTGACAAAGAGGAATTCACAATTAACTGTTATGGAATCAAATTTGGAGGCTACGACTTTGTATTGGGAGTCAACTGGCTTAGTTCACTCGGACCAATTATATGGGACTTCAACAACCTCACAATGAAATTCTGGAGACACGGTCGTCGTGTTATATGGTCAAGTCTCATAAAACCGATGAACTAACCCCATATACATCAGCTACATGAAACTCACTCCTTGGATAGCGTATTATCCGACTTCCATATGTTATTTCGGGAACCATCAGGACTTCCACCTCAACATCGGTATGACCACAGGATACACCTGAAAGACCCATCCAAGCCAACAGTGGTAAGACCCTATAGATATCCACAATTACAAAAGGATGAACTTGAGAAACAATGTGATGAGATGCTGGAACAAGGCATTATCAAATACAACACGTCACCATTTTCATCACCAGTCCTACTAGTCAAGAAGCATGATGGCTCATGGCGCTTCTGTGTAGACTACCGAGACCTCAATGATAATACACTGAAAGATAAGTTTCCCATCCTAGTAATCGATGAACTCCTGGATGAACTTAAGGGAGCCAGATATTTCACCAAGCTGGACCTAAGATCCAGATATCATCAAGTCTGTATGAACCCAGAGGACATTGAAAAAACAACGTTCAGAACCCACCATGACAACTTTGAGTTCCTAGTCATGCGGTTTGGTCTCTGCAATGCCCCGGCAACATTCCAGACACTAATGAATGATATCCTCAACAATTACCTACACAAATTTGTCCTGGTGTTCTTCGATGACATTCTGATATACAGTAAAACTTGGGAGGATCATATTCAACATGAAAGACAAGTATTCGTTATACTTCAACTCAATTCAGTTTTTCTGAAACGTTCAAAATGCTTCATTGGGCAAACATCAGTGGGTTATCTTGGCCACATAATATCTAATCAAGGAGTGGCAGTCGACCCAATGAAGGCTATCACATCTTGGCCAATGCCAACAACTGTTAGGCCAACGCCAACAACCGTTAGGCAGCTAAAGGGATTTCTAGGCCTCGCTGGATATTACAGAAAGTTCATCAAAAACTTTGGCACAATCACAAAACCATTGACTGATCTGAAGGATAACTTCTGCTGGTCACAATTGGCCACAACAGCCTTCAGACACCTAAAACAAGCTCTATCGTCAGCTCCAATACTACAGCTACCTGACTTCAGCAAATCATTCATAGTGGAATGCGATGCATCTTCAACAAGATTCGGCATCGTCCTACACCAGGAATAAGGCCCCATTGCTTACTATAGCAGGATGATAGCCTCGAGGCATGCAAAACTAGCAGCTTACAAAAGAGAACTAATTGGCCTAGTCAAGCAGTCAAACACTGGAGACCTTATGGGGATGCGCAGGGTCATGGTACGATCAGATCACTACAGCCTGAAATATATTCTTGACTAATGCCTATCAACACCACAGCACCAATGGGTTAGCAAACTACTAGGATATGACTTCTCTATGGAATACAAACCAGGAGAGCAGAATACAATGGCAGATGCATTATCTCGCAGAGATGCAACTGAACCATCCTTGATGGCCATCAAAGAGATCTCATTCCCACTAATAGACCAAATCAAACAGGACATCGCTTCCGATACTAATGCCCTCAATATTATAGCAAAAATGAGGACCACAGAATTATCACCATCATGGTCATTTGAGGAGGGCCTCATTAAATACAGAAAATGGATCTACCTTCCGCCCTCCAGCAAAATTTGGCACCAGGTATTGCAGGTGATCCACAACGCCACCCACTTCCGCCTCCTATTTCACACTCTTGGAGCAAGCAAGAAGGTCCTAGACTTTGTCGAGACTATATGATCTGCCAACAAAACAAAACAGAGCACCTTAACCTAGGAGGACTGCTATAATTATTACCTATCCCTGAACAAATCTAGGAAGATATATCTATGGATTTTGTGGAGGCGCTTCCGAAAGTCTCAGGTAAATCAGTAATCTTAACAGTGGTTGATCGCCTCTCCAAAGTGGCTCACTTCATCCCTCTAGCACACCCATACACAGCAATGACAGTAGCCCAAAAATTCTTCTCTGAGATTGTAAGACTGCATGGAGTACCTAAATCCATACTTACCGATCATGACGTGGTATTCACAAGTAAATTCTGGCAAGAGTTGTTCCACCTCTCTGGCATCAAACTAAATATGACATCAGCTTACCACCCTCAATCCGATGGCCAATCAGTGATCATCAACAAAACAATCACAATGTACCTCCGTTGCATGATAGGAGACAAAACAAATGATTGGTTACATTGGCTTCCATGGGCAGAATACTGTTACAACACTTCCTACCCCCAGTCCATCAAAACAACACCATTTAGGCTTGTTTATGGTCATGATCCACCACTATTGCAGTCCATCATACTTGGTGATGCAACCACCCTAGGAATTGACAAACTACTCATAGAGCGTGATGAATTCCTGGAAAGGACCAAGGTACGACTACTCCAATCACAGGATTACTACAAAAGGCACTATGACCACAAGCACACAGATAGAAACTTCTTGGTTTTTTGAGACATAGAAACTTCTTGGTTGGAGATTGGATCTACCTTAAATTGTAGACTCGCTCAGCATTTGGCATCACTGATCTCAGGAAACATAAACTGACACCAAAATACTATGGACCATTCCAGATATCAGAAAGCATCACTTCAACAACATATCGCCTTGATCTACCAAAGGGCTCGAGGATACATAATGCCTTCCACGTCAGCATGCTCAAACCGCATCATGGTCCACCACCAACGAAACCAGTTCAATTCCTAGAATTCGAGGATGGATCAACACTTCCAACCCCTGATAAGATGCTGGAGGCCAGAGCCAATGGCGACAAGATTGAGATACTGATGCGTTGGAAAGAGATGCCACCAGAGGAAACAACATGGGAAGAGTTGGGTCTCTTCGAGAGATACTTCCCCAAATTCTAGCTCGAGGATGAGCTGATTCTCCATGCGGGGAGAGATATAACAATAGTCAAGCGCCCTAGGGGTAGGCCCCGCAAAACTGTGGCAGGCTAGAAAATAAGGAGGGCCGCAAAGCCCAGCTGTCATAGAAATTAAGCCTCTGCATAGAAGAAAAGGCTTATGGGCCTAGCCCATTAGCACCATGTACCATCAGGCCTACATATATGGCGAAACAATCAATGAGAAAGGCAAGAAAGGTTAGGGTTAAGGGTCTTTTATGTGTATGCCATTAAAAAAGATTGCAATCTTGTGTATGTCCTTAGAAATTTCGATCTATCACAGGTGTCCCTGGGTCTAAAAACTTTTTTCGTCTGAGCCATTCCATCGGCTCTCCATTGGTTTTCCTCCGTCTGATAGCTCTGAGTTGTGGGCCTCACCAGCCAAGATGTCCAAAATGCCCTTCCCTCCTCCCAATCTGTATCATGTCCTCTCTCTGCTCTCTCGTGGTATGGGATCACCCCAGGCCGCATGTCGGACCATGGCGGTCCATCCGCTTCGTCGCCGCCGTGACCCTCTTCAGCATAACCCACACCCACCGCATGACAAGTGACCTCAACGGCCTGCTGGCTGAACACGCTAATTTTGCATCCTCACCTCCGCGCTTTGCCACGCTGCCCGTCTGCCTCCGTTAACGTCCTTTGATGCATGTTGCTGCTCCTCCTCAACTCCGACGTGTGGACCTCGCCTCCCTCTGCCGTCGAGGCGCCCTCGGTCGGGACACGCTCGCATTCCTCGACGACATGCGCCGGTGGGCGTCCCATTGCCGCGTTCCTGCGCGAGGGCCGAGGGGATGACCGCCGAGGCGTACGAGGTCGTGGCCATGCGGATGGACGGCCGATAGAGGTGCTCGTCATGGCACTGCCCACTTCCCTGGCGGCCGCGCAACCCGAGCTCCGCCTCCGCTGTCTCGCGCCTCCACCTTTTGGCATGTAGAGGCGTGTCGTCGCTTCCCACGGTCGGCGCGACGGTCCATCAAGGCGGCGCTGTTGAGGCTCCGGCACCACGCGGGCAGGGGAGGGCGGAGGCGGGCCGGCGTCTGGCGGAGTCGAAGCCACCACTGCTGGAGGCCGCAGGAGCGACAGAGGCACGGGCGGGCGCGGCTGCGGCACAGCCGCCGGCGGATGGAGTCGCGCCACAGCTAGAACAGAGCTCGCCCACGCGCCGCCACCGCCGAAGCCCACGCATTGGAGTCCTCGAGACCGAGGAAGGCGGACGAGAGGGATGGCCGGATGTTGGGGATGACTGGCCTGATGGGTGGGTCCACTTGTCATGGACAGAAAAAAGAGGACGGTGGGACCTAGTTGTCATTGATTAGAGGGCATTTAGGACTTTTTTCAACTCAATTTGACACCGTTAAGTAGAGAAGTGGACAGAATGTCTTAGACGAAAAAAGTTTTCAGACCCAGGGACACTTGTGATAGATCGAACTTTCTAGGGACATACATGAGATTCCAATCACACGTAAAAGACCCTATGGTTAATCCCTTTCCCCGCTCCCTCGCTCCTGGCCGCCGCCGCTAGCGCATGCGCCCCTCCTACGCCGCACCGCCCGCCGCTGGCCACCGTGGCACCGCGCCGCCTCTCGCCGCCACGCGCTTGCGCTGTGGCCGCCGCCGCACATTGCGCCACCTTCCCGGCCCGACTGCTGATCCGGCTGACAACACGTTTGAAATTTCGACCGTTCTGATAGTTGGGATTCGGACTCGTTATACTAGTACTGAAACCTGCGACCTTAATAACATTCTTCCAAATGTTTATACCATCTCAGTTACACAATATTTGACGTTGATCTTTTAACTTCACATTTATGAATCTTGCATTCCTGAAAAGCTGCATTGTCACTGTCGCTCCGCTTGGCCACAACATGTCAGCATCGTTCGCTGATCACCTCTGTGGCTGTGCAGGGTGCAGGGTTCTGTATAGCCCTTTTACATGCTTCCATAATTTGTCAGTGCCCACGACGTTTGCTGAACAAGTGCACACACGTGGCCTTGTCAGTTGATTCGTCACGCACCCTGCTTCCACTGAAAACTTATTCTAGATAGATTTGAGAAGTCGACCATGAGGACAGTTGGCCTGTTGCAGCAGATCTGGGTTGTTCATCGCTTCAATTTCATCGCCGCCATCCTGAAGTTTCCACGAACCTGGAGCGCATAGATTTTGCAGAAAAAATGTAAAGCTTGGGGACAAAGGAATAAGCAATGAATGCTACAGAGAAGGCCAGACAGGTCCATGGGTGTGGAGAATGTTCTGCTCAAGTAAATAACCAAAAAGGATTTGTCAAGGCATTATTGTGAATGATGCACGACCATGCACTTGCAAGCGAAACTTCCCAGATCCAATCATATGGAGATGGAAAGAGTTGTCTTTCATTGAAAAGGCAGCAAGGGAAGGGAAAAATGAATGCAACTGGACCAGGGGTGTTCCCTCTTGAACTCTGAAGAAAAAAAAAGGGAATGCTTTCCTAGGGCAAGTGAAATTGACAGACGGGTCTGCTGTCTGCTCCCTGGTAAGCAGCATACATAGGCTACCAACATTGCTCTTGGCGCGGTGAAAGGGGAAAGAGAACATAGAAATTTCCCCCATGGAAAAACGCCCAAGGATTTGGACTGTAAATGCCACTTTTTTCATCTGTTCTAAAATAAGTAGACTCTCGTTTCTTGAAAAATCAGTTTTTTTACAAGTTTAACTAATAATTATGATGCATAATAAGTATTATTAGATTGACCGTAAGTATACTTTGATGATAAACTTATTGGAGCAAGATAATATTTTCTATATATATGTAGTTAAATTTTAAAAGTTTGACTTCAAGATGTGCAATATATTGGAACAGATGAAATACTGGACAGGTACAGGTAGTCATGTATGTAGGCCCATCGAGACATCAACTTGCACGGTTTCCATAACACATAGGAGAATGAAAATGAGACCCGGAACACGAAATGTACGAGGTTTCTTAAGAAACTTCAAATGCCTCCAAAATGGCATAACATGCATATAGACTGAGTCGTACAGAATCAAAGCAGGAGACTTGGCATCTTCAGGTTAACAAGTGGACTCCACGGGATCAGACGCCAGTCGATGGAGATTTAAACTTGCACGTCACGAATAATGCATAGTTTATTGCCACATGCCAAAAATAACTGAAACCCGTGTATATAAACCTGTTGGCAACATCTTACTACCCGCTTAAGCTTAACAGGGACAGACGCATATCTTTCTCTCCAGGATCGGGACCAGGTAAAAGCAGAGAGGTAGCTCTCGGCCCACAACTAGTTTAAGGTAAACGGATTCATTGGACATTATCAACAGACACCACATTAGAAGAAGATTGAGAGGAACCCACGGTTGATAATGCCAAATAGCACGAGCTTTCACATGTACAATCAAGAAGTGTCATCAGGTCAATCTTCCAAACAAAACAGGGATGCTGACATGTTAATATAAGGAACATTCATGAAAGAGGATCCTCATCGCGTCAGCGTGAAGACATAGTGAGGTCAAATTTCGTCAAACCCTTTTTTGTGCTTTATTTTCTCTCCACATCCTCACATCCTATGACTAAAGCAGGAATGAATGATCAAAAGTTACTAAGTCAGTCTGCTGTCACTAAGAGATACTCCAACTGAATAGCATTATTTAATGTTTCGATCAGTAGGCGACGAAAAAGATGATTTCTGTTGACGTGGTATCAGGAAATTAAGCTTTGTACCTTTTACCTTCGCAAAGAAGTAGAAGTGGTTGGATCGGACGCGCAGTTGGTTCACTGGTTGACTCAGATACACTCGAGATGCTCTCAAGTGGGGTTTCCCAACATATTATTTCTTTATTTTGCTAGATACTAAGCTTAGGTAAAGTATGTACCACAACTTTGACCCTATGTTATTATTTTGTGAAGTTTGGCAAGGTACTCTAGAACTAGCGACTTGGTTGTGCCTGTTTCATTCGTCATCCTCTCCAACCTACCAGCCCCAACATAAACTAAAACTCCACTACCACCACAGACGCAAAAAAAATGACAGCAGTCAGTGACAATGCCTTCTGTTGTGAGACAACTGGACGCTCGGTAGTCGTTTTCCAGTGTCAAATCCTCGTCAACAGACAACATGAGGTCAACTTTATTAATCTTTTGCCTAGATATTGGGAGCACACCGTATCTAGTGTGTCATCTGGCTTGTCTGGACTCTGTTAGGCTCCAAGTGTGTCATCTTGAATTTTCCTGGAAACTAGAGCAGGTATGGAATTTTGATGGAAAAACATAAGGCATGTGAACAAGCAGGAGTGGAGATGATTACATCATGAATACGATGCCAAGAACTCCAGAAGCTTCCCAAATCGCGACCCTTGTCAATAATCTGGAATGTTCCCGGAAGTCCTGCAGTTTTAACTTTCAGTTGGAGAAGGTAAGAGAAGAAAGAAAGAATTGTCTTAGCTAGGGCACGTGAGGGGCAAACCCATTCAACACAAGTGAAGCTGACAGATTGTGACAACCCAGTGTGACTGATCTGCTCCCTGCTAAGCAGCATATCTGCCGTTATCTTGGACTACTGACCTTCCTCTTGGACCAGTGAAAACTCAAAGAAAAACAAGACTATCTTGCTCTTGCAACATATCAACCTTGACATCCATAGAAAATATACATGCATGTGCCAAGTTTTACATGATGCCAACCGAGAATGAACATGAGATGCAGAACTTCAAAAGTATGAATGAAAATGACATATCAGTTTATCTGAGTTTGTATCAGAAAATGAGCATACTGAATGCAGTTATCAATTCCATTTCCAAGTCAGAATCCATACCGGAGGAGAGTTTGAGGGTTGACGTCAAGAAGCGGGGCTCTACAGAATGCACCCGGCAGGCCTTCGATATTTTGCACATCACAAACTAACCAGTCAGCAACTTCAATAGGAACAAATGCGTACCTTTCTTTCTCAGGTCAAAGTGCCAGAGAGGTAAGGGCAAAGCTATACGACAAAGACCAGACTTAGAGGCAGCACTCGCTCCCAGCCACAATTCATGGGGACATTTCTCCAGAAATAAGTTCAAGGACAAGGAAGAGGGACTCACTGGACATAAGCAGCAGACTGCATGTATGAACATAGAAGATTGACAGCACCTCAAATGATAATGTCAGGCAGCATGAGATTTCACATGCAAGTGAAAAAATGTCACTGGGTCCATCTTCCCTATAAACTGCGTTGCTGACAATAAGCAGCATGATATGAACATAAGCGGTTGATAATTGTTCCCTCAAGAGTCAATGGGTGAAAGCATTCACATGCATATGATTTCCTTTTCTCATGTTGATACATGTGCAAGTATACAATTAGCATAAATTTTTTTACACAAGGTGCATCCATTATTCAATTTCTATACAGTGTGTAACAATATGTATCAAGTTTTCTTCAAGACACCATTATTCGATTTCTATACAGTGTGTACCAATATCTATCAAGTTTTTGTTCGAGAGGTTGATAATTGAATCTGCTATGACCCGAGCACTTGACTTCATATATCCTCCTGAGGACAGACATGTCGTCAGTAAGTCTCAGTGAATATAACCAAGGGTCAAGGCTGATGAAGTTAAAGAATAAAGAGCACAATCCCCACCTGATGTCAGCATGAGGAGAGGAATACTCTGATCCTTTGCAAACCTGAAAACATTTTCGTCTCTAGTAATCACACCCTCTGGGCTAACCTGGAAATGATGGAAATTTTATATGAGCAGAATAGAACCATTTATGCATCTGTAAGCAGCAATGGAACAAGAACTACAACCTATACGCCACTGCAGATATGTACATTTACATGTTACATGAATGCTGCGAGAAAATGTGAAGTTTGCATAAAAAGCATACCTTTAGGCTGCCTAAAGGATCGCCATCTAGGATATCAGTTCCAGCATTGTACAAAATCAACTGGGGCTTAAATCTATTTTCAGCTACCTGCAAACAACTAGGATCAATTAATGACAGTTTAAGTGGGCTTGCCGGTTTAAAGCAGAGTAACAGAACAGTGCAATTTTAAGCTTGTCAACGATGTATTATGTATATAGGAAATTTGCATTCATGTTTTATTGTTCAAACAGGTGGAGCCATTTTTGAACAGGACTTAATTTATTTAGTTGGTAGCAACATGCAGGGAATTTGTTGGGTAAAAGAAGTCACAACAACTTTATTTAATTGGTACTCCCTCCGTTCCAAATTGTAGTTCGTTTTGACTTTTTTGGTGCATGCATTTTACTATGTACCTAGATAAATAATATATCTAGATACATAACAAAATGCATGCATCGAAAAAATTAAAGTGAACTATAATTTGGAATGGAGGGAGTAATACCTAATAAGTATATGGAACAAAATAGCACAAGAGTGTATCATTTATTTTCTTGTTTCTTTCTATATGTTCTTGCTTCTGTAAACAATGGAACCAAATAAACCAATCAATGCAAATCACGAATAGGCATGCTTAAGATCTTACTGGTGTGAACTAAACTACACACTTGACAATTTTATTGCCTAAGAAAAAGGCCCCTGGATCCCCTGGATGTATATTCTCTCTTCCATATCATAAGTTCATAACATTATTGCCACTCAGCCTCAAATATTAGCATGGTGTTTTACCTGAATATCCCAATCAATCCTCCATTAATTAAACAAAATCATCTTGATTCTTCAAACTACAAAGAAACACAGATTTTGCAGTAAACTCGATCTATGACAGGATCACTTGCCGAAACTTTTGCGCTATAAAAACTTGCCAAAACTTCATATTCCCTGACATCCTGAATGCCCTTAAAGACTGTGGGTGCTGAAATAAAGATCCATATTGGTTTGATGTACATATTCTTAATTCTCCCCAACACTTTTTAGGCCCTGTTTGGTTCGTGACCAGAATGTGCCATGCCACAGCTTAGTCATACCAAGGTTTTTCTAGCAGCTGTTTGGTTCGCTGCCACAACTACGACGTGCCACACTTTTTTAGCGCCCCGTCCTACATGTCATAGACACATTCTCTTCCCAAAACTTGCCACAAGTGTGGCTTTGATTTTATGCACCGAACTTTCTCTGACAGTCACAGTTTACCAAAGGTTTGACGTGGCACGTTCACGTCACCAACCAAACAGAGCCTAAGTTTAATGCTCTGCACTCGCATTCATATTTTGGCTCAACGGAAATGACAGAGATACTGTGGGTGAAATGATCACTGATACTGTAGGTGAAATGACAGAGATACTGTGGCAATGCAGAACTTACCTTGAGAGCCTTATCAAGGATCTCCAAATAATCTTCTGTTTTTGTCCCACTCTAAAAATGCAAACAGGTGTAATTTAATTACAAACTCCAACATGAAACAGATGCCAGGATAAAAAGTGCAACTTACATTTAACTCAACCTTTTGATCAATGTACTTCTTAGCCACATGATCCTGAACCAAAATAATATCTTTTTATACACACGAAAAAACATATTGGTCACAAGTTTGCCATTAAATGATGTAAAGAAAAATTTACGAAGAAAATGCTTTCTTTGCTCTCTGCAGTTCAACAGTGAATATGTTGAACCTCCTGGTCTACAAAACCATGTATACTTCGCCCATGAACATTCAAATAGTTATGCAAACAACCCCCTTAAAAAAGAACACAAACAGATACACAGCTATTCCTCCCACTCTCTCAATCCTGTTGCGCCATTTGGTAGAGATACATTATCTTAGTTTGATTACTGGCCCAAAGGCACTGCAAGTCTGTGTTAGTGAAACCATTTCCAAACATGAAGGCTAAACTTAGGGTGTGAAGTCCAAACAACAGCTTACATTAGCCGATTTTGGTAGTTCTGGTTGTAAGCATATGCACTGTAATATTAAAGGGAATTAATATAAGGGGGCATTTGGATCCCGGAATTGAATTCATGAAATAAACGATAGTTGTGGAAGGAATCCATAGAATCCGTTAAATAAAGTCTATAACTTTACTTAAGTTGGGAAGAAGAATCCATAATATTCATTTCCTATCTCTCACTCTATGATTTTGAGATAGGCTTATATGTGAACTTTGGACAGCCGTGGAATCTCAAATTCCAAGTCAAATAACCTAATTTCTTAAGTAGATTCCAATTCCTCCAAAATGAAGGGATCCAAATGGGCCCTAAGTCTTTTCTGTTTATTGTAAATGGACACACCTAACTTTAGACCAGTAATAATGTAATGCAGAAGACCCTGGCTTGAAATGAAATATAAAGAGCTACCGAAGTTATAGTTGTCACACAGACACAGGTATTACAATTTAGACAGCTGTAACTAAATGTCCTGTACTCCTGTGTCGACCTCTTCTTATGTAGAATAAGTATTAAAAGACAGTGCAGTGATGGATGCAGAACCAGCTATGCCATATGTGCCACAATAAAGTACATGACAATATTCCATATTTCAGAATAAACCTATATACTGTATCAGCAAGAACAAAAACAATAATTCCATGGAAAGGAAGAGGGAAAGAAATTAGCTAAATATCAAACAGAAGTACTCATCTATTTCTTTTACACTTTATGTAACTAGTTAATGAATAACCCTAAGGAAAAGGAGGTGTCGGTTGGCAGATGTAGGAACCATTTCAGGGTTAAGTACTTACAAAAGGATATATTCCAGAGTTGTACATGTCCAGGGTGTAAACTTTCCCTGCAAGTGAAGAATAAATGTCAATAAGCCATCAAATTGTAGCAGCTACAGAATATGTGCAAGAAAACAATAGAACACACAGCCTCTCACCATCACTCCCGAAGTCTTTTTCATGGCCATTTCCTTGGTGAGCATCTAGATCAATGATCATTACTCTGTAAACGAGATGAATGACTCAAACCAAAATAGCTAACATGTATTCTCATATCAGTGCCTATGCCCCACAGGTAGGTCTTTGCGAGAGCACCAAGAGGTAGTTTTGGGAAGATCTCGATAGCATGGTTAGTACTATGCCTATCAGCGAGAAACTCTTCATAGGAGGAGATCTCAACGGCCATGTGGGTGCGACTAATGTAGGTTTCAAGCAGGTGCATGGGGGTTTTGTGTATGGTAGTAGAAATCAAGAGGGGGAGGATGTTTTGAACTTTGCGTTGGCCTACGATTTGTTGATAGCAAACACCGTCTTTAAGAAGAGGGAATCCCATCTAGTGACCTTTCGTAGCGGACAACACCTGAGTCAGATCGACTTTATCCTTGCAAGGAGGGGGGATAGACGTGCTTGCTTAGATTGTAAGATATTACCTGGGGAGTGTGTTGTCCCTCAACACAAGCTTGTGGTGGCGGATTTTCGCTTTCGGGTACGTGTCCATCGGAACAATCGGGCCAAGATTGCGAGAACAAAATGGTGGAAGCTTAGGAGGGAAGCAGCGCAAACATTTAAGGAGAGGATGTTAGATGAGGGGCCGTGGGAAGAAGGAGAAGATGCAGATGACATGTGGCTAAAGACGGCAACATGTGTTCGAAAGGTGGCTTCGGATGTGTTTGGAGTGAGTAGGGGAGGTAAATAGGAAGCGAAAGACACCTGGTGGTGGAATGACGAGGTGCAAAGGGCTATTAGGGAGAAGAAGGAGTGGTTCAAGCGCCTCCATCATGACAAGAGTGCAGCCAACATTGAGGGCTATAAAATAGCGAAGAGGACTGCAAAACGAGCGGTGAGTGTAGCAAAAGGTCAGGCGTATGATGACCTTTATCAGCGACTAGGCACGAAGGAAGGGGAGAAGGACATTTATAGGATGGCTAGGATCCGCGAGAGGAAGACGAGGGACATCAACCAAATCAAATGCATCAAGGATGGGACGGATCAACTTTTGGTGAGAGATGAGGAGATCAAGGACAGGTGGAGAGAGTACTTTGATAAGTTGTTTAATGGGGAGAATGAGGGTCCTACCTTGGAGTTGGATGACTCATTTGACGATACCAACAGACATTTCTTGAGGAGATTTCAGGAGGCAGAGATAGGGGAGGCTTTGAAGAGGATGAAGGGAGGTAAAGCGATGGGCCCTGATGGTATCCCCATTGAGATGTGGAGATGCCTAGGTGCTAGAGCGATAGTATGGTTAACTAAGCTTTTTAACCTCATTTTCTGGACAAACAAGATGCCTGAAGAATGGAGGAGAAGTATATTAGTACTGATCTTCAAGAACAAGGGATATGTTCAAAGTTGTACTAAGTACCGTGGGATTAAGTTGATGAGCCATACGATGAAGCTCTGGGAGAGGGTTATCGAGCATCGCCTAAGAAGAGTGACAAGTGTGACCCAAAACCAATTTGGGTTTATGCCTGGTAGGTCGACCATGGAGGCAATTTTCTTATTACGACAGTTGATGGAGAGGTATAGGGAGCAGAAGAAGGACTTGCACATGGTCTTTATTGACCTCGAGAAGGCATATGACAAAGTACCGAGAAATATCATGTGGTGGGTCTTGGAAAAGCACAAAGTCCCAACTAAGTACATCACCCTCATCAAGGATATATACAGGGATGTGGTGACGTGTGTCCGAACATGTGATGACGACACCAGTGACTTTCAATTAAAATAGGACTACATCAAGGGTCGGCATTGAGCCCTTATTTATTTGCTTTGGTGATGGATGAGGTCACAAGGGACATACAAGGTGATATCCCTTGGTGTATGCTTTTTGCTGATGATGTGGTGCTAGTGGATGAGACTAGGATAGGGGTTAATAGGAAGTTAGAACTATGAAGGCACACGTTAGAGTCGAAAGGGTTTAGACTTAGTAGGACCAAGACCGAGTACATGAGGTGCGATTTTCAGCGTGACTAGGAATGAGGAGGGAGACGTTAGCCTCGATGGGCAAGTGGTGGCCAAGAAGGATACTTTTCGGTATTTAGGATCGATGCTACAAAAGGAAGGTGACATTGATGAAGATGTTAGGCATAGAATTTCAGCCGGTTGGTTGAAATGGCGTCAAGCTTCAGGCGTCCTCTGTGACAGAAGGGTGCCTCAGAAGTTAAAAGGTAAGTTTTATAGGACAGCGATTCGTCCGGCGATGTTATACGGTGCTGAATGTTGGCCTACAAAAAGGCGACATATCCAGCATTTGAGTGTAGCAGAGATGCGTATGTTACGATGGTATTGTGGGCACACAAGGAGGGATAGAGTCCGAAAAGACGATATTCGGAATAGGGTTGGGGTGGCACCAATTGAGAAAAAATTGATTCAACACCGGTTGAGATGATTTGGCCATGTCCAACGGAGGCCTCCTGAGGCACCGGTGCGTAGTAGGGTTCTAAAGCGGGTCGATAATGTAAAGAGAGGTAGAGGTCGACCTAAACTGACTTGGGACGAGTCGGTTAAGAGAGACCTTAAAGAGTGGAATATCCCTAAGCATTTAGCTATGGATAGGAGCGCTTGGAGACTAGCAATTAACGTGCCTGAACCGTAATCTTTTTCTTATACCATTTATGTGTTCTTTGTTTTCATGCTTTTTTTGGGTTTCATCTCTAGCCTACCCCAACTTGCTTGGGACAAAAGGCTATGTTATTGTTGTTGTTGTTGTTGTTGTTGTATTCTCATATCAATAGTATCTATTCCTTATTATTGGGGTGCTTTTAGAAGAGTAACAATGAAGAACTATAATGCTTTGCTTATGAACTGTGTGTTTGACATTAAAAAAAGAAGATAATAATTGGCAGGGGTGACACTACATTTAGTGTGTAACTGCTTCCTTTCTTTTAATAAAATGCCTGTAGGGGCTTAGGCTCCTCCAGTTTCATCAAGAAAAAAACACTACACTGAGCAGTTAGAAGATTTTTAGCACTAGCTAGGCTCATATTAGCCATATATTGCTATGAAATAATATATGTTCCTTCCCTGGTGTACCAGGGCTAATTTAGAGTTGGATTAGCCCTGAACAACAGGCCAGCTTATTATCTGTGCATACGGAATATACAGAAAATATGATGCAGACCCAGTGCAGTTCAATAGTTACCCTACCTTGAAATATTTAAACGAACGAAAGAAAAATGGATGCACAGAGAAATATCAGCATATGCACAAAATCCACCCCCTTCCTCTGCCGAACAGTGGTGGAAGCCTCCGCCAATGTTGATAGCCCATCCTCTTTCTAGTGCAAGTTTGGCTGATAAAATGGAGCCACCCACCTACATAAAAGGTAAAAGCTCATTTCAATTTCATCATGCTTCTTGAACATGAAAAATAAACAGCCAAGCATTTATTTACCTGCTTCCGAAATGGATAAAGGAGTTTTTGCTGAACAAGCAAGTTGGGTAGTAGTGCCACTGCTGGAACCTAGGATAAATCAGGAAATGCTGATTGCGTTCATAAGTTTAAGGTGTATTTTGTTTCATTAGGGAAAAAAATACTTATGTCATTTTCTAGTACACAGTCTTAATCACAAGTAGTAAGTACTTTTGACTAGGATCCAATAACTACAATTTTGTATGAAAAAAGGCTTGTCAACAAAACCAAGTGCACGTTACATATTTGGACAGGATACATTTTGCACTCAATAACTCCACAAAACTTTAGCAAAATGAATGACCAAACAGATTGGTTTGTAACAGAGAAAACTGCAGGTGATCAAATGCTTCAGAGTTCAGAAACCATCATGCTTTCCATGATGCAGTAGACAATTTTGTGAGTGGTTACAGGCTTATAACATGCAAACGATGACACTGTCAAATATGCAATACTGAATTTTAGCAGTACTGTCGGTGTTTCGACCCCGGGAGCCTAGCATCAACAAGTGAATATGTGCTGCGTGTTCCCTAATCCGGATGGTGATGCAACAAGAACATAAAGTTTATCCTGGTTCGGGCAAAAGAAGGCCCTACGTCCAGCGCGGGGGGGGGGGGGGGGCCAAGGGGGGAGTTTGTATTATCTTGCACCGAATTGCTTGTACAGGGGTGAATACAAGCGTGCGAGTGAGTGAGCGAGCTGGGACTTGAGCGTTTCGGGCTCTGGCAGCTCTCTCTTCACCTATCTGAACTAGTGCCTGGCGCCTCCTTTTATAGGCGAAGGAGGGGCTCAGGGGTACATGAATCTAGGGCGGACGTTGCTGCTGACGTCGGAGAGGAGATATCGATCATGTCGGTGCCACTGTAGAGACGTGAGCCGGGCGTGGCGTGCCCTGAAGCGACATACTCGGAGATGACGGCCGTCCTTCTCGTGCGTGGGATGACGCAGCTGATGGCCGGTGAAAGACCGGCGCCCATGCCCGGTCGTGCAGATCCCTGTAGCCATCGCGTCGGGAGTTGTTGGAGTGTTGACCGGCGAGGACGAAGTCCAACTCAAGAGATGGTCGAGGGGGCTCGAGGCCCGAATGGATAAGGTCGAGCCCCAGAAAATGCGGTACGGATGCCGGTAAATATGCCTCGAGGGGTCGCCTGATACTAGGCACAGTGCGCGGTATGGCGTTACAGTGCAGTACGATTCGCCAGGATATGGGCAGTAAAAGCTGGATCTAACCTTCGTACACGTGACTGTTACCGCGACTGTAGCCACGAAGTTAGGCGGGGGCAGGTAGAATGCGCTAAATGCCCTGAAAACCGTACCAGGAGTAGGTAATCGAGGGGTGTGCTGTACTCGAGGGGTGTCCGTTCGCTCGGGTAAATCTCCGTCACCGAGGGGTAGCCCGAGTGGCACCCTCGAGTGATCTGCTCTGCCACGAGTGGGGTGCGTCGGGTAGGTAGCTGCTTGGACCTTCGAGGCCCGTTCGTGGGTCGGCCCAGTATGACTTGGCTATTGGGCTTCTCGTGCTAGGTGAAGGATAATCGCCGCGATGGTTTTTAGTTTGGTGATGTCCGAGGTTAATCCATTTGATCGAGGGTTAAGGGTACCCCTTTCCTAGGTACCCGACAGTAGCCCCCGAGCCCCAGCTCGAGTGCTGGCACTCGAGCTGGGGGTTATAAGTCGAGAATGAGGCGTGGTTCGTGACTCTCCGTGGGGGGCGCGCGAGCGTCCCCCGCGAGGGTAGCCCCCGAGGCCTTAGAGGGGTAAGGAGACTCCTTCGAGGGATTTATTTGTCTTTTGTTGAGAGGAGCTTGTCCAGTTAGGCATAGTGTACGTTCCTGAAAGGTTAGGATAACATGAACTAGAGTTGTAGCACCTAGTCGAAGGGTGGCTCGAGTTCATCGAGCCCCCGGGTGCATTCGACCCTCTTTCGTCGAGGGGTGCCAGGCGTAATCGAGCCCCCGAGCCTCGTGCGGCTGGGGCATTGCTAGCCCTAGGCATCCATCTCACAAGTCCTTTCGATTGGATGTGAGGTGAGAAGCGCCGTACTACCCCCGATTGGGCGAGTCTTGGCGTTCTCTGTGAGCTGATAACGGGGGATCCAAGTGAGAGCTCATGCCCCATTCGATGGGGTCGACTAGTGGCCCGGTGTTCTCATTGACGCAAACGAGCAGATATATGGATACCGGTTCTATTCGATAGGACTCGGCGGCTCGATGCCTCCCTCCGTGGGGATTCCATGGTAATCCTCTCATTTTTCCTTGGATACACCCGAGGGGATCTCGAGGGTTCATCCTTGAGCTGAGCTTCGTGTGGCTCCCCTAGGGTGTCCCTGACTCGGGTGCTCGAGAGCGGCTGTCGAACCCTAACCAAGGGTCAGCCTTCGCTCCCTTGAGGCTTCTTGCAGGGCCGGGGCCCGTTTTCCTTCTTGTGGAAGACTCCGTCGGCGGATAATGTAGCGCTCCCACCCGTTGGGCGCGCCCTTTGAGGTGTGGGCCGAAGCGATGCGGTCATGGTGGACCCAGGTAACGGCTAGGGGCCCGGCAAACGGCGTGTGTCCTGCTGCGAGAATCGAGGGGGCGGTTAGGTTCGGACATTAAATGCGAGGATTTACCTGCCCTTTTCACTGGTTCTGCCCGTTGCCCTTCGACCTGCCTATAAATCCAGGAGGTGGGGTTTCGTCCGTCCCCATCTTGCCTTACTGCTTTCGCCGCTGCTGTCGCCGGAGAGAAGAGTAGTCCAGTTCGTTAGCGCAAGAGAGAAGAGGGGAGAAATTGGGAATCTTTCTTCCTGTCCACACGCTGAGCTAGCCCGTGCTGTCGCTATGACGCCAGAACTTCTCCCTCCGGAGGATTGGCTCCCGTCGGCCGTGACGGAGCGGGAGCTCGAGGAGTTGGTGGATGATGGGCTTCTTCGTCCCATCGTATCGGCTGATCGGCCAGAGTGGATGGTGCCACGAAGGAGGACCTCGGTCTGCGACGACTTCGGTGTTGATGCCGAGGCGGAGGTCGAGGATGATGTGCGCGGGACCTCCCTCACCAACCGGTTGTACAAGCTCAGTCGGGTCGTGATGGGGCAAGTCCAGAACGTGTTGTATGTCGGTGTGAAGCGCCGAGAACGAGGAAAGGCACAAGGCCTTGGTCGAGGCTGCTGAGGAGCCCGGTGGTCGGCTGGCGAAGCTGTTCGAACCCGAGGTCCTTCCTCCCGGTGTTGATGAAGAAGAAGAAGCCGGCCTGTGAGCCAATCTGGGCAAGAAGGCCCATGTAATAGGTTAGATTTTGACTTGTGTCGATGTGGCCTCGGGGGCCTTAAAACATGATGTTTGTATGCATTTCGAATGCTTTCGAGTTCGAGTCTGTCATTCCTTTTCTGCTCGAGTTGAGTTTTTACGCAGTCATCTTGGCGCACGGTTGCGTCCATCGGTGTGGGGTGTGAGTGGAGGTACCATAGCCCGGAGGCGTAGGTGATCTCACGGCTCGATGGCCCCTCGGCCTTAGGGTGCCCTCGTGGCCTTGTCGACTATGTAAGAACTCGCATCGAAGCATATAGGAACGTTAGACATT
Organism: Bothriochloa decipiens; assembly: GCA_023333625.1. NCBI lineage: Eukaryota > Viridiplantae > Streptophyta > Magnoliopsida > Poales > Poaceae > Bothriochloa > Bothriochloa decipiens. The sequence continues at coordinate 40,504,548 of CM041637.1, forward strand.
GATTTTTCGACATCGTGTGCTTTTACTGAGTCTTCTTAGCGCATGGTTACGCCCCTTGGCGTGAGGGAGTGAGTGGAGGTACCGTAGCACGGACGCGTGGGTGATCTCGTGGCTCGACGACCCCTCGGCCTCAAGGTGCCCTCGCGGCCTCGCCCACCATGTAAAAGAGTAGACGTCGAGTTTTGAAAAACGTGCGAGTTTTTTAGGAACTTCAGGGGGTTCCCCCCTGTAGCCCCCGAGGGAGGCTCGACTCTATTAAGGCAGAGTTGAGGCTACCTTATGCATGTGAACAAAAAGTTGAACTTGTAAATGAAAGTACTTCTTATTTGTTCATGACATGGGAAAAAAAACAAGGCTTCGAAGCCCTAGGGGTGAAAGCGACTTAGTTGTTCGATGTTCCATGCGTTGTTGAAGGTTTTGCCTTTCCCGTTGGCTAGCTTGTAGGTTCTGGGCTTCAACACTTCTGCAACGATGAAAGGGCCCTCCTATGGTGGAGTTAGCTTGTGGCATCGAAGAAGGCGCCGACAGCCTCCTCTCCAGCGGTGTAACTGGCGACGACGTCCATCAGTTCGTCAGCGGTCTTTGGGGGGTTATGCCCCAGCTCTCGAACCAGCTCCTTGCAGGTAGTCCCAGCAATGAACGCCAGGATCACGTCGTCGTCGGGGATATGGGGGAGCTCGGTGCGTTGCTTGGAAAAGCGCCGAGCGAAATCGCGGAGGGACTCCCCGGGCTTCTACTTGCAGCTTCGGAGGTCCCACTTGTTGCCAGGTCGTGGATCTGGTCGGGGGGGGGGAGTTCCTCGAGCCACCTTCGGGCGGTGTCCGATAGGAACAGGGGGAGCTGACGGATGATGGCGTGATCGTTGCGCGCCCCGCCCAACTGGCATGCCAACATGAAGTCGGCTAGCCATAGCTCGGGCTTGGTCTCGCCATTGTACTTGACGAGGCTCATGGGGGGACGGAAGTGATTTGGCAGCGGCGTCCTTCGAATCGTCCTGCTAAAGACTCGAGGGCCCGGCGGCTCGGGGGACCGGTGTCGGTCCTCGTCGCTGTCGTAGCACTCGCCCCTGTGTGCGTTGTAGCCTCACACCTCGGCATCACCACACTTGCATTGGCGGTTCTCGCTGATGTCGTAGCACGTGTTTTGGGGCTCGCGGTTGTCGTGGATGCGCTCGCGGACGGGGATCGCCTTCTTGGGCCGGGGGGCATTCACTTGATGGGCTTAGCTCTCCCTCTCATGTCGGGAGGGTTCAGGGGGTTGCTCCGAGGCCACCCCTCGACGTCTCGAGGCCGAGCTTTTCGCCTGCTGTGTGGCAGCTACCTCGAGGAGGCCCTGAACCTCCTGCTGGATGCGACGGGCCTCAGGATTCGAGGGGGTTGGCATGTTGCAGAGGAGCATGGTCGCCGCGATAATGTTCTGACTGGCGCGGTTGAAGAGTGGGCGCTCGACCGCTCCCTCCCCAATGATCTACCGGTGGACTTCTCGGGCTCTGGCTCGAGCCCTTCCGCCGGGCGGGTGTCCGCGCTCCTGCTCGAGGGTCCGCTCGAGCTGGCACATACGCTCCCGGTCTTCGTCGAGCTTGGCTCGCATCTCCTGGACTTGCGCGAGCTGGGCGTCATGGGCATCCTAGGGCAACCGCGCGTCGCTTGGCGCGGCTGGTGGCTGCTCCTCCCGATCTGCCATGACGAGGGCGCCTTCCGTCGTAGCCACAGCCGCGACCGTGGTCGCGGGGTCAATGGTGTCGGCGCTCGACGCGACGGCTCCGTCGATGTGGAAGCACTCGCGCGTGGGGTCATAGTGGTCGGAGTCAGAGTCAGGGCTGCCGGAGTAGAAGATGGGGAACTGCCCGCGCCGCTCCTCCTCCAGCTGACGTTGCATCGTGCTGAGGGCGTACTGCCTTGGGCCAGGTGCTCGCGAGAAGCCAAGGTCCTCGGAGGCCGGCAGGACAGCTGCCAGGTCCATGGTAGCACGCAAGAGAGCTCCCGGGCGGTCCTCATGCGCGCTCACATTGGAGCGCATCGTGGCGGAGTTCGTCTTGGTGGCGTTGTCTAGATCGAATGGGAACTGACGGTGAGCTCCAAACAGTCCGTGCGACAGCAAGTTGGGCGGCGTCGGAACCGAGCGCGCTGGAGGAGCCTCGCCGGGCTCCCTCGACGAACGCATTGCGAAGGTAAAGTCGGGGTTTCCGTAGAGTTCTGCCGGCTCGTCCTCCGCCCTGGACACGGGTCAGATTGGTCCCCAACCAGGGGCCCCTCGTCGCCTACCAGGAGCGGGGGAAATGCGGCGGGTGGCAACCCAGACGCAGGTCGATGGTGACGGCAGTGCCAATCGCGCCTCCTCCTGGACGCGGAGGCATGGTGGCGAGATCGGCTTGCTGCCCCTCCTAAGCGTGGGGGCTCGGTGCGGCCTCCGCTCGGATCTCCAACCGAGAGCAGGGTCATGTCATAGCTGTGGCCGAGGGACATGAACTCCAGGCTCCCGAACCAGATCCCCGTAGCGCGCGGAAGCGGCGGAGATGAGTCTGTCATCCGAAAAAACGGTGGGAAATCGTTAGTGACATGCAGTTCCCCTACCAGGAGCGCTAACTGTCGGTGTTTCGACCCCGGGGGCCTAGCACTAACGAGTGAATATGTGCTGCGTGCTCCCTAATCCAGATGGTGAAGAACACAAGGTTTATCCTGGTTCGGACAAAAGAAGGCCCTACGTCCAGCGGGGGGGAGAGTTTGTATTATCTTGCACCGAAGTGCTTGTATAAGGGTGAATACAAGCGTGCGAGTGAGTGAGCGAGCTGGGACTTGAGCGTTTCGGGCTCTGGCAGCTCTCTCTTCACCTGTCTGAACTAGTGCCTGGCGCCTCCTTTTATAGGCGAAGGAGGGGCTCAAGGGTACATGAATCTAGAGCGGACGTTGTTGCTGACGTCGGGGAGGAGATGTCGATCATGTCGGTGCCACTGTAGAGACGTGAGCCGGGCGTGGCGTGCCCTGAAGCGACGTGCTCGGAGATGATGGTCGTCCTTCTCGTGCGTGGGATGACGCAGCTGATGGCCGGTGAAAGACCGGCGCCCATGCCCGGTCGTGCGGATCCCTGTAGCCGTCGTGTTGGGAGTTGTTAGAGTGTTGACCGGTGAGGACGAAGTCCAGCTTGAGAGATGGTCGAGGGGGGTCGAGGTCCGAATGGATAAGGCCGAGCCCCGGGAAATGCGGTACGGATGCCGGTAAATATGCCTCGAGGGGTCGCCTAATACTGGGCACAGTGCGCGGCATGACGTTACAGTGCAGTATGATTCGCCAGGATATGGGCGGTAAAAGCTGGATCTGACCTTCGTACACGCGACTGTAGCCATGAAGTTAGACGGGGACAGGTAGAACGCACTAAATGCCCTGAAAACCGTATCGAGAGTAGGTAATCGAGGGGTGTGCTGTACTCGAGGGGCGTCCGTTTGCTCGGATAAATCTCTGTCATCGAGGGGTAGCCCGAGTGGCACCCTTGAGTGATCTGCTCTGCCTCGAGCGGGGTGCGTCGGGTAGATAGCTGCTTAAACCTTTGAGACCCGTTCGTGGGTCGGCCCAGTATGACTTAGCTATTAGGCTTCTCGTGCTAGGTGAAGGATAATCGTCACGATGATTTTTAGTTTGATGATATTTGAGGTTAATCCATTTGATCGAGGGTTAAGGGTAGCTTTTTCCCGGACACCCGACGAGTACCTCTACAATGCGGGCAACCTTCGCACTGCTCTTAAGGCTGCTTAAGTACGACTCTGAGTGCACCTGATTGGATAGGCCACAAAGTCACAAACCATAAATGGTAAGTTTACATTGCATCCCACAGTACAAGCCGCCGCGCATCAAGTGAACAGCGGCTGATTAGTACGCACCACTAGCAGATCATCCTCGGAGGCTTCCAGCGGCTCGACGATCCGATCGTTCTGGAGGAGCCCCGCGTCCACAAGGAAGTTGCGGACACGACCCCATTTCGCCGAATCAAACGGGTGCCTGCACGAGCACGAGCGCGTCAGACACGGGCGGCGAAAATCACAGCGCCGCGACGCGATGTGGTGGGAGTAAGCGTGTGGCATATGACATGTTCATCACTCACTGCTTCTCGATCCCGTTGAACTCGATGTCGTACGCCGGCGAGTAGACCACGGGGGCCTGCGCGAACGGCGTGCGGTTGTCACGACCAACGGCGGCGAAGTGGGAATGGAGAGAGAGGGGTTGGGGTGACGGACCTTGGAGCTGGGGACGCCGTCGAGGTAGAGGCGGCTGGAGAGGATGCGGCCGCGGCGGAGAGCCTCCGCCGCCGATGGATCCCCCGACGTCGACGCCATCCACCCTCCGCAAGGGGATTAGTTATGGTTCGGTGTTGATTTGGCGAACGGTACCCAGCAGGACAGCCTTCAGGATTTGCAGAAGTGATTGCTGTTCTAGTACTCCGCTCAGCTCTTCCGGAAGGTCCGCAAGGACGGATGGTCCCCGCATCTCTTATTATCGGCTTTACTAGATGTTGTGAGCTTTTTTTTTTTCTCAATTCCGCTTTTCCAAAACATCTCATGAGTTGAAGCTCCTTTTAACTCACAAATGAATCGGGGAGAGGTGAAGTTAAAAAGGTAGGTTTCCATGACTCACTCTTATTTTTCTCTCTTAGTTATGTATAAAGTTGTTAGCGAAACTATTTTTCTAAAATAAATTTTCAAAACAAGTCAGATTCATCCAGAAAGCTACTCATGGAGCTCACTAGTGAAGTCGTGCTATGTTTGGTTTGAGAAATTAGGTGGTCTGTTTTTTTCTCATTCTTTGGTTTTTATTTGGTTTATGAAATAAAATCAGGTGATCTATCATCACCTTATTCCTCACAAGCTAATAAAAATACACACACGAAGAATGTGTTGATTCAACTAATAAAATTCATGAGATGAACTCATGATGCATCACCTCACGAAGCATGACTCCACAAAACAAAAGACACCATAAGTCTAATCTTAAGTAAACTATGACTGCATACAAAGTGTGATAAGTAAAATATAAATTATATTTGCGATAAAAATTGATATGGCGTGCCATGACGTAACAGTAAATCTAACAGTTACCTAAAAACTAATTATGACACGTGGTAGGCCTTTTTTTTGTTATGCCGCATTGGTAAGGCCTTGGTTACAAACATGACGAGACCTTGCCGGCCCGTCACACGGTTTGTTCGTCTATCATCAATCAACTAATGCCTAATGGTGATCTTCCGTGCGCCCTCACAAGTTATACTAGCACCGTACCGTTGGCCTCAATTAAGCGAGCGGAAGACCACACGCAGGACTGCAAGAGCCACCCATCCGAAGCGCCATGGGCCACACTAGAATTGACCGTACGTAGTCCGGCACACGGGAGCGGGCGCGAGTTATGGGAGCCCGTGCAGTACCCGGGGCAGCCCGCTTTTCTCGCTTCTCCATGTACGACTGCACGCGGGATCCGAAGTTTCGAACGGCAAGCAGCCAAAGCAACGGTGCCTCCACTTTGCTAAAACTTAAAAATATTTGACTCCTCAAAAAGTAAGAAAAATAGATATTTATTGTTGAAAATGAGTTAGTACTTTTGAATATCTGATACATAAGGATATTTTTACGTTTGCTGAAAACTACGTGCTATCATACCTGAGTCGTCATGTACGTGTTTCACACACAAAAAAAAAAATTGAGTCATATGTGGTGTCTTTGAATTTGAATATTTCAATTCGGCACGATAGTTGGAATGGGTACAAAACCTGAAGAACCTGCCATGTCACACGTAAACCAAAAATAGCGACATCGAGTTTCTTACGTTTGGATCGTTCTTTTGAAAGCGAGACCTTTGCATAAACAAATACGAATTCTATCCGATAGTAAGGTTAAAAGAAAAATAGGAAGTCTTTCCGCTGTAGCCATGACCCTCGACAGTCCGTGCAATATTGAGTCTGAAAAATGAGTTGAGATATATAATAACTAAAATTGATCAAGTCGAAACCGATCATAACAACAACCAACAAGTAATATTACATAGATTGCTAGACAATATTCTCTCTTTCAAATTATAAGTCGTTTTAAGTTTTTTTTTTATTCATCGGTTTTGCTATGTATCGGAGTAATTTCTTATTTCCTACCCTTTTGTAAAAGCTACAACTTATAAAACAAGGCCAGGAACAAATATAAAAATAGACAAAGTGGAGAGCTAAAACTCAAAGGTGACATGATACAAAGGTGACTGATGCATTCGACAGGACCCTGGGAGGATCCATGATGAATTGATGATTGCAATCCATAACCTCTTTGAATGTGAACAAGGATTGCCCGTAGCGTCTCCTTGGCTATATTCTCAGACAAGACAATTTTTAGGTTCATGGACTTTATAGAAGGCATGCAATCCTTATGATTATTATCCTTAGCTAGCGCAATTGGTACTTAACTCGAACAAGGACACCATTGAAGTAAAATTATAATTTATATGTTCTTTTAGAAAAATTAGCAGAAGCACTGCTATATCACATAAGAAGAGGAGAATGATAGAGTTTTACATATTGATATTACACATATATAATAAAGGACACATAGAAAAAAGCTGAGTAGAAATGTAGAATCATTAGGGTAGCACAGGAGCTTTGGTAGCTCTTGCCACGAGTCATATTTCTTCTATGATTAGGTCCAACACCTGGAGTGGCAATTGTGTCGATCCTTCAAAGGTTCTTCAACTGCACTCCTTTTTTTTCAAATGTTCCAAGTCGAATACACGAGGATTGTTGTTGTTCTTTATTTCGTTGCATCATGTCTTTTGAAGTCATCTCTTCCACCACTCTTGCATTGTTTGAACATCCATGTTTGTTTGAATGCATTCCCCCCTCTAGCTTGTGACCATACTTCCTTGTCAAATGGGCACAAAAAGACACAAATGCAAAGTTATCTCCGGTTCTTTTGGTCACACTACTGGCAAGGCCAAAATTACAATCTACTCCATCCGTTCTAAATTATAAGTCGTTTTGACTTTTTTGACGTATGCATTTTGCTATTTATATAGACATATTATTATATCTAAATACATACAAAATATATAAAAAAGTCAAAGTGACTTATAATTTAGAACAAAGGGGTATGTTATCTCGTAGGAATCAATTTCCCCATACTACAAAAATTTGTTGCTTTTGCCCATAGCCGTTGGGAATTTTTTTTAATTTTAATCCTTTTTTAATTAATATTTTAAAAATAACCGCACTCAAAAAATATTTCCATCGCATATCCCTTTTAGTCGCGCCAAGTCTTTTGGCGCGACCAAACCATATTGTCGCACTACATGCATTGGCGCGACGAGATACGACTTTCTAGTCGCCGTTTCTGACGTGGAATTAAATCTTGTCACTCTAAGTTATTTGACGCGACACCTCAATACTACGTCGAATGAAGATGGTTTCTATACGAAGATTATAGCCCTCGGCGAGATTTATTACTTCTAGTTTTGAGTTTTTTTATTTCAAAATGTTAAAAGGTTTAAAAAAGTTATATAATGTTTCAATATCAAAATGATCGTGTAATAGCGCTTGTCATGTCATAAAAATAATAACTTTTTTATGAAATCAAATGAAAATACTTTTTATACCAAAATTATAGGTCTAAATGAGATATACAATTTTTTAATTTTAAGATTTTAGATTTGAAGTCATTAAAATGCTAAAAAAATAATATAATGTTTCAGGAGAAAAATTTCTGCTGAAACGTTTGGGAGGGACTCGATCTTGCTAACCTGATCCGACACAACCTGTCACGTACGTCAGCATGCTCATCCATTCCTTCTTGCTGCGTTGGCCTGCACGCCGGTCAAACCATTTCAATTTTACCCCTTGTAGCGGCAGATGGTGCCAGCACACGGTGATAATAAATAACAGTAAAATAATAATAATAATAATAATAAACGCACAGAGAGCAAGGTATTGGGTGCTCCCTGTCGCTTGGCCGCCTGCGTCCGCGCCTGCCTTCCCCTTCCAGGCTTCTCCAGCACCGCGTCGCGTGCGTCGACCCCCGAGCGCGAAGCATCCACGACGACGTCCCAACAGAATACAAAAAAAAAAAAAAAAAACCCACCACAGGTCATCACGAATGGATAGGTAGATCGCTCGACGCGATTGAATAATCAATCAATCGGGCTCCGACAATTCCTACCGCGATTCGGTAGGCTGCTTTGCTGCCTCGGATCGGATCGGATTGGATCGGCGCCCGAGCAGGAGGAGGAGGAGGCGTGTGGGGGTTGGGCGCCGGCCTCGCATGCCGCCGGGGCGCCGCCGCCGCCCATGTCCCGCATGAAGCACTTGCTACGCAAGCTCCACCTCGCCGGGGGCCCCGCCGCGGGCGGGGGCGCGGCGCCCGACCACCACCGCCCGAGGCAACGCCGCTCGGGGCACCCAACGCCGCCGCCGTCGCTGCCGGGGGCGGCGGCGGTCGTCGTTGCGGCGGGGGCCGCCGAGCCGCCGCAGCCGGCGGTTGCTCCTCCCGCCGCGGCCGTGTCGGTCGCCGTCCCCGCCGCGGCGGCGGCGGAGCCGGAGCCCAGGGGGCTCGGGGCGGAGGCGGCCACGACGCGCCTCGAGGAGGACTACCAGGTGCGCCTGGCGCTGGCCATCTCCGCGTCGGACCACGCGGGGCTCGTCGACGCGGACTCCGTCCAGATCCGCGCGGCCGAGCTCATCAGCCTCGGGGCCGCCGGCGGCGGCGGCGGCGGCGGCGGGAGCAGCCCCCCCGCGGAGGCCCTCTCGGCGCGGTACTGGAACCACAGCGTCGTCAACTACGACGAGCGGCTCCCCGACGGCTTCTGCGACGTCTGCGGCGCGCAGCTGCACCCCGGCTTCCAGGCCAGGTTCCCCTCGCTCGACGACCTCCGGGCGGTCCCGCCTGGGCGCGACGTCCCGTTCCTGGCCATCTTGGTGGACCGGGAGCACGATCCTGCCCTGAAACGACTGGAGGACAGGGCGGCGCAGATTGCCGCTCAGGCTAGGGCACGTCACAGTGGCGCTGCTTTGGCTGAGCTTGCGCAGAAGATTGTGGGTCTCATTGTTAATGCCATGGGCGGTCTGGTTGAGGATGCTGATGGTATGAACAGGGAATGGAGCATCAAGAGCCGCGAGCTCTCTCGCCAGCTAAACAGTGTCGTTCTTCCGCTCGGTTCGCTTCGGGTTGGGCTGTCGCGGCACAGATCATTGCTATTTAAGGTTAGTGACTTGGCATCCTGCGTCATCATTATGTTTAATCTGATAGTTATCTTATGATGTTAGATAGCAAAAGAGTATAGGGAAGGATACTAATAGTTTCCATCTTGTCATATGATTATATCTGGATCGTTAGCGTATATGATACTGCACAATAGTTTGGTGCTCCTGACTGCTCTGAGCGCATACAGGAGATGTTTGAGAATGAGTGCGAATGAATAGTGTATTAGAGGACAACCAGATGTTCTCGTATTTGTTCTTTGTGTCATTCTGTGGCCATGGCCCGTGGTCATAATTGTCGTGCAGGAGTGATGTTACTTGTAGAAGGTTTGAACACATCGTGTTTTGTGTTCTTAGCTTTGTTGCTAGAAACACTTCTAGTTATGAATTTTTATGGTTAATGATGTAGCACTAACGTGTTACGGTTGAGATAGTTTATTTAAGTCCTATGTTGTAGTCATCTCAAGAAGGGCGGCCCTGGTGCAAGCGGTAGAGCTTTACTGACTGTGACCAAGAGGTCCAGGGTTCAAGCACAACCCTCCGCACATTTGTGCGGGAAAGGCTGTCGGCTATTTTCCCTTCCCTAGACCCCGCAGTGTGGGTGTTATGGACGTCGGCCAGGCTGTAGTTCAGCATAGAGTCCATATT
>CM041637.1:40565661-40725200 GCA_023333625.1 Bothriochloa decipiens
CTGATGAATACGTACTCAATGGCATGGCATCATAAAGCATGGAAGGAGGCCTTGTGTCCGTCTACACTCTCGGAAACTAATATGTTTGGTTGCGAGGGGAACGACTTCCTGGAAAGATTTCCGGCTGGATTTGTTATCAAATTTGTATAAGCTTCATCATATCAGACGGAATTATTCATAGCCTCGTTCCAGCTAAAGTAAACCGCACGAGCCCTAGAAGAAGCAAAAGAGCTAAATTAGCTTCTAAATCCAAATGGAAACGTTGGACAGGAACCAGGCAAGATGCACGCATGACACGAAAAGAGACTCCCTGCAGCCGCTGAAGGCCCGGCTGGCGACTGCCTGCTGCCTGCAGGCCGCTGGAGGCCCTTGTGGTACTGCTGCAGGCCCAGCCCCCAAGCTGCTTGTGGTCGGCCTGCTGCACTGCACGCCCTGGATGCCTTCGCCCTCGCCGGAGCAATGTATGTATCGTGTGCCATTTTTTGACCGCTATGGCTGGATTCTTAACCTATGCAGGGGAGGCTGGGGTGGGGCCTCGCGATCGGGGTTCTGCAGGGCAAGCTGCAGTGCCGAATGTTGAGTGGAGATGGTGCATATACGAAGGGCAGCAGGTATCAAGGCTACAAGCAGTTGAAGAATCTGCTGACAAGAAAACCCACGTGCGGAACAAATTCTAATAACGGTCGTTTTAATTGAATAAATCGGTTTGGTCAAAGGAGGAGGCATAAATAAAGGGGTTAAACAAATTTATCTGGTCAATCAAGATACAAGATAGAAGGGTGGCTCAGTTTACAACCACGTGAACAAAAGAAACGGTCGGCTAACAGCATGGTTGTGTGCACAAGAAAATTTGGTACAATCCAAAAAGAAAGGAGAGCTTCTAGAGGATTATTCTCTTGCAATAGGGAATGGAATGGTAATCTCATGTATGTGCATGCGAGATCAAAATACAGAAGCTAACAGTGGTTACAATAAAGTCGTCCAAAATCAGAGAATGTGCAATTTATATTTGATGGACAGTCGTAAGAATGTATGCATCAGACTGCTACATTGCAATGTAGTGGCTTGATGCATGCCCATCAAATATGAATTGCACATTTTCTGATTTTGGATGGCTTTACTGTGACCACTGTTAGCTTGTATCATTTGCTCCCATGCACATGACATTACCATTCCTTCTTGGAAGAGAATCCTCCACATATGCAGTACCAATCTATTCATGATAAGGAATAAAATGTCAGCATAGAATGTAAATATGGGAAGATTTAACTGAACTTTAAAGGAATGACACTTAAGAGCAAAATGATTATCAGTACACAAAAACATACGTAGCCAAAATAAAAAAAAAACTCTGAAATTTCCAAGATAAATACTGTCCCATTTTCAGGGGTTCTGTATGTTCTCATGCAACTGACTCTGGATAAACAAACCAAAGGACATTAGTAACATAACTACAATGAACAATAGACTGGCACCAGACTAGGCCATCGTGTGAAAAGTAAACTTGTGGACAAAACAGTGGCTCTATGATGAAAAATGGGCACAACATTTCACTCTAAGATGCACACGAGTATTCTGTTCGCATATAGAATAGTCTCATATGCACACGGGCATCAGATAAGGTGACTAAGATGTACCCACAACATTCCTGCAGAAACAAAATACAGTTGAGGATGAGCTCTCACTGAAGATAAGGTGCTGGCAAATAACACATCCCTCTACGATATTCCAGACTCCATTCAGTTTTACCAAAAAAAAAAAAGATAAACAAAAATCAAGTAGTTCAGAAATAGAAGAGAACCATAGATGTGCTGAAGCTTAACATTTTTCACTGAGATCAACTTTAAAAAGGGAGGCTAAGCTGGAGTAACAGGCACCCACTACGGTGCTTGGCTAGAGGATGGCGAGAGCCATTTTGCCATGCTTCTCTTGCTGCAACACTGCACTTGACTTGAGGCGGTGGGTGATTATTTGACTAGTGGGAGTTGCCTACTTTAGTGATCAGAAACCATCAGAAATGGAGAGATTGTCTGTGTTTTCTTGAGGTCAACAACTCCTAGGTATTTTATAGGACATCACTCAGCCTTGCAAACGTTGACAAATGGAGGTACAGCAGAGCTTTGGTTTTTTATAGGACATGCACTTGACTTGAGTTCGTGCGTTGCTATGGGATAACTAAACATTTATACTAAAAAGATATTGATCGCATGATATAATCACAGTACTGATTGACTTTTTGTGAAAAAAAGGAAAGAGGAATGCACCTGAAGCATGACTAGGGAAAAGTTATGCTAACAGGGTCCCATCTCCTGGCGAGCTTTGGACTCGTAGAGAGAGTATCCTAACGATTATTGGTCAGAGCAATTCCTTTCATCCTCGCCTCCTTGGTTTCTGAAGAATGAAATCAATATTTATTCTGCCTCGCTGGCTGAAAAATATACATAAGTTATGTAACAATTGTAGCCAAACAGTAAGCCCACAGTTAGTCAATAAACCGAAATATAATGTGTTTCGTCGTTTTAATCACCTCGTATTTCCTTTAAAAATTGTTAAAATCAAATTTAAGCTATACAAGAAAACATTTAAGCTTGATAAAATAAATTTGTAAACAAAATTTCAAACTCATCAGTTCCACTAGAAACTTGTGCATCGTCGCAGCAATCTGGCAAACAAATAAAATAAAAAAATGGGACCGTAGCAATCAACTGACGGTAGGGGTTCCACAATTTTTGTCAACATGACAATTGCCCTTGGTAACAACCAATGATGCCAGTAGGTAAACAAGAAATTGACTCTCGCTTTCTATCACAATATATATATCTGCATTGACATTGGAGTTCGTTCATTTAATTTCCGGCAGGTAGAAGCAATGGAGTGACAAGAACATAATCACTTGTTGTTTTTGAGGTCAATGACATTATGACTGTGACTTGATGTGCGCTCAGACGAGAAGTTTAAACTCGTGTCAAGAAAAGTATATCCCTCCGCCGGCAGGATTATTGTACAAAGAATTTGCTAGGATTCCATGGTGGCTTATTTTTATCAGACCAAATCAAATCTGCAGATATGTGTCAACTGGTTGTGAGTGAAGAATATTTTATCAGCCATTGTTGCTGGTAAGGGAGAAGAATTAATGCCTCTCAAATCTAAATGGAGAGACGTTGAAAGTTCGCTCTTAAAGCCTGCTCACATCCTCTTTTTTGCATGACCCAGTACAGAGGCAGATGCTCATATACACGTGCCCACATTATATTTGTACGGTACAATTACTGGTCCCTTCAAACGTAGTATTATAGAAAAAATGAATTGTTTTTATTTTAATATCCTGAAAGTCATGGATTTTTGGCTGAAAAGAAAAAGAATACACTTCCTTCATTTGAAATCGTAAGTCAGTTCTAGCTTTTCTAAGTACATAGGTTTTGCTATACATCTATATATACATTATGTTTACAAAGTAAAAGCTATGTATCAAGAAAAGATGGAACAGCTAACAATTTGAAATGGATGGAGTACTTGACAACTAAGGGAAAATTATAGCTATTCGGTTAATTTCATGCCCTTGTTTTTGTTTCTGATTTGAAGAGACTATTCAAAGATTATATAGGTTTCATATATACTTAGTTCAAAAGATAAAAGTCATGTGTGTACATTCGTTATGAATGAAGGACATTGAAGGATTTAATTTAATGGATTTACACATGGGAGCTTAGATAACCTCGTTCGAGTTGGAAAAGGGAAAGCTTAGTGAAGCTATTTCATCTCCATAGACATCTTAAAAGGTTCAAGTCATCTACAATTGCCTCCTAGCAACCCAAAAAGATTATGTACAAATATACCTACCTTATTACTTATCATATACACCCTACATAAGAAGAAAAAAAACATTTCCATTTGCTAATACTATGAGAACCGGCAATCACGCAAAAGCGGTGATGGCAGACGCCTCTACTGTCTTTGGGAAAATACTTTGGCCTGGGGACAATATTGCCTGAGGATCATATCTAGCCTTTAGCTTAGCGATTTTGCTCCATTTTGTCGCAAAATGTTGTTGCCACCCATCTTGAGATGTGTAGTGTGGCAGGTATTGTTTGCATTCTATGCCTGCATGGTCACACAAGTCCAACACCGCCTTGTTCCCTCTCTCGAGCTGGGCCACATCATCCATGGACAATGCCGACCAAAGCATACTCACGGCATAGAACACGTCATCATTCGTGGTTGGGGTCATTGCTGTCATCCGATCATCCCACATACCCTTGTTCATAGGGTACATCAGGATGATCCCGGCTGGGTTGGCGTCCTTGAGGAGAGCCTTGAACACGCCATTGTCAAAGTCGAGGATGCGAGACCGCGGGACGAAGAGGTTCAGCCATGGGTGCGGCACCTCCCATATACCGGCTGATCGGAGCACACTCTCCTCCTTGCGCACCCTATCAAGGAATTGCACGAACATCACGTCCTTGGTGAACACAAACCCTGGCTCAAAGCTAAGCTGGTCCAAGAGTGCCTTCATATTCTGCAACAATTAATAACAAGATTGAATGAGTTTTTCTTTTATCTAGAGCAATAAGTGGTGTAAAATCATGGAAATTCAAGCTAAATTGTACCTTATCCACAGATATGGTGGTGTGCTCAGTGTAGTACATAGCAGCTTCGATGTAGTAGATTGTTGCAGATCCAGTCTTGGAAGCCAGCCTAGCAAGACTAGTAAGATCGGTGCCGGAGAAGAACGGTGTTGATTTGGGACCTTCCACCAAGGACCGGTTGAGCTGGACCTGGCCTTCAAGGTAGTCGAACCCGATCTGACCAGTCCGATTTGATATGAGAAACTCCTGATCCTTGGTGAAAGTGGTAATGTTCGCATAGGCAAGGCGAACCCAGCGCACCCTCTTGGGTGCCGGCTCAAGCCGGATCCGGGCCCGTGTTATAACCCCAAACTGGCCCAACCCACCCAGAGCCGTGAAGAACAGGTCCGAGTTCACGTCTCTAGAGCATGTCACAATCTCGCCTGTTCCTGCATTGTTCATCATATAATTAGTTACTTTACTTAATTGTCACTGCAAAGTGGGAATAATTACTTTAGTCGCTGCTGTAAATCTGTAATGATTGATACCTGTGACAACGTCGAGTTCATGCACGTTGGCGATCTGAGGGCCGTGCCGGAACGCCTGCCCGCCGATGCCCGCGTTGGAGAGCGTGCCGCCGATGGTGAGCCGGAGGTAGTCCGTCCACACGCGTGGCGCCAGGCCGTGCTTCAGTGTCGCGCGGAGGACGTCTATCCACAGCTGCTCTCCGCCGGCGTCGACGAACGGCTCCGCGCCGGCCGTGGACACGTTGATGCGGGGCGCGCGGTGACCGCGCCCCAGGGAGCTCATGTCCACGACGACGCCGCCCGGGGCGAGCGACTGTCCGCGCCAGGAGTGGCCCTCCCCCCGCGGCGCCACGGGGAACGGCGTCGCCGACGAGGCAGAGAACTGGATGAGCTCGGCGATGTCAGCCGGTGTGGCGGGATGGAACACGGCCTCCGGCGCGGCCTTCACCATCTGGCCGAAGTCCGTCGACGCCTTCGCCGTCGAGTTGCGATCTGTGCGGATCCTCGACGCGATGCCCAGGCGGAAAAGATCGCCCGGGAGGCCAGCGCCAGCGGCAGGCATTGGCCGGAGCTGGCCGGCAACGACGGAGAGGAAGCTGGTGAGGAGGGCGATCGCCAAGAAATGAGTCCTTGCCATGCTTCTCTTTCTGCAACAATGGAATTGGAGGTGGCGAATTTGATCTGCGGACCTGACTGCTTTGGGTGTTATAGAAGGTATATTGAGGAAGAGACTGCTTTTGATGTGTGTCCTAGAGGCCAACAACTTCCATGGTATTTATAGGACACCATTTGGCCTCGCAAACGTTGACAAATGGAGGTACAGCAGCCTTTCTGATTATTGAATTTGTTCTGAATATTTTGAAGCTGATTGACTTTTGCCCAATAAAAGAGAGCAACGTACCTGAAGCGACACTGTGGTGAACTTATGTTGGTAGGTCCCATCTTCTGTTTTGAGATGTTGACTTGTTGAGAGTATCAAAATGATCATTGGTCAGATCAATTGCTTTGTTTTTTAAAGATCATGAAAAGGTCAGAGCAAATTTTCTTTTGCATTTGCGGGCTTAGCAATACTTAGGAGGACATAGTGGCCAAAATGTAAGCTTTATGTTAGTTTTCTTACTCAAATAAAAGTAAAGCTTTTCTTCCCATTCATTCATAGAGCATAGATTTCAGTTCAAGTAGATTTCAGAAAACTACAACTACCAACTACATTAACCTAAATCATGCATAGCTACAGTTATTTTTGAACTATATCTTAAAATAAAAATTTTACAAACTAGTTTATATCAAAGAAATAAAATAATCTATGTACTGTTTCTAGAAAATCAAGTGCCAAAATAGTGCTTCTACATATGGTTCATGTCTGCCGCATAATCATAGTTCTCTGACCATTAGATCAAATAACTGTCGTTCTGCGAAAATAACTCTGTCAAATGTTCAGGCCAATATAATTCAGATGATTGCACCAGATTGTACAGCTTGGGTGCACCCAGAAGACAACACTCCACTGGCAAGAAGCATGTGACTGTAGTGATCAACTGACGGCAGGAGATTTTGCCCACATGGCAACAATCCTGATTCCTGACTACCAACCATACCAATGATCCAGGCAGGTAAACTGGAAATTGACTCCTCCCACTTTGCAAGACAGCTTGAGTTGAACTATTCATTATGCCACCTCGCTCCATTGACATTGCGGTTTGTTGATGTCCGGCATGGGAGTGACAGATATGCAATGCAAGCACCTTTTTTTTATTCTGAACTCAACGATATTATAGATTTATATTCGTCACTTCATGTGTGCATCAGTCAGATGGCAAATTTAAACTCCATGTGTGAAGAAAAATATATCCTTCCGGGGCAGGCCCAAGGTATATAAAAAAAAAACCTGAAAAGTCGTACCTAGTACCGTAGGCTCCCGCACTGTGGGGTCTGGGAAAAAAAAATAGCCAGCAGCCATCCCTGTATAAATGTGCAGAGGCTGGGGCTTGAACCCTGGACCTCTTGGTCACAGGTATGCAATGCAAACACCCTTTTTTTTATTCTGAACTCAACGATATTATAGATTTATATTCGTCAGTTCATGTGTGCATCAGTCAGATCGCAAATTTAAACTCCATGTGTGAAGAAAAATATATCCTTCAAGGGCAGGCCCAAGGTATATAAAAAAACCTGAAAAGTCGTACACAGTACCGTAGGCTCCCACACTGTGGGGTCTAGGAAAGAAAAAATAACCAGCAGCCATCCCTGCATAAATGTGCAAAGGCTGGGGCTTAAACCCTGGACCTCTTGGTCACAGACGGTAAAGCTTTACCGCTTGCGCCAGGGCCGTCCTTCAAAAAAAAAAAAAGAGCCTGAATGAAACAATATATGGTTGCAGGCTGCGAGGGTGCATGAATGTCGAGTGCTTATATTTTTCAGACCAAATCAAATCTGCAGATTTGTCAACTGCTTGAATAGTATCCCAGTGTTGTTAGTGGTGGACACCTCACTGTTTTGCCGGCCTTTAAAGAAGCTGCAAGGCCAGAAAAACAAAGGCCAAGTTACCTGATGGTTCATGCACGAGCTCAGAGTCGTCAGACTACATTGATGCCGGGCCTCATATTTTGATGTGGGTGCAGAGTTTTAGGTCAACGGTTTTAGTGCATTTTATCTGTAAATTTTTCCTTATATATGCTGAGCCAAGGCATGTTTCTTCCTCCAATCCCACGTTTTTAGGGCTACTTTTTCTGAATGTTTTGACTTTTTGTGCGTTCGTGTTCTATTTTATTAGCAATGCTCCAGGAGCTCTCAACTTCATCTGATTAACAGGGTAAGAACACCACAGCAGCTCAACAAAGGCAGGCCTCATACACAAACCAAACCATGCTGCATCATAATATAATAAATATTTCATAATTGCATTCTATCCAATGGGCACAGAACTGATAAGTATTATTGGTGAGATTTTAATGAACACCGCTCTTTATAAAATTCACATTCATGATTTCCTTATTTTTTTTGTTTTCTTTTGCTGTTGTGTTCATCTTTTTTTAATATATAACACAAGCAATAGCAAAATGTTCCATTATCGTCAACCACAATTTCTGAATTTAGAAGTGCACATAGTTGTGGCATTGGCAAATTGAGTGTAGCTCAGTTTCTGTTGGTTAGGTTCCCAGTCCACCTGGATTCAAGTCCAGCATAATGAAATATGGTACTTTTTTCTGAATGTTTTGACTTTCCCTGCGTGCGTGTTCTATTTTATTAGCAATGGCCAAGCTCAACCGCATTTCGTTTTGTTAACACCAAGCTCAACCTCATTTCGTTAACAGGGTAATTAAGAACACCACAGCAGCCCAACAAACACAGGCCTCATACGCAAACTAAACCATGCTGCATCATTATATAATTATTTATATTGCATAATTGCATTCGATCCAATGGGCACAGATTGCATAATTACAAATTCAAACCATTTATTTTGTGTCAATTAAACTTCAAAATAGTATTCCCTTTTGTCCCACAAAATACCTGTAGTGTTTGGTTGGTGGTTCATGGATAACAGAGGGGAAGAAGCGATTGCGTTTCAGTTTGGCCCATAATCCGTTGTCCCGTGATCAGATACTAGAATCATTCAAAATCGACTTGCTCCTTGGCCATGATCCCATCCCATCACAGACAACTGTCTAGACCTGAGAAGGCGCAGCTAAACACCAGCGCTTAGAGGTCAGGTTCCTCTATCTCATTTCCCTTAAACTCTGCTGCTGAGGATTGAGGAGACTGAACTACATGATATGGAGAAGGGCGGCCTGCAGAACATTGAGAAAACTCCATCTCATAACACCTATTGATCCAAGACAAGACAGATTTGGACGGGAAAAAGAAAACCCTCCAACAACTTGTTTAACTGGTTAAAACAAATACAACTGTCGCGAATTATAGGTTAATCGTTATTATCCAAAGGTAGATAGCGAAAACAGGTCTCCAGAATGCATACAAGATGGAAAAACTGTAGGAGAATGAAAAAGATATAAACATCTTTTTTTTTTTTTGAGGAAAATTGCTTCTCTCAGGGCAAGCGAGTGAATGGACGAGGCCCGTGAGCAGCAACCGAGAATAGGCCGGCCCGGCAGAGCGCAGTCGTCGTCGCAATCGATTATCTTGCGATCGGTGTACAGCCCAGCCCAGTTGCCGTAGAGGCTGCGGGGCAACACCAAGCCAGTCAGTAGGCCCCCCGTTGAGCGGTGGTGCTGCCGGCCGGGGCGCGTGCTCCGTTTTGCTTCTTCCGCGGTGGTGCTCCGTTCACAGCCTCAGCGTCATCATAGCTCGCAACAAAACCGGCCACGCCTTATTTTGTTATTATACATATCCGCACTAGATCATCAGTCCAAGGGAGCCATGGCGGCGGGGCTCAAGGTCCCCGAGATGGCGCTGAGGGTGTGCGTCGTCCCGCTCGCCTTGGCCTCGCTCTGGGAGATGGCCGACGACACCTACGGGGAGGTCAGGTTCTCCGATCTCTCCGGATTCAGGTAGGTACAGTAAAGCATACGCTGTCAGGTTGATTGTCTCGATTGCTGTCTCTGCTTATAATTATAATTGATCTCCATGCCATAGACTAGACCTGCAGTAAGCATTAGAATTGAATTCTTCATTGCTTATAATTATAACCCTCTTGTTTGATCTCTCCATTTAGAATTTGTAATGATGCAATTTTGGATTGTTCTCCTTGAAAGAAAGCGCATCATCACGCTAAAGAAATATGATAAATTCGGGATTCATTTTGTCAGCTATTTGGTGGCCATCAACGCCGTCACAGCTGCGTACGCGGTAGCCTCCATCCAGTCGTTCGCGTGCTACGACTGGGTGATTCTCGTCATGGATCAGGTCTCACGCAGCATCTCTTCTCCGTCTTAAATATTGCAATTCATTGGCGACGAGAAAACTGATCAGGACAGGAGTAGCAGTAGAACAACCAAACGGGAGGTGACTGACTGCTGCATATATATGCACGGGTGGGTGCAGGCGTCGGCGGAGCTGCTGCAGCTGGCGCGGCACGGCGACCGGGAAGTGTCGTGGGGCGAGGTGTGCTCCTACTTCGGCCGCTTCCACCGTCTCCCTGGCGCTGCACGCCGCCGCCTCACGGTGGTGGCGCTGACGGCCAGGGCTAGGGCCAGCCCAAGCACAGGAGGAGCTAGCTAGGGAGGTACCGCTGAATGCAGCAGCAGTGACAGGCCAATAAGCCATGCATGTGTCATGTCACGTGTGTGTATACCAGGTCCTCCGCGAACGTTTCTTGTTGCAAAATCGTTAAGTGACACATACGAGCACCAGGACCCGGCCATGTGGTAAGGCTTGTCGCTTGTCGGAGCCCGTTACTGCTCTCTACGATGGCATCAATGCCAGTAAAGAATCTATCTGAAGAATCAATCATCCATGATCCAGTACATCTCACTTGGCCACTTGTTCAGAATCAGAATACATTACTCGTCGGCAGACGATAGGAAAAAAAACACCGTTAACTAATCTTACACATAACACGTCTCTCCCCTACCTTACTCCTTACTACCACATCTACCACTACCCTGATGAACAAGTCTGCAGGAAACACACACCACGTCACTACAAATATGCTTCTCCAAGACAGCACACAACAAAAGCGTAAATATCCTGAACCACATCGGTCATAAGCTTAGTACTTGTAGCGGCCGAAGATGGCGGCGGCCTGCGCGTTCTTGTAGGCGCTGCATCCGACGAGGTAGAGGATGACGAGCGCGACGGTGGCGACGACGAGCGCGATGTTGGCCTTGTGCCACTGGTCGCGGAGCGCCTCCAGGAGTCCGGCCTTGCAGGACTCGCACTCGTAGCAGAGCTGCCCGGGGTCGTTGCTCCACAGCCCGCAGTCCGGGTCCGCCGCCGGGCGCGCCGGCGCCGTCCACACCGTCGGGCTCACGTAGCTGAACCCGCACACCGACGGCGGCTTGCAGCAACCGGACTGGCTCGATTTGCACAATAACAATGAACAAATGCAGAGTCAGTCGTCAGTAATCAGATGGATTGGATTTTCTTTTCATTAATAAACAGTTTGTTGATTCAATACGAGTGCAGAGATGGATGGAGCTAAACATATGCACCGTTAATAAACATTTGCAGCGAACCACGGCCAGGCCGGAACAGGCGGTGGTGGTGTGGTGTAATCTGACAGACAAACTCTGCGCAGACGAGGACACCAAGACGAAAACACTATCCTATGAGCTGCACTCGCGACAATAGACCCCAAATCGAGGTGATGGAAACAGGGATTACAATCACTACACGGAGATCCACAGCTGACAAAATTACACTCCCAATGCACCGGCCCATGAGACCCTTGTCCGCTCTCTGCTCTCAGTCTCCGACCTTGTTCCTCGTTCTCACAGAGAACTCAACATAAATCCACAGTTGCTAGAGAGAGAGAGAGAGAGACGCGGGGACGAATTTCGCATGATGATTCTCTCGTGATAAAAACAAGTTCTAAGTTCAGAGAGGCTAATAAATTTTAAAATTTAAAACCTTTTTTGTTACTGACACAAAAGGAGCTTAGCATTTGCGACCAAGAGAAGAAATCGCCCTGTTCCCACCCAAATCAGTCGATGTCAGCATCTGATTGATCCACGAAGAGATGAGTATCAGAGTATTGTGGCGACACGGTCCTACACACTTGATGCCCCTTTAGACCATTTTGGCATTCGCATCGTGGCGAAAGGCGAGGAGGCCCACGCCACAGTGACGGTAGAGATGCCTGCCCATAATCTTTTTGCTACTAAGCCCCGTCAGAAAGTTTGTCATCCGATTCCTCCTATCCCCTTCTCTGGACGTAAGTAGCATCTCTGGACGGCTCCAGATCCTTTGATTGATTGAGCCTAAAGCAATTTAAAAATTCCCCTTTTTCTTCTTCCCTCCCTATCTCTGTCCCTTTCAGCTAGCAAGTGTCACTAGTCGAAGCTACTAGTCATCTGTACTAAGTACTATGCTTAGGTTTTTCTAACAGCAGCTTAGTAAGAAATCTATGGAAAATATACGGAGTTCAATGAACAACATCTTAGTAAGAAAAAATCATGGAAAATGGAGCTCAATAATGGACATTAAGTAAGCTTAGGAGGAGGTGATGACTGCTAATGGACACAAAACAACGACATACCTGCAACGGCGAGAGGTGCGACTGATAGAACATCTCGGCACTAGTAAACGCCGCCTGTCTCGCGAGCTTCTTGCACGTATCCGACACAGCAAGGCACGCCCTGATCTTCTCCCACCGCCCGGGATCATCCGACACATACCCTCTGAGCCACATGGAGAACCCATCGAGGTGGTAGTCGTCGTAGGCTCTCCCGAGCACCGGGTACGCGCCGGAGCCGCGGGTGACGGCGAAGGCGAAGACGAGCAGCGCGATGAGCAGCACTATCAGAGACGCCATCGCGAAGAGGTAGAACGCCAGGAGGCGGCGCCGGTTCCAGTAGGCCCCTACGAAGCCGGCGAGGGCCGCAAGGAGGAGCAGGCCGCCCAGGATGGCGACCGGCCAGCGCGCCAGGCGCGCGCACTCCTCGCCCTGCGCGGAGGCGAACCAGATCCCCGATGCGATGACGGGGACCGCGCAGATGAGGGCCAGGAGGGTGATGCATGCCGTGATGTTGTTGCTCACCGCCATGGATGGCGAGTGTTGGCCGGCGGCGACGCGCGCGGTGGTGGCGGGTGGTGAGGTGGCTGTGCTCTGTTGGGTGGTGGGGAGGCTGACGGTGTGCTCTGGATGCCCGGATGGATGGGCATAAAAAGGTGAGGGCTTTTGTTTCGGGAGATTCGGGGAAAGGTGGCGCAGGGTTTTGGAGAGGATGACGTGTGGGTCCGGGGAAGGATTTGTTCGGGGCCGACGTTACGACGCGTAGGCCGTAGCGTATGCGTCTTTTAGCGTGGGACGTTGCTTTTCCATGGCCACGGCCGACGGGCGTCGCCGCGTCGGGCATCGGTACGTACGCGCCATGCCCATGCGCACCAACACGCGTGACGGTATGAGCCAAAGAGTAGCGCGTGCGCGATTCACACATGAGCGCCGGCCCTGTTGCTGTTTCAGCTTCGGATTCTCCTGATGCTAGCTCTCTGTTCTGTTTACTTACTGTTTTAGGATGGCTCCATTTGGGAATAAAACATCAAAGTCCTTCACTCCTTCTTACTGTTCTCTACCTCGTGTGCTCGCCTGAGATCCTCAGCACTGATTATCATATATATATATATATATATATAACAGCCAGCGTAACGGCCAGCGCAAAAGAAATATACAGTAAATAAAAATAAAATATTTAAAATGTCATCATCGGCCAACAGTGATCGTTATCCTCCAGAAGACAATGCGACGTTGACATGTCACCATCCTGTAACCGTAGAAGCCGATAATTAAAGACGTGCTGTAAAGGACCCTCAGACTCCAGAAGATAAGCTCGAAGGACAGTCAGATAAACATGAAGGACGTTTCAGAAGACTGGAGACAGCCACTAAGGCAATCCAGAAGGCTCCTCCTGCTCTTTAAAAGGAGACGACGAGCGCCTGCATTCGACACCACTTTTATCCGTACTTTCGCCCGCAGACACAACCACACAACACTCACTCACTCCACGAAGACTCCACTCTCATGAAGACCACTACCACAGAACTCGTCTGAGCAAGTCCACCATTAGCCATTATAGTAATCATCCACTACCACTGTATTACTCCAGAAAGGGAAAGCCGTATGTAAGCTTGCCCTGTGAAAATGAATTAACATTTTCCGTTTTAATCCTAGTTGCCCTTTAAGCTTGTTCATATGGGGTGATGTCTCTATGCTAGGGACCCTAGAGGAGAAACCTCTGCGTGTGTTGTTCTCGTGTTAGCCCATGTAGCTTCGTTTGTAGAGAACCCTGTGTGCGCAGAGAAGTGTTCCCTTCGGGTGGAACTGTCTGGGGAGACGATAGGGCCTGAGTCCTGTGTTCATGACTGGGGATAACGAGGGAGAAGAACATGTTAGCCTAGTTCTGTAGCAAGTTTAGTGATGCATACGGTGAGTACCGAGTAGGACAGACACAAGCATAAGTCATACGACCGGCTAAAAGTTTGGTCTCGCCAGCCTTGCAAAGATCCTAAGAATTCCACATACATCGCATACTCTGCATAATGACTTATTTAATATTCACGCACGTCACCATCGCTTTATAGTAGCCTTAAATATTTATATTGTCTTTCATAATCACGCACGCACATATTTTCAGTAATCACAAATATCGTGCTTCCGTCACTCACACAAGAAGTGTACCGAATAGTAGCAAGAATAGTTGCAAATTTTAGAAACCTGACACACACAAATTAATCACGCACACACTCTATAAAGTGCCCTACATAGTGCCTTAAATAGTACGAATATTTGAAGTGCCTGAGCCACTCGGTTAAAGTGCTCGTGTACTATTCATATTCCGAAATTAATTCGTGCCCGGTAATTTGAATAGTGACCATCGAATTTGAATAGTGACATGAATAGTAACTCGTGAATTATAAATTTGATTTTTGAATTCGAGTTTTTACCCTTGAATCCTGGATATTTCGGTAGCTTTGGTATCAGAGCCTGGTTAATAAAATTCAAATTTAAGGGATTTACTAAAATTAATAAAAGTTAATAAGATTAGTTGTTAGTAGTATCAAATACTCGGATACCACGGCTACAGAAATATCCGGGATTCAAGGGTAAAAACTCGAATTCAAAAATCAAATTTATAATTCATGAGTTACTATTTATGTCACTATTCAAATTCAGCGGTTACTATTTAAATTCGCGGTACTATTTAAAATACTGAGCACTATTTAAATTCGAAATATAAATAGTGCACGAGCACTTCAACTGAGTGGCTCACGCACTTCAACTATTCGTACTGTTCAAGGCACTCACTTTTGCAATATATGTGATTCTTGTGTGAGTGGCAAATGCACGATGTGTGTGGTTACAAAATATGCGTGTGTGTGTTTAATGGAGATGAGTGTCTCAGGCACTCAATATATGCTACTATTCGAGCGCTATTTCAGGCACTATGCAAGGCATTTGCGGATGCAGTGTGCCTGCGAAATTAATATGTGTGTGATGAGATACTATGCAAGACAATATAAATATTACTCGTCACTATATAGCGATGGCGACAGGATGCGCACGTGAATATTAATGTGAGTGATTATGCAGAGTATGCGGTGTATGCGCAACTAGAATTCTCAAGATCTTTGCAAGGCTGGCGAGACAAAACTTTCAGCCGGTCGTGAGACTATGCTTGTGTATGTCCTACTTGGTACTCACCGTATGCATCACTAAACTTGCTACAAACCAGGCTAACATGTTCTTCTCCCTCACTATCCCCAGCCATGAACACACAGGACTCAGGCCCTATCGTCTCCCCAGGCAGTTCCACCCAAAAGGAACACTTCTCTGCGCGCACAGGGGTCTCTACAAACGCCGCTACATGGGCTAACACGAGAACAATTCAACGCAGAGGTTTCTCCTCTAGGGTCCCTAGCATAGAGACGTCGCCCCATATGAACAAGCTTAAAGGACAACTAGGATTAAAACAGAAAAGCTTAATCTATTTTTATAAGGCAAGCTTAGATACGGCTTTTTCTTTCGGAAAACCCCAAGTACTTAGTAACCTTACAAGCACGGAAAGTCGGTGATCTTCCTTATTCTCTAATTTACAGAGGTGGTATTGTACAGTGGTGGTAGCGGACTAGTACTATTAGTGCTAATGGTAGACTAGCTCAGACAAGTTCTGAGGTAGTGGGCTTCATAGTGTATGAGAGTGGAGTCTTCGTGGAGTGAGTGAGCTGATGAGCGGATGAGCGGGTGAAAGTGCGGATGAAGGTGGTGTCGAATGCAGGTGCTCGTCGTCTCCTTTTAAAGAGCAGGAGGAGCCTTCTGGATTACCTTGGCTGTCTCCAGTCTTCTGAAACGTCCTTCATGTTTATCTGACTGTCCTTTGAACTTATCTTCTGGAGTCTGAGGGTCCTTTACATCACGTCTTCAATTATCGGCTTCTACTGTTGTATGATGGTGACATGCCAACGTCACATTGCCTTCTGGAGGATAACGATCACTGTTGGCCGATGATGACATTTTGAATATTTTATTTTTATTCACTGTATATTTCTTTTGCGCTGGTTGTTGCGCTGGCTGTTTTCACTCGGAAATATTTAAGGGTATGGGTATGGTCTTCTACGCCCGAATGATTAATGTTGCAAATATTAAATCAATTCTGGTACTGTGTATATTATTCTAACTTATTATTGATAGCTAAATATTAATCTTTTAATCGCTTATGCTCTTTTTGAAGACTCTCAAATTTTAAATATATATATATATGATAGATACAAGCATAGTCACACGACCGGCTGAAAGTTTGGTCTCGCCAGCCTTGCGAAGATCCTGAGAATATATAATTCCGCATACATAATTCGCATTACGCATAATTAATTGCTCACTTAATAATCACTCGTGCTAATTAATCACGCACGTCACTATCGCTCACGCATTTTATATTCGTGCGCACAGTCTCGTTGAATATTTATATTGTTTGCATAGTAGTGAATACTATTGCCTTTGAATATTTAAATATCCTGTATAGTATCCAAATAGTGTGTGCTTTGAATATTTTATATAAAGTGTGCAACACGAGTGAAGTGCTCGTGCACTATTCATATTCCGAATTTAAATAGTACAACGAATTTGAATAGTAACTCATGAATTTTGAAATTCAAATTTGAGTCTTGAATTCGAATATTAGCCACGAATACCCCGCACTCCCTGCCGCAGTGGTATTGGAGCCTGGTTAATAAAATTTGAATTTAAGGGATTTACTAAAAGTGTAATAATAGAAGATATAGATAGCCAAATTAAATCTTATGAACAAAAGATTAGAAAAAATTCTGATGAATATTTTAGAACTGGTATAAGTGAATGGAATGCTATAAGGGAGAAAGAAATCTATTTTAGGAGAAAGATTTATAGTCTTAATAAAATCAAGGAGGAAAGAGCTCTAGAAAATAAATATCTTAAAACATCTACTGTGAAAGTAGTTGTGTTGAATAAAGACACAGAATATCATGATACTGAAGCAGCTGTGCAGAGCAATAATATTGGATATAATATAGACAAAAATGAGCAGTTGAATATTAATCAGCAGCTTTTATTAGAAAGCTATGATGAAGAAGAAGAAGATAATGCTCAAAGTTATAAAGATTTTATAGACACATTATGTGATGAAGAATTGTGCAATTTAGATAATGCTATAGAAGGATTAGATATTATATCTAATAATACTAAAAATCCAATAGAAGCAAATATTGAATTTATGGATCAAGATGGTTGTGAACATGATTGGATAAAAGGAAGAGGTGACTATAATATAAAATGTATATTTTGCATATACTACCCTAGTCAAGAAAATAGAGCCACATGTAATAAATATTTAAAACAAGCATGTGTTTCTTGTTTAAAGACAAATAATCAGAAATGGAGACAAGAGATAGAATTAGAACAAGAAGATAAAATATTGACAAGTAGAGTCAGAAATTTAGAAAACAGAGTAAATACTTTGGAAGCAGAATTAGAAGAATTAAGAGCTAGAATTGAACTTAATGAAGAATGTAAGAATGATAGAAATATTATCACTAATACTGAGTTAAAAGAGCAGACTATAATAAATAAAAAAGATGATAAATCTACACAATTAAAAGATGCCATAATAAATTTTGGTAGCAAATATATAGTTAGGTTACCATTCAAAGATATAGTAGGTATAAGAATACCTATAAAATTAAACTTAACGCCAAATATCTCTTATAAAACATTAACGTTGATAGATACTGGTTGCATAAAGAATATTATACATGATAAATATTTTGCAAGATGCCCAGAAACAGTTCATACAATAGATCAAAATAAAGCAAAAATATCTACTGATATGTCTAGAACACAAAGACCTCATAATCAATTAGCTTATAATATAGAAATATAAATAAACAATACCAAATATATAATAGATGAAATTATAATAAGAGACTTATCTATGATAAGTGTTGATATGTTACTAGGTTTAAGATTTTTATAATTTTCAGTACAAACAACAATTATACATGAGTAAGGAATTACTTTTATTCCTCATCAAGATAATATTCCATACATAACAGAAATACAAAGAAATATAAATTCTAATTTAGATAGGTCTAATCTAAAAATTGAAGGGTCTGATAATTATAGAAATGAAGAGTTGGGCGAAAATATAGAAAAATTTCATGTAGTAAATTCAAGTATAGAAGGCATTAGTTTACAATCACTAGCGCCAAACTGGTATAGGGACATAAAGTCCAAAAAAGATATATACAAAATAGTCCAAAGACTAGAAGATATATGTTTCATTGGAGAAATACCAATGAAACATTGGGATAAGAATGGTATAGTATGTAAAATTAATATAATAAATCCAGAATATATAATTAAGACAAGTCCTATAGAAGCAATCACCTAAAGATATAGAAGAATTTAAAATGCATATAGAAGAATTATTAAAACTTGGAGCTATAAGAGAAAGTCGAAGTCCTCACAGATCAGCAACATTTATAGTTAGAAATCATGCTGAAATAGCCAGAGGAAAATCAAGAATGGTTATTAATTATAAAAGATTAAATAATAATACTATAGATGATGCATATAATATCCCAAATAAGCAAGAATGGATAAATAGGATACAAGGTTGTAAATATTTTTTAAAATTTGATCTAAAAGCTGGTTTTTGGCAAGTAAAAATGGCAGAAAAATCAATAGAATGGACTGCTTTCACATGTCCTCAAGGTCATTACGAATGGATAGTAATGCCTTTAGGTTTGAAAAATGCCCCTGCCTTATTTCAAAGAAAAATGCAGAATATCTTTAATGAAAATCAAGAATTCATACTAGTTTATATTGATGATCTTCTAATCTTTTCAAAATCTTACAAAGAGCACATAGCTCATTTAGAAATATTTTTTAGAAAGGTAGAGCAATATGGGTTAATACTTTCAAAAAGAAAAATAGAAATATGCAAAGAAAAGATAAATTTCTTAGGCCATGAAATACGAGAGGGAAAAATTCATTTGCAAGATCATATTGCAAAGAAAATATTACAATTTTCAGATGTCATGAATGATAAGAAGACATTACAACAGTTCCTAGGAATAGTAAATTATGCTAGAAATTATATAGAAAATTTAGCAAAATTAGCTGGTCCATTATATGCGAAGTTAAGAAAGAATGGACAAAAGTATTTTAATTCTAAAGATATAAAATTAGTTAGAATTATAAAAGAAAAGGTTAAAGATTTAAAACCCTTAGATTTACCTTTAGATGATAACTATTTTATGATAGAAATAGATGCATCAGAATTAGGATGGGGTGCAATACTTAAGCAAAAGCCTCACAAATATTCACCAAAGTTAGAAGAAAAAATATGTAGATATGCTTCAGGTAAATATAAGTTAAAAACGATAAACAATACCGATAGAGAAATTCTAGCCGTTATCAATGCAATAAATGCTTTTAGATTATATCTAGGGTTTAAAGAGTTTATAGTAAAAACAGACTGCGAAGCTATATGTAGATATTATAATAAAGTTAACAGTAAGAAAAGTTCAACTAGAAGATGGGTCTTATTTGAAGATATTATCACTGGAAATGGTTATAAAGTTATATTTGAACATATAAAAGGAAAAGATAATATCTTACCTGATATATTTTCACGATCATCTGTTTTGCAGGAATGAAGAAAGGAACAAGCCCCAATGGGGATAAAAATTACTATTTTAGAGCTGAGAATAAGTTAAGAATATTTCCTCCAAATACATATAAATTCAAGCCCAAAGACCATATAGTTCTAGACAGTGTTCAAGAATGCATTCTAGACAACTTTTGGTTTTAATATAACAATAAGAGGGAAGAAAGAGGATATATGTTAGCAATATTAAATAGCCTAGCCAAATATTTTAATATGATAAATGGAAAAATACAGCAGAAAGAACTGTCTGAATATATAGAAAAGAAACCCATATATGTTATATATAGAGAAACCGTGCCAGGAGTTTATTTAACATATGAATCAATTGTATCTTAGCAGATAGAAATGGAAAGAGAAGGAAGGGGTAAGCCTTCATTCAAAAAATATCTAGATATTGACCAAGCTCTATCATATGCACGAAGTCTTTTAGGAATAAATTATTTCATACAACCAGAAGCAAAAGATTATATTCAAAAATATAAAAGGGCAAGAGATATGAAAATCAATGAGCCAGGAATGAATATGCAAGAAGCAAGCTCGTCAAAAAAGCCCACATATAAAGATGTTATAGAAATATCAAATGATGATGATATTGATAAAAGAATAAAGGAAAGGCTTAATTTAATTATTCCTCAATTAAAGAAAAATATAAAAGATGAAGTCTTGCAGGAAGTTAAGAATGAAATAAATATGAATTTCCAAAATATAAACCAAGACTATGAGCAAAGCATAAGGAAAGATTATGAGGAATATATAAAAAAAGACTATGATTAAAAGATGAATGTACATATATCTGATGAAGATATCAATGATATGCTAGATGACAATATGTTGGATATCTGTGGTCATGGGCAACCATCAGAATGATAGATTCTAATATTATGAATATTGAAATAAATAAGTCTCCAGATCAATATCGAGAAATATATTCCCTATGTTGAACAACGAGGGATTGGAATATTGATCAAGCCCAATTATGGTGAAGAATGTGATCTAAGAAAAGAATACAGAGATTTATTGTCTCTTCATGAAATATGCCAGCCTGATGATTCAGACATTGAAGAAGATATTGACTAAATAAGAAAAGTCTAGGCAGGCGGTGATCAATATCAATGAATATATATTCCCTATGTTGATAAGGTTTATCAACAATTTGGCCCGAGAAGAATAATATAGAATAATATACACACGTGCTAGAGTTTTGATTAATGTTTGCAACATTAATATTCGGGCGTGGAAGACCATACCATATCCCCTGAATTTTTTGAGTAAAAACAGCCAGCGCAACAGCCAACGCAAAAGGAATATACAATGAATAGAATAAAATATTCTGAATGTCCCAAATCCATCAGAGAAAGCATCAATTATTGAAGACGAAGTCGTTGTCATGCAATAGTTTAAGAAGATAATTGAAGACTCAGGCGTTCGTTATCTTCAGAAGGCAATGCGACGTTGACAGGTCACCATCCGGCAACAGTAGAAGCCGATAATTGAAGACGCCAGCTGTAAAGACGATAAACTCGAAGGATAGCCAGATAAGCGCGAAGGACGCTCCAGAAGGCCCTCTGAGCTCTTTAAAAGGAGACGCCGAGCGCTTGCATTCAGCATTGAACCATCCGCTCCCACACCCGCTTAACGATCCGCCCTCAGACCGAAGCATCCCGCTCACTCACCACATGAAGACTCCACTCCACTCCACACCATGAAGCCATGATCTCAGAAGCACTCTGAGAAATTATACACCATTGTAGCAACCATCCACTATCACTGTACAATACCACCTTTGTAAATTAGAGAATAAGGAAGATCACCGACTTCCCGTACTTGTAAGGTAATTAAAGTTTATGCTAAGCACTTGGGGTTTCCCGAAAGGGAAAGCCGTATGTAAGCTTGCCTTGTGAAAATGGATTAAGCTTTTCTGTTTTAATCCCAGTTGTCCTTTAAGCTTGTTCATATAGGGCGATGTCTCTATGCTAGGGACCCTAGAGGAGAAACCTCTGCGTTGAGTTGTTCTCGTGTTAGCCCATGTAGCGGCGTTGTAGAGAACCCTGTGTTCGCAGAGAAGTGTTCCCTTCGGGTGGAACTGCCTGGGGAGACGATAGTGCCTGAGTCCTGTGTGTCCATGGCTGGGGATAGCGAGGGAGAAGAACAGGTTAGCCTGGTTCTGTAGCGACCTAGGTGATGCATACGGTGAGTACCGAGTAGGACTGACACAAGCATAGTCACACGACCGGCTGAAAGTTTGGTCTCACCAGCCTTGTAAAGATCCTGAGAAGAATTAATTCTGCATACACAATCCATAATTAATTCTCACTTAGTTATCACTCGTGCTAATTAATCACGCACGTCGCTATCGCTCACGCATATAATATTCGTGCGCACAGTCTCGTTGAATATTTATATCGTTTGCATAGTAGTGAATACTATTGCCTTTGAATATTTAAATATCCTGCATAGTATCTAAATAGTGTGTGCTTTGAATATTTTATATAAAGTGTGCAACACGAGCGAAGTGCTCGTGTACTATTCATATTCTGAATTTAAATAGTACAACGAATTTGAATAGTACAACGAATTTGAATAGTATCGATTTTGAAATTTTAAATTTGAGTCTTGAATTCGAATATTTTGTCACGAGTACCCGTACTCCCTACCGCAGTGCTCCGATACCACTGCGGCAGGGAGTAAAGGTATTCGTGGCAAATCTTCGGACTGTGCGCACGAATATTATATGCGTGAGCGATAGCGACGTGCGTGATTAATTAGCACGAGTGATAACTAAGTGGGCAATTAATTATGGATTGTGTATGCAGAATTAATTCTTCTCAGGATCTTTGCAAGGCTGGCGAGACCAAACTTTCAGCCGGTCGTGTGACTATGCTTGTGTCAGTCCTACTCGGTACTCACCGTATGCATCACCTAGCTCGCTACAGAACCAGGCTAACCTGTTCTTCTCCCTCGCTATCCCCAGACATGAAGACACAGGACTCAGGCACTATCATCTCCCTAGGCAGTTCCACCCGAAGGGAACACTTCTCTGCGGACACAGAGTTCTCTACAACGCCGCTACATAGGCTAACACGAGAACAACTCAACGCAGAGGTTTCTCCTCTAGGGTCCCTAGCATAGAGACATCGTCCCATATGAACAAGCGTAAAGGATAACTGGGATTAAAACAGAAAAGCTTAATCCATTTTCACAAGGCAAGCTTAGATACGGCTTTCCCATTCGGAAAACCCCAACCGCTTAGCACAAACCTTAATTACCTTACAAGTATGGAAAGTCGGTGATCTTCCTTATTCTCTAATTTACAAAGGTGGTATTGTACAGTGGTAGTGCTACAATGGTGTATAATTTCTCAGAGTGCTTCTGAGATCATGGCTTCATGGTGTGGAGTAGAGTGGAGTCTTCGTGTGGTGAGTGAGCGGGATGCTTCGGTCTGAGGGCGGATCGTTGAGCGGGTGTGGGAGCGGATGGTTCGATGCTGAATACGAGCGCTCGGCGTCTCCTTTTAAAGAGCTCAGAGGGCCTTCTGGAGCGTCCTTCGCGCTTATCTGGCTGTCCTTCGAGTTTATCGTCTTCACAGCTGGATGACGCACCGTCTTCGATTATCGGCTTCTACTGTTGCCAGATGGTGACCTGCCAACGTCGCATTGTCTTCTGAGGATAACGAACGCCTGCGTCTTCAATTATCTTCTTGAACTGTTGCATGACAACGACTTCGTCTTCGATAATTGATGCTTTCTCTGATGGATTTGGAACATTTAGAATATTTTATTCTATTCACTGTATATTCCTTTTGCGCTGTCTGTTGCGCTATATATATATATATATATATACACACTGGTTGCTTTTCATCTTCTCTCTAAACTTTAATCTATGGTTTTATTTACATCGATCCGAACTCTGAGTTGGACTAACCATCAACCCATTTTGGTTTTCTCGATGATGGAAGGGTTCATGGGTTCATGATGTTTGGGGGTTCGCATTGTGATTCGGTTGATCTTGATGTCACCAATTAATACTTCATAGTTTAGACAAAAGAACGAGATATAAATACAATAATTCTTTATATATTTATCTCAATGTGATCATTACACACTTGTGGTTTAAGCTCAGGTATCATCATTTCTGATGATCAAAATTATGTGTACTTGCAGCAGCACGTTGGGACACCTTGCACAACGTAGCAAGATTTTGTAAATTTTACATGCCCCAACGAGACACATAGCCGCTGGCACTTGTCAAGGGTGCATCCTTTCATCTTATTGCAATCCGCTGCATCATGTGAAAAGCAACGATCAAAATCAACTCATGTCGACGCCATGTAAAATGACAAGAACAAAGTACTAGTTAAAGTACCTATAAACGGTTGTCCTTGTCCTCGAACGAAGTAGAGCGATAGGACCAATGCTATAACCGTAGTGACCACCACAAAGCAAAGCATTGCTGCATCATTGGTTTTGAGAAGAGCCATGAGATGAGAGACCTTTTTCTAAATCTTAACGATACGATTTCTCTTATTTTATGGCTTGGTTTGGATGTGATGCTTCCTTGTCCAAGCTTATATGGATGAAGCAAATGTGGCTAATAATTAATTAATAATGTCATGATTTTCTTTCGGTCTAGGATATATCTTTAATTACCTGGCATTCATTTGATGCCTTAAAACGTTGCTTCATTACTGACAACTAATTAAGTATTGTTTTTTGTGACAACTAATTAACTATTGTTTGATTAGATATTTATGTGTATTAAGTCGACTATAAAATATTCCTTCCATTTGATATACCACACTGTAGCCTTCGCACTCCCGTCGCGTTGGCAACTGCTGCCATGCCGCATGGTGACGGAAACGGAATTCCTTCATCCTTCCTCTCCCACCTTTTCCTGGACTCATGTAAAAGCCGAGCAAGGAGGAAGGCATGGAGCTTTTTTATTAGAGTTCGAAGGCATGGAGCTTGACCTTGGAGCTTTTCCTTGACTCATGTAAAAGCCGAGCAAGGAAGGAAGGCTCTGCCGCCGTGCTGCGCATAAAGTTGAAACAAACGTCCTGTTCGCTGGGTCGTTTCTGTCTGGCTAATTCTGGCTACAGTTAATTTTTTATAAGAAAAAAATACTATTAAATGGCTGACTAATTTGGTTGATAAATTTAAACGAACAGACTAAAAAGACTCCAGTGCCGACGTGTCGTCCAGCCGTCACCGTGTCTGGCTGGAGCCTGGAGCCCCACCAGCGAGCACGAAGAGGGTGTTGTCAGTGTGCGCGCACCTGCGCCAGCAGCGCCACACGGTGTGAAAGCACATGGCCGACTCGAACTCGACAATCTCGAGTGGGTTCCCGGTCGTCATTTGTCCGTTTCTGATTTCTCCATGCCTCCTCCCTGCCCCAAAGTGCGTCGGCGCTGGCGCCGTGGGCCCGCACACATCCTGGCTAGTCATGCTTTCCATTGAACATCAGTCCCTACTGTGAATGCACAAATCCTTTGTAGTAATGTTTTGCATGTAAACAGATATGCCCTCTCAGAGAGGCTCTGAACTCAGTAACATGGGAGACGATCTCCAGTTTCGCAGCATCATGCTACTGATAATATATTTGTTTGTTTCTCTAGTCCCTAAAAAAAAAACACTTAGCATCTACCGTTTTCCAATTGCCACCTCCAACAAGAAAAACTTATCATTTGAGCAATTTGAGTGCTCCAACAGTTCCCCAATCCAGCCTCTAATGAGAGAAAAAAAATTCAAGCCCGCAAAATCCAACCTCTAATCCCTGAAAGACGAGGGAACTAGAGTTGCCCATATATGAGCAGCAGCACTCACATGTCATCTTCCAAGACAATGGCGACGGAGGTGACCAAGGAGGATGCGGTGCTCCAGGGTCACAGCGCTTCAAGGTCAGTAGACAGTGGCGACGACAGAGGAGAGATGGCCAAGGAGTGCGGCAGAAGAGATGGAGGTGCCAAGTAAGAGCGCAGCGGCGGAAGACATTCTCAGGCCCTCACCAATACGCTGTCACAAGACCCACAACACATGCAATTATGGTGCTACATCAGTGAGACACATAAGTATCTCACTCTTAGCACGGTGCCAATTATGGTGCCCTCATCCATGATTTCCACTCTTATGAAGATATATCAACACATCAAATCAATCACGCTTGCTGTAGATAACCTCAACAGATATACAGAGTTTTCTAATCGCATAGCAATGTTCAATCAAAGTTCCTTCCCATGTTGGCTTCTTTCATATTTATTCCCATCGATTGTCCGCGAGGACAAACCCAAAAATGACCTCAACAAGGCCTGTATACGTTGATCCTACTTAACACTGGCAATATCAAAACGGAGAAGCCGGCTCTGTGCTATTGGTTTGGAGATGCCACTTTTGGGTGGCCTGGTTATTTAAAAACTTGACAAGAATTGTGTTAGGTCATCCATCCTAACTTCACAGGAGCATTGAAGTCGGGTTCTCGATGTAGCCCTTGAATGCTTTCAGAAATTCAGCACCAATCGCACCTGCATTGTTTCCATGAACAGCAGAGTCAATTCATAGTCCACAGTCCATGGAGACATCGCACAAGGACCAATAGCTTACCGTCTATAACCCTGTGGTCACAGCTCAGTGTAGCTGACATGAATGAACCAAATTCATACTGACCGTCAGCGGAACCTGGTATCACCCTCTTCTCAGCTGCTCAAAAGAATGCAATTAACCATGAAAGAACATTAGGCACTGCTAGCAAAACATGGAGATATTAAATCATTCTGAAGGACCAAATATAGCATAGAATCAAAACACATGCCGACTAATGTTTAGGTTAAATAAATATCCTGTCTGCAGAACAGAATTACTAATCACTCAGAGGCATTATATTCAAAGATTATGTATGATCCTTGGTAAGTGATAAAAGCCAGGTTAGCACAAATAAGATAACATGGCTTGAAAAAAACAGAGAAGTGGTAGCATATAAGTCGAAATGTTCTAGAAATCATTACCAGAACCAATGGCCAAAATTGCTGACTGAGGAGGATTTATGATGGCACAGAATTGTTTAATTCCAAAGGGACCTCCCAAGTTCGATACGGTGAAGGTGCCACCCTGAAATGCAGCACCAATGTGTCATGAGTTTTTCTCATTTCTACTTTCCAGATTATCACATTTAGTATGCACAACATACCTCGTAATCTGCTGGTTTTAAGCTATTATCTCTTGCTTTTTGAGCCAACTGCTTCACCTCCTCAGCAATTGTACCAAGTCCCTTCTTGTCTGCATCCTGCAGCATAAGTAGAAGTTAGGATTTCTCCAAAAGAAATACCAATTTACAAACAGAAAGAACACATAGGAAACATTTGGAGTAGCTTACCCTAATTACTGGAACAAACAATCCATGCTCAGTCTGTACAGCCACGTTGATGTTCACATTGTGGTATCTGTACCAAAAATAAGTACCATATTTAACTGTTCTAGGCTACAAGATAATAAAAGATCTTCCCAGTACAAATGAACCATCGGAACTTACTGGCGAATAAAATCATTCATCCATGAGCTGTTACACTGTGGGACCTTTCGAAGAGCCAAAGCTGCAGCCTGCATATCAAATAAAGACATTCATTACTGTACAGCAGAGAGGAAATCAATAGAATATATCAATACAAATAACAAAAAACAAACCTAAGTGCACAATAGAATACCTAACCAAAAGGGAGAACCCACAATTACCTTGATGACAAGATCATTAATAGATATTTTCTTTCCACCAGAAGCATCCTGCAGTGGAATCAGTTCACCACGCAACCTGTGGATTAGAAGTAATAAAGGAATCAGTGATGTTCCACCAACGAAAAGAGCTCTGTAGATCAAAATTAGGTTATAAACATACTTGACAAGTTTGTCAACACGTGCATCTACAGTCAAGTAGTAATGAGGAATGGTCTGTTTCGATTGTAGCAAGCGGTTCGCGGTAACCTGAAGACAACAAAAGGTCGAACACATTCTCAGGCTGTTAACATCTAAATAAGAAAATGCTGCCTAACATTCTGGCCATCAAAATTTACCTTTCTTATCTGTGCATTTGGAATATCGGTATAACCTAACCCTGGAGCTGCAAAAGCCTCCTTCGCCCCACCCTTGGCTACAAAGTTTCATTAACACCAGGGGGATCAGAAATTAAATTACAGTTGGTCCAACTAAATGAAGCCAAAATGCGAAAACATGGGACATTATTACAAGTTTATTACACAAATGAAATAAGATGCAAAAATCATGATGTAGCGAGGCAATAACATCATATAACCTAAAGTCAAATAATCAAGTAACTAAACAAGTGTAAGAAGGATTCAGGGAAACAACTTAGTGAATTGAACTTTTCTCAGCAGAATCTAACTAGCATAACCCTGCAGGGAAATAAAAGCATGTGGTGGCACCGCCTAGGGCCAGTTTCCACTTGGGTTGAGCTTATTTTTCCAGGCTGCTGCACAAACAGTCTCGAAATTCTTGGCACCATGTTTGGCAACACAGATTAAAACTCTAGTAAAACCTGTCATGTAAAGGTCAATCTTTCCCTATTTTTTCTCACACAAAATTCTCTCATCACATTCCAGTTTTTTTAGAAAGCAGAAATAGTTGATTTGAAACATGGTTTTAAAAATCCGTTAAACAAACAATGAACTGCTAAAAAATTGATATATAATGTCATAGCCAAGCCTCAGTCTCGCGCGGTTCAAAATTCTAGTATCAATCCTCAAAGGTTCTAATATAGAGAATCCGACACAGGTTATAAAATAAAGAATCAGACTCAAGTACTCAACTAGAACACACCATATACAACAATCAACGACAAGCAGTTAGCAAGGGGAATACATCTGGGCCATCTAGAAAAATTCCAGCCAACTAAACAGAACATTACATATCAATCATGGCAGCTACTTAATGGGGAAGACATCCAAATTTAACTTGGCAGTACAAGTGCATAAGCTTATAGAGCTTAAAAGACATCAAATGTTTTCAACCAGAGAAGTATTGACTCACCCAAGTAATCTTCAATGTCTGCTTTCAAAATACGCCCATCAGGACCAGTACCTTTCACACTTGATAGTGGGACCTGTTAAACCCTAAACATTAACCACTATATTCATCAAAACTATTAATACAGCTGACATAACACGAACTGACATTGTTATCTTCAGCCAGTTTACGCGCAAGAGGGCTGGCAAATATGCGATCTCCAGATTGAGAAGCTTCTTCAATCTTCGGAGCCTTGGCCTCAGGAGCCTGGGTAGGCTTTTTTTCCTCCACCTTTGGCTGTGAAGGTTCTGGTTGAGCTTTTGATTCAGCAGGAGCTGGTTCAGCTGAAGATGAAGGCTTATAATCCTTGAACTTCTCAATGTCACCCTCTTCTTCTACAGTTATAGCAATGACCTAAGGGAAAAGAATGGGCCAAATTATTATCTACACTGATAACTGATGTCTCAAAATCATATTTATTCTTTAGTCAGTAATTATGTACCTCGCCAACTTTAATCTCCTTTGCACCATCTCCCTGAATAATCTTAGCCAGATAGCCCTCTTCCATGCACTCCATCTCCACAGTGGCTTTATCCTGATCACCAGAAATCCACTCAAAGGTTATTTAGTTCTGCTGCAGCTTAAGTAAAAATAAATACAAATAACATATGTTCCATATCTTCTGCAGAAACTTACAGTTTCCACCTCGCAGAGGACCTCACCAGGGGAGACCTTGTCTCCTTCCTTCTTAAGCCACCTGGCAATGTTTCCCTGCAAATAATTTTACAGAATAAAGACAAAGCAGTAATACAGATTTCGCTTCAGCTATCATTCAGTTTGTAGTAATGATTTTTGGGTAACTAATATACCTCAGTCATTGTAGGCGAAAGAGAAGGCATCCCGATTTCTTGATGTGGAGGCAGGTCTGGAATAAGCACAGTATGTTAATACAGAAAGCATAGGACCATGCTTTTGCCAATGGAATTAAAGCATTCAAGATAGGAAACAAAGAGATGCAGACACCACACTCAATATTGGAAGATACTCGAATTTGCCAATGCAATGCAAACAAGTTAAAAGCTTTCCGGATAGTACAGAAATGCATCCAAAGTTCAACATAAAAAATGTGTGGGTGGGATGCGGTGAGAAATCTGAGTCATCTGACTGCATTGTACTTGTAGTGACAGAATACAGATCAACATGTGCATGAATGAACAAATCAGACACTGAAAAGACAGGATACAGAGAGGAGGACTTTTATGAAAGAAGTAAAACAGAATGCCAGCAGATGCAATTATGGACAAGCATTTGAAAGTAACCCTGCATTTTTGCAAATATTTCTTGAAGGGACCAGATCCACTTAGAAATATACTAGTCATAACAATAAGGTTTCCCAATTAAAAGTGTAACAAAGGGACAGTACCTGCACTACTTGAGAATGGACGTGCTGAAACTACCTGTCCACTGCCAATAAAGAAACCACCATAAAAAAGTCAAAACAGATTCAGGGTATTTACTAAGACCTGACTGGAACATCAAGGTCAGGGCATATCTGGAGGAAACTAAAATTAATACTGAGCATTATGAACTTCAACATTATTCATCAGATTAGATTGAGTTTTATATTTCTGCAGCAGAGCAGATTGCCATTTGTGTGTGCACTAAATTGTGGATCAGGCTGAAGTATACCGATGGTCAACATTTCTAGTTCTCATTTTCCACTTTAATTGCATTTGATGCATTCCAATAAATCTCTATAAGCTAAGAATAACAGGTTACAAAGAGACATACCATGAGAATGAACCATTGAGCCAGCTAGCAGTACTTGGGGTAAGGCTGTTGGATGCTCTTCTCTGAGTGCAGCTTCCATTTATTCCTAGTGAGAATGTCTGGGGTTCTTTTGCAGGCTGGTTATGCTGTGGAAATCTGGTACCTCTGGTTCTTTTTCCAACACCTGACGCAACCAGAGGCATGACATTTTCAATGGGAACAATGAAGGGCATGCAATAAATGAGAACTACTAATTGTACACATTCCTTCAGAAATCAAAACAACTACTTCCTGAAACAGGTTCGCACCGGAAGTCCAAAATAATAAAGTGATGAATCAGACACTCGCATGTCACGAAACAGAAGTATCAACTCCATAACCCAAAGCTTTGTGAGAATAACAATAATAGTAAATAAGGTGACATAATAGGAAGGGAAAATGCCAAACCAAATTATAGTTTTTCCACTTCAAGTTATTTGCACAAATGTGAGAAAATCAATTAATGATGCTTCTATATCACATATTTGAATCCAGGATGAATGAAAAGAGCATAGATGAATTTCTAGAGCATCTAATATACAACATAAGGTGACATACATGTCTGCATACACGATATTATGAGGCATGAACAATAATCAAAACAATAGCACAAGTCTATCGACAAATAAAGAAATGAGCCTTTTGGATCTAAACAGTTCATCAGATAGTATGTAGCCTGACCGAGAATCTGCATTCCCCAATCTAGTTCAGTGGACACATTACAGACATTACAGATGCTATTGACCTCCTCAGAAATAGGTTGGAACAGGGGGGGAGAAAATAAAAAGAAAAGTGAGAATGACAGCAAATACCATTTTCCTTGGCGATAAAGGATCCAGAACCGCTAGAGAAATGTCGAACAAGACTAAAATTCTCACAGCCTACAGCATTTTGCAAACTCCGCAGCTGTAAAAGTGAAGGAAGAAACATTAGGTACAAACATAATGGTAGGTTACTTGATAACTCAATTTAGTATAAAAACCACATTAAACAGGGGTACATGGCATCTACCAAACTGAGGGATACGCACTATGTTGTTGCATGTGAACAAGTTCCTAACAAACCTAGCTGAAGCGATAGATGACAGCCCACAAAAGGAGTGCAGAAAAAGTTCTTAACAAACATAGCTGGAGCGATGGAAACCCATAAAAGGAGCACAGAAATAAATGATAATTGAGAACATGTATGTGGGCAGTCATAGTCTAGGTTTATGTCAAAACAACAGTCAATGTCATGACAGTTGCAACACCTCTGCTTTACAATCCAAACTGGTCCTCCAACTAAGCAATTTTTTGGGGGTGTGGTGGGGGGTCGGGGGCACAAAACAGGATGGAAACAGGACGGAATCTCCAGTTTATGACATGATAAACAGCAAAAAATCGACCACCCAACGACTGGTACACTTTCCATGGGATCGTGTGCACGTAATTACACAAACATGCAGCACGGATCGACCAGCATGGTTATTTAGAGAATGCATCCGCACGGAAGCCCACGTCCATGAGGTGATTAGCGCCCTGATTACTAGCAGCGCAGCAGCCGGCGGAGAAAAAAAAAATCCGTAGATTACTATTCCCTCCCCCACATGCAAAATCCACCAACATTTACAGCACGCGGAGAGGAAGCATCAGCGCGATTACCCGCATAAGATCGGGACAGATCGAACACATTTTTACGTCACAAAAATTGCATACCATACCATAGAAAAGGAAAAGGGGAGGGACACGCACACAGACCTTGCGGGAGTGACGGAGAAGCTGAGCGGCGGACATGGCGGCCGGAGGCAATGGTCGCGCGGGCGGGTGGGTCTAGGGTTCGAGGGAGGCGATGCGGCGGCGGAGGAGGAGGAGATCGGAAGGGAGGCGGAAGAGGGAGAGATGGGAGATGCGGAGGACGAGGACCCCACTGCGCGAGGAGGGGGCGTGGGCCGTGGGCGTGGGGTGGGTGGGGCGCGACGCGTCAGTCATGTTTGTTTAGCTTTGGGTTTAGATGAGGTGGCCAGGCCAGGTGGGCAAGTTGGGCTTCGCTTCGGCCATTCAATTCAACTGAATTCAACGACAAGCAGGCAGCACCGTCAAACTCCGATTATGTCTATCAAAAGATGCAAGAATGCAACGACTTGTACGCCGGTATACATCAATCTAGCTTAATCTATCTATCTATATTAAAGAACGAAGAAATTAAAAAATACATGTTGCTTTAGAATTCTTACCACCTTATGTTTTAACCATCAGATATACTTAAAATCTTCATCTAAGTGATATTGTGCCTTCTTAACTCCTTACAAGTGGGCTACCCCCGTAAGATGTAAGATTTATTTGTATCTTTTTTGTTCACCCAAAATTGTACCTGCTTTTACGCCTACACCAATATATGTATTGTGGGCTCGGCCAAAACTCACGTACGGATCTAGAAATCACGATCCCGGTCAAAACCTCCTCATCAGATACAGAAATCACCAGCGGCATAATTTTCTCCGACGGCCTGGACTCCCAGTCAGCGTTGGCGGCGGGGGTACCCCTCACCGGATACAGAAATCACCGGCGACGGCACAATTTTCTCCAGCGGCCTAGACTCCCAGTCGGCGCTGGCGGCGACAGCACCGTCGTCTCCTCCAGCGTCCTTCCCTATTGTTCTTCTGTCGGTCGCTGCATGCCAACCTCTACAACACCCCAACGTCAAGGGAGGCGCAGCCATGAACGGAGCCCATGGTGTTGATCGAGTGCCTGATTAACGACGACTCGCGTTGCACCGTGTTATTCTGACGGCTACTTCGATCCTCGTAAGTCCTTGGCCATTGCTTGCTTGTTACTCCGTACGATGCATGTCCCAGCCAACGACTGGTGTCCTGACCCGGGGGCCAAGCACCAACGAGTGAATTTATGCTGCGTGCTCCCTAATCCGGATGGTGATGCAAGAAGAACACTAGATTTTTATCCTGGTCGGGCAAGAGAAGGCCCTACGTCCAGCGGGGGAGAGAGATTGTATTACTTGCACCAAAGTGCTTGTACAGGGGGAATACAAGCGAGCGAGTAGGAACTGGGGGTGTAGAGCAATGCCTAAGTCTAGAAGCTCTAAGCCTATGCCTTGCTACTGGAGAGCTCAGATTTCTCTAAGTGTTGTCCGATGCTTGTTCGAATGAATGAGAAACTAGCCCTTGGCGTCCCCTTTTATAGGCCAAGGGGAGGCTCAGGTGTACAGGAACCCTAGGGCTATCGTAGGTGGTGACGTCGAGGGGATGATGCCGATCGTGTCACAGTTGCTGTAGAGGCGTGCACCGGGCATGGCTTGTCCTGTAGCGACGTGCTTGGAGACGATGGTTGTCCTTCATGTGTGTCACGATGACGCCCGTGCCCATGCGGGGGCGTGCGAATCCCTGTAGATGTCGTGTTGGGAGTTGTTGGAGTGCTAACTGGAGGCGTCGAGGTCCAAGTCGAGGGGTGTCGAGGGGATCGAGGCCTAAATGGATAAGGCCGAGCCCCGGGAAATACGGTACGAGTGTTGACAATCGCGTCTTGAGGGGGTGCCTGACGGGGCACAGTGTCCGGCATGGAGTAACAGTGCGGTACGATCCGCCGATTCTCCGGGTATGGATGGTAAAAGGAGGATTTGACCGTTGTACCTGGTCACTATAACCCTGCTGTAGCCATGAGGTTAGGAAGGAGTCGGTGAGCGCATTAAATACGCTAGATCCCGTACAAGGAGTAGGTGAGCCAGAGGGGGAGCAGCGGTCAACGGGGGGTCGTCCGCCCGCGTGGAGTTCCGCCTCTCGACGGGGGGTCGATGACCCGTGCGGCGATCCATCGATTGAGGGCCCCGTTGAGGGAGGATGCATTTGGATCAGCGTGCCTTATTCATGGGCCAGCCCAGTATGTCTTGGTCCAAGGGTGTTGGGCCTTGTTTCGTAGAAGAGCTATTGGCTTGGTTCGTGAGGAGCTTTCTCGGGGTTTTTACGCTAATTATTCGGGGATTATTTCTCCTGGGTCGAGGTTTAGGGTACCCCCTTATTCGGGTACCCGACAGTAGCCCCTAAGTTTCAGT
This sequence comes from Bothriochloa decipiens, assembly GCA_023333625.1. Classification (NCBI taxonomy): domain Eukaryota; kingdom Viridiplantae; phylum Streptophyta; class Magnoliopsida; order Poales; family Poaceae; genus Bothriochloa; species Bothriochloa decipiens. The sequence goes on from CM041637.1 coordinate 40,600,428, forward strand.
GTGAGTGATGGCACTCACACAAAGGCTCATGAACTGGAGTTGTAGCGCTTGCCATTTTTCGAAGGGTGCGCGCGACCGTACCCTTCGGGGGTAGCCCCCGAGGCCTCGGAGGAGTAGGGTACTCCTCTGAGGGCTTTATGCGCTTCTTGTCGAGGGGCGCTCGAGCGGTCAAGCCCCTGGGCGTATTCGACCCTCTTTAGTCGAGGGGTGCCGAGCGTAGTCGAGCCCCCAGGCGTATTCGACCCTCTTTCGTCATGGGGTGTCGAGCGTAGTCGAGCCCCCGGGCCTCATGTGGCTAGGGCATTGCTAGCTTTTAGCGTCCATCCCATGAGCCCTTTCGATCGGGTATGGGGTGAGGAGCGTCGCACTACCCTCGATGGGTGAGTCTCGTCGTCCTCTGTTGAGCTATTATCGGGAAATTCAAGCAAGAGCTCGTGCCCTGTTCGATGGGGGTCGACTAGTGGCCGCGGAGGCACTCTCATTAAAGCAAATCAATGGGTTCCATGGATGCCGATCCCTTTTGATTGGGTTCGGTGGCTCGATGCCTCCCTCCGAGGGGATTCTGAAGTGGACCCTTAGTTTCGCCTTCAATATGTCTGGGAGGGCCTCGAGAGTTCATTCTCGAGCCGGGGCCTCGCGTCGGCTCCCCCCCGGTCATCCCTGACTTAGGTACTCGAGGGCGGTTGTCGAACCCTGACTGAGGGACAACCTTCGCTCCCTCGAGGTTTTTTCATGGGACCAGGGCCCACTTTCCTTCTCATGGAAGATATTGTTGCGGATAACTCCTCCCGTTCGTTGGGCGCGTCTTTTTAGGCAGGAGACAGAGTGGCGCAGTCATGGGGGAAGTGGGCAACGGCTAGAGACCGAGTGCGTGGCATGTGTCCCTGTACCCGAGAATCGAGGGAATGATTAGGTATGAGCACTGAATGCAGAGATTTACCTGCTTCCTGGTTGGATCCACCCATTACTCCTCGGTCCGCCTATAAATTTGGGGGGTAGGGCTTCGTCCGTCCCCATCTTGCCCTCTTGTTTCCACCGCCGCCACCACCAGAGACCAACGCAAACTGATCTATTAGCGTAGGAAAGAGAGGGGGAGAGAGAAATCAAGAGAGATTGGGAATCTTCCCTCTCGTCCATCCACCGAGCAGGTCAAATCCTCCGCCATGGGTGGGGAGCTTCTTCCCACGGACGACTGGCTTCTGTCGACCGTGACGGAGCAGGAGTTGCAGAAGCTAGTCGACGATAGGCTCCTCCGTCCCATCACCTCGGAGGACCGGCCGAGGTGGATGGCACCGCCGAGGAACCACCGGGAGCCGGACCCACCGGTAGGCTATGTTGCGAGCTTCATCGCCTTCCACAAGATGGGGCTCGGAGTGTCGCCGAGCTGGTTCATGCGCGCGCTGACCACTACGAGGTCGAGCTCCAACACTTCTCCCCCAACGTTATCTCCAACGCGGCAATCTACATCGCCGTCTGTGAGGGGTACCTAGGGATGGAGCCACACTGGGAGCTGTGGCTCCATCTCTTAGGGGAGTTCTTCTCCAAGCCAGTGTCGCCGGGAAAGAGGAGCATTGTCCACGCCGGTTGCTACAAATTGCGTTGAAGTGGGGGGATCAGTACATCCCAACGGGGCTGATTTCCAACCATGGCGGGTGGCACGCCCGGTGGTTCTATCTCCGGAACGATGATGGCCTACTGCCGCACTACACCGGGCGTACCATCATGGAGCGCCCGTATCATTGGCCGCAAGGCGTGGCGGGGGAGAATCAGGCCAGGCTGGACCCCCTCCTCAGTGCGCTGAGGACATTGCGTAACCAGGGCCTAACCGCTAGGATCGTCATCTTGGCTTTCCACAGCAGGAGGGTCCTTCCGTTGATGCGGCGCTCACTGTGCCTAGACCAGATGGGGCCTAGGGCGTCCCTCGAGGGGTGTCGGATGCCGGACGATGACCACATACAGTTGGTGAGTGTCCTGATCCACTATTCTTGGGTTCTTCTTTTATTTTCCTCGTTCTTATGTTCTTTGGTTGCGGGTTTATGTGTAGGGGGCCATAGATTTCTGGAGGTCAATGCCCCTGGTCAAGGAGGACGATCCCGATCGTCAGGTGAGACACTTCACTACCCACCAGCAAAAGAAGAGTAAGGATAAGAAAAAGAAGGAGGGGAAGAAGAAGAGCCTCGAACGCCTGGCGCGTGACCAACGTCGCGTGAAGCAGAGGCGCGAAGGGCTTCCTGAGGAAGAGTCTCCCTCGGAAGAAGAGGAGGGGGAGGAAGACGAGGGCAACGATGATGAAGGGGAGCAGGCGTGTCTTGACGCCTTGCTGCTGACCCCCCCGAACTGATGTCCGCTTTACGCAGGGATGGTCGAGGCGGGGTCGACTTCTCTAGTGTCGAGGGGGCCCCGCCATCTACTGAAGGTCGAGAGGCGAGGACCTCAGAGCAGCTTCAAGAGAGGAGGACGACCGACCCCTCGGCCCAGGGGGGTCGCGTCGTGGCGCACGCGCGTGGGGACTTTGCCGTCTTCGTCATGGGGCAATTCCAGCACGCCGCCACCACGTACCAGATCTTCGACACTTGGCACACGGATGCGGGATCGGACGGCTTCGGAGGAGTAGAGGACGCCACGAGCGTCGCCGACCATGGCCCCTGGTGGCTTCGGATCCAGCAAGGAATCATCGAAGAGGGGGACTCAGAAGCCCCCGAGTGGCTCGAGGGTGCCCGGGAGGGCGCCCCTTATTCCTGTGGGGTAAGTTTTCGCCCTTCGTGGTTTCATTTTCCCTTTTTGTTGTTTATAAGATGTTTAACATCCTCTGCTCATGCGTGTTCAGGCTCAAGCATCCAATGGAGGTGGCGACTCCCTCTGCCACCAAGCAGCTCAAGATCGATGCTGCCGCAAAGATGGAGGCATCAGCACCAGGTGCCACTTTGAGGTCTCGATCGGCAGTGGTGGCTGCTTGGCTTGCGAAGGCCCGCGCTACAATGTCTTGGGGTAGGCTGACGGGCGCTGCTTCCATTGCAGGCTCGGGCACCTCAGGGACCGTGGTGGGTGGCGACATCGCCCAGGACCGGGAGCGGACCGAGATGCCCCCAGCACCGCCGAACTCGAGGGCGTCACCAGCGGCCGGGTGCTGGGATCGACGGAGGAAGCCCCGATCACCATCGAGGACGAGAGGGCAGACTCCTCCGCCCATGATGCAGAGGAGATGGTGGAACGCCCACACGAGGCGGGGGTGGGGCTCCCTCAACAGCTACAACCGTGGTCATCGTGGCCACTAGGGCTACACGAGTGGGAGGAACGACACAAGCGGGAGCAGTTGCAGAAGCAGTAGGAGGATGGGCGGTAGCCCTTGGGCCCACCGCAGCAACAGCAACAACAACAACAACAACAGCCATAACAGCAACAACAGCAGCAGCAACAACAACAACAACAGCGGCAGGAGGAGCCGGCATCTTCAAGCCTGCCGAGCAGCCGCAGACAATGGAGATGGCCTCAGACCTACCACAGCCGGAGGAGACGTCCCTGCTGGACGTGGAGCAGGACGGTGGATGGCCGAAGCTGCTGACTTCAAGCCAGCCAGAAGAGACTCCGCTGAACATGGGCTAAGAGGACAATCGGCCAGAGTCGCTGGCCTTGAGCCATCCGGGGGAGCTGGCAACCGAGGACATCCTGGCGTGGGGGAGGGTCGGACTGCCGATCGCACAGGTGGTCTCGGTAGAGGCATCGGAGGTCGAGGTGGTTGCGTTGGCACTGATGCTTCACCCTTCGTCAGCTGGGGCGTCGGCCGGTCGGGGGTCCTTGCATGGCCCCGGCTTGTATGCTCCCGGCCTCCTCGCCAAAGGAAAGCAAAATTCAGGGGAGGCTAGGTCATCGAGGGTTGAAGAAGAAGCCGAGTCACCATTCCCCACACTGGCTAACCGAGTGCTTCGTCACGACAGTTCAGTCGAGATGGGGGACGGCATCATGGCGGCCGTGCAGGAGCAGATCGAGAAGGATCTCCCTTACTAGGGCCGGGAAGCTCTTCAACTTCGTGACCTGATGAATCCCGACGCGCCCATGTTCGAGATGAACGATCCGGCGGAGGTCGAGCGCTGGGAGCATGTCGAGAAGTTCCGGGTCTAGATGCAGCATGCCCTGCGGCTGGCAGTCGACGTCGCCACTGAGGACTTGGCAAGAGCCTTCAAGGTATGTGGTTTCTCTCTGCGATATGAGGGGTCAACTTGCTTTCTTATCTAATGCCCTTTCTCGCACTTTTTTTTTCTAGGATCTGAGGGGACGCTCCCAGACCAAGTCTCAATTCATCCACCTGACAAGGGGTGGATGGGAGCAGGTCCCTATGTTGCAAGCAGCGGTCGAGGTTGCCCAGGCCGAGGCGACGAAGGAGAAGGAGGACGCGGCCAAGGCCAAGGAGGAGGCGATGAAGGCCAAGGAGGACGCCGTCGCGGCTCGAGGGGAGGTGACCCAAGCCAAGGAAGAGGAGGCTAAGGCCAGGGACGATGTCACCAAGGCCCATGAGGAGGCGCGAAAGGCTCTCAAGGACCTCACCCTGACGGGAGAGCGCGTCAAGACGCTCGAGGGAGAGCTCGGGTGGTCCACAGCAAGCATCAAGGAACTCGAGGAGAGCCTCGCCCTGACTTCCCACGATCGTGACACACTGAATGTCTCGGTCGGGGAGGAGAGGCGCCACGTCCAGACCCTGGCCGATGAGGTCTCGTTGCTGAAAGGAGCCCTCTGGGAGAAGGAGAGGCCCTCGAGGGCACCGGCATGGTGATCGAGGAGCTGAGGGAGGAGAAGAAAGATGCAGTCGACGCCTTGGCAGAGGCCAATAGGACCATCACCGCTCAGCAGGATGAGTACACAGCCCTCGAGACCCACGTCAATGGTTAGCTTTTACCTTTGGCTTTAGTTCCTTTGCTTCGAGCACCTTACTCGTCGTGGCTGACTCAGTTTCGTCTTCTAGACCTCAAGGAACAGAAGCTTGAGGTTGACTAGAATGCCAAGACGCTCCAGAACCTCTTCTAGGCTGAGGCATAATTGAATGAGAGGCTTCGTGGCTCTATTTCCTCATACTGTGACAGCTTGGAGGTCGAGCCCGAGGCGAGGTCGAGCGCGATGTGCCCGAGACCTCTTATCTTCGATGGATGTATGCCCTCAGTCGTGTTGTTCAGGAATGAGTTCGTGGCACGCTCCACCATGGCGTGAAGAGGGCGATGGCCGTCGTTTGCTCTGGCTTCATGTACGACATGGCGGTTGTCTCCCACAGCTTTGTCTCTGACCCCAACAAGACTGAGGACGAGAATCGTGAGACGCATCTGGCCTTGATCGAGGCGGCCGAGGTGCCAGGCGCCGAGTTGGCAAAGCTCTTCGAGCCCGAGGTCCTCCCTCCCGATGTTGATGAGGAAGAGGGCCTGTGAGCCAAATCTGGGCAAGAGGCCCATGTAATAGTTAGTATTTTGCAAACTATGATGGTGTGGCCCTAGGGACCTTCGCATATGTTTTATATTCAATGTTCTATTTCCTTCTTTGCCTGAGTTGGCTGTTCACAAAGTTTTTGGCGCGTACGCTTGCCCCTCGAGGAGGGAAATGAGTGGAGGTACCATAGCCCATGGGCGTGGGTGGTCTCATGGCTCGACGCCCCTCGACCCCTCGGGGCCTTGTGTGGCGTTTTTGACCGAGTGACAGCGAGCATCGAGGCGTAGAAAGAATAGGACGTTTGAGTTTCGAAAAAACGTACGAGTTTTTTAGGGATCTAGGGGTTCCCCCCTTATAGCCCCTGAGGGAGGCTCAACTCTGATGAAGCAGAGTTGAGGCTATCTCAAATTTATGGCAAAGAGTTAAACTATAAACGAAAGTACTTCTTTATTCATTCATGACATGGAAAATGTACAAGGCCTCGAAGCCTTAGGGGTAAAAGTGACGTAGCTGTTCAATGTTCCATGAGTTGGTGAAGGTTTCACCTTTCCCGTTGGATAGCTTGTAGGTTCCGAGCTTCAACACATCTGTGATGAAGTGGCCCTCCCATGGTAGAGTTAGCTTGTGGCGACCCTTGTTGCTCTGCCGTCGACGGAGGATGAGGTCGCTGACTTGGAGATCCCTATTACGCACGTGTTTGTCATGGTAGCATCAGAGCTTCTGCTGGTATCTCGCAAAATTGAGGAGAGCCATGTCTCGAGCTTCTTCGAGTTGGTCGATGGTGTTTGTGAGTGCTTCTTCGTTCGTCTGCTCGTTGTAGGCCTTTAGTCGAGGGGACCCATATTCGAGGTCGGTGGGGAGGATGGCCTCAGACCCGTAGACCATAAAAAATGAGGTGAACCCTGTGGCTCGACTTGGCGTCATCCTTAAGCTCCATAGGACTGAAGGCAATTTGGTAGCCCACTTCTTGCCATGCTTGTTTAGCCAATTGAAGATCCGAGGCTTGAGACCTTGTAGAATCATGCCGTTGGCGCGCTTGACCTGGCTGTTAGTTCCAGGATAAGCGTCGGTGGACCCCGAGCTTGATGGCGATGCGCAAGCCGTTGATGAGGGCCTCATACTCTGCAACGTTGTTAGAGGCGGTGAAGTGTAGTCGGATCATGTAGCGCATGTGGACGCCTTGTGGTGAGATGAAGAGTAGACCCACACCCGCCCCTGTTTTCATCAGTGACCCGTCGAAGAACATTTTCCACAGCTCTGCATGTATCTGTACCGGAGGGAGTTGAGTGTCGATCCACTCGGCGATGAAATCTACCAGCACGTGAGACTTGATGGCCTTGCGCGGGGCGTAGGAAAGGGTTTCGCCCATGAGCTCAACCGCCCATTTTTCTATCCTTCCCGAAGCTTCCTAGTTTTGGACTATCTCTCCGAGGGGGAAGACGAGACCACAGTCATCGGGTGACTAAGAAAGTAGTGCTAGAGCTTGTGTCGCATGATCATGACAGCGTAGAGCAACTTCTGAATCTGTGGATAGCGAACCTGGTCTCCAAGAGTACCTCGCTGATGAAATAGACAGGCCGCTGGATGGGCAAGACGTGCCTTTCTTCTTCCCTCTCGACAACTATGACCGCGCGGACCACCTGGGTGGTTGCGGCGACATAGAGCAAGAGTGGCTCGACTGGATTCGGAGGTACGAGAATCAGAGGAGAGGTCAGCATAGCTTTGAGCTTAGCGAGGGCCTCCTCAGCCTCGAGGGTCCACGTGAAGTGTTCTAACTTCTTCAAGAGGCGGTACAGAGGCAGTGCTTTCTCTCCAAGACGTGAGATAAATTGACCAAGGGCTGCGAGGCAGCCCGTGACCTTTTGAACGCCCTTGAGATCTTAGACTGGGCCCATCCTGGTGATTACTGAGACGTTTTCGGGGTTAGCCTTGATACCGCGCTGAGAAATAATATACCCTAAGCGCATGCCTCGAGGGACGCCGAAGACACATTTCTCGGGGTTGAGCTTGATATTCTTTGCCCCGAGGCATTCGAATGCGATTTTGAGGTCGTCGATGAGATTGTCGACTTTCTTAGATTTGACTACGATATCGTATACATAGGCCTCGACTGTTTCCCCAATGTGTTTGCCAAAGACATGGAGCATGCACCGCTGGTATGTCGCTCGACATTTTGAAGCGCGAAGGGCATGGTTATGTAACAGTACATGCCAAAAGGGGTGATAAAGGAAGTCACGAGCTAGTCAGACTCCTTCATCTTGATTTGATGGTAGCCGAAATAGGCGTCGAGGAAAGACAGAGTTTCACATCCTGCGGTAGAATCAACGATTTGATCAATGCGTGGTAAAGGGAAAGAAACTTTCGGACATGCTTTATTCAAATAGGTATAATCTACACACATCCTATATTTTCTGCTCTTTTTCTTAACTAGTACAGGATTAGCTAACCACTCGGGATGATGAACCTCCTTGATGAATCCGGCCTCCAAAAGCTTGTGGACCTCCTCCCTGATGATCTTGTGCTTCTCCTCGTCGAATCGGCGCAAGCGTTGCTACACCGGCTTGGACCCGTCTCAGATCTCCAAGGCGTACTCGGAAACTTCCCTCGGTATGCCCGGCATGTCCGAGGGACTCCACGCAAACCAGCGTTCGTGCAGAGAAAGTCAATGAGCACTGCTTCCTATTTGTCACTAAGAATGACGCTGATCGTTAACGCCCTCCCGTCGGAGTTGCTGGGGTCGAGGAGGATCTTCTTCGTATCTTCTGTGGGCTCAAAGTTGCTGGCATGGCGCTTGGGATCTAGGACCTCGGCGACAAAGCCTTCGAGGGTCGTCGACAGTATCGCAGACTCTTTGACCGCCTCCCCGTTCTCGACGCACTCGACGTCGCAGTCGTAAGCGTGCTCGTGGGAGGGGTCGATAGTGATGACGCCCTTGGGTCCCGGCATCTTGAGCTTGAGGTAGACGTAGTTGGGGATTGCCATGAACTTGGCGTAGCCAGGCCGACCGATGATGGCATGGTACGTGTCATGGAACCCGACCACCTCGAAGGTGAGCGTCTCCTTCATGAAGTTCGCGAAGGTGCCGAAGCAGACGAGGAGGTTGATGCGGCCGATGGGAAAGGCTTTCTTCCCTGACACAACTTCATGGAAGCCCTCGCCACTAGATTGGAGCTTTGACCTCAGGATCCCCACGAGGTCGAGGGTCTCAGTGTAGACGATGTTGAGGCTGCTGCCTCCGTCTATGAGTACCTTGGTGAGGTGAATGTTGATGATGATTGGGTCGACGACGAGCGGGTACACTCCTGGCATGGGAACGTGGTCCGGGTGGTCGTCACGGTCGAACATGATGGCCGTATTGGACTAGTCGAGGTAGTGAGGGGTTGTGACCCGCACGGAGAAGACCTCTCGATGCTCCCCCTTGCACTGGCGCGGCGTGAGGTGAGCCGAGGGCCCCCCGTAGATCATGTAGCAATCGAGGACATCGGGGAAGTCATCTTCCTTGTCGCCGCCCTTGTCCTTGGGGTCCTCCTTCTTGTCGTCTTTCTTGAGGCACAGGCTGTCGAAGTACTTCTTGAGCATCCGGCAGTCCTCGAGGTTGTGGTTTGCCCCTCCCTTGTGGTAAGGGCAAGGTTCCTTCAGCATCTTGTCGAAGATGGCCCCTCGGGGGGCCTCGAGGCTTCTTGTGCTTGACAGCGGCGATGAGATCATCGACCGCTGCCTCATGTTTGCCATGCTGGTTCTTCTTCTTCTTCTTGCTATTCTTCTTGGCGCCCTTGCTTGAGCTTTCGGGGTCGCCCTCCTGCGCCTTCCCTTTATCTTGGCCGTCGCCAAAGAAAGCGCTGGTCGCCTCTTCGTTGGCTGCATAATTGGCAATGATGTCCATTAGCTCATCGGCAGTCTTGGGGGATTGTGCCCCAGCTCTCGAACCAACTCCTTGAGGTGGTGCCAGAGACGAATGCCAGGATGACGTCGTGGTCGGAGATGTGGGGGAGCTCGGTGATTTGCTTGGAGAAGCATCAGGCGAAGTCGCGAAGGGACTCCCTGGTCTTCTGCTTGCAGTTGTAGAGGTCCCATGAATTGCCGGGGCGCACATAGGTTCCCTTGAAGTTCCCTTCGAACACCCTGACGAGGTCGGTCCAGTCGTGGATTTGGTCGTGGGGAAGCTCCTCGAGCCACCTTCGAGCAGTGTCTGATAGGAACAGGGGCATCTGACAGATGATGGTGTGGTCATTGCGTGCTCCACCCAACTGGCATGCCAACCGAAAGTCGGCTAGCCGTAGCTTGGGCTTGGTCTCGTCGTTGTATTTGACGATGCTCGTGGGGTGACGGAATGGATTTAGCAGCGGCGTCCTCTGAATCGTCCTGCTGAAGACTCGAGGGCCTGGTGGCTTGGGGACTGGCGTCGGTCCTCGTCGCTGTCGTAGCGTCCGCCCCTGTGTGCACTGTAGCCTCGTGCCTCGGCGTCTCTGCTCTTATGTCTGCGGTTCTCGTTGACGTCGTGGCGTGCATCCCGAGGCTCGCGGTTGTCGATGATGCGATTTCAAACAGGAGTTGCCTTCTTCGGTGGTGGGGCGGCCTCCTAATGCACTGAGCCCTCCTTCTCATGTTGGGAGGGCTCGGTGGGTCACTTCAAGGCCGCCCCTCGGCGTCTCGAGGCCGAGCTCTCAGCCTGCTGCGTGGTCGCAACCTCGAGATGCCCCTAGACCTCTTGTCGGACTCGATGGGCCTCCGGGTTTGAGGGGGCCGGCATATTGCGGAGAAGCTTGGTAGCGGCGATGATATTTTGGCTGGCATGGTTGAAGATGGGGCGCGTGTTTGCCCCCTCCTCGATGATCTGCCTGTTGACATCCCAAGCCCTGGCTCAAGCTCCTACGCCTCGGCCGTGCCCGCGCTCCTACTCGAGGGTCCGCTCGAGCTGGCACAGGAGGTCCCGATCTTCGTCGAGCTTGGCCTGCATCTACTCGAGGGTCCGCGCGAGCTGGGCGTCCTGGGCGTCATGGGATATCTGCACATCGTTTGGCACCGCTAGAGGCGCCTCCTGATCAGGTACAGGGTTGACTCTGTCTGCTGCCGCCGCCGCAACTACGGTGTTATCAGTTTTGTCGCTCGACGCGACAGCCCCGTCGATATGGAAGCACTCCCGCATAGGGTGGTAGTTGTCATCGGCGGAGTCGGAGTCGGGGTAGTCAAAGTAGTTTTTGGGGAAGTACCCCTTGCTACGCTCCTCCTCCTCCACCTGGCACCGGAGTGTACCGAGCTTGTAGTGCTTGGGACCAGGAGTCTCTGAAGACTCTGGGTACTCGGAGGCCGGCGTAGAAGTCACCAAGTCCATGGTGGCGCGGAGGAGGTGCCCCGGGAGGTCCTTATACATGCTTATGTTGGTGCTCACCGAGGAGGAGTATGACTTGACGGCGTTGTTGAGACCAAACGAGAACGGTCGACGAGACTCAAACAGCCCGTGCGGGAGTAAATTGGGTGGTACTGGGGCGGCGCCCGTCGGAGAGACTGCACCTGGTCCCCTCGGCGAACGTATGGCGAAGCCGAAGTCTGGGTCATCATGGGATCCTCCTGGCTCACCCTTTGCACCCAAAGACAGGTCAGACAGGCCCCAATGAGGAGTCCCGCATCACTAGTCGGAGGTGCGGTGGCCAAGGTGGACGCCGCTTCACTGGCGAGCAGGCGACGGTGCTTAGGTCAATCGCGCCGTCTCTTAGCGCACACACGCGGTGAGAGCAGCGGGACCGACGTGCTATCCTCCCACTCCTGGGAGGCCCATTGTCGCTGTCCTCCGGATCTTTGGGCGGAAGCAGGATCATCTCCCAGCCGCGGCTGAGCGACATAAACTCCAGGTTCCCAAACCAGATCACCATGGCGAATGGAAGTGGTGAAATGGGATCTGCCATCTAGAAGAATGGCGGGAAACAATCATGACACGCAGATCCCCTACCTGGCGTGCCAACTGTCGGTGTCCTGACCCGGGGCCAAGCACCAACGAGTGAATTTGTGCTGCGTGCTCCGTAATCCGAATGGTGATGCAAGAAGAACACTAGATTTTTATCCTGGTTTAGACAAGAGAAGGCCCTACATCCAGCGGGGGAAGAGAGATTGTATTATCTTACATCGAAGTGCTTGTACAAGGGGAATACAAGCGAGCGAGTAGGAACTGGGGGTGTAGAGCAATGCCTAAGCCTAGAAGCGCTAAGCATATGCCTTGCTACTGGAGAGCTTAGATTTCTATGTGTTGTCCGATGCTTGTTCGAATGAATGAAACTAGCCCCTGGCGTCCCCTTTTATAGGCCAAGGGGAGGCTTAGGTGTACAGAAACCCTAGGGCTGTCGTAGGTGATGACATCGAAGGGATGATGCCGATCGTGTCACGGTTGCTGTAGAGGCGTGCACCGGGCATGGCTTTTCCTGTAGCGACGTGCTTGGAGACGATGGTTGTCCTTCATGTGTGTCACGATGACGCCTGTAGGTGGTCGGTGAAAGACCCGTACCCATGCAGAGGCGTGAGAATCCCTGTAGACGTCATATCAGGAGTTGTTGGAGTGCTGACCGGAGGCGTCGAGGTCTAAGTCGAGGGGTGGTCGAGGGGATCGAGGCCTAAACGGATAAGGCCGAGCCCCGGGAAATACGGTATGAATGTTGACAATCGCGTCTCGGGGGGTGCCTGACGGGGCACAGTGTCCGACATGGAGTAACAGTGCGGTACGATCCGCCGATTCTCCGGGTATGGGCGGTAAAAGGAGGATTTGACCGTCGTACCTGGTCACAGTAACCCTGCTGTAGCCATGAGGTTAGGTAGGAGTCGTTGAGCGCATTAAATGCCCTGGATCCCGTATGAGGAGTAGGTGAGCCGGAGGGGAGCAGCGGTTGACGGGGGGTCGTCCGCCCACACGGAGTTCCACCTCTTGACGGGGGGTCGACCTCCCGTGCGGCGATCCGTCGATTGAGGGCCCCGTCGATGGAGGATGCATTCGGATCGGCGCGCCTTATTCATGGGCCAGGTCAGTACGGCTCGGTCCAAGGGTGTTGGGCCTCGTTTCGTAGAAGAGTCGTTGGCTTGGTTCGTGAGGAGCTTTCTCGGGGTTTTTTCGCTAATTGTTCGAAAATTATTTCTTCTGGGTCGAGGTTTAGGATACCCCTTATTCGGGTATCTGACATGGTGTGTGATGCCTATATAATTCCAGCGGCTTCAACTTGCCAGTATATTCTCGTGCTTATCGGTGATAAACTGTATGTTGCCGCGGCAACCTGTGACAAGCTAATACAAGTAATCTATTCTTTAGACAGCAGTGTGTGTGTGTTTGCTTCTACTCGGGCAATCAAATGGATTCTTGATCTCATACTTCTGTCTAGGCACTTGTGTCGTCTTGAAATCTCCCTCGCTAGCTGACCACTCGCGCTGTTGCACACGTTCAGGCTCAGGTACATTACACCAATTGCTTGTAACGGTACCCAGTTTTTGAATTTACCCTAAATGAACAGGTTCCACTGCAGTTAATGGACAGGTTCCACCTCAGGTAACCTAACCAAGTGATCAAGGATCAGTCCACATTTACTTCATTCGTTTATTTGTTGTTGGTTAATATAATTCGGTTGGATAATTTGGAAAACACTACATTAGAAAAGAAAGCACAAGCATAATATCAAAACAAAATGAGATTTATTATCATCAAACCCACATTATTAACCATTGGTTAGGAGTAATATATGAAAGTATGATCGGCGCAACCAACTGTCCATCATACTACTACCTTTCCTTTTTTTACTAATAATATTGATTTAGCCCTTTGCTCTAATACCCTTAATTTCTTTGGGCATGGATTTAAGAATACATACAAAATCAATTAGCAACGACAGTAAAAGATCTCATTAACCAATAATCTCAGGAGGCCGCCATTGATCTGTACCTTATCTGGGAGAACTCACATGAACATAAGGATTTCAATCCACCATGTGAGTAAGAGTAAAGCTTAAAATTTTACATTGTTTGTTTAGAAAAGTTTTGTATCGAAATTTTTTAGCATTCTAAACCTAGGTATGTTATAACTATTTTTTAGTATATAATGTTAGAATGTGATTGCCAGGTCAAAGTATATTTGTCTTCTTATTTGTTGACATAGTAAAAAGACATGTGAGATTATAAAATTGTCTAAACTATGTTAGCAAAAAGACCATAAAAGATTACATCGATAAGAAAGTACAAAATTGTCTAATCTATGTTAGGTAATATTTAACCTCTATTACTGAGGTAATTCTATTTTGTCAGAATGATCACTCAAAAAAGAATGTGTACTTTATCCAGCAAGAATGTTTTGGAGAAAGAAAAAAATAAGTTTGTTTCAACCTTTCTTAATATTAGGTTATTGAAATTTCTTTTTAATTAATTACATTTGAGCTTTTTAAAATAATTTATGACATCACCTATCAATAATCTTAAGCACATGTGTGTCGCACGTGCCTGTTGACTAGTTTTAATCAAATTTATAATAAATAGTATTAAGATTTACATCTCTAACTAGGTTAGCTACTTGAATATATTTTATAACTAATTTAATGATATTTATTTTTTATATTATAGTATCAATAAATTTTGTATAACTTTAGTATAACATAAAAAGTAAGAATAGAATTATATTATTTTGTGAACGAAAGGAGTAGTTTCTATGCTAGATGTCTCAGGTGACAGATGGAGTCGGTTTGTGTCTAGAGATATCAATGATTAACTTTTAGTGGGTTGTTAGATTCTCATATATCATCGCATTTTCAATTGTATCTTCATAGGAAATAATTTTTCCTATATGTGTCCTCACGAATGTTGTTAGAGAATATTTCTTTTCTATCCCCATTTTCGCTCGTTAACTACTTAGCCCCGCATAAACTTCTTACAAAATCAACAAAATACCAATAGCTAGTAAACCAACAAAGTCACCTAATCATCATCAAAACATATTAATTAAATTCTTTCAATAGATCTTCATGTATCTATAACATTAAGTATACATGTATGTAAGACACTACATATTTACGTATCTAGCCCCTATCTTTGTGAGGGCTAAACTGGTTATTTCCATGTCTTTTAAGGGCTCCTTTGAATAGGCACACACCTGCTAGGATCGCGACCCAAATTGTGAATGAAGAAAAAAGGTTGTGAGTCTGCTCCTCGCAGGCTCTCACTGATCCTTATGACTTGGACCATAATACCATGTGCCTTCCGCACCCTATTCCCCATCAATCCATCATTCTACGGGGCAAAGAAAAAAATGTATGCAGAGTTCGTTGCCACAATGGGAGTTGCTCGTCATCACCGTGGGTGGAAGGAGTAGAGGGCATACATGGGTCGCATTGGGGGGGGCGGGGGGGGTTGGGGGCGCAATAGGCGAGAATGAACCACCGAGGTCGCAAAGAGGTCAGACAGCAAGTGAGAGGGCATATCCAACTTAGCAAGTGATTATTTCGAAAAGTCTTAAAGTTAGTAGTCCAAAATAACTAAAAAAATCAAATAGACATGACCAAAAATTGGAGAGGGCATTTGTAGAACCTGTTGAAGACTTGCCATATCTATTTTTTACAAAATGATTTAGCTCTTCCCTTAGACTTCTCTACGAAGATACTACAATTTCAATAATATATGGTTTTCAAAATCATAAAATTTGTTACATTCAAATACTCTATTTAGTATATTTTCATAAAATCACCAAAAGTCATGCCATCCTAAACCAAAGGCGACCAACTATAGGTCCCTTTTCGGTTAGGTTCTCCGGCGGCGCGAGCTTAGTGGAGGTGGCGGCATTGCCATGGTGGAATAAATTCCTCCTGGCCTTCGTCCACCTCATCGTTGTCTACTCCGGTGACGATGGGAGGCCTGTAAGGTGGTGTAGGAGTTTACGGCGGCTGCTGTTTTGTCGTCTAGGCGGAGCGGCGGTGCTCGTGTCGCGTTTTATGTCAAGGCTACGGTGGCGGCGAGGGTGTGGCGGCAAGATGAAGTGTGGTGGATTGAGCTCGATCTGCGGATGGCACGGGTCGTCGGCGAGCTTCGGTTCAGGGTTGAGCGGGCTCCACTTCACCACGACGGCGGATGCCATCGTCGGCATCGCCATCGTTGTTCCAACCTGGAGTGTGATCCTGAAGGACGGGCGTTCAAAGACTTCTTCGCATTCGCGAGATTGAGCGTCTGCTGTAGTCCACCTCAATGCTGGCGGCTTCCTCCGGCTTTAGGTGTTCCAGATTTGGCGGCGTTGGCTGGTGACGGCGGTCTTCGTCGGCGGCGGATGAGGTTGAATTCCGTTCTCAAAGGGACTACGGATCAATTTGTAATTTCTCTTTTTGTTGAGGTCCTTATAGTATATGGGCTATGCTGCTGTTCTCCGTATTCTTATACAGTGTTCCTGTATCCGTATCTTTTTGCTTCCCCTGCTTAATACATTAATACATGTATACTTTATAAAAAAAAAGATAGATAGACAAAGCTGTCTCCCGTTTGTGAGAAGTTCCTCGCGGACACGGGCGCGCTTAATCAAACTCAACCCAGCGAGCCAATCCATGCCCACTGCGGAGTAGAGGCACAAGGTCAGATGCCTAGAGAGATTTCCCGGTCGCCTCCGCCCTTCCGCCGGCGAGGCTCCCCTCCTCCGCGGTACGCGAGCCGGAGAAGCAGACGAGATCGGAGCCGCTCCCCTTACGCCTCCCGGTACTCGTCCCCCCACCCTACCCGCCCACCCATTCTCTCTGTTCCTATCTCTAGGGTCTAGGTTGTTTCTTTTCATCTTTTGTCAGAGCTTAGATTGAATTCTTTCTGTTTTACATGCTTATTAGATGTTCGATGTGTTACCCCAGCTAGTTTGACTCAGCGGATCTTCGCGGAGGTCCTGTTGTGCAAACATGAATCACTTATCGATGATTAACCTTCCATTTTACACAGTAGTGTGTTCGGTCGGACATCAGGTGCTCTCTGAATTGTTCTTTTCATGATCTCAGATTTGCTTGCTTGGAAAGCGTCCTAAATTTGTCTAGGGTTCTTGAATGAGGATGTTTCTTTTTTTCCTTGTGAAATGTTGTCAATGGGATAGATAAAACAAACAGAGCATGGGTGCCCGATCTGATTACAAAGAAAAGCATCTAAAATCAGATAGTACTAATATTTTGGTAGTACATCGCATCAAAACTATGAAAATGATCAAGCCTCTCCTAATAATACCCTTTTCCTGTTGGAGAGTATACTGACATGTCCACTCTTCTACTTGTAGTAGTTAATTGTATGAGTTAACCTTATAAGCTTTTATTTCTGCTACTTTATTTTCCTGTTTGAGAGTTCAATTTTTACTTATTTATTTTCCTGTTTGAGAGTTCAATTTTTAACTTATCCTTAGGCGAAAAACTCGGTCTCCTTCTCCGCTATGGGATAGGAGCAACTCACCAAGTCCAAGAAGGCATAGAAGCCCACCATCTCCAAGGAGACACAAAAGACAGAGAAGTCGGAGCACTTCAAGTTCATTAGAGAATAACTCAGGCAGTCCAAGTCACGCATCAGAGAAAATAAATTCCACTCTAAAACAAAGGATGGAAGAAGAAAAGAAAAGGTACCCATCTTCTTTTATTGTCTCCTATGCACACACACTGCAATCTTTGCATGTTCACCTTTTGTTCCCCCTTAAATTCTTATAGATATATATCTTGAGAGTTGAGATATTATTAGGAATAATTATTCTGTTTTGCACATAAAATGTCATTTCAAGCATTAGTCTCTTTACGGTCTGCTTGATAACTTAACTATGCTATCCCACATAATTTGAATTGATTTTGATCAGCAACCAAAAAAATCACCATATTTCCCCTCAAGAAAAGTCGCCATTATAGAACTTCTGTCTTCCAAGTCTTGTGCATAGCTTTGCTAAGTTGGTCATTGAAATTCAAGCAAATCGTTTGGCTGCTCGGTTAAACCAAAGGGTTTCTATCAAAATTGAAGTGCATCCATAAAGGGTAGATTTGTAGAAGACAATTTGATGCTTGTTCAACAAATGGCTTAGTTTCTACAATCATCCTCAAGCTTGGGATCACAAGGCCCTTCCTCCTTGTTGGTCATGAAAAGATGGGGTTTTGCATGGTTTGTTGTGATAATGTCAAAGGACTGCTTCTCTCCTGTTCATCACCGGTGCTTCTTAATGGAGTACCCGGAGACATTGTGCATCCACATAATTCTCTTATGAGGATGACATCATTCTCTTCCTTGGCCCATCTGCTAATGATAGTGTTGGTCTAACCCTTCATATTTTAGACCTCTTTGGAGATGTATGGGGGTGAAATTAATGTGCACAAGAGTAATGCTTTTCCCATCTAGTGCACCGAGATGGACTTCACGAATACAGAAGAACGGCTACCGTGTGAGCTGCAATATTTTCCTTGAAAATATTTGGCAGTTCACATCTCTTTGAGGAAACTGGCAAAGTCTCCTATCATTGATTTGATAAGATAGCTGACCGACTCCCTGGCTGGTATTGGTACCTGCACCAAGCACCAAGGTGAGCAACCAGCTCACCCCTGCTCTCCTCTCCCCTGACCCAAGGTTGAAGATGAGCCTTGAGCTCTCTAAACACACACACACACACTGCTCTGCTCTAGTTTCAGCGTTGGCTGAAACTGAACCCAGGGAATGGTGGCAAAGAGCTGCCTTTTGCATTGCATTACATTGGTTTATATACACCCTACTTGTACCAACTATGGTACAATTCTACCAACTCCTTACTCCTAAGGTACAAGGCTTCGATCAGCCATTCCTACTCCTAGCACAGGATGAAACCAGCCCACTACCTGCTGGTGTACTACTACAAGTACTACATGGCCTAACGCCATACTAGGAACAGTGGCAAGGACTTGGACAACTCATGGCTTGTTGGCACTTGAACCAAGCACCACGGTGAGCAGACCCTGCTCTCCTTCCCTCTTCCTCTCCCCTGAACCAAGGTAGAAGATGAGCTTGAGCTCACACACACACACAGCACCTGCCCTGTTCTGTTCCCAGTGATGGCTGAAAAATGGAGACTCAAATGTGGTGGCAATGAACTGCTTTGGGCTATTGCCCAGCACCTTCTATTT
Source organism: Bothriochloa decipiens (assembly GCA_023333625.1). Taxonomy (NCBI): domain Eukaryota; kingdom Viridiplantae; phylum Streptophyta; class Magnoliopsida; order Poales; family Poaceae; genus Bothriochloa; species Bothriochloa decipiens. The sequence continues at coordinate 40,618,931 of CM041637.1, forward strand.
ATAGTTGATAGCAACTACTTACAGCAGCCCTAGTGGCTTTCCTGGAGACTACCTACAGCAGCCATAGTGGCTTTCCTGGAAACTACCCAAGTGAAGACCCTGACTTGTAAGTCAAGTCTTCAGCTAAACCAGCCCTAGTGGCTTTCCTAGCATCTTCCTGCTGCAGCAAAACAAACAAGGACAGCAGCAGATTATCTTACAATTCTTCCCCTAATCCTATTGCTAAACCTTGACCTCAGCCATGCCAATCAACTGCCTCAGCTCTAGGAACCTGAGACGCCCGAGTGACTTGGTGAGAATGTCAGCGAGTTGTCTGCCAGTCTCGACGAACTCGATGACAATCTGTCCTCTATCGACGCAGTCCCTGAGGAAATGGAACTTGATGTCGATGTGCTTGCTTTGGTCGTGGAGGACGGGGTTCTTTGCCAGCGCGATTGCTGGCTGGTTGTCCACCTAAGCGCCGACGGCTGAGCTTGAACTCTGGTGAGCTCTGTCAGCAGCAGACGTAGCCAGACCACCTGGCACGCCGCCATGGCCGCTGCAACGTACTCTGCCTCGCAGGTTGACAGCGCCACCATCTTCTGCTTCAGTGACTGCCAGGTGATCACGCTCCGCCGAGGAAGACGAGGACGCCGGAGGTGCTCCGTCAGCCGTCCACATCACCCGCCATGTCCGCGTCGCTGAACGCCATGAGCCCCGGCGCACCCTCCTTGGTCTTCGGTGGCGCATCGTTGAACACCTTCAGCTGAAGCCCGCCGTGCTTGGGGAAGACGATCCCCCACTCCGCCGTGCCCTGGACGTAGCGCAACAGGCGCTTGACCGCGGTCCAGTGGTCCTCCCGCGGATCCTCCATGAACCTGCTCACGTAGCCCACCGCAAAAGCGATGTCCGACCGCGTGTGAGTCGGCCACAGCAGCCCGCCGACGATGCTCCGGTAGAGTGTGGCGTCCAACTTCGCCGCGGTGCTCTGCTTCGAGAGCTTGATGCGCTCCTCCATCGGCGTGGCCACAGCCTTGCAGCCCGTCACACCAGCCCGCTCAAGCAGCTTTTGCGCGTAGGCTTGCTGTCCTAGCCTGATGGCGTCGTCCCCCTGCCTCACCTCGATGTCGAGGTAGTAGGACAGGGCACCCAAATTGCTCCTCCGGAATGCGCGACCATCTCCTCCTTGAACTTGGCAATGTCCGCCGCGCGTGCTCCGGTGACGATGAGATCGTCCACGTACACCTCGACGATGAGGTGCTCCTTCCCCCGTCGGCGGATGTACAGGGCGTGCTCCGTGGCGCATCTCCGAAACCATGGTGGCGTCGAGCTTGGCGTTCCACGCTCGCTGCGCTTGACGCAGGCCGTAGAGGGCCTTGTGCAGCCGCAAGACCTTCTTTTCCGCGCCCTTGACGACGAATCCCGGCGCCTGCTTGACGTAGATTGTCTCGGCTAGGTCCCCGTTGAGGAACGCCGACTTGACGTCGAGATGATGGACTTGCCAGTCCTTGGCCGCGGCGAGGGCGAGCAGCAAACGGACTCCATGCGCGTGACGGGGGCAAACACCTCCTCGAAGTCAATCCCCTCACGCTGCACGAACCCGCGCGTGACGAGCCGCGCCTTGTGCTTGACCACTGCGCCGCGCTCGTCCCGCTTCACCTTGAAGACCCACTTGAGTCCGATCACCGGCAGCCCACTGGAGGATCGACCTAATCCCAGTTCTTGTTCTCCTCGATGGCCTTCATCTCCTCCAGCATCGCCTTCCGCCACGCCGCGTCGCGCTCCGCAACGGCGAAAGTGGCTGGCTCCTCTGCACTCATCAAGAGCAGAGTATGGTCGTCAAGGTTCCGCGCCGCCAGACCGGGCACCTCCGCGTCGCCGACGATGTTGTCCACGCGGCGGAACCTCACCTCCTCTCCCTCGTGGTAGGCATCCATGAACTCCGAGACGTTGGACGGTGGGGTCGCGTACTCGATGCTTGCCGCCACCGGTGTCCCTTGTTCTGGTGAAACAGGGGACTGCTGCTCCATCAGCCCCGGCGAGCCAGGGAAGCCTGCCTCGGCTGGACTTGGTGGCTCCTCCACCTCTGTAGCCGGGGGGTGCTCTGCTTCTGCATCCGCTTCCCCGGTCACCAGCGCTTCCACGGCCTCGCCATGGCCGCGGATCACCATCTGCTCCACGACAAAGGAATCGTAGAGCCCGCCGCCGCCTTGCTCTTCCCCTGCTTCTGGCCCGTCCCAGGTCCACGACGCAGCCTCGTCGAAGACCACATCCCGGGACACCACCACCTTGCCTCCGACCGGGTCGTATAGTCGATAGGCCTTTGACCCCTCCTCGTAGCCGAGGAACACCATGCGCGTGCTCCTGTCCTCTAGCTTTCCGAGGCCCGGCTTGGTGGCTTTCACATGGCCGATGCAGCCGAACGTGCGCAGGTATGAGACGTTGGGCTTGCGCCCGTGCCACGCCTCGTACGGCGTCTTCCCCTTCAAGGCCTTCGTCGGCGATCGGTTGAGGATGTGCACGGTGGTGGTGACCGCCTCTCCCCAGATTGTCGCCGGCATCCCTTTCACCTTCATCATCGAGCGCGCCATGCCGACAATGGTTTGATTCCGGCGCTCCATGACGCCGTTCTGCTGCGGCATGTAGGGCGTCGTGAGGTGACAGCCCACGCCCTCCTCGGCGCAGTACTCGGTGAACTCCACCGCCGTGAACTCACCGCCGGTGTCGGTCCAGAGCACGCGCAGCCGTTTGCCGCACTCCGCCTCTGCGCACGCCTTGAAGCGCCTGATGGCGTCCGCTGCGTCGCTCTTGCTCGTCAGGAGCAACATCCACATGTACCGGCTGTAGTCGTTCACGAGCAGGAGGAAGTACTGCCTGCCGCCGTGCGTTGCCGGCGTGATTGGCCCGCAAAGGTCCCCATGGACCAGCTCGAGCGCCTCCTTTGCGCGGTACTTGGCTGCCTTGGGGAAAGGCAACCTCCTCTGCTTCCCCGCCAGGCAGCTGTCGCAGAGCTCGCCGGCTTGCTTGATCTCCGGCAACCCAGTGACCATCTTGCCGAGCCGGCCAAGAGCATCGAAGCTCAGGTGGCCGAACCGGCCATGCCATAGCCACGGCTCCTGCGTGCATGCCGCCGCGAGACACACCGGCTGCTCCACCTTCAAATCCAAGAGGTAAAGCCGGTTACGGGAACGTGATACCTTCGCAAGAAGTCGTTGCTCCCTGTCTCGGATCCGCAGCACGCCATCGCGGATCAAAAGCTCCGCTCCGCGCTCGTCAAGCTGCCCTAGGCTGACGATGCTTGCGCGGAGCTGCGGGGTGAAGTACACGTCCGTCAACGTGCGCTGCTCCCCGTTCCGGCACCGGAAGACCACAGTGTCTTGGCCGCGGATGTCCACCCGCGAGCCATCCCCGAACTTGACCGTGCCGGTCTTGTTTGTGTTGAGGTCGGTGAAGGCGGCGCGGCAGCCGGTCATATGGTTGCTCGCGCCGGAGTCGAGGTACCACAGCTGCTCCTTCTCGTCGCCGACCGCGCCCAGGTATGCCTGCGGCCGCGGCTCGTCAAGTTCGACGGCCTGCGGCGCAGTCCTCTGCTTCGCCTCCGTCTCCCCTGCTGCGCCATCCTGCAGAGCGCAGAACTCACCCATCAAGAGCGCGTGCTCGTCGTCGCTGTCGTCCTGAGCTAGGTGCGCCTCCTCCTTTTTCTCCGGCTTCCTGTTCGGGCACTTCCGCGCCCAGTGCCCGAGCTCGCCGCACTTGCGGCAAGCGTTGGGGTCGGTGAACTTCTTCTTCCCCTTCTTCTTGTCCGCCGGAGCCTTGCCGCGCTGCTTTCCGCCGTTGCCGCTGCGGTCACCACCGCCGCGGCTGGAGCCCTCTCCGGACCGGTGCTTCTCCCTCATCCGCACCGTCCACTCCTCCTCCGTCAGCAGCAGCTTGGGCTTCTTCTTCTCCAACAGCACCAAGCCGCGGCCCTCCACTGCCCGCAGCCGCCCGCCACATCCTCGAGCGTTAGCGTGGACAAGTCCAGCATCGTCTCGATGGACAGGGCAAGCTGGGCGTACTTGGGAGGCACCGCGTACAGGAGCTTGCTGAACATGGCTGACCTCTATCTACTCCTTGACCATCTGCAGCAAGATAAAGGAGAGGGAGCAGCAGATTATGTCTTACAGCTGGAAAGCTGATCTTTTAGCATGTGCTGACCCAAGGATCTTGGTTTGGTTTGTGCTCACTTTGATAATGGTGTATTTGGCAATGGCTATGGAACTCCTATCATGGGCCATTAAGGTGATTGATAGGATTGTAAGGGGTTTCCTTTGGTGAGGATGAGAATGTCCATGGACCATTGCTTGTGGCTTGGACCAAACCAGTGTCTCTGTCCGGAGCTTGGTGGACTGGGAATTTCTAACCTTCAAAATTTTTGTTGGCACTATTGATGAGATGACTGCGGTTACAAAAAAAACGGAGCCAAATCGCCTTAGGTTGGCTTTCCGTATACAGGTCCACCAATGTGCCCAGTGCCTTCTTTTCTGTGGCTGTGATTTCAGAAGTTGGTGGTGTTGCTTGCATTTTGGACCGATTGTTGGCTTCATGGGTAACAGATCTGTGATCTGGTGCCCCAGCTTTTACTTTGGGAGGTGGTTCTTATCACAATTATGCTGCACATATCCAAGGTGCTCTATCTGTTGATGTTATTGCCAAGTACCTTGAGCTCTAAGACGTTCTATTTGAGGTGGCTTTGCAACCTGGGTTAGAAGACTCATGCTGTTTTTCAATATCTGGCCAGCACACAGTTAAGTCTGTTTACAGGAGCTTATTTCAGGGTGTGGTAACATATGGCCCTTGGGAAAGAATATGGAAATCATGGGCTCCGGCCTCCAGGGAATTGGACAATCCTTTTATGTGGTTAATGGCTCATGACAAGTGTTGGGCCACTGATCAACTCACTCGGTGTGGCCTCCCATATCGTGAACACTGCACTCACTGTGACCAGGAAACAGAGAATATCAACCACTTTCTTACCTCTTGTGTCTTTGCTCAGGATTTCTGGTTTAACATGCAGCAGAGATTTGGTGTTCAAGCTCTTCCTCGGTAGCAAGAGGATGTCTGCTTTGACAATTGGTTGGCAAGAGTAGAAGCGAGATTTGATGGTCATGCAAAAAAGGGGCTTATTTACATCATCATCCTTGGATCCTGGATGATCTGGGAATATTGCAATCGTTGTGTTTTGTATGGTGTTTCTCCCAACTTGGCTGGAGAACCTTGTTGGTCGCTAGAGAGTTGTTGACTGAGTCTTGCTGTGGCCAATGACATTTACTATCTTTCTCTTCTGCCGGATGGTGAATAGTGTTAGTTTCCTTCTCGCATCTTGTCACAAACCTTGATCTAGATGGCCTAATCCATGCAGTGTGACTTTAGCCATTGGAGAGGTTGCAGCTGCACCAAAAGAACTGGGATGGAAGGTGACTAACCCTAATAGATCGATATTCTTGTTCAGTTGTTCACTTGATCAATACATCTCCCCTTATATAGAGAGGCTTACTTGATTCCTAAGCAAAGATATCTAATCTTATACTTAACCCTATCCCTAATGGGCTTACAGTACTGTTTGGCCTGGCTGACTACCCACGACAGGTTGATGTATGGCTGTGGGTGTGGGTGTGTGTTATAAGGGGTTTTTATTCCCTATTTTTTCCTTAATATACTGCTAGTATGCAGCTCTCTTGAGTGTTCTAGAAAAAATGTAATAATAACTAGTAATTATTGTAACGCAAGCCTCTCCCTGCTGTTATTGGGCCTACACTTCTTTAAAGCGCAACTGGCTGATTAAGTAGTTGACCTGTAGATTGTGGCTTTTTTAAAACATGCCATAACCGTGGAGTCGGCCCAGTAAACAGGTTTCTTAACTCTGATCTAACTGGTTTCATAGCTGTTTCTTACAATTACTTACCCTTTTGTAACTTAAAGAACTTTTGCACGTGTGTACTCCATTATTTATGAAATGTAAAAAGTGCATGTGCCTAAATTAGGTGTACAAGGTAATTGTTGTCGTATCAGTTCATGCATTGTTTAGGAATACAATGGTTGATATGGCTAGGAATCTGGGCACTTTATTGATGAATTGGAATGGGATTACAGAGGCTAGGATAACTGGAATAGCAGGAGCAGAGTAGACCTCCCTCCCTGGGAGGCTCTGGTCGACTAACTCTGGTTCTGCACGCCCCAAAATGCCCAACCATACCAGTGGTTATATCCCCCACCTGCACGGCTGAGGACACTCCCTCTTATTTCTCCATATCCTATTCTTAGCTAGCTAATCCAAATACTGAGTCAAGTCCAACCAGTTGGGCTCTAGTCCACTAGAGGCAGCCGCACCCTTCTTCTTCTTCCTATTGTACTGCTGTCCAATGAACGAGTCCACAACACTTGCGCCCTCCTTCCAAAACAGTTTGTCCTCGAGCTGGAATTTGGGGTAGGTAGTCTTACACTCGTCGAGCGGCTCCCAGGTAGAATCGGCAGAGCTGCACCCCAACCATTGCACCAGGACCTCCCACGTGCCATGATTGAGGCGTGAATGGACAACGTGCTGAGGTTCAGGCACAACATGATTGTGGACCACTGTGGGTGTGGGCAGAGGGACAATGTCGGCTTGTGCATCCCCATGTTACTTCTTCAGGAACACGATGTGGAAGACATCATGAATGCGCCTCGCTACTATGGGCCTTTTTGCTCGAGTGCCATTCACAATGTCTTTCACGTGGTGTTCCTGAAGAAGTTCCATGGTGAGGCTCCTGCTGACATGGTTCCCCTGCCAATGGTGATCCATGGCCATGCTGTACCAGAACCAAGTCACATTGCTCGGGCTCGTCTCAAGCATGGTTTGTGGGAAATCCTGGTGCAGTGGCTGGGCAAGAGCCCCGCTGATTCCACCTGGGAGCTGCTGGATGATTTCAATACCTACTTATCCCAAATTTCAGTTCGAGGACAAGCTGTTTCGAAAGGAGGGTGGAAGTGTTGTGGACGTTTTCATTGGAAAACAGTACACTAGAGGGAGAAGCAGTCAGCAACCACCAGCGGCTAATTCTAGGTCATTACCTGTTAGGGGAGCTACTTAGTCAGCAGATCTGGAGAGTGAGAATATGGAGTTTGATTAGTCAGCAAGAGGGGTTCGCCTCCTTGCATCTCCAATTAGTCAGCAAGAATAAGGATCGGTAAGCAGTTTGTACAGCCGGCCACTAGGGGATATAACTCAGGGTCAGCTGATTGTGAGGGGCATGCAGAAGCATAGTCAATCAGAGCCTCCCAGGGAGTGCGATCTCGCTGCTACTGTAATTTCCACGACACTGGTTCCTTCTTTAATCAAGCAAAGAACATTTAATTCAACTCTCCTATTTTGTAAAGTTTCTATCATGCTCATTGCTTTTCTTATTTGTCCAACTATTATTTTCCCTATTCACAAATAGTTTGGTTGCATATATCATGTTATCCAGCTTAAGTTACTACATTTGCTTGTTTCAGTTAGCAATATCGTTGCACATTTATTTTGGAATCGCTTGGTTGGTATAATGCTATATGAAGTTTGTTCATGTAGTAGCATTATGCTGTTCGTGTATCCAAATGGTCATATTTACTATACCACGTACCAATCAGTCCCTTTGTATTTGAGACTTAAGTCCTCCTGTCCTCCTGTATATTTTGGTGTTGAATTCAGGCGTCAAAAGGAAGCTGAATTTAAGTTACTGGAAGAGGAGCTTGCTAGAAGAGTCGAAGAAGCTATAAGAAAAAATGTCGAGGAACGTCTGAACTCTGAGGAGGTGAAACGTGACATAGAACGCCGAATTGAAGAGGGTATTAGAAAGTTATTTGATGAGGTTGACTCTCAGCTACAAAAAGAGAAAGAAGCGGCTCTTCATGAAGCCAGGCAGAAAGCAGTAAGTTCTATGCATCTGTATGCTTTCTGTAGCTGATTATTGTTCATAAGAGCATTAGTAGATTTTTCTTTTTGTTGAGGAGGTAGTAAGCTGTTGACAGTGGAATATCTAGCTTTGATAATATTAACCTTGGTCCTAACCGATAGAAGGTGCTCGGAGGCTGAGGAATGGTTTTTGCTTGGTGCAACAGGTTGTTTTACTTGTTATAAGCAAACTGTTACTGATTCAGGGTCATCATATTTTCTGCTTCAAGATGTAGTTTTCTAAGCGTTAATGCATATATAGTAGTTACCCCTTGAGTTTAGCCTTGAAGGTGATGTTATCCTTTCATTTTGTTGTGTGTTTAGGAACTGTAAATACAATTCTTATTCAAAGAACCATGCAAATATTCAATGGCTCTATTCAAATATATTTGAATCAAACTTCACAGGAACAAGAAAGAAGAGAGAGGGAGGAGTTGGATAGAATGCTTGAAGAGAACAAGCGAAAAGTGGAGGAAGCTCAAAGAAAAGTAGCTCTTGAGCAGGAGCAGAAAGAGCTGGAACGATATATGGAGCTGGAAAGGATACAAAAGCAAAGAGAGGAAGCGTTACGCAGAAAGAAAATGGAGGAGGAAGAAGAAAGAGCTAATAAGCTGAGATTTCTGGGGAAAAACAGGGGTTGAGAGCTGTGATCTTTATACACAGCCACACAGGCGGTTTATGTGCTTGGAACACTGTAGACTGGTATACTATTTGTGTTACTATATGACCTGGATTGGTGTTTCTAGAGCATCGATTTCTCATGCGAATGTGATGGCCATGGTTGCCCCCATTTGCCAATGCGGAAACTTTTATTTGGTATATGCGAGCACCAAAATGGTCATTTATAAACTGGTCATTTGACATCTCTGAAGGGAACTTTTGTTCGGTGAGAAAAGAAGTTTATTTGAATTTCCCCATCTTCTAGCCATGCATTATAAGAATGTTACATGCCTACGCCGGTTTCCATTTTGCTAAATGCATCACATACAACTGTTTCAGTTTAAATTCAAAGCGACTACAACTGCCTCATTCATGAGTTGTATTCTTGGGCTTTTGCCGCTTCTTTGCTCTTTATGTTCTGAAAACAGAACTACAACCATGCAAATGATTTTTTTTTTTTGGCAGCCAACCTCTGTATATTCGTTGGTGCACTCTGAAACTATTGAACTTCCGTTGTTGAAACTTGTTTTGTAATAACTTTTATTTATCGAACATGCATGATTCTTCTCCCACTGGTTGCCGTCATGCCGACAACCTATCTTTAATCTATTCTTTCCCTTTGTGATGGAATGTCTTTAACGTCTCTCTCTCCCTCGCCCGCATGTGCTTTGTAGCTTTGCTTATTCCGGCCGGATTTGTCAATAACAGTGAACTCCAAACAGTCTTTGTTTGAAAATAAAGTTGATGTATTATAAGTTGGATCCACATTCTTAGATTTTTCTTGTGAAAATTAAGCAAGACGATGAAAGAATCCAACAAAGTACTAATACAATATTAGATCGAATTCCAAGATGCTAGATCTAGAGCGGCAAAACAAACAGCATTATATGCATGTATTTTTTTTTATTTCATTGCAGAACAAAACTAGTTGAAAGTTCCATGCTATACATACATGCAAAGGAAAGGTTTCCAACAATGCCGAAAAGGAATTTAGGGCCTGTTTGAGACACAAGCTTTTTTTTTTTTTTTGAAATTTCTATGTTCCAAACAAACACGTAGCATGCAGTGAGTTTAGACTAGCGAGCTAGTTTGCTCGACGAATGTGACGCTGAAATTATTTCCAATTAATATAGCAACCACCGCGATATCATATCACCAACCAATTCAAACGACCCCCGTAACAAGCAAATATACTCGTGAGTCGTGACCACGTACGCTCTTGATGATCGAGCTTCGTCGTTCCATCTGCATTGCCGGCGGTTGGTTTGCGCTATGATGAACTACTTCTTTTGTACTTTATTTATGTTCGGTGCCGCCGGTGGCCTTTCCCGTTGTAGCTAGGCGTGCGTAGGATCGAAGCACGCACTACCCGTGAGTGACAAGCTTCGCAGCCATTCGCCGGCCATGTACAGTGTACTTGTAGTCGAGCTCTATCAATGACAGCCGCCTCAGCACGACAAGTTGGTATAGCTAGCCAGCAATGCAACCGCACCGGCGGCGGCAGGTTCAAGTGACCCCTGCCTGATTAATTAAGCTAATCAAACTTAGCACAGTACATTAATTAGCGCATGCCTGCCCCTGCACTACTAATACCAGTTTATTACCTTTTGAGTATGTTTTTCAGGATTACTACCAACAATGTGCCTCAGGTACAATGGCGATGCATCGCTTTCTTGGGACGGAGGGAGTAGATAATACTGGATAGACAGAGGTACGGTACGGTGCCGGTGCCAGATCGATCATCTAATAAATAAAGAAACATATATATAAATATATAGTCGAGGAAACGCGTCCGTACATGCAGGCTGCATATCTAATTAATCCTTGTTGAACCATCACTAGGACTGCTAGGGGTGTATGAGTCGGCGTTAGAGGCGCGGATGCGTGCGTGGGGGTTAGGTGTGCGGGTTGTGGAGGGTGCTTGGAGCGCAATGAGATCATCGGAGGTGCTAGGGCATGGCGAGATTGACGAATGGAGAGAAAGGGGTGTGACGGCATCGATGAGCAGGGAAGGGCGCAACGAGAACGGTGGAGGTGCTCGGCGGGTACAATGAGACCTATTGGGGGAGAAAGGGATACGCAAAGAAACGAGCAATAAATGAAAACAAAATACATTGATGAGCCCCCCCCCCCCCCCCCCCCCGGCACCCCAATGTCAATATTTGGTCCCATTTCTATGTAATCAAATCAAATAGAAAATATGGATGATCCTAGATAAAGCTATCTATTCATACCATTTACAGGACTGCCAAGAAAATTAAAAATCTTAACTACTCTAAGTGTCTCTCAACGTCAAAGAACACTTAGAACTAAACAGATATCCTTTAAAAACAGAGGTCTAAACAGATATCCTTTAAAAACAGATTGTTAGATATCATCATCTTATCATACTTATCCACAACTGCTTGTTACCTATCAAAATGTTCAGTTTCTCACTCCATCTCATCCTCCCTCCGTTTTGTCTCTAGCTGTGGTGTACGTCTGAAAAGTGAATAAGACTCATCGCCTACGACCACCATTGGACTCTCCACTCTACAATCACGTGCATGCTTAGATGGTGGTGCGCCTCCCACACTACCTGAGATGCGTTTGATGATTAGCATAATAAGCCAAAACCGGATCCCGGACACATGCGCTGCTGATTTTTTGTTTTCTTTGTCTTATCGAATGGAATCACGAAATAATAACATACTTCCTGAAGTGTACGAATGTCTTGCGGTACCAATCAATTATTATTATTATATATGTACGCAGATGCATGGATGGCGCTGCCCTAACTTTTCCTACCTAGTGCACATAAAGAGCAGTATTAAGCTTTTCTTTAGGACAAAAAAGAAAATATTTACACTACTCAATCTCACATTACTACTACTACTCTGCCTAGTAGAATAATCTATGTATAATAAGAACTGTTTCTAGAACTAAAAAATGTTCTTTCAGAAAAAGGAGAAAAGATACAAAACAAATGTGATTTATTTTTTTTCAGAAATGTCGTAGTATACCGTGTGGATTCAGAGTTTAACCATGTTTGGCCAGAGCCCACAGCAGCAGCATCACACGGTCGCACTCAGTAACCGTCTTCTTTTCATGTTTGGAACATCTATTTGTCTCGGAGCAAAAAGGGTAGGCACGCGCTTCGTGCCTCCGAAAGTGCAGCCGTGTCAGAGTTCTTTTAATGCTCTTTTTTCAGAGATTTCATTAAATAATAATAACAAAGTAAATTTCGTTATCTCTCGACATTATTGACAGTGGGCCTGTTGCTGCAACCTGCATCCAATGCACTGCAACCAGTACTCACAACAGTATTGCTGTCTCTCTCTCTAAACATGTTTTCCATAGTACCTATTTATTGATTCCCCTGTTCATCAACTTATTGTTTTCTTTTTTATGCGTTTTTAAAGAACTACTAGTAAAGCCATAGTGCTATAGAATCTAGTAGTCTTTCTCAAGACAAAACTGTTTGTTATTTTAGTATATATAATATAGTCTAGATACTCAAAGTGAAGGAAATATGTTTGCTTCAGAGAATTCAGAAGTTCAATTGCATGGAGACCGAAAGAGGCTACGTTTAGTTTCAGCGAATTTTGAAAGAAAATGTCACCTCGTATCACCTCAGCGTACTGTAGCATTTCGTTTGTATTTGATAAAAATTGTCAAAACTTTGAGTAACTAGACTTAAAATATTCGTTTCGTAAAGTACAACAAAACCGTGCAATTAGTTTTTGATTTTATCTACATTTAGTACTCCATGCATGTACCGGTATTTTGATGTGACGGATGATAGGAATTCTGCATAGTAAATTTTGGGATGATTTCTGGATAACTAAACACAGCCAGAGATTGGACCCATGTTTTATGGATGACATTCCATTTCATTGCCGTAGCCCGAAATAGAGAGGACTACATTTCATTCACACATAAAATGGAGGAGCAACAAGACAGATAACATGTACAATATTGTATTGTATTTTATCATTTGCTACGGCAAATATCGTGGCAACCAAGCAAACGTGAGACATGCTTTGCTTGCACACAACAACATGCCTAGGATGTGAGTAGGAAGAGGCATCCTATGCAATAATTTACCGTGCCCTTCTCAACCTTAGAGAAAAAAAATAATTTATTTTTGAGAAAAAAAATAAAAACATATTCTTACTACTGCAGTGTATAGCGGAGACATAGCCCAAGTTAACAGAGCTCCACCAAAACCTAACCAGAGCTTAATAGTATTAGGTCTGTTTGAATCTATTAGCACTAAAAATTAACTAGCTAATAACTAAGAGAATGTATGCTATGCAAACCAGCCTCCTGTGCAAACTATGAAAACTCTAATCGGGACCACCGAAATCTAATCCGATAACTAGAGGTGGGTTGGTTATTTTAGCACTTAAACCCCTCCACTCATTTCATTCCTAAAGGTGGGTTATTTTAGCACTTAAACCCCTCCACCTCTAACCATCGGATTAGATTTCGGTGGTCTTGATTAGAGTTTTCATAGTTTGCACAGGAGGCTGGTTTGCATAGCATACGTTCCCAATAACTAATGCCTATTAAATTTTAGCTATGTAGTTTATCCACCAGCTAATAGGTGGTTAGATTGGAGTTCAATTTGTACATGAGCTATTAGCAACTCCAAACTCTTATTAATGAAACTAATAGTTAGCAGCCCTCCCGCTAATAATTATTACATTTGTTAGCAAGTTTGTTTGGATCCACTTACACTTAATTTTAGCTACTACTAACTTTCACTGCTATTTGATCCAAATAAATAAACCCTTATTACCGCCATTCTCATACCTCAACACTTCACATGAACAAAAGAAAAAAAACAAAGGCAAAAAGAAAAGAAAAAAAGGGAACACAAGGAGGTGCTTGGTAACGCTGTGGCCCCACCCTCATTGTTGCTGCTGCACTTCTCTCGCTCACATCACGGTCTTCACTCGGCTGGCAAGTTCGGCAGCATCCATAAAAGCCTCTCTCTCTCGCACCCACCCCCACTCCACTCCAGCTCCACCATTCCCGTGCACGCCCACACACACTCCACAGCCCAACAAGCTCGGCAGCTCACCGCCGGCGGTATAACCATCCAAAAGCGGGCCGCAAAAACAACAACGAGCAAAAGCAGCAGCATAAAAAAAGGCTCGCGCACTCCCCCGTCGCCATTGCCACCCCCTCTTGACAAAAACCCCACCACCTCACGCCCTCCCCATTGCCAATCCGCTCGGCCAAGAAGCTAGCGGCAGGTCACTGCTGGTCTGCTGCTCCAGGAGCGAGAAAGGCCAGGGACACAGGGAGGAGAGGAGGCCGCGGCGAGGTGTGCAGCGGCCGGCGGGCACCATGGCCGCAGCGCCGCGCCTTCTTGGCACCTGGAGCGCCGGCGGCGGCGGCGGTAGTCGCATGACGCGCATCTTGCTCGCTGTCTTCTTCCTGGCGGCTTCCCTCTTGGCTTCCGCGGCCAATGCGGCCGTCTCGTACGACCACCGCTCCCTCGTCATCAACGGCCGCCGCCGCATCCTCATCTCCGGCTCTATCCACTACCCTCGCAGCACCCCCGAGGTACCGTACCCGTACAATCTCGCCTCCATCTCCATGGCCGGCCGTCTCTTCGCCACCCTCGCCCAAATGCAGGTCGCCTGCCTGCCTTTGCGCTCCGGCGCTCTGCTTCATACCAGAAGCTGGCCGGCGGCCGGTGGCGCTCACCCCGACTGACTGACTGACTGATTCTTGCTCTCCGCTTCTCTCTGAATCGAATCAAATGCAGATGTGGCCCGGGCTGATCCAGAAGGCCAAGGACGGCGGCCTGGATGTCATCCAGACCTACGTCTTCTGGAACGGCCACGAGCCGGTGCAGGGGCAGTACCACTTCGCCGACCGCTACGACCTCGTCCGCTTCGTCAAGCTCGTCGGGCAGGCCGGCCTCTACGTCCACCTCCGCATCGGCCCCTACGTCTGCGCGGAGTGGAACTTCGGGTACCCACCACCACCACACTCTTGTCTCTGGCAATTGCAGACTGAATTGTCCTGTAATGTACTAATTCGGTTGTGAATTACTAGAACTACTGTAATGTAGTAACATTGCAGTCGATGTCTGTTCATTTCAGTGGCTTTCCTGTTTGGCTCAAGTATGTGCCGGGCATCAGGTTCAGAACAGACAATGGCCCCTTCAAGGTTGTGTACTAGTTTCACCCAAACAGATTTCAATTGTTTCTCTGTTATATATGGCAATGCAATGAATTTTTTATCATTCTTCCACTTTGCACAAATTGGGGCAGGGGGCAGGGGGCAGGGATGTTAATAATTCATTTTTTTTTTTTACCACAGGCGGCAATGCAGAAGTTTGTTGAGAAGATAGTATCCATGATGAAGTCGGAGGGGCTATTTGAGTGGCAGGGAGGCCCAATCATCATGGCTCAGGTGCGCACGGTTACATTTCTGGTTCAACCTTGCAATGCAGCTCGAAATTGGAGCAGAACTTGGAGCCTCATCTGCCCATTATGCGCAGGTGGAGAACGAGTTCGGGCCGATGGAGTCTGTTGTGGGCAGTGGCACCAAGCCGTATGCGCACTGGGCTGCGCAGATGGCTGTTGGGACCAACACCGGCGTGCCGTGGGTGATGTGCAAGCAGGATGACGCCCCGGACCCTGTGGTATGTTTGGTTATGCGCTAATCCTGCACCTTCCACGGTGGTGTGGCTGGCTGTTGTCAAGTACCTGAATTTCTCATGTGCAGCTTAATTGTTTTCGGTTCTTACCATATGTGAATTGATCATTTGCAGATCAACACTTGCAATGGCTTCTACTGTGACTACTTCACACCAAACAAGAAGTACAAGCCCACCATGTGGACTGAAGCCTGGACTGGATGGTACTTCTCTTGATCCATGTCGTGCCAGAAGTCATGCCGATCTCGTGAAATTTTTTTCGATATTTGAGAATGGTCTAATTTTGTAATTTTACCATATCAAAGGTTTACCAAGTTTGGTGGTCCGGTGCCTCACCGGCCTGTGGAGGACCTGGCCTTTGCCGTGGCACGGTTCATTCAGAAAGGAGGCTCCTTCGTGAACTACTACATGGTGAGAAAACTAAGTACTCCTAGGCCATGCTGGTCACACATTCACACCATTACTGCCATTGCAGTCAATGCTATTCTTGTTGTGAGTTGTGACCACATTTCTATGCTCTGGATCTGATGCAGTACCATGGAGGGACAAACTTTGGGCGCACGGCCGGTGGCCCCTTCATCGCAACCAGTTATGACTATGATGCCCCCATCGATGAATTTGGTATGCAGTGATTGCCATCTTTGACAAACTTGAATTCCCATCGGTTGTCATCTAGCGATATTTGTTGGAAAGTTTGTAGCGTGGTTTTACCTGTTCACATGGGTTGGGCTGAGCTGACCCGAAAAGTCTGGGATGTACATTGCAGGTCTGCTTAGGCAACCAAAATGGGGTCACCTGAGGGACCTGCACAGGGCCATCAAGCAGGCCGAGCCTGCGTTGATTTCTGGGGATCCAACAATACAATCAATCGGAAACTATGAGAAGGTTAATTTTTGCTACAAATTTCATGGCAATGGGTTTCCAAATACAAGAAAACATCCTCAGATATTCGTGGATTGATCAATTGTTTCAGGCATATGTCTTCAAGTCGAAGAATGGAGCCTGTGCCGCATTCCTGTCGAACTATCACATGAAGACTGCTGTGAGAATCAGGTTTGATGGGCGTCATTACAACCTCCCTGCTTGGTCTATCAGCATTCTGCCTGACTGCAAAACCGCGGTCTTCAACACTGCAACGGTGAGAGTGTACTGAAAGCTGAATCTTTCGTTCTCTCTATAGGACAAATGGGATCATGTTGTCTAATGAGGAAAATGTCACAATGGTGTAGGTGAAGGAGCCAACTCTGCTGCCGAAGATGAATCCAGTGTTACACTTTGCTTGGCAATCCTACAGCGAAGACACAAACTCGCTGGATGACAGTGCGTTTACAAGGGATGGCCTGGTTGAGCAACTCAGCTTGACATGGGACAAGTCAGACTATCTGTGGTACACCACCCAGTGAGTGACTGACTGGCCTAGTGGCCTTGATAAGGCTTCCTCATTGAACCATTTCTTTCTGAAACCTGATGGATTATCTT
Organism: Bothriochloa decipiens; assembly: GCA_023333625.1. Taxonomy (NCBI): domain Eukaryota; kingdom Viridiplantae; phylum Streptophyta; class Magnoliopsida; order Poales; family Poaceae; genus Bothriochloa; species Bothriochloa decipiens. Next base: position 40,635,658 of record CM041637.1, read on the forward strand.
TGAACTTTGAATTTTGCTCACTGCAGTGTCAACATTGGTGCCAATGAACAATTCCTGAAGTCTGGGCAGTGGCCTCAGCTCACTGTCTACTCTGCTGGACACTCGATGCAGGTGTTCGTCAATGGGAGATCATATGGTACTAATAACTTCTCTCTCTAGCAGCATTTTGTTACCAATCAGGTCAGTACGAGGATTATACTGACAGAGTGATTACACTGTAGGATCTGTTTATGGCGGCTACGACAACCCGAAACTTACGTTCAATGGACATGTGAAGATGTGGCAGGGCAGCAACAAGATCTCCATCCTAAGCTCCGCAGTGGGCCTTCCTGTAAGTTGATTCTTGATTGGTCACATGTCAATTCAATGTCATGAAAAATCATCTTACAGAAAATTGTTTGTAGAACACTGGTAACCATTTTGAGTCGTGGAACGTCGGTGTCCTCGGGCCAGTGACCCTCTCCGGCCTGAATGAGAGGAAGAGGGACCTCAGCCATCAGAAATGGACATATCAGGTGCTTGCTTGTACCATCCAGGCGCCCACAAAGAAATGCCTTCCTCCACATCTGAAATGCTAGGAGTAACAAGTTAATCACAGAACCACACTGAATTCTGAATCTTGCCCAGCACAGGTTGGCCTGAAAGGCGAATCGCTCGGCCTCCACACCGTGACTGGAAGCTCCGCCGTGGAATGGGCCGGCCCCGGGGGCAAGCAGCCACTGACTTGGCACAAGGTCCTTCCATCAGCGATCTGAACTTCTGATGGGATGGCATTGGCAGCGGTGGTAATTGACCTGTGTTGCTGAATATATCCTTGTTTGGTAGGCCTTTTTCAACGCGCCGGCGGGGAGCGACCCGGTGGCTCTGGACATGGGCAGCATGGGCAAGGGTCAGATATGGGTGAACGGCCACCACGCCGGCCGGTACTGGTCGTACCGGGCCAACTCCGGCAGCTGCCGGTGGTGCAGCTACGCCGGGACGTACCGCGAGGACCAGTGCTTGTCCAACTGCGGCGACCTCTCCCAGAGATGGTACGTGAGGATGTTGAAGTGTAGAAATGCGCAGAGGATATGGCGCATGCAAACTTTTCTGACAGAGACATTTCTTCGCATTTGCATTGCAGGTACCATGTGCCGCGGTCGTGGCTGAAGCCGAGCGGGAACCTGCTGGTGGTGCTGGAGGAGTACGGCGGCGGCGACCTCGCCGGCGTCGCGGCGGCGACACGGACCACATGAACAAAGCGAGCTGAGACTGACTCGTAGTTTAGTGCCCATGATGTGGAGTGGACCAAACCAACCATTGCACACCGTATTTGTGGACGGTATTTATACACACACCACCGTATACTACACTCAAATCACATCATAGCAACGGTATACTACAACTACAAGGAAGGGGAGGATGGCATTTAAGAGCGGAGACGGTGGTTGCCGGCCATCAGTGCGGCGGCAGGAGCAGCTAGCTGCACCGGTCGGCCACCGGCACACACCTCGAGGCCAATTCAATTGGATTTTTTTTTTGTGTGTTTCGATTCTCTGAATCTATGGCTGTATGCTGGCGGTTGGTGTTTGCTTCTGCTCGCGGCAGGCCACTGCTTGCTGTGTTTTTGAAGACGTGGACATGAAACACTGATCGATCTAGGGCCTTGTCGTTTACTTCCCTAAATTGGTGTCTGTAGCAGAATTTCTATAGTATTTTATTTGTATTTGATAAAAATTATTTAAATTTTAACTAATTAGGTTTAAAATATTCGTCTCGCTGAGTACAATCAAATTATTAATTAAATTTTAATTTTATTTATATTTAATATTTTTGATGAGATAAGTAATTTTTTTTTCAGGAACCCAATTCAGGTATGTAAACGAGGTTCAAGGTAACGGTAATACAGTAACCTGTTCTGATCCGTCGCTAGTCTGCTGCCGTGCTGTTGGCATTTGAAAAAAATTCGAGGACTCTGTATTCACTGTGGTCAAACTGAAGCATGGGAAGGCTTGCAGTGCCAGAGGTCGGCACCTCTGTTGCTGCATCTGCCGCAATGCGGGCCTGACGAGAATCCATTATAAAAAGTTGCAAACAGTGGTGTTCGCGCGTCCTATCTGAATAGTTGGCGCTCGAATTCGTGAGGGACGCGAGTGTTGAGCTGCAAGAATCAGACATGAGAGTGGTGGCAGGATAAGATGTGTAGGGCACCGTCCGACCACATGTATTCTGTTTGTAAAATCAAGGAAGGTTGACATAAAAAGAGTTCTTTGAAACTTTTATCTTTTATAACACCTCTGGTGTTATATTAATTAAAACCTGCCATATCATCATATGTACTGCAAAGCATTTATGATTAGATCAACCTTAATATGTATTAACTAAAATAAGTTTATATTTCATAGGTTGATTGTATTTCTGAAATATGTTGTCACATAAAATAATAAAACCCTACTTTCGAATGTCATTTCAAATGCTTGATTTATATTCTATGTAATTGAGGTGTAAACCGTGTTTACACTAGTGTCAAGCATAGTGTATAAATCTAAACCCAACCCTAAAAATGATTTTCATATTTGAAGTTGAATTTGGATTTTAAAGATTATTCCTAATTCTTCTAATTCAAATTTAAATTCAAATTGGAATGCTATAAAAATGATTTTTAAAAGTCAACCTGGTCAACCAAGGGTACTATTAGGTCATTGACTTAAAAATGTCCTTGAATGATGTATGTGATCACTAATAACCAACCAATTAAATTAGGAACCAAATCGAGTTTGAATTCGGTTTCAAAAACCCTTTATTTCAAAATCTAGTTTTACCCCCTTTTCTGTAATTCAAAATCTATAAGGAATTTGAGGATACTCTAAAAATATAGTTTGTAGATCTTGACAAGAGCTACAAAATTGGTATATAAAGTTTTTAAGTTTCTACAAAGAATTTCAAATAAATTTGAAAATACAGTTTTTCAGGATTTGTCTCCTTTTGATTTTAAAACCATAATTCAAAAATTATGCATAATTTGGGAAAAACTTTGTATATGAAAAAGGTTTGGTTTGAAAAGTTAAACATTTCATAGTTTTAAAGATTTTCAAGTTTTATTGAAAAATCAAAAGTAATTTCAAATGTTTACTCTAGGGTTTTAGTCCCCTTTTGAATTTGAATTCATATTTTAAAATCCATATAGAATTTGAGGATGCCAGTTAAATGAAAAATGTAGCTCTTGAAAAGTTATGCAAATGATATTTTTGTGATTTTCAAGTTCTTATACAAATTTTGGAGGAATTTGTAATTTTAAACGAGTAGCATTTCTGTAATTTGCTGGAACAGCACCGAGACCTATCGTCGGCCGCCATCGTCGGCTTCTCAAGCCGCGGCACCGTCCACCGCCGCACATGCCACGGCTGCCAGCGTGCTCCTGGATGCACGAAGCTTCGCCATCGTCGTGTCGCCCGTCCATGCTTCGCCTCTGCCCTATAAATAGGCGTGGCCGACCGTCGTCGTCCTCTTTTCTTCTTTCCCGCACCGCCGTCGAGCTCGTCCCCGTCGGCAAAATTCGCCACCGGTGATCCACCTCTGCCCGCTTCGTCTTGCCAGAAGCTCCGCCACGTCCTTGCGCTTCGATTGAGCTAGCTCGTGCTCGCTCTCCCCGCCCGAGTCGCCCGCACGACGTCGTCTTCCTCACGACCGGTCGCCGAGCCGCCGCGAGCTTCCTCGCCGTCCACCGCCGTCAAGGTGGAAAACATATTACCTTTAACCCTCTCATCATGTTCTCCGTGCTTCGCTACCCCTTATGCGCATCTTGGTCGGCCTGATGGTGCACAGGAAGCGCCGGAACGTCGTCCTTGCCACCGGAGCATCGCCGCCGCCATCAGCGCCGCCGTCCACAGCTCGACTCAGCCACTCCGAGCCTTCATCAACGCGCACACCGTGCCCATGGTGAACTCTTGCATCTGTTGGTGCCCTCGATTTCACCTCTCTTGCGCCGTAGGGTCCGGCCGCCGTGGCTCGCCGCCGGCGTGACCTTGCCGCTCCGCTGCGCGCGTAGTCGTTGCGGCTGGGGTTCAAATTGGGTTCCATTTTGTTGATGAGTGTGATCGCAAGAGTGTATAGCTCAGGTCCGTGCACTCGCCGTCACCGGGAATCGCTCCGGTGAGCCCTGCCGCCGCGCCGCCATGGCCGCCAGCGTGGGTGTCGCCGTCGCTCCGCCGCCGCGTTAGCTAGCCCAGGAGCTTTGTCTTGTTGTGCTGAGTCTGTAGAGCCCAAGCTCATCGCCGGAGACCTCGCCGCCGGCGAGATAGCCGCCGGTCAAGCGCCGTCGCCGTCGGGTCAACGCGGGAGAGAAAAAGGATTTTCTTTTTCTATTTTCAGAAAATGATTTAAATGCTATTTTCTTTAGAAAATTAAAGTAATTCATATATAGCTCCAAAAATTCTGAAAATTTTTGTGTATGTTCTTTATGATGTCATCTACCTAGAGAAAATATGAAATATCAAATTTGAGTACTACTCCAATATCTACAAGAGCTTATCGGATGGCACCACCTGAGTTAGCAGAACTCAAAACTCAATTACAAGAGTTACGGGATAAAGTTTTTATCCGACCTAGTTCGTCACCTTGGGGATGTCCTGCCCTCTTTGTGAAAAAGAAAGATAAAAGCTTGAGGTTATGTGTGGATTATCGTCCCTTGAATGAACTAACCATCAAGAATAAGTACCCTCTACCCCGCATTGATCTGCTTTTTGATCAATTAGCGGAGGAAAAGGTGTTTTCCAAGATTAATCTTCGATCCGGGTATCATCAAATTAAGATTCGCCCAGAAGACATTCCAAAGACTGCCTTTACTACTCGATATGGTCTGTATGAGTATTTGGTTATGTCTTTTGGACTTACTAATGCACCAGCTTATTTCATGTATTTGATGAACTCAGTGTTCATGCCAGAACTTGATAAGTTCGTGGTAGTCTTCATTGATGATATTTTAATATATTCCAAGAGTGAAGAAGAACATGCTGTACACCTCAAAATTGTTCTGCAGCGTCTGAGAGAACATCAATTATATGCTAAATTTAGTAAGTGCGAGTTTTGGTTGAAGGAAGTGAAATTTCTTGGACATGTTTTATCAGACAAAGGTGTTGCTGTTGACCCTAGCAAGGTACAAGATATACTTGATTGGGAAACACCAAAGACTGTGCATCAAGTTTGAAGTTTTCTGGGAATGGCGGGTTATTACCGTCGTTTCATACCGGATTTCTCAAAAATATCGAAGCCCATAACCGAGTTATTAAAGAATGATGTCAAGTTTGTTTGGTCACCTGAATGTGAAAAGGCATTTCAGAAATTGAAGGAATTAATAACTACTGCTCCAGTCTTAGCACAGCCGAATATTGAGAAAACTTTTGATGTTTATTGTGATGCTTCTGGCATTGGTATTGGATGTGTGTTGATGCAAGAAGAGAGAGTTGTTGCTTATGCTTCTCGACAGTTGAAGAAACATGAGGAACATTATCCAACACATGATTTGGAATTAGCAACTGTTGTCCATGCATTGAAAATATGGCGACATTATCTGTGGGGTAATAAATGTAATATCTACAGTGATCACAAGAGTTTGAAATACATTTTTACTCAAGATGAGTTGAATATGAGACAGAGGAGGTGGTTAGAACTAATCAATGATTATGATTTGAAAATATATTACCATCCTGGTAAAGCAAATGTAGTTGCTGATGCTCTTAGTCGAAAGAGTCATTGCCATTTCTTGACAGTAAAGCCTCTAGACATTTCTCTATGTCATGAAATGGAAAAGTTGGGTATAGTAATGGTGCAACATGGTAGTTTGTCCAACATTACGGTTGAATCAACACTCAAAGATCAAATTATTGCTGCTCAGAGAAGTAATAAGGGAATTAAGCATATCAAAAAGAAAGTTAGAAAGGAAAAGGTTTCTTGTTTCACAATTGATGAAGCCGATGTCCTATGGTATAAGAATCGGTTGGTCATACCAAAAGTTCCTGAGTTACGTCAAAGGATCCTTGATGAAGCATACCTCTCAAAATTTTCTATTCATCCAGGAAGTAATAAGATGTATCATGATTTGAAATAGGAATTTTGGTGGACTAAGATGAAGATTAAAATTGCTAAGTATGTGGCTCAGTGTGATACCTGCCAAAAAGTTAAAGCTGTACATTTGAAAACAACAGGAGAACTTCAGCCATTGCCTATTCCAGCTTGGAAGTGGGAAGATATCAATATGGACTTTATAGTGGGTCTACCTAGGACCGCAAGAAATTTCGATTCCATTTGGGTCATAGTGGATCGACTAACAAAGTCTGCACATTTCCTTCCAGTTCGAAGTACAAATTCAGCTTCGTAATATGCCAAATTGTATTTTGAGCGTATCATTAATCTTCATGGTGTACCAAAGACTATTGTGTCGGACCGAGGCACGCAGTTCATCAATAAATTCTAGAAACGATTGCATAATTCACTAGGTACTGATCTTTTGCACAGTATAGCTTACCATCCACAAACAGGAGGTCAGACTGAAAGAGTGGACCAAATACTTGAAGATAAGTTGAGAGCATGTGTTCTTAATTTTCCAGAAAAATAGGATGAGTGTTTGCCCTTAGCAGAGTTTTCTTATAACAATAGTTATCAAGAAAGTATCAAAATGGCACCATTTGAAGCGCTATATGGTCGCAGATGTAGAACTCCGTTAAGTTGGTCTGAATCTGGAGAAAGAAGATTCTTCGGAGTCGATTTGGTAAAAGAAACGGAAGAAAGGGTTAAACAGATACAACAAAACTTGAAAGTGGCACAGTCTCGTCAAAAGAGTTATGCCGACAAAAGGCGTCAACCATTGTGGTTCAATAAAGGAGATTATGTGTATCTAAAGGTGTCACCCATGAAGGGAGTTACTCGATTTGGAGTTAAAGGCAAGTTAGCACCTCGTTACATTGGACCATTTTAGATCTTTGCATAAATTGGGAAGGTATCATATCGTCTGCAACTGCCTGAACAGTTGTCGGTTGTACACATTGTGTTCCATGTGTCCCAACTTAAGAAGTGTCTTCGAGTACCGGATAAGGTTGTTGATGTAGAAGGAATTGAACTAGAGCCTGATTTGACTTATTCTGAGAATCCAATTCGAGTATTGGATCAGAAAGACCGTGTCACTAGAAGCAGAACCATTAAGTGGTACAAGATACAATGGGATCAACATTCAGAAGAAGAAGCTATGTGGGAATCAGAAGATTACCTGTTGGAGAATTTCCCAGAGTTCTATGCTTCTATCTAAGTTACAATATGAGTTGTAAAGACCCTTTTCTCTTATGTACTTAGTTGAAGTGTGTTTTTCTGACACATTTCCTTTTCCATTACTTTACCTACATCTTTAAATCTCGGGACGAGATTTCTTTAAGGGAAAAAGGCTGTAACACCTCTGGTGTTATATTAACTAAAACCTGCCATGTCATCATATGCACTGCAAAGCATTCATGATTAGGTCAACCTTGATGTGCATTAACTAAAATAAGTTTACATTTCATACGTTGATTGTGTTGTCACATGAAATAATAAAACCCTACTTTCGAATGTCATTTCAAATGCTTGATTTATATTCTATGTACTTGAGGTGTAAACCGTGTTTACACTAGTGTCAAGCATAGTGTATAAATCTAAGCCCAACCCTAAAAATGATTTCCATATTTGAAGTTGAATTTGGATTTCAAAGATTATTCCCAAGTCTTATAATTCAAATTTAAATTTAAATTGGAATGCTATAAAAATAATTTTCAAAAGTCAACTGGTCAACCAAGGGTACTATTAGGTCATTGACTTGAAAATTTCCTTGGATGATGTATGTGATCACTAATAACCAACCAATTAAATTAGGAACCAAATCGAGTTTGAATTCGGTTTCAAAAACCCTTTATTTCAAAACCTAGTTTTACCCCCTTTTCTGTAATTCAAAATCTATAAGGAATTTGAGGATACTCTAAAAAGATAGTTTGTAGATCTTGACAAGAGCTACAAAGTTGGTATATAAAGTTTTCAACTTTCTAAAAAGAATTTCAAATAAATTTGAAAATACAGTTTTCGAGCATTTGTCTCCTTTTGATTTTAAAACCATAATTAAAATTTTTTTCATAATTTGGGAAAAACTTTGTATATGAAAAAGGTTTGGTTTGAAAAGTTAAACATTTCATAGTTTTAAAGATTTTCAAGTTTTATTGAAAAATCAAAAGTAATTTCAAATGTTTATTTCTAGGGTTTTAGTCCCCTTTTGAATTTGAATTCATATTTCAAAATCCAGATAGAATTTGAGGATGCCAGTTAAATGAAAAGTGTAGCTCTTGAAAAGTTATGCAAATAATATTTTTGGAGATTTTCAAGTTCTTATATAAATTTTGGAGTAATTTATAATTTCAAATGAGTAGCATTTTTGTAATTTGCTGGAACAGCACCGAGACCTATCGTCGGCCGCCATCGCCGGCTTCTCAAGCCGCGCCGCCGCCCACCGCCACACATGCCATGGCCACCAACGTGCTCTTGGATGCGCGAAGCTTCGCCATCGTCGTGTCGCCCGTCCATGCTTCGTCTCTGCCCTATAAATAGGCGTGGCCGACCGTCGTCGTCCTCTTTTCTTCTTTCCCGCACCGCCGTCGAGCTCGTCCCCGCCGGCAAACTTTGCCATCGCCGATCCACCTCTGCCCGCTTTGTCTTGCTAGAAGCTCCGCCACATCCTTGCGCTTCGATTGAGCTAGCTCGTGCTCGCTCTCCCCGCCCGAGCCGCCCGCACGACGCCGTCTTCCTCGCGACCTGTCGCCGAGCCGCCGCGAGCTTCTTCACCGTCCACCGCCGCCAAGGTGGAAAACATATTATCTTTAACCCTCTCATCATGTTCTCCGTGCTTCGCTACCCCTTATGCGCATCTTGGTCAGCCTGATGGTGCACAGGAAGCGTCGGAACGTCGTCCTTGCCACCGGAGCGCCGCCGCCGCCATCAGCGCCGCCGTCCACAGCTCGACTCAACCACTCCGAGCCTTCATCAACGCGCGCACCATGCCCGTGGTGAGCTTTTGCATCTGTTGGTGCCCTCGATTTCACCTCTCTTGCGCCGTAGGGTACGGTCGCCGTGGCTCGCCGCCAGCGTGACCTTGCCGTTTCGCCGCGCGCGTAGCCGTTGCGGCTGGGGTTCAAATTGGGTTCTATTTTGTTGATGAGTGTGATCGCAAGAGTGTATAGCTCAGGTCCGTGCACTCGCCGTCACCGGGAATCGCTCTGGTGGGCCCTGCCGCCGCGCCCGAGCTCCGCGGCGCCGCCATGGCCGCCGGCGTGGGTGTCGCCGTCGCTCCGCCGCCGCGTTAGCTAGCCCAGGAGCTTTGTCTTGTTGTGCTGAGTCCGTAGTGCCCAAGCTCCTCGTCGGAGACCTCGCCGCCGGCGTGATAGCCGCCGATCAAGCGCCGTCGCCGTCGGGTCAACGCGGGAGAGAAAAAGGATTTTCTTTTTTCTATTTTCAGAAAATGATTTAAATGTATTTTGTTTAGAAAATTATAGTAATTCATATATAGCTCCAAAAATTCTGAAAATTTTTATGTATGTTCTTTATGATGTCATCTATCTAGGAAAAATATGAAATGTCAAATTTGAGTACTTTTTGCATATGTTAAAATTAGCTCTTTTAATTAAAAAATGGACTTTCAATGATTTTTAATAAATAAAATAATTGGCTTTTAATTCTGAAATTTGTTTTGCCATCTAATTAGACCAAGAGCTTTTCAAAATAAAATTTTGAGCTTAATTAGACAACTTTAATTTTTATGCCTTTATTTAAATGCTTTTAAATAATTAATTATCCCCTTTAATTAAGTTTAATCATTATAGGAATTGTTTGACTTTGGGATTGATTGATGACCTTGGGTCATTAATCCTAATGACCTTTGACACTTTAATTAATTATTTGTGCTTACCTGGATCATGTCATTAGGGCTTAATTAACGTTATTTCATGTGTTTAATCACTTTCGTAAGTAATGTAGTTAGCCCTAATGAACTTAGTAAGTATGTTTGGGTTGGCTTGAAACTTTATCGTGAAGGAAAGTTGTACTCAAGCCTTTAATCTGGTCATGCATTCATCAAGCATCATATTTACTATTCCATCATGTTGAAGCATATCATTTTATCGTATAGCTTTCGTTAACGGAGAGTTTAACGTTGTCGTACCAGATTCTAAGGAAGAGCAGATTCAAGAATTGGGAGTTGATCCAGAGCTCGAGACCGTTTACCCTGAATATCAAGGCAAGCCCCGGATGCATTCAAACCCTATTCTATTTTATAAAAGTTTTATCGCTTCAGTTATGATATGTTGCATTAAGTAATAGGAGTTGAGTGAAAACCCACCAACTGCATTACCTGTCTTACTCTCATAATTCCTTGTTACCTATTCTAGAAGATGCATGGCAATGCTTTGCCCTGCTTAATTAATTAAGTGTTCAAAGGTAAAAGAATGAAAAAGATGAGTTTGGCTTTATCTGTTGAAATCATGATGATAGTTAATAAATCGAGTCCGGACGACTAACTTGCATTGGGAATGGAGTCCCTCTGTAGTGTTTCTGTCTATTGATGTCCTAGGTCCCGTGTCGATGGTGAACTGGTGATATCGAGAAACTAGAAAATCCACATGCATGAAGTGGTATACAGTGGGCTAGAGTCCCCACGTATGTCATGGAGTGACTTATAGTGGGCTAGAGTCCCCACATATGTCATAGTGTGTTATACTGTGGGTTTAAGTTCCCATGTGTATCGGTACACTAGGTCAAAGTGCTCACGTGTATCATGTGGTGATATATGGCTGCGGTTGTTATCCCGGTATATCAGTTCATCTGATATGCTTAGGAGTTAGAGTCTCCTGTATATCAGTGACCTAGGTCCCAGCTGGGTATATAAAATGGATTCGAATCGCCGTTGCTTCTCAGAGAAGAAGACTCGATCGGTGATCATCATCGTAGTAACAACTTGAATGATGATTAAGGTTTAAGAAGGAAGTTGGTTGGTAATTTTGATCTTGAGCAAGATAGCTTTTCTTTCTTTCAAGCTTTTCTTCAAAATTTCTTATCTCCTGCAAGCCTTACCTTGTCCCTCTAGCCTGCATTTCCTGAGTCTTCACCCCTCTTTTTCGTCGGGTCAGTCTTGTTGAGTACTTTTGTACTCAGGGTTTGTTGAACCCTTGTTGCAGGTGAGCCTCATGGGCAGGAATGCTTCGCATCCTGCTACATGACAGTCGTCGAGGAAAGTGACGACGAATAGGATATCTCGCTCTTGGGCAGAGCATATAATCAACGTTGATGTAATAAGTTATATTGTTATTCCACTGCTACTATGGTTTGTAATAATTCAACTTATGATATGTAAATTGAAACTAAACGGTTTGTAAATTTATGTTATTGTAATCCTTCCACTCTTTTACTCCGATGTATATTATTTGTATAAAATTGTTGTAATACTGCAATGTCTCTTTGTAATGATTGATCCTGGTCAGAGAATTGTGGATGATTCGGGATTTACCCGACAGACCTTTTAAGTTTTATGGAACACATTCATGGTTATTTGGAGTCTGTTTAGACAATAACATGCATGTGGGCCATATGCTTTAGAAGGTTCTGCCACATCTTTGAACTGCATTGCTCGTGAGCCATGAGACTGGGAACTCTTTAGTTAGACTTTATAGATTATTACAATGCCGAAGTGTCGTGTACATCTCAGTTCAACCTTTGCAAATAAAAAGACCCCTTATGCCATATAAACCATCAGGCTAACAAGTTAACCCAAAAAATATTGGAATCGTCTGGATAGGAGAGGGGTGTGCAGCAGCGCTGCTCTGACCACAACATTGTTGCCTGAGCTTAGATCGAGCAATTCGTTGGTGTAAAGCCTATTTCACAACACTCTTACCCGAGCTTAGATCGTGCAATTCATTGGTGTAGAGCCTATTCCACAACCTGGACGTAGTCGAAAGCGCACACACAAATAGATTAGGACCAAACCCTAGAATCACCGCAAATTTAAAATATTTCAATGCAAAACACAAGAGCACAAGTGAAACACCTTGGTTCAGCTCGACACTAAGGCATTTCTATGTCCACATTGAAGTAACCACAAAGCCTTTGGTCTCTTTGAACCTTATTCTCGTTCTCAAGTGAAGAGAGTGAACTCTTGAGACGAGGGATGATTTTACTAGCTGATTGAGGTGATTACAGACCTCCTGGGGCTGCCACTCAAGTTGGCAAGCTCTATATACGACGCTTTAGCAAGCTAGTAACGAGCTCCAAGAGTAATATATGCAATCCACCGGTTTGAACATGAACTAAATGTTGTAGGGGTTGAAGAACAGTTTGTGGAGCTCTCTAATGCAGATTGGAGACTCAAACTCTCCACGATTTGGAAGAGAATCAAAGTGAGAAACTTAAGGGGCTCCAATGGTGAGTGAGGTGGAGAGAGAGAGAGAGAGAGCTACTCAGGTTGAACTTGGGAGGGAAATGTTTGAGATGACCATTAGGGGGGACGAGTGATATATAAAAGGGTTAAGTTCACTTTACACCCCTCAACTATCGTAAAAGTCCAGATTTCAACCTTGAACTTTAAAATCGGATAACATTAGCCCTCTAACTTTAAAAAAAGCTCCTCTTTTCAATCTTGGGCGGTTTTGGAGGCTGTTTCATTATGTGAACAGTAACTTTTGATATTTTTTGTATAGTACTGATATTTTTTTATTTTGTAACTAATTATTAGAGCATGCTAACTTCATAAAAATTTTTGTGTAGCCTCTTCATGATGTACTCTACCTAGAAAAAATATGAAACCTAGAAAATTAATAGTTTTTGCATGTTTTAAAATTATCTCTTTTAATTAATAAATGCAACTTCTATGATTTTTGTAGGCCAAAATAAATATCCAAAAATTATGAAATTGATTTGTAGCTATTTTATGATGATATCAACATGTACAAAAAGTTTATCATAAAATTGAAATGTTTAAATAAATTCTTATTCTATGAGTTTTGTTATTCTCACTTATTTTGTAGAAATATTTAATTTTTTTGAAATAAAATTATCTCAAACAACATAACGGAGTACACCATTGCAAAGAGCTCGTTGAGATGATCAAAATTGATATATTATTTGCTATATTTGGAGCTCCGAAGAAAAGATATCAATTTCGTAAAATAAAAAGGAGTGCTGACGTCATCGCTGACGTCAGCACCACAAATAGTGCCATGCACATCCTACCAGAGGCTGTCACGTGGTAGAACAGTGCTATGTACCGCCTGAAAAACTGCCATGGTTAAAAAGTAAACTTTTTCGAAAGTTGGAGGGCCATTGTTATCCGGTTTTGAAGTTCGAGGTTGAAATTTGGACTTTTGCGATAGTTGGAGGGTGTAAAGTGGACTTAACACTATATAAAATACCTTGCCAGCCCCAACAGAGTTGGCGTTTTATTCCATGATATGCGCAAAACAAACTAATTGTATGTATGTAAATATCATAAATATATCATTATCATAAGCACGCTTAGTTAACTCAGAAACCATGGTGTTCTTCCCAGCAGGGACGAAGCCAGGAAAAATTTTAGACAGGGCTAAACAAAAACGCGTCTACAACAATATAATCTCACTATAGCTCTTTACAGTAGACAAATATAATAATTTGAAGTAGTATTATATTGAAACATCAACGAAAATCACAAATAAATCATGAAATGCCAAATTATGAAAGATCAAATTACGAAACATTACAAAATGTAGTACTTAATCTGTAACCTTTATTTAAATATAATAAGGAACAACCATGCATTGCCTTTTTATCTTGCTAAATATAGTAGGGAGGGCTCTGGATAGGCTTCATGCACTTGGCAGCCGTAGGTGGGGCTTGAGCCCCTGTTGCCCGGGCGCTGGCTCCGTCGCTGCTTCCCAGACATGCGCACCGAATACATGAAACCATAATTAATAAGTTAAACTATTTATGTTATTTATTTGCATATATGGTAAAGGATACAAGTAAATAATAAATAATAATAAAATACATACACCGATGCCGCAGGGCAAAGCTGCCTTGTTTTAGGGGGGGCACATGCACCCCAGTAATTACAAAATAGTGAGCAATTTCACCATAGATGCATCTACGTGGAACTTGTCTATGCCTCAATAACCGTCGATCTTAGGGTATGTAGTCAGAATGACAGTTCTATTTACATATGGGCAATGTAATAGAGTTCATTAATTGGATTGTTGCCTAGCCAATTTTCTTGGGGTCCGAGCACTCGTACCCTAGTCGCCGAGCGGCTTTCCCACGCACGCTTTCCCGCGTATGTCTTCCCATGTACGTCTCGATCTATTTCGGTGGAACATTGGTTTCCAACTAACAGAATATCGCTGGTAACATGATAGAAAATCAAAGGAGTACGTGACCATTGTATTTGTCCTTCCATAGAAAAGAATTGTCCATTGTATTTGTCTTTATGCCATTCTAGGGATAAAGTTTTGCCTATTGTCCTTCCATAAAAAAGAATTGTCTATTGTATTTGTTAGAATTGACTGATGTTCCCATAACATGACCGATGTTTCAGAACACATCGACCGATGTTCTGTCCGATGTTCTGTCATTTTCTGTCTGTCGTTTTCTTCCGATGTTCCAGAACACATGGACTGATGTTCCATGCGCGCTACTGGTCCCGCGGTCATGTGCTTCCTGCAGCGTACGTTTTCCCGCGCGGGGTGCTCAGACGGCGCATGGGGTCCGAGCGCTCGGACCCCAAGGGCCCCCTCCTGAGGGTTGATGAGTGGCGGTCGCTGCCTGAGCAGCATCTTAATTTTGCAAAAAAAAGGTTTGAAATTTCTTATTTTCAAGGGTTGTTACTTGTTAGTATATATTGTTTGGTTGACAATTAAACGAAGATATGAATAAATAATGTATGGATAGAGAGACACATGCACCCGTTGGAGAACCGTATATTTCATTAATTCTTTCTTAAATATATAAAAAATGATCAACAAAAAATGTCTTCTTTCATCTTTAGCGTCATGTTTAAAGAGAGATCTGTATCGTAGAAAATTGTGTAATTCATCGATTCTCAGGGCTTGTTGGGCGCGTCCAATTAATCACATCCACAAGACAAGTTTGCGAAAAGTCTACGATTAAGCTGCACTTCATGGTCATCAGGAATTTGATTGCTTTGTCATGAGCCATATGTGATATATGGCGTAGTAATAGTAACATGGGTGGCTTTATGTTGCCAAAGCTCGGCCGTGACATCGCCATCGCCGCATTGGAGTAAAACATAATTCGTTGATAATGAATACTAGGGGATGACTTTCGCCTCATCGGTGCTCAGCCATGTATGCCAGCCTTCACTAACAAGGACGCGTGTAAGTTGCCTTTGTCTCGCCGATGCCCAGCAACGATGTCTCTACTCCCGTTAATTGGGATGTGTCGGTGGATTAGTGTACAACATTTTCTCGGCTAGCTTGTGGAATATTGTATGATTTCGGATCTCTACTATACGTTCCAGCAATTTGACCACATCCAGAACCTTCGCGGCGCGAGGACATCGTCAAGTTACTGATGATGAAGTCAAGCCCGGTAAAGAGAAACCTCGCTCGTTGCAACACGCGACATGCAAAACCCTCTCGGCATGATGACAGACGGGGAATCCCCACTTCATTGTAATGACAAGAAATTATTTTCTACGATTATAGAGAGGTCGTAATGACCGGATCAGATTACTTTTCGAACTCATTATGCTGGTAATTATAGCGAGGGGTTGCCCTCACAAGTTCAATTCGATGATTGTTAAGGCGTTTGCCTCCGTGGGCTTTTCCCATACAAATAGAAGTCGTTTCGACCAGATTTGATGTAACACACGAGCTAACGTGAGCGACGCCGAGAGACTGTCGATTCAATCATATATGAGCAAGCGTCGTCCATGCTATACTCCTACTGCTGACTGTCGTGGATTTTCCACTAAACGTCTAGTGCCTACTAGACCAGACAGAACTTTGGCCATGTGCCGATGAGGCAAGGTCGATCACTAGCACGTATAGTAGAGATCAAAGCTCCTTTGATGTGCATATTTTATCTTATTTTATAATTAATATATCTCAGAACCAAGTACACTAGTAAAAAAATAGCTTTTGATTCAGATCTTTAGTCCCGGCTATTTTTTGGCCCAGGACAAAAAAAACTTGATTAATCTTGTTTGGTGTTACCAACTGAGACTAAAGCCCATCCCAACGGCTCCAAACGGTTCCAAACACAGCTTTTGTAGGCGCGTAGCAGATCGGGCAAGTTTAATCCTGGTTCGTTATTCTAACCGGGACTAGATCAGGGCCAATATTCCCGGTTGGTATAATCAATCGGGACTGATTCCCCATATATATCGCTCTTGCTGTTCCCCGCTCGAGACATCCCAAAATAATTCAAACCTCTACGTGTTCTTGCTTGGGGGAGCAAACTTTGCACCGTGCAGCATCTTTTTCAAAAGGTTAGCAACTTTTATTCATATAGTTTCGAATCTTTCAATGGTAAATAATTATTTGATTTCATGGTTAAGTCGAGATGGTGAATTTATTTTTATTTTTGTACATATATTTCTACATGAATGTGAAGTCACGCGGTGAAATCGTTGAAGTCACGAGGAAACTAATTCACTTCTCTTCGAACAATGGCTCCGGGATATTTCTTTGGTGTATATTTATATTTCTATATATTTTTTGTATTTTATTATTTAGATTCATTTTACTTATTACTTGTTAAATTTTATCGATTAGGTTTCAACGTAGCACCTCCTCTACCACCACCACAGGCACCGGGTTTCTACCCAGGCGATGAGCCATTTGCTCTAAATGTGCCCATTCTGCGATTCCCTCAGCCAGCTATTGTATTAAAATTTTTTAACATCTATTATTTTTATGCTAATATAAATAAGTATAATTAGTTTAATATGATTATTGTATTATATTTTTTATGTCGCAGTGGATGGAGCCAGCAGAATGGCTACATGATGCACCTTCCTTGTTCTTTGCAGAGCACTTCGACGTAGTCACGCTCCCTGTTCCCAATGCTCTGACCTGGTAGTGTGAAATTAGTTTTACCTTCCTTTCGAGGAGTCGAGCCCCAAATGCTCCTGGGCACACTATCCGTCGGAGGGAGACACCGGGCACATCCATGAAGAGCGCCCAACAATCTACAGTCAGGCTTTGTTTGGACGCACTTCGACATATAGGATATAATGTGTGTGATTTCTCATACTACAAGGACATGGCTCTGCATTGCCCTGGTTACACTGTTGTTACATTTAGCGAATATAGCGCGCAAAAAAACACTCTTGATGTGGTAAAATCAGTTTACATTGATAATTCTATCATGCATATTATTTGTTGTTTACTAACGTAACAATATTATATTTATTTCTACCACTTGCAGGTTATACTCCAGGATGCTACCCATTCTTGATGTGGCTTGATGGCCATTCTTAACCAAGCTATAGATTATTTCAACTATGATTGGGATTGAGTTGACACCACTGGCCAGAATACTATTGATGGCAAACAGTTCGGCATAAGATTCACTCACCACAACAGTGAAGTTTTAGTAGGTTCCGTCTATGGTCGATCATTCTCTTTGTCTCACGTGGCCCGTGAGAGTGCAATCATACGGGCACTGCACAACATCGATACTGAGAGGGGATACACAATCAGAGACCAAAACTAGCACATATTTGTAGATAGGTGGGTCGAAATGAATGGCCCGATCCGTTGAAGATAGTGATTAGTGTTTAGTTTGCTTGGTTTGCAAGGTTGTAGTTTAATCTAGTTTTAATTATAATTTATATTTATTATGTGTTTTATTATTTAATTCGCTCCTAATGCCGACATGCCGTAGCGCTTCTTTGCCGTAGCTATTGTAAGGTTCATGTTTTAATTTGATCATATAATAACTTAATTACTTCTATTTGTCTGGAGACGCTGAACCCAGTTTGTGATATAACACCTCTTCATGCTATACATAAATTTTTACTTTAATAGGATATCATGGTATGAATAATGAGTAATATAAATACATATAAATGTTCGAAACTGAAAACTTTAGTAAGATAAAATTCAAATACTAAAATAAATTCTTTATCAAAATTTATTCATAGTTTTATATAGATTTTGAAACTGAAAGAAAAACAAATTGATTTACACAAAAAAATAAAATTGGTGGTAGGTGGGAGCATTGTTTGTCTGTGTTGGGTAGGTGGGAGCAGGGACTTTTAATCTCGGTTTGTAATATGAACCGGGATTGAATGACCTTTAATCTGGGTTTTTATTTCCAACTAGGATTAAACGTCCTAGCACTGCTCCCACCTACCTCCACGGTTGTCACTCCTATAAATAGAGTCCCGATCTCTCCATCTCATTCCACAATACACCTTCAGCATTTCACACATACTACTTCACTATACACATTCTGCTCATTTCACACACTCTACTTCACTATACGATCTTCCATTTTTTAAAAAGTCCACTCAAATAGGGTCTCTATGGGAGAAACCCCTACACATACAAATATCCTTGCCTATCTTAGTTCATGAAAATGGTGCACAGTAGAGGTGCTAGAAGAATGCTACTAAAAATAGAGCTACGCCGAATGTTGGGGTCCCCACTAGGTTGAGAGTGCCATCCGGGGCTGTGCACTGTTGCCATCGTGGGGCGGTGTTGGTACTGCATGGTGACGGCGCCGAGCAAAATCCGATAAACCCTGGATTGTGCTTGCAAATCCCAGAGGCATTGGTTCATCAGAGGCTTATTTGCTGAAGAAGTCATGCAGTGTCCACCGTCCCCAACAGCGAGAGCCCAGAGGCATAGGTTCATTGGGGCGCACTCATGCATGAGTTTTTGCGGCCTCCTTGATCATCTCGAATCGGCATAGCTTGTTACCATCTGACGTTTCTGATGTTCATGTGATGCTAGAAGAATGCTACTGAGGTGGTTAAATTTTAATATGTTTGTACACTTTGATTGTAATATTGACCTATATAGAAAAAGGTCTTTGTTATCGTATATTTCTCTCGTAAGGAATCTCAATAAATATAATATTTTAAGCTTTATCTAATTTTTTATGCTTTTTATAATATTTTTATGCCTTACGTATAACTGAAAAAATATGTACATATATTATGTCAAAATAAATATACTATATATAAATTAATATATTATTTAGATGCTGTATATATATTTACACTAAAAATAATGAAAAAATGGTGGAAAATGAAATTGGCCCTCGTTAAAATTTTGGCCCCGCGCCAAAACAGACCTCTATTGTCCCGGGTTGGGTTACCAACCGGGACTAAAGGCCTAACAGTCCCAGTTGGAACCACAACCCGGGATTAAAGGCCCATCCCTACCTTCTAACCCTCCTTCCTCCCCACCACCACCCATTCTCTCCTTCCTCCCAGCCACCAGCCCCCCACCTCATCTTCGACGCCCTCCACCGGATCCGCCCGACGTACCCGACGTCGCCGCCCCGACGCTCCCAACTCCGCCGCCACGACGCGCCCGACGCCGCCACCCCGACACCGCTGCCCCACGCGCCCGACTTCCCCGCCCCGACGCACCGACGCGCCTGACCTCTACTGACTTCCCCGCCCCGAACGCACCGATGCGCCCGACCTCCACCGCTCCCGACCTCCACCGCGCTGTCGACCTCCCCGCCCCAACGCACCTGCCACCGCTGTCTTGACTCGCCCGACTCCGCCGCCCCGACGTCCACCACCCGGCCGCCCGGGAGCCCTAGCTCCGACCCCCACCGCGCCGTCAACCTCCACCGCGTCGTCGACTCTGCCGCCCGGCCGCCTAGGAGCCCTAGCTCCGACCTCCACCGCACCGTCGACCTGCACCGTGCCCTCGCCGGCCCCCTCTCCCCCACCGTCTCTGCGCGCCCTCACCGCCACTCCGCAGCCGCAGGTGTGTTTCTGTCACATTCATGTTCATCTTCTTTAGCTTGTTCCTTAATTATTGTTTGGTAAATTAATAACAATTTTATGGTGTGTTTCTATCACATTCATGTTCATCTTCTTCAGCTTGTTTCTTAATTATTGTTTGGTAAATTGATAATAATTTTATGATGCAATGTTGGCTAAAATATATTACTCTACTTTTACATAGCATGTTGGAGTTATTCTTAGCACTTGATAAATATATATATATATGTAATTTTAATTTGGTTAAGACTTATGAAAGTGAAACATGATATTATATGTTGGCTTAATTTGGTTACTGATTGTTGGGTAACAAAATCACATACACGTATATGAGGTGAAAACAATATGTTGGTTGCAATTGTATTTCATTCTGTCCAAAAACTTACACTCCAAGGGGTATTTATAGACCCCCTGGCTTCGCCATTCAAGGAGTCTTATAAAATTAGCCATGGAACCTCCTGTACATTTAGCTAGAAAGTACATCGGCGAAGTGGTGAAACACACTTCGCCTTTTTCCTTTTGTCTTCTTAAGCAACTTTGGACTTGATCATGATTTCTTGACTCAGCTGAGAACCTCATAGACTCTTCATGCGAAGCTGCCACATCAGCTTCGCTGCTCATCAAGAGTCTAGCGAAGTCATCTTGCCGAGTAACCTAAAACATGTGAAATCATATGTACGAAGTTTTATAGCCACAGCAAAGTGTCCACGTCGTCTTCGCTGAGCGTCCAACGTACGGCGAAGTCATCTTCGCCAGTCAACTTGAAACATGCAAAAATACATAAGCGAAGTTGAAAACACGTTCAGTGAAGTATCTACGTTATCTTTGCTGCACATGTTAGCATCTCAAATATTTATAATGAAATGTTTGTCTCCAAAGTTTAGAAAGGATATTTGTATGTCAAAGTTGTTCCCCAACAGTAGCCCCTCGCGGGCGAAGGCCTACTCGAAAGGTCTGAATCCCGTGAAGTTTGTATGAAACTTTGTCTAACAAATGCTGTCCAAACTTTGGAGTTGGCCTATTTGAATTTTAAATCCAACGGCTAGTTTTGACCGGTTGACCGGACTCTGCCTATAAATAGCGAGGCCTTCCCCCCTGAGGCTGTTGTTTTCAGAAGAAGGGAAACTCTGCCAAAATTTTTCTTGAACCCTAAAGTTTGAGATAACTTTTCTTGACGTTTTGCCATTGTGTTCACCTGGTCTTAGATCTTTGATCAAGTTTGTGTAACACCTTCGTCAAGGTTTGTTCCTTTAACTTTTATATTTTCATGATTTGTCAAATAGTGTTTCTGATCTTTGATTTTTGTAGATGTCTTCATGTGATTTGCAAGATCAACTTCAGTCTTAGGAGAGTTCCAAAACTGAGGAAGATAAGTCTCGTTGGATTCTGACGAAGAGGGCCTTGACGGCGTTGATGCGTCGGTTGAGGATTTGGTTAAAGATGATGAAGGTTTCACTTTAACTTTTGGGAAGACTTTAGTTGAAAAAAGTGATCTTGATAAAATGGTGCGATTGAAGCTTGTTGAGCGTGATCAAGTGAGGGCGCCTGATCCTTTGGAGACTAATCTGAAGCCACATCCTGATGAATGCATTGTTTATCAAGATTTGTTCACTGCTGGTCTTCGCTTCCCTTGCTAGGACTTTGTTGAAGATGTGCTAAAGGCTTTCAACATTTAGATGCACCATTTGACTCCAAACGATGTAGTTAGACTGGCTCAGTTTGTTTGGGATGTCAAATCTCAGGAGGCTAATACTGACATTGCTGCTTTTTGTGAACTTTTTGAGATACATACTCAATTCAAGGAGTTTATGCTTGAAGGGCAAGTGATTACCAAATATTTTGCTTGTTCAAGTTTTAAGACTGCTCGCAACGCTGTCCAAATCTCTCCGGCAACGAGGAATAAGTGGGGTGTTGGGGACTGGTCGAGGTATTGGTTCTACCATAAGGTGCCCATGGTTGATGAAAGAGATTCTGTTACTAAGAAGATGGTAAAAAGATATCCAATGGCTGCTAGGATGGAGGTTGAGAAGTTTGAGTTGTCTCCATCTTTTTCTTCTTCTATGATCTCAAAAACTGCAGTTAAGGCTTACAAGTGCACAACTTCATTACAGTGTGCTAAAGATCTTGTAGAAGAGTATGCTGCTGCTAGGATTTGGCCACTGAAAAAAGGATGGTCCTTTCAACGTTTTTATCCTAAGAATGTTTGGGGTATAAACTATAAGTATCCAGATAATGATTTTCATCGCCCATGGACTTTTGCTACTGATGAAGATTTTGTGAAGTCTGTTGAGAGTCAGGCCGAAGATCTACGTGGAAAATATATGCTGAGTGAGAAAAATAACATTGATAGAATTCTTGATGATGGTTACAAATGTATAAACAGAGTTTTTGAAGTTGTGCAAGTTGAGTATAGTGAATGGCCTCCTCCTGCTTATCACCGCGAGAAGAAGTAAGGACAGAAGAAGGAGACTGCTAAGGGTGCTAAGCGCAAGGCTGGTCCTAGCAAGACTGTTGCTAAGAAATTGAAGAAGAATCAAAGTCCTTTTGTCTTGCTTGATTCTGAACAGCTTGACGCTGTGCTGGAACGGAGCTTGGATGTGGAGGGAAATTTGGTTGCTAGTTTGGGTTGTTCTAGAGGAGAGGATGCTGGTACTTCAAAAGTTGTTGATGATGTTGTTGTTACCGAGTCTCAGCGTGTTGAAGAGGAGGTGAGAAAAATTACTGTTGTTTTTTCTGACAGTTTGACTTAGTCGTTGCTTACTCTGCTGAGTGATGTGTTGCGGAATGTACAGGGTATGAGCTTGTCTACGAGAGGTTTTGTTGGTGTTGAAGGTGTTGTTGTTTCTGAAATGGCAACTATTGAGAGAGAAACTTTTGTGGAGGAAACTCAAAGAGCTGCTAGTTCTACTTTGCCAAGGCTTGATGCTGAGGCCCCTGTTGCTGGACCTCACGAAGAAAATGTTGATGCTGGGAAAATAACTTCGGTTGAGAACCCAGCTACGGTTGAGGTCGGTGAAGTTGGTGTTCAGAAAGTGTTAAAGAAAGCTGATGGCTCTAGAGTTTACTCTCTTAATCTTGAAGATAGTGATGATGAAGTTTTTGATGATGTGGTTAATGATGATCGTTTGGCGCGCTTTTCCACTTCTACTATCCATGTTGAGAGTGGAAAAAGTGTTGAGTGTAATTTGGGTGTGCGCGTCCTTTTGACTTGAATTGTTTTCTTTCACTGATTGTTTAGTTTTTATTCTTGCAGAAACAATTTGTCCTCATGTACCGTCTTTTCCCCAAAAGAATGTTGATTTTAGCAAGATGAAGAATGTTCAGCAGGACCCTGGAACTCCTGTTGCCCCTGCTGTTGGTGAAGGGGAAGTTTTTGAAGTGCTGAGGCGGGGCTTAGAGTTTTGTCAGGAGAAAGCTTTAGGTCTTGACTGCTTTAAGTTTATAGGCATTGTGTCTGATAAACTTCGGATGATGCCTCGTACTTCTCAGGTTCAATTAGCAAAGTGTATAGACGAGGCCTTCACGGTCCCTGATGTAGAACTTAAAATATCCAAGAAACCCTTACTCGAAGTTGCTGATGCTGGGTTATCGATGATGTACAAAGGTTCTATCTTGATGAGAGGGTTGCGAATGGGTTTAGAAGAGAAGGAGAAAGATTTTGCTCTTCGCGAACGTGACTATCAAGTTGAAAATGAAAATGTGAAGAAACAACTTGCCGAGAAAGAAAAGGAAAGAGCTGATGCTGTAGATGCTCACAATGCTTTGGAGGGCAGACTTATCAGTGCTCTTGCTGATGTTGAAAGGAAAGAAGATGATATGAAGAAGGTTGTTGTGGAGAATGAAAAGTTGAAAGAAAGTATGCGACGTCTTGAAAGAAAATTGAAGGAGCAGGACAAGTCTTTCTTTGACAACTGCAATTGTATTTGGGAATTGAGCTTTGAAAGCTATGATAAGTTTGGGGCTAGGCCTGGTGAAAAATGTTGGGATCTAGGTGACCGTGACAGTTTCTTCGATTGGCTTTGCCATCAATATGAAGACTTGTCTCATGTTATGGAGACCACAGTTGACATTGGGGTTTACTATTCTGCTTGTGCATCGTTTCACTTGATGAAGCAGAGCCAGGATCCCTTGTTTGCGCAACGTTGTGATGATCAGTACAAGTTTCCTTCTGTGGATAACTTGACTAACGTGATGAAGGCTACACAAATGTTGTGTAACAAGTATCTTGAGCAGTATTGGAGGTCTGGTGGTCGAGCTCATTGTTTTGGTAAAGTTAAGGAGAAGTTGCAGAAGGTATGCCATGTATTTGGCTTGTTGTGGTTTTTTCCTATTCTTTTGTGTCTAACTTTTTCTTTTTGCTTGTTAGCAAATTGCGAAAGAGGTGCAGGGTGCTCAGAAGGAGGCGGAGGAGATTGCGAAGAGGGATGTTGGAGCCAGGGGTCAAAGTGGTTCTGGATCAGGCAAAGTTAGTGGCGGCCATCCTTAGACTCTAGCTGTTTTTTCTTTTGAGATGAGAGGGTCTTAAGATACAATGGTTCTAAGTTATTGGCTTTGTAATATATACTTAGAAGTTGTTTGACTATTCGCCCATCCTGCACAGGTTCCTCATGCTGAGCCTGTGAAGCATGTCGAAGACGTTGCTCCACTATTAATATGTAAAGATAACTTCGTTTTCGAGCCTAGCGAGTTCTATAATTTTCGTGCGAAATATGATGGTTGTGATGTCAATGAACTTCTTGCCCGTAAGTTTTTACTCTTGTTATTTTGAACTTGGAACTTTTTCTTTGGGGGTTTTGTCTTACAAATCTTTTACAGATGTGAATGAACGATACTGTAGTATCAGGCCTCCCAACTATCGAGTTTTTGATTTCACGGATTTTGCACAGTTAAAGTTTGTTATGTAAAGTTTATTTTTTATCTGTGGTTGGGCTTTTGTTTTCAAACATCTTTTTCTTGTAGTCATCTGGGTCAAGTACTTCGCCGGCAAATGTTTGTGAAGACTATTTACGCCGTGAAGCGGACAATATTATTAATGAAGTTATGAGCGACATACTTGGTGATGCTGCCGAAGTAATTAGTTCTCAAGATGACTAATTTCATAAACATATTTTGTTTGTAATTGGATAAGTTTTATTGTAGACATCTTGTTGTATTGCGAAGTTTGTGAGTTTTCCTTCGCTTGTATGAATGGGTACAGAATAAATACTTTGAATTATATTGCTTGTGGACGTATGTACTTTACTTAGAAACATTTAGATAAGTGGAGTTGAGGAATTTGCCTTAGCAAATTTTGAAACGTTGTCCCTTCTTTTCGTTTGAAGTAGACGCGTGTACTTCGCTTGGAGGTTTGAAATATTTTCTCCTTGGAGAAAAGAAGTCAAGAAATTTGCCTTAGCAAATTTTGAAATGCCGTCCCTTCTTTTTCGTTCGAAATGGATGCGTTCGCTTCGCTTGGAAGCTTGAAACATTTTCACCTTAGTGAAATGAAGTCGAAAAATTTGCCTTAGCAAATTTTGAAATGCCATCCCTTATTTTTCGTGCGAAGTGGACGCGTACGCTTCCTTAGAAGCTGAAAAAAATTTTACTTTAGTGAAATAAAGTCAAAAAATTTGCCTTAGCAAATTTTGAAACGTCGTCCCTTCTTTTTTGTACGAAGTGGACGCGTACGCTTTCTTAGAAGCTGAAAATATTTTCACCTTAATGAAATGAAGTCAAAAAATTTGCCTTAGCAAATTTTGAAATGCCGTCCCTTCTTTTTCGTGCGAAGTGGACACGTACGGTTCCTTAGAAGCTGAAAACATTTTCACCTTAGTGAAATAAAGTCAAAAAATTTGCCTTAGCAAATTTTGAAACGCCGTCCCTTCTTTTTCATGTGAAGTAGATGCGTACGCTTCCTTAGAAGCTGAAAACATTTTCACCTTAGTGAAATGAAGTCGAAAAATTTGCCTCAGCAAATTTTGAAACGCCGTCTCTTCTTTTTCGTGAGAAGTGGATACGTACGCTTCCTTAAAAGCTGAAAACATTTTCACCTTAGTGAAATAAAGTCATAAAATTTTCCTTAGACTTATTTGAGTTGGATAAGTTAGCATTTTTTAGATTTAATAAAATATTGATGCTAACTTAATTTTGCAACATTTGTGCCGATATGGGAGTATATGTTGGATATACTCTTCGGTATTTTATACTTTCAGTTGTGTAATGTAGAGACATATCTTTGGAGAAACTATTTTCTTATTTATATTTCATGAGATTTACAAAGAGACTGCCTCGTTAAAAAACCACTCACCCTGTGAAGGGTTTTCCCTGAGTGGAAAAAGAGTGCAGCTCGATTATATTTTGAATTGTAAAGTTGCTTGGAATGAAACTTCTACTTCTACTTTGTAGAAAGTAAAACTACTCTTCTAATTTGGCTATGGGTAATATTTACAAAGTGCTTCTATCTCCCAAGTGTGAATGAGTTCTTCACCTTTCAGATTTGCTAGGTGATACGCACCTTCTTTGTTTGTTCTTGTGATGATGAAAGGCCCTTCCCACTTTTGTTAGAATTTTCCCACTGTGTCTTCATCTCTTTTTCTTTTGAGGACAAAATCTTCTAGGGCTAACTCTCTTGGCTTGACTTTCTTGTTGTACCACTTCTTTTTTCAAATTGGTACTTCTTGATATTTTCAAGTGCTTTGTTTCTTTCTTCTTCGAGCAAATCTTTGCTTATTGCTTGGTCTTCTTCTGTGATTATTTGAATATTTGTTCTTGGACCTTCGTATTTTATTTCTTCAGGAGTCATTGCTTCATCTCCGTAAAGTAACTTAAATGGAGAAAAATCTATTGGCCTCGGTTTTGTAGTGTTGTGAGACCAGATTACTCTTGGTAATTCGTCGACCCATTTTCCTTTTTTAGGTCTGTTAAGCATTTTGAAATTCCAGTGCAGATTATCCCGTTTGCTCTTTTGACTGCTCCATTAGACTGTGGGTGTCTTACTGATGTGAAGCAAAGTTTGATTCCCATTGACTAACAATATTCCCTGAAGTCTTCGCTGTCGAATTGCGTTCTATTTTCTACTGTGATGTGTCTTGAGACTCCAAATCTGCATATGATGTTTTGCCATAAGAATTTTTTCATTGTGTGAGAGGACATGTTGATGATTGGCTTCGCCTCAATCCACTTCCAAAGATTGCGTTGTATTGGCTATGCATTTCAACAACATCAAATGCTATTTGCTCTGTTCTCGCATTGTTCACTGTTCCTAATGAGACTGGCAAGACAATTCTACCGACAGAGTTTATTTTCTTTGCACTAAAGCCAACTAATTCTTTCCAATATTTTTCTATCAATTCTTCCCAAGATTGTTCACTGGTCCGAATGAGACTGGCAAGACAATTCTACCGACAATTCTTTCCAAGATTTTTCTATCACTTTGCATTGCATCTAGAGTTCTTGTGAATATGATATCTGCTGAGCTGCCATCATCTATTAGAATTTTTGTTACTGCCTAACCTTTGATGTTTTCTTCTATGACCATTGCATCCATATGAGGGTAATCTTTGAGCTTGAGATCTTGTTCTGAGAATGTGATTGGCATGTAGGACCATCTTATTTTCTTGAGTGGACCTTCGATTGCTATAGAATTTACTCTTCTGAAATAATTTCTTCTTTCATTTCTTGTATCAAGCTCCATGCTGTTTCCTCCGAAGATTGTCATAATTCTTCCTTTCCTTGGGATGATTGCATTCCCATTTCTTGTTGACGCTTCGGGCATGTTGTTGTTGTGTTGAATTTGGTGATTCCTATTTGCTACTGAACTTTTAGGGTGGAAATTTTGCTGCCGACTTGGGACCCATTGATTTTGTGTACACGCTGCTAGTGGCTGGCAATTGTAGATTGGCGGAGGTGGTGGCAATATGTGCTGAGGGTAAGTTATTGGCAAGTAACTTGTTCTTTGGGGGGCTAGATGATTGACAACTTTTAGCTGTGAAGTTGCTCTATTCTCTTCGTGCATTTCTTCAATGCTTTTCTTTACTCCTGGGCACATCTTTGATGTGTGACTAGCCCCTTTGCCATGTATGATACAGTACATTTCTTCAGCCTCAAAATTTTCCTTTCAAAGTTTCTGCTTTGGTTGTTATAGTTTGCACTTTGCTGAAAGTTTTCCTTGTAATTTCTGTTGCTTTGGAAATATCTTTGATTGCTTGAGCTTGGACCTTGGCTGTTGACTTCGCTTGTATTGTTGATATGGTTTATTCTCTGAAGTGGTCTTCGCTCTGTGTTTGTCACTCTTGAGTGCTGGAAGTTGTTGTTTGCTCTTGACGTGTTACTTTCTCTGTTTTCTTCTTCTATTCTTTTTCTGTAGTCTTCGTCAGATTCACAGTACTTTCTCATTTCTTCGTATAGTTTTTCAACTGTGGTCGGTCTTTTTCTTTAAAGTGTGATGAGAGTTGTCCTGCCCGTAGTTCTTTGATTGCTGCTATGATGACGACTTCGTCTGGTATGTTTGATATTTGAGCTTTTGCTTGTATAAATCTTTTGTAATATTGGCTCAACGGTTCTTTTGGTTGCTGCTTGATGTTGAAAATATCATCGCTGGTGAGTTCAACTCTTTGTAGGCCTTGGAAATCTAGGAGCAAAGTTATGCGAAGTTGATCCCAAGATTTGATTGACCATGGTTTTAGCGAAGAGTACCAGTGCTGTGCTGGTCCTCTTACTGCCATGATGAGCGACTTCGCTAAGGTGTTTGCATCTCCCCCACTTGATGCAACTGCTACTTCAAAACTCATAAGGAATTGTCTTAGGTCGGACATGCCATTGTAAGTTGGGATGATGTTAAATTTAAATCCTGCTGGCCACTTCGCTAGCTGAATATCGATTGACAAAGGTGACTCTGTGTTGATTGTCGCTATTTGACTTTGGCTCTCTTTGTTGTTAGTATTTTTGCTTGCTGAGTTTGGGTCCTGAATTATAACTTTGCTCTCATTTTCTATTTCATCATTGAGCTTTCTTAGTTCAGCCTCTGCTTCTACGATTCTTTGTTTTAAAGACTTTTCTCTTGTCTTCGCTCTTGCTTCCTCCAGCTGTTTTTTCTTGACAATGAGTTGATCTTCATTCTTTGAGTCTTCTTTCTTCGTTCTGAGTTTCTTCTTCTTGAACACGTCTATTTTCTGTTTCTGTCTCATCTTTCAAAAGTGGATCTTTGTCTTGGTTTGAATTGTCACCAGCCGAAGCTGCCTTTTTGCTGAGTCTTGCCATTTTGCGTCCGCGTGGTGGTCGTGGGTGTCTTCGATCACACAAACGGACGGCGCCAGATGTTGGGTAACGAAATCACATACACGTATATGAGATGAAAACAATATGCTGGTTGCAATTGTATTTCATTCTGTCCAAAAACTTATACTCCAGAGGGTATTTATAGACCCCCTGGCTTCGCCATTCAAGGAGTCTTACAAAATTAGCCATGGAACCTCTTATACATTTAGCTAGAAAGCACATCGGCGAAGTGGTGAAACACACTTCGTCCTTTTCCTTTTGTCTTCTTCAACAAATTTGGACTTGATCATGATTTCTTGACTCAGCTGAGAACCTCATAGACTCTTCATGCGAAGCTGCCACGTCGGTTTCGCTGCTCATCAAGAGTCTAGCGAAGTCATCTCCGCCGAGTAACCGAAAACATGTGAAATCATATGTACAAAGTTTGATAGCCACAGCAAAGTGTCCACGTCGTCTTCGCTGAGCGTCCAACGTACGGCGAAGTCATCTTCGCCAGTCAACTTGAAACATACGAAAATACATAAGCGAAGTTGAAAACACGTTCAGCGAAGTATCTACGTTATCTTTGCTGCGCATGTTAGCATCTCAAATGTTTATAATGAAATGTTTGTCTCCAAAGTTTAGAAAGGATGTTTATATGTCAAAGCTGTTCCCCAACACTGATTTTTTTACTTTGCATATATGAACATGATTACATTCAATAAATTTAACTTTAGTCAAAATTAAAGAAATGGCTGGACGTCATTTCCCTACGCCGGAAGTCATTGGTTTCACCGGCTATGTACGCTCGAGGGGTTTCTATCCAACATTGCCGGAAGTGGAGCGGCTGCAAACCCACATAGTAAGCAACCCTATCTATATTTTTGTAGTAAATTTATTAATTTCATATATGTGTAGTTGATATATATATGATTCTTAAATGTACCGCAGAGGATTGACCCAATCATTTGGCTGAAAGAGACATTATCTTATTTCGGGGTTACAGAAGTGGATGTTCGAATCTATAATGTAGATGGTGGTGCACTATTGCAATGTCAAATCGGCTTTATAATTGGTCTTGGTCGTGGTCATGGTCGCAGACTTATACAAATCTCAGAGGTAGGAGTAAAGCTACCTGATCGATTGGTTGCCATAAAATATGTCATCAAATCATGTGCAACTAGGCTCGCAAGGATTGGGATCACCTTGCCTACTCTATGTTCAGTGAAGATTCAAGCTATAAAGCTCAACGTGCGTGATAAACTTACGGACTTGTGTGCACAGATCTCTCGGAACCTTCCAAATGATGTGGTAAACTCTTAGTTTCATAGCTTACATCTACTTTTTGTTGTTATAAGTTGTAAAGCTTGGTTCTTATAATCATATTCTCTGCTAACACTTACAGATCAAGGATTATGGCATGAGCTATGCAGGATGCAGTTTTGAAGCTATTTTAAACCAGGCCATGCATAGATTGGGTTATGAGTGGAAATATGCTCATGAGGACCCGATACTAACTACAAAAGGATATCAAGTAAAGGTGATAGCGACTAAGTGGGAGAGCCATTCACTGCGAAACCACTGTTAATCGTTGTTAGTCGCCCTTGTCCTACTAGTTGTCAGACAACGGAGAGTGCACTAATTAATACTTTGGACTTTATCGATAGCATTATGGGATATAAGATTGGTGATCTACACTACGCAGATCTTGTACTGCGAGAGAGTGAAATGTCCACTCCTCGCTTTGGAGAGTAGTTGGACATATGTGTAATTAACTTTGTAGTTAAACATCTAGTTTATTGTAATTTTTAGTTAAGTTTTTATGAGCATAATGAGTGGCTAGTTGTAATTTGTAAGATCCAAATTAACTTCTTAGTTTTAATCCCTAATATTTGCGTATAATATTCAATGCAACCAAACTGTAAAACAAAAGAAAAATAATAAAAAAGAGAACAAAATAAAATATTTAGTCCCGGTTTGTATTACCAACTGGGACAATAGATGTTTAATGTGGCAGCTCATGGTGCATGGCTGGCGCAGCCTCTAGTCCCGGTTGGTATCACAAACCGGGATTAGATGGTACCTTTTAATCCCGGTCCTGAGATCGGGATGAAAGGGGGCCTTTAATCCCGGATTCGCAACCCCGGTTGGCATACCGGGAATAGAGGCGGGTTACGAACCGGGACTAGAGGCCATATGTGCACTAGTGGTATACGTCCCGGCATCAAATACATCTCTTGTGCTAACCTTGTAGAAGAAATATTTCAGAGGTGGACCTCATGTGTTATATGCTGAACCATGATAAATTTCGTACGCCTATAAACACGTCAATAACATGCGCGGCATAAATATATTCTCTTATATTCATCTTGTCACATATGATTAATAATCTTCAAACATATACCTGATTTTGAATCCGACACAATCCATCTGCAAAGTATTTATATTGACCAAAAAAATTCACAACCCGGAAAATGAGTGTACCTATCGTTTTTGTTTTGAGAGAGAGTTTGCACATGATGAAGCTGCTTTTTTTTAGGAACACATGATGAAGCTGCCTAGCATTCTGTGTTGGGCATACTAAGCCCATCCAGCCTGTTCTGTGGCCCGACTATCCGTAACAACAATCCTGTTAGGGCCAACTGCACGCCTTCCTGGACCGGCCTTGAGCCCTCGTCGAAAACGTGGCTATCAGCCCATCACTGCACGCGCCTTGTCCCAAGCCCGATCTCCAAACTCCGAACTCCAAACGGTTCCGGCGCGCGGCGGCGGGGCGCCGCGCACGGCACCAATTCTTTCCACCACCTCCATGCTCTCCGTACTCCGCACGCAATCCCCTCCGACTCGGACACCGTCTCCGTCTCCGCCTCCGCCTCCGCCTCCGCCTCCGCCTCCCTTCCGGCCCACCCTCGCCCTACAAATCCCCGACATGCCATCCTCTGCATCCCCATCGCATCGTCGTCGTCGCCAGCCGAAGCCGCACGCACGTCGCTCGCCGCAACTGCCAGCGCCGCCCAACCAATCTCCGGCCGGAACCACCTGTGCGTATGCAGCTCGATCCCGCTCAGGCCGGCAATGGGCCACAAGAACAAGGAAGGCGGCGGCAAGAAGGCAGGCGGCGCGGCGTCTGCGTCGTCGGCGAAGGCGAAGGCCCCGCTGTCCGCACCGTCCGTCAACTTCAGCCCCAAGGAAGTGACGGACCCGCTGGAGCTGCTGGACATGTGCGTGGCGGCGCTGCACGAGAAGTCCTCCTCCGCGGCGACGCGGGAGTCCGCGCTGGCGTCGCTGGTCGGCGCGCTCGAGGGCGGCGTGGTGCCGCTCGACGAGGCCACCGACGGCAGGCCGCTCGTCATCTTCGCCGTCTGCGGCGTCTCCATCAAGAAAGGGAATTCCGCCGCCCCGGCCGCGTTCGCCAGGGAGGCCCGCCTCGCGTACCGCGCCGTCGGCCTCCTCGCGCTCACCCTCCACGGCGGCGGCGCCACGGAGATCCTGGCCGAGTCACTCCCGACGCTCGCCTGGACGCTACAGCAGCAGCAGCATCCGGCGTCGGCGGCCGTGGACCCGACGACGGTGGCCGCCGCGCTCGACTGCCTCGCTGCCGTCACCTTCGCCGGAGCGCTGGGCACGGAGGATGTGGAGCGCTCGCTCAAGGCCATCTGGGGCGTGGTGTGCCCGAGCCCGAGCTCATTGAGGTCGTCCTCCAACCCCAAGCAGGCGGCTGTCTCGGGCGGCAAGGCGAACACCGCCGCGCAGGCGGTGACCGCCGCGGCGCTCTTGACGTGAACGTTCCTCCTCACCACCGCCACCATCACGGACGCGCAGCGGAAGGCGGACCGCGCCGGCTGGGCCGCGACCGTCGCGTCCCTCGCGGGGCTGCTCCAGGCCGACGACCGCGCCGTGCGGATGGCCGCTGGCGAGGCGCTGGCGGTGTGCGTGGAGCTGAACCTGACGCAGCACACTCCGCGCAAGGACATGGACGCCGTGAAGGCCCGGGTCGCGGACCTCGCCGCCGAGGCCGGCGGCAAGGGCGCGGACAGGGCGCTGCTGGCGGAGCAGAAGGAGCTGTTCTGGCTGGTGTCGGCGTACATGGAGCGCGGAGAGCGGCCGGCGAAGGCGCTGCAGACGTCGTCGGACCGGCGCAAGGCGATCAGGGTGTCGACGTGGGCCAAGATGGTGCAGCTCAACTTCCTGCGCCGGTTCCTCGCCGCCGGGTTCCTCGCCCACGTGAGGGGCAACAAGCTGTTCAGGGAGGCCTTCGACGCCGGCGCCGACGAGAAGAGCACGCTGTCGGTCGCCAGGAGGAAGCTCAGCTTGAAGACCAAGGACAAGGTGATGAAGATGAACCGCGAGCTGGCGTGGGCGGCCAAGAACGTCTACTGCGTTCCTCAGGGAGAACCGCCGGAGTGCGACAGGCCGGAACAGCTTCTCAAACTTGGCTGGCACTAGTTCATCACTTCTTAGAGTTTTCTTGATTTGGTTGATGAGTATTATTCGAATATGTATGTGCATTGTCACTATTATTACCAAGCTAATGAACAATTCATATTAGTACTCCGTACTGAGCACAAGGACATCATTACTGTCAGTTTCTGACCTTTTTCTTCTGATCCTGATGAAAACGATGTCTTTTTAAAAAAGGATTCTGGTTTTCGAAAACATTTCCAGCCTAGCCCAACTCGGCTGAGACCACAACGTTCCCGCGTTCCCTGTCACAGCCCGACTTTGGCTATGGACCTGTCACAGCTCCAAGTTCAAAATGGAGCAATTGCTGAAGCAGAACAACAAACAGAGACCCAAGCAGGTACAGACGGTGGCTGGACAACAAAATAATGAGCTCTGTATCTGTACAACAGTGTTGCCAAAAACACTGAAATACAAGGTAATGTTCCAAATTGTAGTTAGGCCTTGTTTAGATACCAAAATTGATATCCCAATTCTACATAGTGAGTGTCATGTCATACTGTAGCAATTTTATTTTTATTTGGTAATAATT
Organism: Bothriochloa decipiens; assembly: GCA_023333625.1. Lineage (NCBI taxonomy): Eukaryota > Viridiplantae > Streptophyta > Magnoliopsida > Poales > Poaceae > Bothriochloa > Bothriochloa decipiens. Next base: position 40,669,884 of record CM041637.1, read on the forward strand.
GTCCAAACATTGATTAATTAGGCTTAAAATGTTCGTCTCGTAAAGTACAACAAAACTGTGCAATTAGTTTTTTATTTTATCTATATTTAGTACTTCGTACATGTGTCGGTATTTTGATGTGACGGGGAATAGAAATTCTGCATAGTGAATTTTGGATACCAATTTTGGTATCTAAACAAGGCCTTAGTTTGATTTTTTTTATCACAAGTACAACTTTTATGCATCCAATAATGCATGAACAGTTTACTTGCAGGTAACAATACTCAATTGGCAACTGAGGAGTACAGGTTCAGGGGGACTTCCACGGTACACAGTCAATCTTCCAGAACAGGGGGACTTCCACGGACATATACACAGTCAATCTTCCAGGACTACTGCAAGGTATCAGATGTTATACTGATGCATCGACAACACCTGATCTACCATCCCTTGCACCAAGAAACGCTGGAATTGGAGTGTCCATTATCAACACACAGGTGCATGATCACAAACCATCTACATCAAGGCTAGGATGACAGGGTATACATCGGTTCTGATGGCTGAAGCTGCTGCACTTGCACTCGCAGCAATTATCACCAATAGACTCAACCTGCAACAAACAAGTTTCTTTACCAGATAATCAGCATTCCTGAATGCCTCAGATCAAGCAAACCCACTGGACTGGACAATCAAACCTTTCACTCAGATTTGCAGTAACTTCAGAAACCAAAGAAACACAAGGATTTTCAAGATTAGAGGACCCAAACCTCTTCTCAGAATTTGGCTGTCTATTTGCTCCAAAAGAGCACATGTAACTCAGTGTCCGTTCTGCAGATTATAGCCATGAACTCTGTAAAGATGTTAACAGCAAGATGCTGTTGAAACAAAATTTGTTTGTTGTAAACATAAAGTCCCATCAACGGTTAAAATTATCAAAAAATATATTGAACCTCTAATTTGAATTCTAAACAAAAAAAATCCAACTTTGGGGAAATCATCCGGCACGACCGATTTAGCCTTCTAGTTTGGTACAACTTATACGCTGCTTATGGCAAAAAAAATAAGCTGAGATCAACAATCGGAACTAGTTGTGCCAATTGGAGAAGACAAAACCTCTTATAATTTAAAACAAAGGGAGTAGTACACTACTACTAACTACTGTTGTTCGCGATTTTTCTTTTAATGAACCGGCACTAGCTACTTTTTTCTCGAACACGCAGGAGAGCTGCGTATCATTCTATTATTAGAAGAAGAAAGAGTCATACAAAGGCCGAATTCCCCCACACACACACTCTCACTCACTTAGTACATGGAAAAAAGATCACCGGTTAAAGAAAAGAAAATGACGACCAAATAAGCGGCAGTCCATTAACCTGATCCTCTGGCAGCAAGCAGGGAAATCCCTTTAGCTCCTGCCAAGCTCCAGCAATGAGCCTCATCTCTTGCCAAAGCCATGACTGTATTAACATTTGGGGCTGCAGCATTAAACACACAATTATTTCTATGCCGCCAAATGCACCAGGCTCCTAAGATGACAAGAGAGTTCATCCCCTTCCTTAAATCTCCGCTTCCAGCCAAAACAACTTTTCTCCACTATTCATCAAAGGATTGGTCAGATGGTTGTGGGGCATGTGATGCGACTCCAAAATGTGACAGGAGGTAGAACCAGAATTCCTCGAAAAAACACAGCCCACAAGAAGATGGCTACTTGTGCCAATTTCTATTAATATACAAGAGGCTACAAAGTCTACAGAGGTGGTAAAGTAAATAATTAAGAAAGATATATCTACTCTCTGGAATATAGGATACTAAGTGTTTGCCTCCTGCTATACCCCAAGTTATTGCTTCCTCTTTAATCTTTGTGGTGACAGATGCTATGGATGCTTCTTTATGCTAAAAAAGATTCTCCTTTCAAATTTCCATGCCACAAGAAGTAGGACGAGGGATCGCAAGCCTTTGTTGGGCACTCCTAGTGTCGTTCCGAGGGATGTCGATCGGTTGAGTGTTCGGCCAGGTGTAAGTCGATGGTGCTCGTGCTTAGGCAGTGGGGCGTTTGAACCTTGGTTCGAAAGGGTGGTTGCCTTGCAGACCTCTATGCTGATGTCTCGTCGATTCCGGCCGGCCAAGTGATGTGGTCCTGTTGATGTCATGGACAATTTGGAAAGAACGAAATAACACACAACCTTCATTGATGGACACGTCCTTATTGGACCAGCCAGTTGATGGACACTTATCTCGCCTCTGAGGCTACCGGCTAAACGCTAACCGCTCTGGTGCAAGGCCGCACGCCAGGATTACTGATCAGGAAGCAGTAGTTGCCGAGACCTTGTTGCTCTGCAGATCGGTTTGCTTCCGGGTATAGCTTTTAGTTGCAGATCGAGCCGTGACTCGTTGTCTGACTGGAACGAACCAGTTTCCTGAACGGTTTGCACGGGCAAGTATACCACTACACGTTAGCAGTCTCATTACTCCATCTCCTATAATGCCACATAGGACTTTTACTAATACAAAGAAAAAAGAAGGAAGAAAAAAGAGATTATTGTTTCGTAAAACAACCATCTCATAAGCTAAAATTAGGTACCATTTGGTAAGGTTCCTCCTAGCTCATATAGAGTACTCCTGTCAAATAGTTTAGTAGGATGAGCTGTTTAAGACCGTTTTCAGCAAAAAAAAAAAAGGCTTTTGATGGGAAGCCCTAATAAGCAAGGCCTTAGTCAAGAAAATATGTGGTGAAAATCACATACTACATGAAAATAGAGAAACCAATTCAAAAAGATATATTTTGATCTTCAAATAAAATCTGAAATTTGGCATATCCATAGGCATACAAATATATACTAACATGCAAAAATTAAATGCAAACTCGAAAAATTCATACAAAAATAATAAATTTAAGGTGCATGTGCACTAAAAGACAAAAAAACCCTCTAATTTTGTCCTCTAGTGTACATGCACATTAAATTTGTTATATTTTTCAAGAATGAGTTTGCATCCGACCTTTTGCCTATGAATATATATTTGTATGCAGAATGATTTTCCCAAATTTAGATAATTTTAGACGATCAAAATATGTCATTTTAATTTGGTTTTTATGTTTACACCTATTATGCTGATCAAAACACGAACCTCAAATTAAAGGTATGGAAATCAAATGAAGCAAAGTACGTTCTTATTCCTCCATCACCCCCTTATACATAGCATACAAAAAGCATGATACACACTTAGTAGCAAATGTTTTGAATTTGTTACTTTTACACCAGATAACATTTTGATCGTGGTTTAAAACCATAAGCAAAGCATAGTCGACATCCTCAGTGTCACAGGCAAGCCAAGCACACGACGGAACTACGTGCAGTACGTATCACACACAGAAGACAAGGTACACACAGGACATAACTGCGCATGAACGATCATATCAGGCCTTGACGACGCCGCCATAGTCAGCGACGTGAACGTGACGACCGGCTCCACGGGGTTCTCCTCGACGGTGGCGACGAACGTGTCGTAGCGACGGAACAGCTCCGCCACCATGAGCCACCCCACCGCCACCACCGCGTCTTTCCCGGGGCACTGCTTGTTCCCCTCCGCGGCCGCGCCGGTCTCCGGCCCGTTCGACCACACCACGTGCTCCAGCAACCGCCGTCGCTCGTCGTCGGAACAGACGGCGAACCGGTCAGCGGCGAACTCGAGGCCGCGCTTGAACACGCGCTCGTCGCGTGTCGCCAGCGGTTGGTACCCGAACACCATCTCGCCCTTCCTCACCTCGTACGCCGCGTCGTGGCTCTCCACCACCGTGTCCCGCCGCGCGCGCCCATACTGGAACTCCACCGGCGGGTTCATCCGCAGCGTCTCCCACATGACCAACTTCACCAGCGGCATCTTCTCCACGTCCGACAGGGTGATCGCGGTCGCGTCGCCGGGTGGGACGATGGCGCGGACCTCGGCGGCGAGCCTAGCGTGCAGCTCGGGCCCGCTGCGTGCGAGCCACTTAACGAGGTGCGGCAGGAAGATCTTGTACCCGCTGTGAAACATCCTCAATTTTCCACGAAGAAAAAAATACACAGAATGACGAATAATATAATAGTTCGAAGCTCAAACCATCACATTATCCAGCAACAGTCGATACGGAAATCCATACATCGAATAAAAGAGTACAATTAGAAGGGATTACATAAATAGCCCATGACCACACTGGCGGAATCATCAGAATAGCAGCAGCTTCAGGGACAGCTGTGGTAAGTGAAAGTACAACAAAATCTCCAAAAGAAGTCTGAGCATAGGAACGAGACGTCTACTCCTCCTCGTCATCGTAGTCGTAGTCGGGCTCACCTGCCAAATAAGTTTCAGTATGATTTATACTGGCCACTGGCTCCCAGCCTATGCTTTGCTTTTGCTATGTAGTATTTGGGTAGACGCAAAGTATATAATCAAAGAGTCCTATATATGGTTGTGGTTTCATATGCAAGTAATAATCTTCATGATATAATAGTAATTCATCAAGTTTTAATCCATCTCATCCACACATCTTTCCCATCCCCATTATCACACACTTCTCACCCTCTCGCACTCAGTCGACAGGTCCAACTCCCTCTCGGAGCCTATCTTAACGGCCCACGGCCGGAAGGGTAATCACCAGGGGGAGAATAAAAGGACTCATCTCACTACTCCCGAGAAGCGTAGGTCGAGGGAAAGGCCAATCCGAGGCCGCGGACTATATATAGATTCATAACTCTGCAGAACGTGTACTCTCGTAACCATAAGATCACCATCATCGGCAGTGCCCCACCTAGGCTGATTCCGGCTGCCTTCTAACCGGTGCGATGCCACCCTACCACTCAGTCCTAGGACACCCCGGAATCCACCGGCACACTGAGACTGTGGGACATAGTACCGGGCCCCCGTGGCTACTATGCTGCCTAAGGAGGGTGCGAGCCCCAACGCCCGTACCTCCCGACACTATCTGCTAACAACCTAGTAGTAGTGACACCGTCCTAGCTAGTCGGTCACCCGTCTCCCGCCCATTCAAGAGCGAGTGGTGAGCACGTAGGTCCCAAGGTTCCGGTCCTCAAGAGATATCAGGTCCTAGGGGGATCAGACAGGATTATCTTCTCAAAAGGGCTATAAAAGCCCATGCTACAACAACAGCTCCTACCCGGGGCTTTCCTCCACAAAGGCTCTCATCCCCGGGCCACCATATTCCTCACCATGTACCCGCCACAGGCACCTCTCACGGGGGCACCCAGGTCGCACCCCCTCGGCAAGACTCGCCAGAAGCTCGTCGTAGAATCCTGTCCGATCGACTCAACCCTCACCACACACCCAAGACACACTTAGCACTCTCCCTGAGTAAAGTGGCACCACGTGCCTTATCCATATAACCATACTCCATCACGCATCACATCGCAGATATAAAGCGTAGTAGAAGTAAAGCAAGTATAAGTAAATAAGCATGCGTCTAGCCTATCATGTGCAGGAGTAAGGTTGTAACAAGGTAAAGGCTCATCAAGCAATTCTACCATGCAACCTATCACGGGTGATATTACATAAAATAAAGCACTCACAACTAGTAAATATGCCATGCGTAATAGGATCTACGAGGTTGGGTGGGACGTGGCACCTGCCTTATCACCACAGAGCTCTTCCTCGTAGTCGAGGTCGTCCTCCTCAAGCGGCTCCTCCTCTAAAACGAAACGTAATAGTCGCATTAGCTACTCCTATAGAGTTAACACAAAGAACCAATGAAATCCAATAACTTCAAATGCAATCATACATAAGCCTATGATGTAGAGCTCATTTTTATGAAAATTTGGACACTTGGTTCATATTTTTTGGAGTTCGTATGAATAAGTTATGAATTTCTGAAGTTTAATTTATTTTCTGAAAAAGAAAAAGGGCCGGATAAATCTGGGCGTGACACGTGGAAGTTTCCTATTGGCTAGGGGCGAAACAGTCACTAACAGGTGGGTCCCACAGCCAACGGTCACTGACATATGGGCCATGGTCACTGACATGTGGGCCATGGTCAACGGTCAACATGGACCGGGCCTAGATGGGCTCGGGCAGGGCCGGGTCTGGGCCGGGTTGGGCCGCCTAGCCCGGACACGTGTCGGGCACTTGGACGGGCCACGTGGTGGATCTACGGCCTTTGGCTCCATGAGCCAGGTCCATGGTGGGCCATAGACTGAGGTGCCACGCAGTCTTGTCTGGTTGGTCCAGCGTGGATCCGAGGTGGACCCGTGGACGTAGTCCACGCAGTGGGAAAAATCCCCACACTCTCCTGTCTAGTGCTTGCGCGGCCGGCACGGCGGCCAACGCCGGCGGCGAGCGGGCGATGTTGGCTAGGCTGAGCAGCGGCTAAGCAGGCGCGGAGGCCAGGCGGGTGCAGCAGCGAGGTCCGAGCGGCCTCACGGGGCATGGCCTCGCCGGCGCGCGCACGGCAGCGACGCCGAGTGGCAGGGACACGGTGGCGGGGCACTTCGGCACGCAGAACACATCATTGACTAGCGCAACGGGGTCGCGAGATCAAGGTAAGAATGACTGCGGCTCTAATTTAGTGAAAACGAGCCTCTAGGCCGGCGGTCGGGGACGGCGGATGGCGGCGACGGCGAGCGGCCGAGCTTTGAATTGACGCATCGTGGAGCTCCATCTTCTGCATCTCCTACCGATTTGAGCAGCTCGGAGCTCAAAGAAGCTAAAGCGCGACCAATCGTGGCACGATGGGGCGCACACGGCTGCGTGGCCACGGCGGCGCTCCCGGCGACCGGGAGCTATGGCGACGCAAAAGGGCGTGGCCCCACTGTGACCATTGGCAAGCTCCAAGGAGTTGCTACAACGGTGTTCTATGATGCGGCGAACCTAACCGTGAAGCTAATGAAGAGAAAGGTGGACGGAGAGACGAGAATGCAGGGGTTGCTCTGCCGGCGGCCATGGAAGTCGAGCTCACCTCGGGTGGCGCTGCTGGCGACCGGTGAAGGGGGAAACAGGCAGCGGCTCGAGGTAGGGGAAGCAGACGGCGTCGGCGTGGTCGAGCGGGTCCGTCGGGCCCTAATCCTCCGGCGCGCGGAAGCAGCGGCGGCGACAAACTCGCGGTGCTCTGTCGTGGCTCCGGCGACGGACAACTCTTTCCCCGCCTCCTGCTCCTCCTTCCTCTCCTCTCCTCCTTAGTGCAACGAGCGGTGGTGAGCACGGTCGAGAAAACGGCGCAGGCAAGGAAAACCCTAGCGCGGCTGGCTCCTCCCTTTTATAGCCGCGATGGCGGCCATGGCAAGAAGGTGGACGGCGGGGATGGCTTGATGCCCATCAATTGGCTGAGGCGTGCCCAAGCTTAGGGTTAGGGTTCCAGGGGGCCTCGCGACACGGACGGACGGCCTCGGACGCACGGTGCGGGCACGGACGGCATGGAGCGGCTGTTCCTATTTTTGTAACTCAGACAAGACAGCTTGGTGGACAGAAGAGGGAAAAGTTGGCTTATGACAAGCGGGGCCCAGGCGTCAGCGACCGGGGGCGAGAGGCGTGGGCGCGAGCGGATGGCGAGCCTGCTGGGCCGTTACGGCCGGCTGGGCCGCGGGGGCAGCGCGTGCGCGCGGGCGAGAAGCAACAGGCCGGACTGGGCCAGGTGCGGCGGTGGCTTGCTGGACTGGTCGTGGGGCGCACGAAGGGCAAGCTGGGCCCTGTGGCTTCGCCTGGCAGGCCAAGCTGGCCAGGCCGGCTTGGGCCAGCATGCGAGCGGGGAGGCAGGCCGCGGCTGGGGCCTTACTGTGCTGTTGTGCCGGTTGGGCCATATGCCCCTTTTCCAATTTCCCCTTCTCCTTTTTCTCGTTTCTATTTTCTAAGCAAGCCACAACCTAACTATGCTAATGATCCTTGTTAGGGCTGAACATGTTAGTGACTAAGATGTACTTGGTGGGGTCCCCTAGGGTCTCATGGTGTTGTGGGGTCCATGTCTATGTTAGATACACGTACATATATACATATGATATAAGGTTATTTGATTTTATTAGACATCACATAAAATCAAATAAGAAGCAAATCAAGTTTTTATAAATTAAATATAAATGCTTCATTAATACTTGGTGCTACTTGTACAGCTATTGGATGTTTTTTTATATGACACTCACCAACCATTGGTTATTTTAAAAAAAAAATTGTTGGTTCTGATTTTTGGTGTTTGGATTTTAGGGTTGTTACACGCCGTAGGCGTCGAAGATGGCGAGGAAGACGAGGTTGTGGAGGAGCTCGTCGCGCGGGATGCCGGCGGCGCCTGGCTAGGCCTGCTTCTCGGCGTCGTCGAGCACGCCCGCCGCGCGTCAGCGAAGTAGGCCGTCAGCTCGGCGTAGTCGCAGCGCACCAGGAAGGGCGGCAGGCGGAACGTGTGGAGGAGAGGGTCCTCGAGCGGCCACGGCCTGATGGCCCTACTGGCGAGCGGGTGGAGCTGGAAAGCCAGCCACTTGTACGCCTTCGCCGCCGCGCCGTCGCCGATGGCCTACTCGGCGGCGTCCCGCCGAACAGCGCGGCGCAGGTGAAGTCCACCATGTGGCGCATGTTGTGCTTGTTGAACTCCACCACGCCCTTCGCGGCGGCAAGCTCGGCTTCGACGGCGTCGAACGTGGCGGTGAAGGCGGTGCCGAACGCCGGCGCGACGTGGTGCGTGCGCGCGGCCGCGAGGCGGATCATGACGCGCTTGAGCGCGGCGTGGCGTGGGTCGGCGCCGTGGAGGAACGCGAGCGGGCGGTGGCCGCCGAAGAGCGCGAGCGAGGGCATGTAGGTGCCATCGAGCGTGCCGTCCTTGTCGACCAGGGAGTCGTCGAGCAGGACGCGGAAGCTGCGCGCGTCGAGGTGACCGCGACCACGCGGGGGTCGCCGGAGAGGAACGGGCCCGGCGGCATGTTGACGCGCAGCACGGTGGCGCCGCGGTGCTTGGCGATGCGGGAGCGGAAGTACTCCTCCGCGCCCTGGAAGTAGAAGTAGTCCAGGCGGTCGCGCAGCGGCGAGAAGAAGGGCACGCCGTAGCTCCCCGGGATCTCGCGGATCGGGAGGCCAGACGGAGACAGCTTCTGCGGCTCGTCTCCGGCGTTGTTGGCTCGTTTGGATGCCATAGCCGCTGGCCGGGATCAGGAGGAGAGAGCAGCAACAGCGCAGCGTTTAGTGTGTCAGATAGGCCACGTTGCTTGTCTCCAATAACCAAAGCTGATGCTATGCTAGTCGCGCACTGTGAGCTTGTGATATCTATATATAGAACAACAATAATGTAGAGTACTCTGTAGTAGTGTAGTCTGTACACACAAGAATTTGCAAGGGGTATTTTTATGTTTTTATGCACAGTGCATCAAGCCATCAACACGTGCTCCTGAGCTAAAAAGTTTAGGAGATGTAAGCATTAAATGTTCATGTACTATATATATTAAGTACTAACAAAAAAGTACTTATATAATATAAAATTTGCATATTTTCTCCCTTTGTTCATATTCTGTTAGTCTTTGTAATTTCTGCCTACTTGTGATGAAACTTACAACTTCTACTAGCAAGACAAATCTATACCAATAACAATTCGCTCTCAACATGGTGAACCAAACAACCACGCAATGAAGATAAAACCGCTACAGGAAGACAAGGAAACCTCTGCCACCATGTTCAAGGTACAATGTTTTAACCTCATCAGCGATCTGGCAACAACATTTTCTTTAGGTGTTCTACGCAGTCATGCTGCGTGCTTGTTGAGCTTTCTATCCTTCATGATTATGTTCAAATATTTTAACATACTGTGTTGTGCAAGTCAGACACTCGGACAAAACGATGATGTATCATAGGACTTACGTCGGCATGTTGCCGTCATGGTCACCGGAGACTCTAGCGCTTATTATATCGTTTGTTCAAAATTTTACTTTTGTACTCAACAAGGATCTGGATGAAACTTGTTTTTTGCGAATTACTACTGAATTACATCTTAATTTAGTGTGTAGCTGTAAATACTATGCTATACATATATATGGATACAGAAAGTGATCGATGATGATCATCCCTGAAATGAGTGATGACTTCATGATATCCTAACTCATTTTCAGGCCCCATTTGGTTTTTAAGTTAAAGTCCAGTCAGAGCTGCATGATCCATGCATGAGTATAAGAAAACTCATTCACATTAGTCAGTGGTTAGAATCGTAATTCATAATAACTTGTTGCTCTGAAATAATATTACCAATTCTGATGCATGGTTTTCAGGTCAACGTCGCCCACCACTCGCGTGCTGGTTCATCGTCCATGTGAGTCGGCCAAGGCCAAAGGTTATCAAATGATGCACACGCGAAACACGGAGCCCAGAGTCCGGTCGTTGGCGATTTGCTTGATCCATACAGATTATGATGGTGATTTAGTATCTGAATCGACGACATCTCATGACCCAAACTGAGCCGAAATATATAATGACTCATTTTTTTTTTCTCAAACAGTTTCACCCGGCCGAGAAGTTAGAGATGCCGCATGTAGCTGGCTTCACTCTTCTATAAATGGGTTGATAATTGAGGCAAAACTGACACGCCAGCTTTTGTGTCAGATGAAACTCTTATGGATCACTTCAAGCCAATAGGCCTCTAACTGAGTTGGTTAGGTGACATTGGTAGCAACTCCCATGTACTGGATTCGACTCGACTGAATTTTAACTGAGGTTAAATATACCGAGGAGCTGCTTTGCTCCACAATATTTCTTTTTAAAAATGGGCTTTGCCGCAAAAATATATTAGATGAGAGAAAATAAAAATTTTATACAAGAAGACCAAGTAGTTGAGTCCAGGCGCTAACACTAAAAAATTTACACGTATATTATGTCACAATATTAATACAAATGAAACAGGGCCTCACACTAGAATATGTTTAGACATGTATTATGCCATGGTAATAATATTAAATATAAATAAAACAGATAAACCCATTGAGACTATGTTTTCACGCTAAATTTGACCATTCGTTTATTAAAATAATTATGCAAGATATTACTTATTTTGTTTTGACTTGCTTTATTAACAAAAGTTCTTTAAGATTGGCTTAAATTTGACTATATTTGTATAGATTTTTTTGAACAAAATGAGTGATTAAATTTGGAGTAAAAAAGTCAAATAACCTATAATTTAGAATAGAATGAGTAGTATATATATGATCTGCTCACCTACCTTTAGGCATATAGAAAGAGATGACGACCATCTGCCTGAAATGATTGGCTTTTCGATTTCCTAACTCGATTCAGACCAGCCCATTTCGTTCTAAAGTTTGAAGTTTGGAGTTGGATGATCCTCATGCGTATAATAAGATATAAGAAACGTTAATCAGTGATTGGAGTCGTAATTCATTATGTGCTGCTCGTTTAGCCTTTCAGGTCCACCAAGGCCCACTCGCATATGGCCATATGCATATGGGTCATCAACGTCATCCATAAGATCAGTGTCGGCCTACTGCCCTACTCAAAGATGGATCCGAATCAAACGATATGATCGAGCCCTTAATAATTGAATTAACAAACAAATGCCCCATAGCTACTGTTTAGATAGACCTATAATTGAGTTAACAAACATTCCTAAAAAATTGAATTAAAAACTTCAGAAACAAAGAACGCCAATGATTAATACGAAAAATGATGCTGATTTAGTTATCTGAAGATATTCATGATCCAAACTAAGCCAGAATAGTGATTTGAATCGAATTACTAATAAAGGCAGGGTCAATGTTCTCATTCTTTTTGTGCCGCGCAATCACTACAGAACATGCAGCAAAAGAGCAGACTATTAGCTGAAGTGGAGAGATGTGCACCCTGCTTTGTTGGAAATTTATGAAAATTCCTTTATTTAGGCCCTTTGGTCATTTCATAATAAAATTATCGTTTACTGTACATTGATGTGCATTGGCTTGTGTCCCTTAAAATGAGTGTGATGTTAGGTTACACTGGGATGTTTGATGAGGTTTTTGGATATAATTAAAAGAACAAATTACAGATTCCGTCTAGAAACCCTGAGCCAAAATTATTAAGACTAATAAGTCTATCATTAGCACAAGTGTTACTATAGCACTTTAGTGTCAAATTGTAGACTAATTAGACACAAAATATTCTTCTTACAATTTACACGCAAATTGTGTAATTAGTTTTTTATTTTGTCTATATTTAATACTTTATGCATATGTGCCGTATGATTTGATGTCATAGTTAAAAAGCTTTTGGAGTGGCAACTAAACAAGAACTTTTTTTTTTTTGCAGCTGCATTTGAGCTTGCTTCCAAAACTGATGACCCCACAGAACCTATCACTGCAATTACAAAGTAGTCCTTCGCGATTCTCTGCTTTACAGCTTGCCCCTTTCTCATTTACAGATTTTGAAAAGCAAAGGCTTTTTGTATGTTCGTGAAAAAATAGTTTCACCACTATTAAACAGTTGAATCAATAAGCGATATGAACCTGCCTCTCATTTCACTCGTTTGTCTGAGCTGGTAACTGTGACTTCCACTGCTGTATCGCGGCGCGCAACGAATGGTTCGGGATTATGGACGAATTTGGCAGCTTCCTCCTTGTAACAGGCGATGTCTTGTGCCTCTTGAGCCAAGCCCTGATCGCGTAATGCTCATAGGTGTGGCCATCGGCGGCGACATGAGGATCCTCCATTAACTCCTGCACCCAAATTCCATTTCAGTAAGCACAAGCGAAAGAGAGCTGAAACTGATTCAGATTCTGCACACGAGTTACCTGTGTTATAGGGCAGATGAAGTGGCTCGGTACACACAAATTTGGGTTTCTCAAATTGACAGCAGAAGTAATCCTGTGCAGGATCTCATCGAGCTTCGGCAGCACCTCTGACTCAAGATCTGGCCTATCCCTGCACTTTAGTGCCGTGCATCTCAACCCGAGCCTCGCAAACATCTCTGCCTCCTCAAGAGGCCAATCAGTCTGAGACCTGTCGAGAATATCAGAGAGCCTGCCGTTTCTCAAAGCGTTCTCTGCGCTCACAATGAGCCCATTTGGGCGTCTGCCGGTCAGGAGCTGCAGGATGACAACTCCCAGCGCGAATACGTCGGATTTGGGACGAACGGTCCCGGTCTGCTGGTACTCAGGGTCCATGTAGTACAGAGTGCCGGCGACGATCGTCTCCTTGTACTCGGTTTGCCAGTCGGGCACAAGATCAGAGATGAGCTTTGCGAAACCGACGTCGCCGATCTTGCCCACGTAGCTCCTGTCCAGTAAGATGTTGGCCGGTTTCAGGTCACGGTGGACAATAGGCTCTGGGTTTCTTGCGTGCAAGAATGCGAGTCCGCAGGCCACGTCAAAGATGACCTGGAACCGGAGGAACCAGTGCAGTGGTTGGGACCCTTTGGTGTTGAAGAGCTGGTCTTCTAGGCTTCCATTCTTCAGGTATTCATATACCAGACAGCCAATTTCTGGACAGAAACCAAGCAACAAAAGCAGGTTGGGATGGTGAAGCTGGCTAAGAATCTCAACCTGCAAAAATAATAATTGTTTCAGACAACTTTCTGTTCATAGGAAGATATGGTATCTTGGAATGTAGGAATAATTACTTACCTCCTTCAAGAACTCATCAGTTTTGTCAATGGAGTTTTCCTGAATGACCTTCACAGCCACTTCACTGTGATCAAGGGTGCACCTGTACACATTGCCATAACCCCCCTCACCAATCTTCCTTTCTTCAGAGAAGTTATCAGTGGCAAGCTCTATATCTTTCTTCGAATACCGCCTGCAACTTCTGCTCTTTGACAAAATAGCATCGACAATCTGCACCTTATCCTGAGAGATCATGCTGGTAGCCATTTCTGTCTTGTACCTTGAATAAGCCTCTCTGGTGAACGACTTTCTTGCTTGCTCAACTTCGTTGATGACCTCGAGCTGTTTCGCCTTCTCATCAGATACCGTCTGCTTCAAAGCTTCCTCCCACTCTAATGCATGCTCCACCTTCCTAGCCTCCTCAGAACACTCCATAGAAAGTACCTGAATCTGTGTGATATGGTCATAACATGGAAGAAAAGTTTAGATTATACAGTTTAAGTTGTTCAGTGGAAATTATGCACAGAATAAAAAATGAACACTATTTGAACAGCATGGCCATTTGGCATCAGAAATTCATGAAGATACCAAAAAGGTCAGGAAACATTTTAACCTTTTTCTTAACATTGATGAGCTCTACACAAGCTTTATCATAGACTACTAAGGTTTCCTGCAGCTCCTTCCTTAGTTTGGACACTTCATCTGTAGATTGGCACTGTAACTAAGGTCAAAAAAACATGTTTAGCATGTCCTGGAAGCAAGCAATTTCATCTCAAATTTTTACGCACAACGATATATCTGACCTCTTCGCTGGAGTTTGAGGCAGCACAAGGATCTTTCCCCAAGGAGCTAAGAGAATCATAGTTCTTAATTCCTTCTGTTCCTCCACAATGTACTCCTGAACTTCCAGAAGCAACTTGTTCAGAACTTACTGAACTTGGAACAACATTAGAAGCACTATATGAGCTGTGGGATTGGGAGAATGAATCTGATTGTGCTTCATCACTAGCGTCAAACAGTAAACTCCTATGTGATAGTGCAAATGTTTCATGACTAATGGGCTCGATCCTCAGGTTTGTGTTAGACTCTGCAAAATTAATATCCCAAAGACAATGAGGTTATTAAACAAGAAAAAGGAAACATGGCATCGAATGCAGGATATGTGGTAGAAGATTTTAGGACTCAGAACAAACCGCTCAGTTGAGGATATCTTGCGAGTTTCATAATTAGTCTCCGTTTGGAAACAACAAATACGTTGCATGAATTTTGCTTAGCTTGAATGACAGTATCGGGGACATCTGGGATGCTAAGCACCCTGCAAAATGGACAATGCGACAAATAATATCTTACTGTAAAAATCAGGATATATGCATATAAAATAGCTTTAGCAATCGGTATGTGCATAGGTGATAAATTATTAAATATAAATTTGTAGAAACAGAAAAGCAGAATTATCATGCATGCTCTGAATTACTAGTTAGATCTAGATGCAGTTATAAGGACAACCAGGAAAACATTTCTATTTATATGATATGGCTGGCGATTTTAAGTCAGTCAGAATGTCACAATGAATGATAGAAATGCAGTTTTAGATGAAGGAATTCAGGGTTATCCTACAGGATAAATGAAAACATCGTAGGATGATACAGTATATGCATACCAGAAGCTGATCTACTAATCTCCAAAAAATGATGTTTTCTTTTTTTTCTTTTGAAAGCTCGCAAAAGTGAACTTTAGTCGTGATTAAAGACATTGCTCCGTGCACCTTTCAAATCCAACCTCAACCAAAAGGGTAAAATTTATAGCAAAAAAGAAGCCGAACTTTTTGCTGATCACCTTTAATCAAATCAGAATCAAATCTGCACACTAGCAATGCCCCAACCATAGCCATAGTGCATCAATTCAATGCTAGAAAGGACAAGAAGCCCCCAAAAAGGAAAATACTAGATCATTGATTTCCTATCCGTCCGATCTGCTGTTGTGTTTGTTTGACGTCCGTAGCTTCTTTCGTGGTTTCTTCAATTCCGTCTCCGACGAGGTTTTAGAGGTCGGATTCGGGATTGGAGTTCATTTGGAATCCAGCAGTTTAGACTCTAGACATTATAGAAGAGAGGCACCATGGCGGCAGGCCGGGCAGCGGGGATACCACCGGCTGGCGGAGGCGGTCGGCAAGTAAGGACAGGGGTCACCATGGCGGCGGCAGCAGTGGGCACTTGGTGAGACCCTATCTTGCCGTGGCAGGGGCATCAGCACGTTGTGAGCTAAAATGCTCGACATTTTTGCTAGACAAGTGTTTTCACATTTCTTTTTCTTATTATGTTCAAAAGCATTTCTTCTTTTTCCTTACAAATATTAATAAATTAAAACAAAATAGAAAAACAAGCAGTAACTCACCTCCGGAACCAGCGGAAGGACGCTGAGCCGAGCACCAGGCTCCGCACGCCGGACTCGTGCACGTACCGCAGCAGCGCCTCCGCCACGCCGTCGCTTTCCACCACCACCGTCTCCACGGCGACGTTCCCGCGGCCACAGGAGCAGTAGAGGCCGCGGAACGGGAGCAGCGCCTCCTCCGCTTGCGCGCGCCGGTCCCGCGCGTACGCCTCCGCCGGATCCCTCCCCACCAGCGCCACCGGCACCCGCTCCCCCGCTGCGCCGCCGCGGCAGCAGCGACAGACCACACGTCGTCAGCTCGCGCCCATACAGTATTTCGGAATGGAGAACAGATGAACAAACAGCCGTCAGCCGAGATGGAGAGGAGGAGGGGAGCTTACACGGGGAAGGCACGTAGGAGAGCTCGGGGACGACGTGGACGACGGCGACGGTGACGGCGCGGCCGTCGTCCGGGAGTCCCGCGGCGACCCACCGCGCGGCGAGGCAGCTGCCGCTGCCGCCAGGGCGCACGGCGACGGCGACGGTCGGCGGCGCCTGCTGCGCGCCGCCGGAGGACATTGGTTTCGGTGTAAATGAAACTGAAGCGCGCCGCACCGGCTGTGAGTAGGTGAGGACGTGTGGCGGGCGAGTCGGCCCGCTCCGCTCGGCGCGGCGAGGCAGACGCAGGGTGTTTGAGAATTGAAGTGCACGCGGGAATTCGCTACGACTACACGTTTACTTTTTTTTTTTGTAGACTTGGGAAGTGGGGGGTGGGGTAGAGGAGAGCTGGGACGTGGCCACGTGGGCCGATCATTCGATTTCGAGGTGGGCTTTGTGGTACCGGTGAAGAGTTGTGCTGTCTCTTGAGTCTCGTTACAACTAGAACGGCGCGCGGCGTTGCCGCTTAGGGCGTTTCTAGAATTATAATTGATGCAGACTTTAATTCATGTATAGAGTAATAATAGTTGTATCTAGGGGATGCATATTTTTTAAAAGTAGTGTAGGTAAGACAAATCCGTGTCTTAATTATTTTTGCTTAGGTGTTATGGTTTGTAACAGAATGAATTTGATAAAATTTCACTTTGTAAGTCATATTAAAAATTGAGAATTTGTTTAATTTTGAAGTCATAGTAAAATTTAGGACTAAATCATAGTAAAATTTTTGATTTAGTTAAATCATTAAGGCTCCTAATCATAGTAAAACTTTTTTCTCTTTTTTTTTTAAATGGGGAGCCGCGTTCATAGATGTGTTTATTTAAGACTACAAGCACATGCATGGATTTTAACCGGTGGCAATAAACCTTTGCTTGATTTTGTTTCTGAAATATTATTTTATGGATGTCAATTGAGATTTGGAGCATGAGTATCTGAAAGTAAATGATGAAAATACTTCAATATGTGAAATGGATATATATAGTTTGAGAAAATGCATCCTCTCTATATGTGCGATCTTCAAAACATAGGAATATGTACTATCCAAACCCTAGCAAAATTTAATCAAATTGAACTTTCTAAATTATATTAGAAATTGGAAGTTAAAAACCATTGTAAAATTTTGACTTTAAGATTCATAATCATAGTAAAGTTTTAGAGCTAAAGACGGTCTAACTCTAAGTGACTAAACCATTGTTAAATTTAAGACTCTAAAATGTTGTAAAATTTATAATTCTGTTCTGTGGACACAAATTGGCCACATCGTTCACAGTTCCGTGTTGCGCAGCAGCAGCCACCCCAAAATATCTCCCCGCGTCCTCTCTTTCCCCCACCGTGTCTCTCTCGCTACTCTCTCTCCCTCCCGCTATCACTCCCTCGCTCCTCACCCCGGCCGGCGTCGCTCCCGCGCTTTCCTCTGCCGGCGTCCAGCCCCGTCATAGCGGCCCCCGCCGCGGCGGCCCTCTCTCTCTCTCCCTCCCTCCCCGATGCGGCGATGCAGGGCGGGATCCCACGGTGGCCGCCCGCCTGGCCGAGCGGAGGTACCCGTGGCCGGCGAGCGCAGAGGCAGCGGGGCGGGATCCCACGGCGGTGCTTCCGCGGGGCCGTGGGCCGGGGCACGCCCCCACGGGCGACTCCTTCCTCCGCAGGTGCGCCGGGGCGGCGTGGGGCGGGCGAGCGCCGTTCCGGCGCCCTGTCTCCTACTCGCTTTCCCTCTTCTTCTCCTCGTGGCAGTGCAGAGGTGCGGGGCCCACGGACCCGCTCAGCTCGCAGCGCGGCAACCCAGCGGCGCGGCTGCGCCAGAGTGGCGTGAGGCGATCCCAGATCCGGCCCGGTAGCGTGGCCTGGCAACGGTACTGCTGGGTCAGCCCGTCCAGCCAGCAGCGGCGGCGGCGAGGAGGCGGCGCGGTCGGCTCGGGCCTAGGAGGCTAGGAGGAAGGAAGAGGCAGCGGCGGCCGGCCTGAGAGGTCCTGTTTTGTATTTCGCCAAAGATCGAGGGGTCTTTTTTACAAATGTCCGGGGTTCGCCCGGTCTGGGCCATCCGTGCGCCCGATCGAACGGTCAGGAAAAAAGCCGTCGACATGGCCACGCTGGTTGCCCTCCTTTTGGTGCGTGAATCGTCTTAAGAGAAGAGACTAGAAACTCGCGCAGCTTTGCCGCGCCCACTTTGAAGATTGGCCCGGTTCATCTCTTTGATGCGTCCTTGGATTTCTAGTTACGAGGACTTTATTTCAATTTTGCCTTTCATGAAGTTGGCCAGTGTATCATATCATGCTGATATTGGGCATGTGTATACGCTGTTATCTCGATCCGGTGCTAATAACTTATCAGAGTGGCCGATGAATAATAAAAAGGTAATTTGCTCATTAGAGAAAATTATTGCATGTTAAACTTCAATTTAATGTATTCGGAAAGTATTGTTGCTTTTTGCTCATCCGTATTTGTCCCGGTGTAGATGTTGTAGACTCCTATATTTAATTAGCCCTGCTGTTGATATTGTAGCACTCATTGAGACACAATGTGGAATCAATCTATCACAATATTCAGATCCTAGTACCAATTAACATGTATTGTTCACTTGCATTTTATAACAGCAGTAAAGCACACAGGAGAGAAAGGTGAAAGCTCAGTTGGAATTGGGGCACGCACCCTGCACGGCTGCACATCAAAGGCACGCACTGCTGCGACCTCCCTCCCGTCTTGTCGCCAGGGCGCCGAGGCCGAGGGGCATCCAGTAGTCCATTACTCCTGTAAGCCAGCAAGGACCCATCAGCGCGTGCTGCTGATCCGTTCGTCGCTGTCCACGTCGAACTGCGGCAGCCACGCCCAGAACTCCTCCCTCCACCGTCAGTTCCCCCTGCGGCATCAGCACGAAGCTGATGGGCCGGCATTTCATTTCATCTAACACCATGGGGGCGTCCCTAAAGCAGCTGCTATGCCGACCTTTCTTCAGTGACGTACCGTTGCGTTGGGTGGAGAGCATGTTACCGATGAGCAGTACTGCGATTCAATCTGCGAGCCCCCAGCGGCGTGCCGGCGTCGGTCTTCCCGCTGCGGCCGCGTCCTAGATAAGGGCGGTGGCGACCCGAGATGCTGGCGATTAGTGGCGCAGGACGCCGGCGGGCCGTGGGCGACGCGGCTGGCAAAGGGTCGATGGGCGCCGCCGCGCTTCTGGTGCGCGGTGGTGGTCGCGGCGCCGTCTCGCTGGTGGGCGGTTGCTGGCGCCCGTGCCTGAATCGGGAGGAGGCCGAGAACGTTCTCGAGGATTCGGGTCGAAGTGAAGCCGGCAAAGACCCGACCCGAGCCAAATCCGACGGACCACAGAGGGAGATATTGAGATCGACCGGGAAACGGGTTAACGGGCGTCGTGGTCCGATCCTCTGGCCCGCTTTTGGTGCAAGATTCGTATATAGGAGATAGCTTGTAGGGCTCGTCCCGTCGTCCGGCACTTTGGCTAATACAAAAAACCTGGCTCTTTGAAGCCGTGTTCACCCACCGGGCTTGTTCCCTAAGCATGTTCATAAAGCTACAATATATTTTTCTAGTATTTATTATACAAGTTTATATGCACCGCACGTGTTTTAAAGAAATTCTTGTCGCATGTGTCTTAATGAAATTCTTCTAGCGAAGAAATTAACAAGTAAATATACATATAAAAATTCCATTGTGCAAACATATTATAATGTAAAAATTTCCAGGATCTATGATTGTGAAAATTCAATGCGTACAAGGAATTAGTTTTATTCATTACAAACATAGATATATTATAATGCAGTTTTAATATCATACATTTTACATATTACAAAGAAACATAAATAATATATTTAATTCAGTGTAGAAGAAAATTAATGAGTCAAAAAAAAAATAATTGGTTAATTTGAATTGAAGAAATACATACCAACTGGGCTAGAATTGTCCTTGATGTTTGATAACTACAAAACTTGCACTCTATGTATATAAAACTGTAAAAGTAAGAAACTCTCCACAGAATAGGATCACCTGCAGAATTTCATAAAAAAAAAAACTACCTGAAGAAGCCTATATATGACTGCAGAATAGGATCACCTGCAGAATTTCATTAAAAAAAACTGCCTGAAGAAGCCTATAGATGACTACTAAGGAAGAATGAATATTTACTTAATATTTACTTAGTGTAAACGAACTGTTTGTATTAGGAATTTGCAAAGAACTAAAGCTACTTATGCTGCTAGTATATACTTCAATCTCCAATCAATAATTGATTGCAAACAGGAATTACATATTTGCATTTTATTTTATTTTTTTCTAGATTATCGGAGACCTGCCTTTGTCCCTTTGTGTGTCAATGTGTACGGCTAGAAATGCAGGCTGTCCGCTGCCTGGCTCTGCCGCCGCCGTGCCGCACCGCACGGCCGAGGCGTGCGCATAATCAAACAATAATAATGACAATGAATATTTGTAGAAGTCAACATGTACTATATAAAAATAAGCATAATTGTTAAAATCATATTTGTATTGTTTGAGTCTAAGTTTATAATTCTATTTCGCCTATCATCGTAATACTCATGACGACACAAATTATTTATTCAGTCCATGGCTAAAGTAAGTTGAATGCCAATGTGATAGCTATGCATAGATTCAAATTCCTTCTTTTAATAAATCAGCATATAAATTTTGAATAGCTAGGGAATATAAGCGAAAATACTCCCTCCCTATATGATTGATAAGTCATTTAGGACAGTAACACGGTCTACAAAGTATAATATTACAAAGTGATATATTTATTCTTTTATAAAATTATTTTTAAAGACAAATCTATTTATATGGTTTTTATATTTCCAAACATGATGACTTAAAAGTTATTTATTATTTATGTTCCCAATGTTTGAGTCAAACCTTGTCTAAAACGACTTTCTTTTCCTATATGGCAGGAGTACATACAAAACATAACTGTTACATCCTTCCCTCCTACATGAGGATGTCTTCCATGTAGTAATAACCAGGAAGAATATTTCACTGTTGGTTATCCTCAAATGTGCAAAATCAATTTATTTAATGATTGATTATGACGTTTGAGCAATATTTCTATTCATTCATGGTTGCATAAAAAATCAAACAAGATTAAAGGATCACACATACTAAGAAGTTGAGGGAAGAATAAAGAAAAAGAACAACCTTGCTATAAAATATATCTTCCATTCAAATATGAAGTTGCAAGATATGAAAAATCACCTTTCAGAAAATTGCCCTTCACCTGTAATTATTATTTCAGTCAAGTTGGCTTTTTTCATCCACCTAAAGAAATAACCTAGAATTCAGAAAATTGTAAAACACATTCAGGAAGTTGCCATTTACCTACGATTTTTTATTCAATTAGTGATAGCTACAGCAGACGTGATCAAATAACTGAATGTTGTTCATAGTATGTGCCAAATAACTCAATATTGATGGTACAGATTGACTATGAATATTGTTCATAGTTTGTACCAAATAACTCAATTAATGGTATGCATATGACTGTTGAACATATAGGAGTCCTTACTAATATTATTCTCTGATGTGGGCCTCTTTGATAAAATTGTCTGTCCAATATAACAGATGACGTACTACTCAGTTTCATATCTATGCTTATTTTAAAATACGAGTAACGACGCGGTCTAAAAAAATATCTATGCTTATTTTAATTTCTCTGTTGGATCAGCAGGCTCAGTGGCTCACAAAGTGGAATAATATAGATGTGTTTTTCAACATTCAATTTACAAATTCCAATGAGGCAGAGAGATCGAGCTGTGTATCTCACATTATTAGGAAAAATAGATCAGAAAAATAACTTGGGATAAGATGCTAAGACTGGACTACAAGAATTTTTATTTATACGGGAAGACTTGATGAATGTATGTTACGTAGTTTCTACCCATGATCTCTACTCATGTACGTACCTCTGCTGACCAAAATGAATTGGGCGCCCTGCATCCTGAGTTCCTGACGACATGCCGCTCGGCCGGCTTCCTGCACCCACAAGGATGGTCGTCATTGAGTGGTACTTTCAATTTTCATGACGAAGCTCCTAGCTGTGACGGGTAGGACGTGCATGGATGGATGGACAAGCGGACGAGGTTGATCGGAACAACATGCTGCATAGGGTAGTCGGATGACAATCTCATGCAAAGAACACGAGAACACAAGAGACAGATCGATGAATATGCATGGCTGATGGCTCACCGGCCCGGCGTACGATGCGGAAGACATTTGATGGACAGCAGAGTCAGTCATGGATCGAGATTTGAGAAGATGACCACACGACATACCTTCCCGATGTGGCGAGTTTTTCCGGCGAGGGTTTTTTTTAATATTTTAGTGGATTAAAAAAATTCGTGAAACATGTTATGAAAATAGTTCATACCAATATATCTTTTGAATGCCACGAGCGATCAATAAAATAAACAAATTTGGATTTAGGGCCGTAGTATGCTCTAAGTCTATCCTCTGCTCCGGTCTGTAACCCTTAATACTCTAGTATTTTCGTTATCTCTTCTATAATGCGAAATTTCTCCAAGAGTTAGACGCAGTCACGAGGACAAACTCACCCCCCTACTCCATAGCGTAGTTAAACTAACCCACACCTCCGCGCCCTCATCTCTTTCAAAACAAAAAAGCCCTCCGCAGTCCGCACCCCCTCAATACCCTTCGTAACTCCTGTCGTCACGGAAAAAACGGATCCGCAGGGTGCAGGCACTACAGGAAACAGGTTCTTTGCCAGCAGTCGGCAAAGGCCTGAGAGCAGTCGGTGAAGACTTTGCCGACTGCTTTCTACGCTGGCAATTGGCAAAGGTCCGTCGGCAAAGAAAGCCTCGGCAAGGAGTTCTTTGCAGACTGCCACGTGGAGGGCAGTCGGCAAAGACTTTGCCAACTGCCAAACCAGGAGTCGGCAAAGGAAGCGGCCCCCGTGTCGTCTGGCGTCTTCTTTGCCGACTGCCGATATGGCAGTCGGCAAAGATTTTTTTATTTTTATTTTTAAAAAAGTCTTTGTCGACTGCCTGAGCTGGTGCATGTGCAGCTCGGTGCCCAGCTTTGCCGACTGCCTTGGCAGTCGGCAAAGCTGGAAATTTTTTTCTTTTTTTCCTGTTTTTTTATATATATCACAGCAGGCAAATCACACACACACACAAATATATATATATATATATAACGCATCCAACAAGTCCAACATCCAACAAAGTCTCACAAATCCATACAAAGGCCCTCACTCGTGTTGTGACCCGTCGTTCCTATGACCATCATGGTGTGAAGGCTACGAAGACCACAAGGACTGTCCTGGCTTGAGCCCGTGCGGCGCCGACTGGTACTGGTGCCCCCACCTGGAGTGCGCGTGATGGGTAGTCGGAGGAGGGCAGCTCGCCCACACGAAGGTCTCGTGCTGCGTAGACCTGTGGCAGAACCTCCTAAATTATATGGCCCACATGCATCCATCATTGTCTCAAAGACCTCTGACGGCCATGCATGTGTTCCAAATAACTTAGAAAGCCCTGTCGGGTGCCCTCAAAGGACCCTGATTAAACCACATTTAACAACTCATATCAGAATCAACAAAGGAGTAGCTGCAACATCACAACATTTGTTATAAAATAAGAATCAGAGTGCAAAGAAAAGATAAAGTAAATTTACAAATTATAAATAAGTTATTTTTTATAAACTTATCTTCAATTACGGAAGCAGAGTAGAACTATAGAAGACAACTTAGGTAGAGCGTCTAAGCTGAGATAGCACAACCAGATCACGTCAAGCCCATCGACATAACCTTGGTTCGAACACCAATTAGAACCTGCAACAGGGGTTCAACAAACCCTGAGTACAAAAGTACTCAACAAGACTGACCCGACAAAAAAGAGGGGTGAAGACTCAGGAATGCAAGCCAGAGGGATAAGGAGAGGCTCGCAAGAAGCAAGGACTTTTGCAAAAAAGCTCTTATGGATCAAATTTTAACTCGGCATTGATTACAACAAAAAGTAAAGTTGTCTTGCTCTATCTCAAGATTACCAACCAACTTCATTCTTATTCCTTAACCATCATTTCACTTGTTACTACGATGATGAACAGAGATCGAGTCTTCTTCTCCAAGAAGCAACGACGATTCGAATCGATTGTACCTAGCTGGGACTTAGATCTCGATATACATGAGGCTCCAACCAAAATGCATATCAGATCACACGATATACATGGGCTCCAACCCAAAAGTATACCGACCACACGATACACATGGGACCTTCGACCCACAGTGTATCGATATACGTGGGACTCAAACCCACAGTATACCACACCATTGTATATGGATTTTCTAGTCTTGATACACGCAGATCACCAACGGATGGGACCTAGGGCATCAACAGACGGAAACACTACAGAGGGACTCCTTTTCCAATGCAAGTTACCCTTCCGGACTCGATTTATTACTATCATCATGATTCCAACGGGTGAAGTCAACCTCATCTTTTTCATTCTTTTTACTTTTTTAAAACCTAGCTAATTAAGCAAGGCTAAGCATTACTATGCATTTTTCGAATAACAGGTAACAAGGAATATGGAAGTAAGACAGGTAATGCAGTTGGTGTGTTATCACTCAACTCCTATTACTTAATGCAACATTTCATAGCTGAAGTGATAAAAACTTTATAAAATAAGGATAGGATTTAAATGCATCTGGGGCTTGCTTGAGTTGCAGCGATGGTTAGTTCTCATAGAGAACACATATGTTAGATTTGGCACCAACACCATAAATAAGGACTTCAACATCATTGATGGATGTCACCTTCTCGAACATTCTTGTTGGATGGCATCTTTTCGAACGTTGATCAACATGATCCAATTCACTCTCGAAACAACTATATGTAATGAAATGATGTATGCTTTAACATGATGAACTCATGACATGATGCACGACAATACATTGGTGAAAGCATAACAAGATTAATTAACTAGCTAATTATAAACCATTTTAAAAGCATTACACAAGATAAATATAAAACTCCACATATTCTAAAATCACATAGCCATATTAATGTTAACATGACATATCAACATCATGCAAATATAAAGGAACTACATTTTCTATTTATACATTTTTATTATAATTATAAACTTTTTAATTAGCAACAAACAAGATAAAACAAAAGATAAAGCATACGGCATCCAATGACCACAATATTTTTACTACAGTACACACATGGCATAAGAAACATGTCATAAAAATTTCAAGTGAAACGGAGCTACACAGCATGATATATGAATTTCCTTCTTTTTAAGCATTAAATAAAAGACATAAAACATAACTAATTATTTTACTACAAAATATGGTAAGTTTAATATTTTTAATAAAAACTAGGCATCACAAGGAAAACAGCAAAATTTGGTTCACCAAAAACGGAGTTACCAAACTCCAGATATGATTTTTCAAATATTTAGAAAAACATGTACAAATAGGTCCTTACTTGTATGAGTCACTGACTTCGCAGTTAGGCCCCTCACTTGCATCTTATTCCTGCATGAGGTCCTTCACGCGAATCAGGAATAGAGGACGACGGGGACGGCTGTGGAACTTGCCGGCGTCGAGGATTCCAGCCACAGGACTAGCACCTAAACTCTCGTAACGATCTCGCTCACCCTCCCAAGGCGTCCTTTGGGTGGATAAGAGCCACCAGCAAGCTTGCCCGCGAGCACGGCGGCCTGATAGAGCAGAGCATGTCGGCGCAGCGATGCTTCGGCCACTAGGGAGCCGTATAAGATAAACTGAGGCGTCAGAATCGACTAGGAGCTCACCGCGACTGCACTGCGCAGCACGGTTGAGGCGGAAGTGGAACAGAGGCGGCTGTCCACATTGACGGCAAGGATGACGGCGCGAACCGACGACAAGCACGGCATTCCGGCGCGTCCTGTGGATGAAAAGGAGAAACGGCAGTCTGATAAGCATCGACGCATGACATGGAGGTGGAAACAAGCAAGATAAGGGCGAGAAAACATCTGTGGGTGGCTGGCTACTGCGAGGTGACCTCGGCGGCCATGGCGGACCACCGCGACGAGGATGACGCTCGCGGCCAATTCCAGCGAAGAGGGACTAGACGAGCGGAACAAGAAGGAGTTCGAGGAGCAGGCGAAGCTTTGGATGAGAGGAATTGGGTGGAGATGATGCGGTGGCGACGAATTTCACCGTGAGGATGAACTCAACGGTGGCAAAATAAAGAAGAAGAAAATTAAATGGCCGGCGGCCACGTCTTAAAGGGAAAGGACGACGTCGTGGCCTCTACCGTGCCTTCACGAAGATGACTAGGTGCTTGAATGCACGCTCATCAGATAGAAAATGCGCGGGAACGGCCACGGCGCGGCGAGCATTGAAGGAGCAGAGGAGAAAGGGAGCATGGCAATAGATTTTGAAACATTTACAGGATTACCACTAGAGAAATTTTGTAAATTACTCCTAAATTTTGAATAGAACTTGAAAAACTACCAATCCATGGAATGATAAAAATTTCATTCTCTACATTTTTCTCAAAATGAAGTTTTTCAGAATCAGCCAGAAAAATTAAGTTTTGAAAGCAAATTTGAAAAGGGGACAAAAAGGGACAAAACCTATAAACAATTATTTGAAATTACTTTTGATTGTTTAATAAAATATGAAAATATTCAAATCTATGAAATACTTAACTTTTCAAATCAAAAATTTTTCATATATAAAGTTTTCCCAAATTATGCATAATTTTTGAATTATGTATTTAAAATCAAAAGGGAACAAATGTTGGAAAACTGTATTTTTAAATTTATTTGAAATTATTTTTGGAAACTTGAAAAACTTTGAATACCACAATTGTAGGTATAAACAAGATCTACAAAAATGCTTTTTTAACAAACCCCAAATTATTTGTAGATTTTGAAATATAGAAAAGGGGGTAAAAGGGATATTTTAATTTAAAGGATTTTAAAATTAAACAAACACCCTAAGCATCATTATTTCATGTAGTAAACAAACACCTATAAGGTCCTAATGGCTAGAGAGGGGTGAATAACCTAATAAAAATTCTTGCAAAGACACTTAAGAAACTTGTTAGATTAAGAGATGGCATAAATGCAAAGCTAAAGCTTCGATTACTCTATGCGAGCCTTTCTAACAAGTCTAGTAAATAGGCTATACTACTAGCACCCAATCAACAACAAGCCTAGCAATTCTAAACAATATTACTCTAGGCACTTCACTAAGCTAGCAAGATATAAGAACAAAGTAAACTAGTACTACACAAACAATCACAAGTATGAACAATATATGAACAAGTGATACAAAGGGGGATTGAGGTGATTATACCACTGTGTAGAGATGAAGATAGCCAATCAACACAATCACACTAGCACAAGAGAATCCTCGGCAAAGAGATGAACACAATGACTTTTTACCGAGGTTCACTTGCTTCCCGGCAAGCTAGTCCTCGTTGTGGGGATACACTTGCTTGGAGAGGTGCACGCTCATTTGGCTCTCAATGCCAAATACCGCTGTCGGGAGCCGCACTCTCAACACAAGACAAGGATCCTCCAAGCCACGCGCAATCCACTAGAGTATCCTTTCGTGAACTCCCACGGGGAAGGACCAAGAACCCCTCACAAGATCACCGGGTGCGGCCTCGAACAATCTCCACCTCGAGCTCAACACCCCGCTGCCTCCAAACCATCTAGAGTGACGGGAATCACCCAAGAGTAACAAGAACTCCGCAGCGAACTCGAACAACAAGTGCCTCTATGTAACATCCCAGATGTTAATACATAATTAAAATATTAATCAAGTGCATTATCAAGCATAATCATTGAGCATCATGGCATAAATACATTCATATTTTAATAATTTCTTTTATGTGGTGCTTTTTTATACATGGAATGATGAGTTGATTGCTAATTCAAAAAACTATTTTCAAAATCCTATTTTATTCAAAGTTTTTGAGATACTCTCAAAATGATGAGTTTTCTATATTTCAAAATCCATAAGGAATTTTGAGATACTCTCAAAATATGGTTTGTAGATCTTGACAAGAGCTACAATTTTGGTATTCAAAGTTTTTCAAGTTTCCAAAAATAATTTCAAATGAATTTGAAAATATAATTTTTCAACATTTATCCCCTTTTTATTTTAAAATCATATTTCAAAAATTATGCATATTTTGGGAAAACTTTGTATATGATAAATATTTAGTTTGAAAAGTTGAGGATTCCATAGTTTTGAAGATTTTCAGGTTTTATTGAAAAATCAAAAGTAATTTCAAATATTTGTTTCTAGGGTTTTATTCCCCTTTTGAATTTGAATTCATATTTCAAAAACTATGCAGAATTTGAAAATATTTGTTAAATGAAAAATGTAGCTCTTGAAAAGTTATGCAAATGATATTTTTAGAGATTTGTAAGTTCCTATATAAATTTTGGAGTAATTTTCAAATTTCTAGAATGACATCATCTGCTACATTAGCAGTGACGTCACCTTCACCTTTCCCCCTCTCTGTTCATGACCGTCGCCATGGCCGCCATGTCTATTTTGGCTTGCCGGCCGTCACCAGCGCACGCCGATCGCCAGAAACCTCTCTGCCCGCGTGTCAGCCGTCCGTGCCCCGCCGCTAAGCTTTAAAATCGACGGCCAAGCGTCGTTTTTCTTCTTCTTTCTTCCCTGCCTACCAACGCCGTCGCGCTTCACCCGCCGGCCGAATTCGTCGCCGCCCGTCCATATTCTTTCGCTCCATCTCGGCCATGGCTCCGCCTTGTTCTTGCGCTTCCAACGTACCTGCATGTACTTGCTATCGTGGCAGGAGCTGCCCCGCGCACCCCTTTCTTCTCCACGGCCGGCAGAGCATCGTTGCGAGCCGCTTCGCCGTCATCAGCACGCTACCATGAGTCGTTTGCTTCACCGTCTTCACCGTTGAGTTCGCCTTGGTCTCCTGTCGCTTATGGGCTAGTCTACGGGACTATTTTTGCCCAGGTGTCGTCGGAGCGCGGCCTCACCGCCGTCGGATCCGCCGCCGTCGATTGCAGCTCAGCCTAGGCCATCCCTGCTCCCGTTTTCCTGCCCAGCGATTCACGGTGAGCCTCTTGATCATGTAGGAGTTCTTAGCTTGATGGTTTAGAGTCCGGTTTGGCCAGAGTGTGTTGCGCCGGCAAGCTGTACGCCGCCGTGCTGCCTTGGCCACTTCGGTGCCCGCTGTTTTGCACCAGCTGTCCATTTAAGTTTGTAGATAGACGCGCGTCATCGCCCTGAGCATTTAGGAAGCTTTTCCATAGCCGCAGGACTCACCGCCGGCGAGTCTCGCCGCCGGCCGCCGTTGCTTTGCTCGGGAGTCCCTCGTGGACCAGCTTTTGTAAATTTGAATAAATCCAGGGGTGTCAGTGCAAAACCTATGACTCAGATGAATAGTGCCAGAAAGTGTTTTGGACTTGGTTGTAATTTTGAAAAAGTATAAGGGTCTTTTTGCAAAGCTGCCAGGCTAGGCCTTGGCAGGCCGCTCTGGGCCGGCCTGCTCATACCTTGGGTCGCGCCCTAGGCCTCCGCGTGGGCCTGTCGGGCCAAAGACGGCCCATATCTTGTTTTTTTAGAGTTTATCTTTTTCTGAAAATTATGAATAGTGCTATATTTGTTTATTTCATAATTAAATATTATTGCATGATTAAATTCTAAAATTTTTTGTGTATGCTCTTTATGATGTCCTCTATCTACAAAAATATGAAATTCCAATTTTAAGTAATTTTTGCATAAGTTAAAATTAGCTCTTTTATTTGAAAAATGCATCTTCATTGATTTTTAATAAATAAAATAATTGGTTTTTATTTCTAAAATTTGTTT
Source organism: Bothriochloa decipiens (assembly GCA_023333625.1). NCBI lineage: Eukaryota > Viridiplantae > Streptophyta > Magnoliopsida > Poales > Poaceae > Bothriochloa > Bothriochloa decipiens. The sequence goes on from CM041637.1 coordinate 40,700,028, forward strand.
TGCCATCTAATTAGACCAAGAGGTTTACAAAATAAAATTTTGAGCTTAATTAGATAACTTTAGTTTTATGTTTTTATTTTATGCTTTTAAATAATTAGTTAACCCTTTTAATCATGTTTAATCATTATAGGATTTGTTTGACTTTGGAATTGATTGATGATCTTGGGTCATTAACCCTAATGATCTTTGACACTTTAATTAATTATTTGTGCTTACCTTAATCATGTCGTTAGGGCTTAATTAACGTTATTTTATGTGTTTAATGAACTCCTTTAATGAAGTAGTTAACACTAATGAACTTAGTAAGTTTTGTTGGCTTGCAACTTTATCATGAAAGTAATGTTGTTCTTAAGTTATTTAAGATGTTATGTTTTCATCCATGTATCATCATGCATCATGCCATGAGCTCATCATATTAAGACATACATCATTAATTACGTGTAGTTGTTTCGAGAGTGAGTTGGATCGTGTTGATCAATATCCGAAAATATACCATCCAACAAGAATGATTCGAGAAGGTGATATCCATCAATGATGTTAAAGCCCTTATCCATGGTGTTGGTGCCAAGTCTGACATTGGAATCTAACTTCTCTGCAACTCAGGCAAGCCCCGGTGCATGCAACCCACTTCTATTTTTATAAATGCTTTATTACACCTTAAGTCTAGCGTAATGTGCATTAAGTTAGTAGGAGTTGATCGATACCGTTGCTGCATAACTACCTTGATCTACCTTATTTTCCAGATGATATCCCACTTGTATGTGTAGATCGATCTCTCATGCTTAGCATTGTAATGCTTAGATTTCGGTAGAAGTCGAATGGTGATTTCATTATTCATGAGAAACAGGTTTACCTTTGCTTCTTGTGACCTAATGACAGGTCGTGAGGGCATATGAACATGAATATGGATATAATAAATCGAGTCCAACGGGTAACTTGCATTGGGAAAGGAGTCCCTCTGTAGTGTTTTCGTCTGTTGATTCCCTAGGACCCATCCGATGGTGACCTGCTTGTATCGAGACCTAGATAGCCACCCACACATGGTGTGGTATACTTGTGGGGCTGAGAGTCCCATGTATATTGATATGCTTAGGAGTTTGAGTCTCCTGTATATCATATGGTTGATATATGGCTGCGGTTGTTATCCCGGTATATCGTGTGATCTGGTATGCTTAGGAGTTAGAGTCTCCCGTATATCAGTGATCTAGGTCCCAGCTGGGTATAAAAATGGATTCAAATCGCCGTTGCTTCTCAGAGAAGAAGACTCGATCTCTGATCACCATCATAGTTTTAACAAAGTGGAACATGGTTAATCTTGAAAAGAAATGAAGAGATGGATATGAATTGTAATGCTTAATCCAAGTGATTGAGATAGAACAGGTGCAAATCTATCTATAATAGTTTTAATCACATTGCGCTAAAACTTGCTTAAAAGTTTAAAAGTTAGGATCACTTATAGTAATGCTTTTCTGCAAAACTCCTCTTTTCTAGATCAACTACTTCAAATAAGCCAGCATATCCTTGGAGTCTTTTCTTTTAGTCGGGTAAGTCTTGTTGAGTACCCTCAAGTACTCAGGGTTTGTTAAACCCCTGTTGCAGGTACTGACTAGTGCTTCTAACCAAGATTATGTCGGTGGGCTCGACGTGATCTAGTTGTCCCTCATGACTTAGGTGTCCTACCTAAGTTGTCTTCTGTAGTTCTTCTCGACTTCCGCTATTGAAGTTAAGTTTGAAAAAGTTAACTTATTAATATTTTATAAATTTAATGTTATCATTCTTCCACACTCTAATATATATTTTTGTAACAAATGTTGTAATGTTGCAGCTACTCCTTTGTTGAATCCTGGTATGAGTTGTCAAATGTGGTTTAATCGGGGTTCGTTACGAACACCCGACAGTGCTTTCTAAGTTGTATGGAACACATGCATGGCCGTCAGAGGTCTTTGGGACAATGATGGGTGCATGTAGGCCATATAATTTAGGAGGTTCTGCCATAGCTGGTATCAGAGCTCATACAATGGATCAGCTATAGCATTACATTTGAAAACTTCAAAATGAGTTTACAATATAAAAGTTTTTTAAAGTAACAAATTAAAAATAATCTTTCCTCTATCTTCTTGCTTGCTGGAAGATTTCATGAAGAATCTTCGATGACTCAAGTACAAAAGATTTCAAGAAGTTCTTCAATTCTTTTATGGAAGATCAAGAGGAGAGTCGACATCATCGAAGAAGCTCTACTGATGTACATCTCAATAGTCTATCAGGTGCAGTAAAGATAGTGTATAGTATAATGCCCTATTATATACTAACATGATGAAGACGAGGTGCTTCTAACATTGAAAGGACGTATACGACGAGCATATCGCATATCGTGTATAACATGATAATATAATGATACTTATAATTCCCTCCTTATATTCTGGGAGCAGCTACTGTTCCTTATAGCTGTTCTATTGATGAATCTCGTCCTACACCCGGTTTTATTTACCAATTGATAATCTTTATTCCATAAGTTCTTGGTCCTTGGAGATTTATGGAATATACCTTGATATACATCATTACCTTAAAACCCAAACCTGGCATGAATCCTTGATTCTTTTGTTAAGTATGTGTCATGCCTTGATTCTTTTCAACTCCGACACATGCTACCTCCTTGACGTCGTGTGACGACGAATATCTTGCTAGATTATCAATTTGATTGTGTACTCTAAGGTACCATGATCCTTGAGTTGGAAACATCATTGAAACCTTGGGTCTCCTGTGGCTTGTGACCATAAGGAAATACAGCTAGGTGTTCGCCGTTACCCAGGTCTATGATCGTGATCCCTTATAATCCACAGTTAAGGTGATGTCATCCTGTCGACACTTCTTAGGGATTCAAAGTTGTTCTTTGAGTTCCTAAATTCCTTGTGATTGTGACCAATTTTAAATCTCAGTTACATTTTCAATCTTGCGAGACGTGGGCTACTGCTGTTGTGTCCTATAGCGGTGCCGTGTCCCGTAACCCTGGTGCCGCGACGAAACCTAGGGTCTCTTATGTGCTGCGGCCACACGAGTTACCACCGGGTGCACGCAGGTATTGAGGTTTGTGGGCATGAGCTACTATAACTTCGCGACTAATGTGCCCTACTCTTTGAACATGTCTTGGGAAGTCGTGCTCAACCTTCCTTAAAAATTTAAATACCTTATTAGTTGCAACCTCTTGCATATCTTGGTTGTGACTCTTGAATCGTACCTTTTTGTTTTATGAACTTCTGTCAAGCTACTTGACACATTTCCTTTTCCATTGTTTACCCCACGGGATTTTGTTGCTCCGAAATCTCGGGACGAGATTTCTTTAAGGGGGTAGGATTATAAGATCCCAGATGTTAATACGTAATTAAAATATTAATCAAGTACATTATCAAGCATAATCATTGAGCATCATGGCATAAATGCATTCATGTTTTAATAATATCTTTTATATGGTGCTTTTTTTATACATGGAATGATGAGTTGATTGCTAATTCAAAAAACTGTTTTCAAAATCCTGTTTTATCCCTCTTTTTATATTTAAAAATCTATAAGGAATTTTAAGATACTCTCAAAATATGGTTTGTAGATCTTGACAAGAGCTACAATTTTGGTATTCAAAGTTTTTCAAGTTTCCAAAAATAATTTTAAATGAATTTGAAAAAATAGTTTTTTAACATTTGTCCCCATTTTATTTTAAATCCATATTTCAAGAATTATGCATATTTTGGGAAAACTTTGTATATGATAAATATTTGGTTTGAAAAGTTGAGGATTCCATAGTTTTGAAGATTTTCAAGTTTTATTGAAAAATCAAAAGTAATTTCAAATATTTGTTTCTAGGGTTCTATTCCCCTTTTGAATTTGAATTCATATTTCAAAAACTATGTAGAATTTGAAAATGTTTGTTAAATGAAAAATGTATCTCTTGAAAAGTTATGCAAATAATATTTTTGTAGATTTTTAAGTTACTATATAAATTTTGGAGTAATTTGTAAATTTCTGGAATGACATCATCTGCTACATTAGCAGTGACGTCACCTTCACCTTTTCCCCTCTCTGTTCATGACCATCGCCGTGGCCGCCGTGTCCATTTTGGCTTGCCGGCCGTCGCCAACGCACGTCGATCGCCAGAAACCTCTCCGCCCGCGTGTCAGCCGTCCGTGCCCCGCCGCTGAGCTTTAAAACCGACGGCTAAGCGTCGTTTTTCTTCTTTCTTCCTGCCTGCCAACGCCAGCGCACGCCGATCGCCAGAATCCTGGTATGAGTTGTCAAATGTGGTTTAATTGGGGTTCATTGTGGACACCCGATAGTGCTTTCTAAGTTGTATGGAATACATGCATGGCCGTCAGAGGTCTTTGGGACAATGATGGGTGCATGTAGGCCATATAATTTAGGAGGTTCTTCCACACTCTAGATACAACTCTCAATGCTTAGCACTTGATTCTCACTCAATCTCACTCTAGATGAACAATCAAGTCAAGAGATAAGTGGGGGAGGTTCTCTCTAGCTCAAAGAATGCTCAAAGATATTAGAATGGGCAAGAGTTAGCTCCCCAACCGGTCATACTTCTATTTATACCCCCACCATCAAATCCAACCATTATGCTGCTCGGGGGGTCACTATACACGCGCCGGACGCGTCTGTTACCCAGCGCCGGATGTGTCCGACACTCTCTGGCAGTCGACCGTTGGTGTCTTTGCATTTGAACTCAGTCGCCACATCACCGTCCGACGCCACGTCCGGCGTCTCCAACATAGCGCGTCCGGCGCTACGTCCGTCGACTCGGCCCGCTGGTGGTCTTCTCTGGGTAGCGTCCGGCGAGCGCCAGACGCACCAGTCCGTGTATGGCCTTCACTTCAAGGCAAAACCTCTGTTGACATCACTTCAATGCACCAGACGCTCCCGTGCTGATGTAGGGCGTCCAGCGGTCGAGTCCGGCGATCAGGCGCGCGCAGTCCTCTATCAAGCACCGGACGCGTCCGGCCCTCTTGGCCGTGCATCCGGCCCGGCGTCCGGTGACCGACCCAATTTGCAGCCTATTCTGTGTCACGTCCAGCACAGCAGCCCACGTCCGGCCAGTTGCAGAAGAAGCTAACTTCATCGTTTTATCATCATCATCGCGCCGTCGCCGATCCAAGTCAAACAACTTGCCTTAGGGTGCTAACTCCAACATGTAGAACACTCTTGATCACAAGAGTTAGCATTTCATCACATGAAATATAGGGCAAGGGTTAGCTCTCTAGTTAGTCTCTCATATGCATCATGTAAAGTCAAACCTAGAGGCACTTGGACCGTGAATTCAACCATGAATTCCCCACTTGATAGTCGGTTATCAATCCTAAACGTGATCACACTCCCTATAGTGTCTCGATCATCGAAAGGGAAAAACACCTATCTCTTGATATCTCAGCCTTGAGTCCCGATGCTTGATCATCACCATGACAAGTCCATCACCAAGTCCTAGGCCTCATTATCATGTTGTTATGTGTCTAGTCACACTTAGAAAAAAGCATTAGCAACATTGGGTGTCATCAATTATCAAAACCAAACATGATATTTCAATCTCTCCCTTTTTGGTAATTGATGACAACCTTACACAAAGATATTGAATTCAATATGAAATTGAATTACTTGCTCATGATAAATAGATCATGAATCTTGGTTGGACAAGCATTTCAACTTTGATTTTGGTAGTGGTAGCTCCCCCTACATATGCATAGATAGGAATTGTGGGAGAGATATCACTACCAAAATTGATGCTAAGGTTTAAAGAATGGACCTTTGAAGCGTGATACCAATCGGAGTGCGATAATAAACCATCCTTAGCTTATGATAACTAGACATACATCAAAACTCAAAATACCTCATGAGATCAACATTATAAGAGATACTTTGAATAGCATGAATAACGATATGTCTAGAAACCATAAGAAAGCATGCTAGTATTTCATATCATCATTCAAATCCTAGAACTAGCATACACCATTCAAGCATGAATATTGAATTTAAATTGCAATGCTCCATATCATCATGCTATGCACATACAAATGCAACAAATAGCTTATGAGCTTGCTCCCCCTATTTGTGTGCTCAAAATTTTAAGTTCTTATTGATCCCCTTCCATTGATCTTTGTGACTTATTTCTCCCCCTTTGTCAACAATCACCAACAAGGGTGTATAAGATGAGAGAAACAAGTCAATCAAATTACGGTCAAATCTAGATCACTTGCCTAGAGTATGTATTTTGGTTTGAACCAAGGACAAGCTTCTTCACACCTCAAGAATAAGGGTTATCTTGACCATGTTGAAATACACATCATGAGCTCATGCTATAGATTTAACACTAGGCTTGCAAGCTCAAAAACATGTCATATGCCACCACTAGATCATAACAAGCATAGAAGCAATAGTGGTGCTATACATACATCAAATTCATTTGATTTCCATGAATGATCCTCATAAGATGCATATTTGTCTATATGTTCTACACAATTAGAAAAGGATGCATGGAATGCCACAAACAACTTTACTTTTCTATGTTGGAGGAGAGGCATGTCATATGTATGGGGTGCATCAACTCATGTTGGAGAAGCTAAGTGTGTTCAATTCATTTCTCAACTTGTGATATCTCTTTTCATCAAGTGTCTTGGTGAATATGTCGGCTAGTTGATCTTCGCTGCCAATACTTTCAATGCTTATATCTCCCTTTTGTTGATGATCCCTTCTGAAATGGTGTCTCACATCAATGTGCTTTGTTCTAGAGTGTTGAACCGGATTGTTTGTCATCTTGATAGCACTTTAATTGTCACAAAACAATGGCACATGCTTGAACTTGATTCCATAGTCCTTCAAGGTGGCTTTCATCCATAGCAATTGTGCACAACAATTCCCCGCACTAATATATTCGGCTTCGGCGGTGGAAAGAGCAACAATATTTTATTTCTTTGAGGACCATGAAACTAGTGATCTTTCAAGCACTTGGCATGTTCCACTTGTACTCTTTCTATAAATCTTGCAACCGGCATAGTCGGAGTCCGAATATCCTATCAACTCAAAAATAGACCCCTTGGGATACCATAAGCCAACATCTTGTGTGCCCTTTAAGTACCTCAAAATTCTTTTGGCCGCCGTCAAATGGCTTTCTCTTGGTGAGGCTTGATATCTAGCACACATGCACACACTAAACATGACATCGGGCCTTGAAGCGGTCACATATAGCAAACTTCCAATCATAGACCGATAGAGCTTTTGATCAACCATATTTCCACTATCATCAAGGTCCAAGCCGCCATTGGTACCCATTGGTGTACTAATTGTCTTTGCATCTTGCAATCCAAACTTCTTGATCATGTCCTTGATGTACTTGCTTGACTAACAAAGGTGTCATTCTTCATTTGCTTGATTTGAAGTCCAAGGACGTAACTTAGCTCTTCAAGCATAGATATTTCAAACTCCCCAGCCATCATCTTAGCAAATTCTTCACAAAAGTCTTGATTGGTTGAACCAAATATAATGTCATCCACATAGATTTGCAACACAAACAACTCATCTCCAATTCTTTTGGTGAAGAGAGTGGTGTCCACCTTTCCCATCTTGAACCCTTTAGAGAGGAGATAATCTCTCAACCTCTCATACCATGCTCTTGGTGCTTGTTTCAATCCATACAATGCCTTCTTGAGCTTGTAAACATGGTTTGGCTTCTTGTCATCTTCAAAACTGGGTGGTTGCTCAACATAGACTTCTTCATTGATGAATCCATTGAGAAATGCAGTCTTCACATCCATTTGATAGAGATTGATGTTGTGAGCACAAGCATAGGCTAATAAGATTCTAATTGCCTCCAATTTTTCCACCAGTGCATAAATTTCTCCAAAGTTAAGACCTTCCACTTGAGTATAACCTTGTGCCACCAATCTTGCTTTATTCCTCATAACCAATCCATCTTGATATGGTTTGTTCTTTAAGACCCACTTAGTGCCAATCACATTATGCTTCTTTGGTCTCTCTGCAAGTTCCGATACTTGATTTCTAGTGAAGTTGTTTAGCTCATCATGCATGGCATTTATCCAATCGGGATCCTTCAATGCTTCATCAATCTTGGTTGGCTCTAGGAATGACACAAATAAATAATGTTCACATATGCTAGCCAATCTTGATCTTGTTTGCACAGCTCTTTTAATGTCTCCGATGATATGATCTAGAGGGTGATCTCTTGCAACATTTGTAGGTTGAAGCGCCTATTGATTTGGATTGCTTGCTTGACCTTGATCTTGCTCTTGATCTTCATGTTGTGTGCCACTAGTGTTTGCTTCATTTGAATCTAAGCTTACCACTTGGCTTTTCATTTGCACTTCATCATCAACTTGCCTTATCTGAATATCACCAGTGTCCATGTGTCTCATTGCATTGTTCAATTGATCTCCACCCACATCATCATGATTTTGATCTTCACTTTGTGAGCCTTGGGTTTCATCGAATTCAACATCATGAACTTCTTCAACCAATCCACTAGCCTTATTCCACACTCTATATGCCTTGCTTGATGTAGAATAACCAAGTAAGAACCCTTCATCACATCTCTTGTCAAACTTTCCAAGTCTTTGCCCCTTCTTGAGAATGTAGCATTTGCAACCAAAGACCCTAAAGTATGCAATGTTGGGTTTTCTTCCATTCAATAGCTCATATGGTGTCTTCTCTAACTTCCCATGGCAATATAGGCGGTTGCTAGAGTAGCAAGCCGTGTTGATAGCATCACTCCAAAACTTTTGGCTAACATTGTATTCACAAAGAATTGTCCTTGCCATTTCAATCAAGGTTCTATTCTTTCTTTCAACTACACCATTGGATTGAGGAGTGTATGTTGAAGAGAATTGATGTCCAATGCCAAGCTCATCACATAACTCTTCAATTCTTGTGTTCTTGAACTCACTACCATTGTCACTTCTTATCTTCTTGATGGTAGTCTCAAACTCATTTTGCACCCTCTTGACAAAATACTTGAATAGGTCAAACACTTGACTCTTGTCATAGAGAAAGAACACCCAAGTGTATCTAGTGTAGTCATCAACTATCACATACCCATACTTATTTTCCCCAATAGATGTGTATGTTGTAGGGCCAAACAGATCCATGTGCAAAAGCTCAAAAGCCTTAGATGTGCGCATTTCATTCTTCTTGGAATGATGGTTGCCATGTTGCTTGCTGGCTTGACATGCACTACAAGGTCTATCCTTCTCAAATGCAACATCATTCAATCCTCTCACTAAGTCATACTTCACTAACTTGTTTAATTGTTTCATGCCAACATGACCAAGTCTCCTATGCCAAAGCCACCCCTTGCTAGACTTGCTTATCAAACATGATGAGAGTTGAGCTTCTCTAGCATTGAAATCCACCAAGTACAAGCTTCCATGCCAAAATCCCTTGAAGATCAAACTAGAGTCCTCTTCACTTATGACCTCAACATCATTCTTGCCAAATATGCACTTGTAGCCAAGATCACACAATTGTGATACGGACATAAGATTGAAATCCAAGCCTCAACTAGCAAAACATTGGAGATACTCTTGTCATTGGATATAGAAATTTTACCAAGCCCCTTGACCTTGCCTCTATTGTTGTCACCAAATGTGATAGAATCAAATCCACCATTGTCATCTCTATCAAGTGACTTGAACATACTAGTCTCCTCGATCATATGATTTGAGCACCCACTATCAAGCACCCAATGCCTCCCTCCGGCTTTGTAATTGACCTACAAGACAAGATCAATCTCTTTTAGGTATCCAAACTTGCTTGGGTCCTACAAGGTTAGTGACCAAACTCTTTGGCACCCAAATGGCTTTCTTCTTTGAGCCCATCCATGGTGTACCAATGAATCTAGCCTTCACACCATCAGCTTTCTTGATAAGAACATAGCATGAATCAAGCTTAATAGAGGAAAAATGAGAATGCTTGTTCATACAACTTTGCTTTACATGACCAACTTGCTTGCAACTTGTGCAATAGCTATCATTGTTCTTCACAAAACTAGTCTTGTGAGGAGCAAAAGCGGCCTTGCCTTTCTTGGGGATATAGCCCAATCCCTCTTTGTAGAGAGAAGCTCTTTGGCTACCCAAGCACATAAGCAAGCGGTCCTTACCACCATAAGCCTTAGCTATGGTGTGATTAAGGTTTCTTACCTCCTCCTTGAGTGTCTCATTCTCAACCACTAATGTGGAATCACAAGTGAAACCATCACTACTAGATGAGCTAGAAGTAGAAGTGCTACAAGAAGGGTTAGTTGGAGCAACAACAATAGGCTTATAAAAAGATTCATCAAAGATATCACATGATATGCCTATGTTCTTTTTCTCAACAACCACAACTTGGGATTGCTCTTTATCATGTTGCTCAACTAGGGAGGAATGAGCTTTGTCAAGCTTGGAGTGAGCATGTTGAAGCTTCTTATGGTCTTCCTTTAGACTCTCATAAGATGCTTTTAGCTCCCTAAGTTCTTGCTCAAGGTTTTTTTTCCTTGCGCAAGCCCCTACATTCCTTTCTAGATGACTTAAAGCCATCCTTGCAATCCTCAAGCATAAGATGAGTTCATATTTAGTGGGTTCATCATCATCATCATCATCACCACTATCGGGTTGTATCTTAGTGGCCTTAGCCATGAAGCAAGTCGATGGAGCATCAAATAGAGAAATCTTCTCTTGAATGGCAATGCTTGGAGTCGTCCTTATCTTCATCACTTGAGGAAGATGAGTCACTCTCCCATGTAGCCACATGTGATTCACCCTTCTTCTTCTTGTGGGAGGAGTCATTCTTGTCCCTCTTCTTCTTTTGCTTCTTCTTCTCCTTCTTCACGGCATCCTCATCATCACTATCATATGGGCATTTGGCGATGAGATGCTCCTTGCTATGGCACCGAAAACACTTCATGACTAAGAGATGGCGTAAATGCAAAGCTAAAGCTTCGATTACTCTATGCAAGCCTTTCTAACAAGTCTAGTAAATAGGCTATACTACTAGCACCCAATCAACAACAAGCCTAGCAATTTTAAACAATATTACTCTAGGCACTTCACTAAGCTAGCAAGATATAAAAACAAAGTAAACTAGTGCTACACAAACAATCACAAGTATGAACAATATATGAACAAGTGATACAAAGGGGGATTGAGGTGATTATACCACTGTGTAGAGATGAAGATAGCCAATCAACACAATCACACAAGCACAAGAGAATCCTTGACAAAGAGATGAACACAATATTTTTTACCGAGGTTCACTTGCTTCCCGGCAAGCTAGTCCTCGTTGTGGTGATACACTTGCTTGCAGAGGTGCACGCTCAATTGGCTCTCAATGCCAAATACTACCGCCAGGAGCCGCACTCTCAACACAAGACAAGGATCCTCCAAGCCACGCGCAATCCACTAGAGTATCCTTTCGCGAACTCCCACGGGGAAGGACCAAGAACCCTCACAAGATCACTGGGTGCGACCTCGAACAATCTCCACCTCGAGCTCAACACCTCGCTGCCTCCAAACCATCTAGAGTGACGGGAATCACCCAAGAGTAACAAGAACTTTGCAGCGAACTCGAAGAACAAGTGCCTCTATGTAACATCCCAGATGTTAATACATAATTAAAATATTAATCAAGTGCATTATCAAGCATAATCATTGAGTATCATGGCATAAATGCATTCATGTTTTAATAATGTCTTTTATGTGGTGCTTTTTTTATACATGGAATGATGAGTTGATTGCTAATTCAAAAAACTATTTTCAAAATCCTGTTTTATACCTCTTTCTATATTTCAAAATCCATAAGGAATTTTGAGATACTCTCAAAATATGGTTTGTAGATCTTGACAAGAGCTACAATTTTGGTATTCAAAGTTTTTTAAGTTTCTAAAAAGAATTTCAAATGAATTTCAAAAGAATTTCAAATGAATCTTGATAATGCTTAGCACTTGGTTCTCACTCAATCTCACTCTAGATGAACAATCAAGTCAAGAGATGAGTGGGGGAGGTTCTCTCTAGCTCAAAGGATGCTCAAAGATGTTAGAATGGGCAAGAGTTAGCTCCCCAACTGGCCACACTTCTATTTATACCCCCACCATCAAATCCAACCGTTATGCTACTCGAGGGGTCACTATACACGCGCCGAACGCGTCTGTTACCGGCGCTCAGTCGACCGTTGGCGTCTTTGCGTTCGAACTCAGTCGCCACGTCAGCGTCTGGCGCCGCGTCCGGCATCTCCAACATAGCGCTTCCGGCAGTGCGTCCGTCGACTCGGCCCGCTGATGTCTTCTCTGGGTAGCGTCCGACGCTCCATCCGGTGAGCGCCGGACGCACCAGTCCGCGTCTAGCCTTCACTTCAAGGAGAAACCTCCGCTGACATCACTTCAATGCGTTGGACACTCCCGTGCTGACGTAGGGCGTCCGGCGGTTGAGTCCGGTGATCAGGCACGCACAGTCCTCTATCAAGCGCCAGACGCGTCCGGCCCTCCTGGCCATGCATCCGACCAGGCATCTGACGACCGACCCAATTTACAGCCTGTTCTGTGTCGTGTCCAGCGCAGCAGCCCGCGTCCGAAGCCACCCAACCGGCGTGTCCGGCTAGTTGCAGAAGAAGCTGACTTCGTCTTTTATCGTCGTCGTCACGCCGTCGCCGATCCAAGTCAAACAACTTGCCTTAGGTGTGGCAGAACCTCCTAAATCATATGGCCCACATGCATTATTATTGTCTAAATAGACTCCAAATAATAATTAATGTGTTTCATACGACTTAAAAGGTATGTCGGGTAAATCCCGAATCATCCATGATTCTCCGAGCAGGATCAATCATTACAAAGAGACATTGCAGTATTACAACAGTTTTATACAAATAAGATATATCGGAGCAAAACAGTGGAAGGATTACAATAACATAATTTTACAAACATTTAGTTCTAAACCTTACAAACCATAAGTTTAAAGTGTACAAACTATAAAAGTAGTGGAGTAGCGATAGATAACTTTATGACAATACCAGGCGATAAGCTCTGCCCAAGAACCAACATCCTACTCGTCATCACTCTCTGCAACGACTGTCATGCAACTGGATGCGTAGCACTCCTGCTCATGGGACTCACCTGCAACAAGGGTTCAACAAACCCTGAGTACAAAAGTACTCAACAAGACTGACCCGACGAAAGAAAAGGGGTGAAGACTCAGGAAATGCAGGCTAGAGGGACAAGGTAAGGCTTGCAAGAGATAAGAATTTTTGCGAAAAAGCAATTACAGAAGTAAAGTTGTCTTGCTCTAGATCCAGATTCCCAACCAACTTTATTTTGATATCTTATCTTCATTCAAGTTGTTACTACGATGATGAACAACGATCGAGTCTTCTTCTCTGAGAAGCAACGGCGATTCGAATCTATTTTCATACCCAGCTGGGACCTAGATCACTGGGATACCGGAGACTTTAACTCCGATGCATACCAGATCACAGATATACCGGGATAACAACCGCAGCCATATATCACCACATGATACACGTGGGCACTAGGACCCAGTGTACCGATATACGTGGGAACTTAAACCCATAGCATACCACACTGTGATATATGTGGGAACCACTATATATCACTCCATGACATACGTGGGGACTCTGGCCCACTGTATACCACTTCATGCATGTGGATTTTCTAATTTCTCGATATCACCAGTTCACCATCGACACGGGACCTAGGGCATCAACAGACAGAAACACTACAGAGGGACTCCTTTCCCAATGCAAGTTAACCGTCCGGACTCGATTTATTAACTATTATCACGTTTCCACAGATAAAGCCATCCTCATCTTTTTCATTCTTTTATTTTTTTACCTAACTTATTAAGCAGGGCTAAGAATTACTACGTATTTTCCATATAACAGGTAACAAGGAATATGAAAGTAAGACAGGTAATGCAATTGGTGGATTTTCACTCAACTCCTAATACTTAATGCAACATTTCATAACTGAAGCGATAAAACCTTTATAAAATAGAATATGGTTTGAATGCATCCGGGGCTTGCCTTGGTATTCGGGGTAGACGGTCTCGAGCTCTAGGTCAACTCCCGATCCCTGAATCTGCTCTTCCTTGGGATCTAGTGCGACAATGTTAAACTCTCCGTTAACAAAAACTATACGATAAAATGAAATGGTTCAACATGATGGAATAGTAAATATGATGCTCGATGGATGCATGACCAGATTAAAGGCTTGAGTATAACTTTTCTTTACGATAAAGTTGCAAGCTAACCAAAACTTAGTTACTACGTTCATTAGGGTTAACTACGTCATTAAAGAAGTTTATTATACATATAAAATAACGTTGATTAAACCCTAATGATAAGGTTAAGTTAAGCGCAAACAATTAATTAAAGTGCCAAAGGCCATTAGGGTTAATGACCCAAGGTCATCAATCAATCCCAAAGTCAAATAACCCTATAATGATTAAACATGATTAAAGGGGTTAATTGATTATTTAAAAGCATAAAATAAAGGCATAAAAATTAAAGTTGTCTAATTAAGCTCAAAATTTTATTTTGAAAAGCTCTTGATCTAATTAGGTGGAAAAACAAATTTCAAAAATAAAAGTCAATTATTTTATTTATTAAAAATAATTGAAGGTCCATTTTTTAATTAAAAAGACTAATTTTAACATATGAAAAGTATTCAAATTTGGTATTTCATATTTTTCCTAGGTAGATAACATCATAAAGAACATACACAAAAATTTTTAGAATTTTTGGAGTTATACATGAATTAGTATGATTTTTTAAAGAAAATAGCATTTAAATCATTTTCTCAAAATAGAAAAAGAAAATAAGCACAGTCTCCCCGCGCTGACCGACGGCGGCGCGACGGTTGACCGGCGATTTCTCGCCGGCGGCGAGGTTTTTGGCGATGGGACTTGGCTCTACAGGTTCATCTCGGCACTGGGAGCAACTTGGGCTGGCTAATGGAGTGGCGGGGCGACGGTGGCGCACTGGCCGGCGGAGATGGCGCGCGTGGCGGAGCTCGGGCGCAGCGGCAAGGGTTCACTGGAGCTTCTCCGGTGACGGCGAGCGTGCAGGCGGGTGCAGGACATCAACGTGAACTCATTAAGCCAGAAGATGAAGCTAGTCGTGACCCCTAACTCAAACGGCTACGCACGCGGCGGCGCTGGCAAAGCATGCCGGCGGTGAGTCACGGCGGCCGGACCCTACGACGCGGGAAAGATGAAATTGAAGGCATGGAGAGGCGTAGGAGATCACCACAGTTCTTGTGCGCTCGAAGATGAAAGCTCGGAGTGGCTGAGTCGGGTTGCGGACAGCGGCGTTGATGGCGGCGGCGGCGCTCCGACGGCAAGGTTCGCGTCACGGAGACTCCTGTGCACCATCAAGCCGGCCAAGAAGCGCATGAGGGGCAGGATAGCATGGAGAACATGATAGGAGGGTTAAATAAAATATATTTTCAACCTTGGCGGCGGTGGCCGGCGAGAAAGCTCGCGGCGGCTTGGCGACCGGCCGCGAGAAAGATGACGGCGTGCGGGCGCTATAGGCGATGAGGGCGGGCACTAGCTGGCTCAGAAGAAGCGCAAGGTCAAGGCGGAGCTTTTGGCAAAAGAAATTGGACAGCAGTGGATCGACGGCGGTGATTTAGAGCGGCGGAGCAAGGTCATCGGCGGCGGCGACAGGGAGGAAAAGAGGAAGAAAAGAGGCGGCGGCAGACCTATTTATAGGGCAGGGGCGAGGTACGAGTGAGTGACACGGTGACGATGAAGCTTCGCATGCGGGTGGGGAGCTGGTGGCAGCAGCACACCGGCATGCGCGGCGGTGGACGGCGGCGTGGCTTGAGAAGCCGGCAATGGCGTCCGTTCATAGGTCTCGGTGCTGTTCATGATAATTACAGAAATACCATTTGTCAAAAATAATAAATTACTTTAAAATTGATATAATAAATTGAAAATATCCAAAAATAGAATTTGCATAACTTTTTAAGAGCTACACTTTTCATTTAACTGGCATCCTCAAATTTTGTCTAGAATTTGAAATATGAATTCAAATTTAAAAAGGGGAATAAACCCTAGAAATAAACATTTGAAATTACTTTTGATTTTTTAATAAAACTTGAAAATCTTCAAAACTATGAAATATTCAACTTATCAAACCAAACATTTTTCACATACAAAGTTTTCCCAAATTATGCATAATTTTTGAATTATGGTTTTGAAATCAAAAGGGGACAATTCTAAAAAATTGTATTTTCAAATTCATTTGAAATTCCTTTTGGAAACTTGAAAAACTTTAAATACCAACTATGTAGCTCTTGTCAAGATCTACAAACTATATTTTTAGAGTATCCCCAAATTCTTTATAGATTTTGAATTATAGAAAAGGGGATAAAACTAGGTTTTGAAATAAAGGGTTTTTGAAACCGAATTCAAACTCGATTTGGTTTCTAAATTAATTGTTTGGTCATTAGTGATCACAAACATTATCCAAGGACATTTTTAGGTCAATGACCCAAAGACACCCTTGGTTGACCAAGTTGACTTTTGAAAAACATTTTATAGCTTCCCAATCTGAATTTAGATTTGAATTACAAAACTTGGGAATAAGCTTTGAAACCCAAATTCAACTTCAAATAAGGAAATAAATTTTAAGGGTTTGACATAGGTTTATACACTATGCTTGACACTAGTGTAAACACGGTTTACACCTCAAGTACATAGAATATAAACCAAGTATTTGGGATGACATTCAAAAGTAGGGTTTTATTATTTCATGTGACAAAACATTCCAAAACCACAATCAACCTATGAAATGTAAAATTGTTTTAGTTGATGCACATTAAGGTTGAACTAAACATGAATGCTTTGTGGTGCATATGATGACATGGCAGGTTTTAGTTACCATAACACCAGAGGTGTTACATTAGGGTGCCAACTCCAACATGTAGAACACTCTTGATCACAAGAGTTAGCATTTCATCACATGAAATATAGGGCAAGGGTTAGCTCTCTAGTTAGTCTCTCATATGCATCATGCAAAGTCAAACCCAGAGGCACTTGGACCGTGAATTCAACCGTGAATTCCCCTCTTGATAGTCGGTTATCAATCCTAAACGTGATCACACTCTCTATAGTGTCTCGATCACCGAAAGAGAAAAACACCTATCTCTTGATACCTCAGCCTTGAGTCCTGATGCTTGATCATCACCATGACAAGTCCATCACCAAGCCCTAGGCCTCACCATCATATTGCTATGTGTCTAGTCACACTTAGAGCAAAGCATTAGCAACATTGGGTGTCATCAATTATCAAAATCAAACATGAGATTTCAACACCACAAAAGACATTAAAGAAACATGAATGCATTTATGTCATGATGCTCAATGATTATGCTTGATAATGCACATGATTAATATTTTAATTATTTATTAACATCTAGGATGTTACATGACCTAGGAAGGACGCCACCCGGAGGCCACGGGAAGTGTGGCTGAGGGGCAAGAACCGGCCACTCATAGCCTAGAGAAGGGCCATCTCGAGGAGTTGGGTTCGAACCCGACGACTGTGCCTACATAAAGGAGAAGCGATCTCATTAGTACCTGCATGATGGCCGCACAAGCCAAAACAATAAACAAACATATATACTCACCGGAGTCCCTATAGGGCCAGGAGGAGGTGGTGGAGCGAACATCGAGGCAGGCAACGGAGGAACGACAACACCAGAGATCTGAATGCTCTGAAAGTAGCTGGCAAACTCCTACGTCTGACGCTGCGTTTGCTGCCGGACAGCCTCAAGCTGGCGCGCCATCTCCTGCCGATAGGCCTCCTCTCGGGCCGCCATCTCCAGCCGATAGGCCTCCTGCGAGGCCTCCTGCGTGGCCTGTAACTCAGCCAGCTTGGACTATAATGTTACACCCTCGATGCTTAAACAATGCAAAAGGAAAGGTACATATGTAAAACCAATGAACGACGAAAAAAACTAAAGTTACCTGAACTGCCGCCAACGTCTGCGTGTGGCTCGGCTGCCGAGGTCGTATGGGATGTCGGAGGAGGTCGTGCTGTCGGATCAACGAACCTGACAAAGGGTGGGAACGGTGACCGGGTCGATTGCGCTGTGGGCAATAAAGTATCGGTCGTGCTGTTTCCCTCCTCCCGTCCTCATCAGGACGTCTGTATCTAGGGGCTGGGTGGCAGGATCAAAAGTCAGACCATGGCGCATGTGAGCCGCCTTGGTGTAATGGACCATCTTCTCATAGGCGTTTGGGTTGGTGTATGCCTGGGACCCATCCGCCTAGCTGTAGACGTTGTCCGGATCTGTCGCTTTGCCCTTGTGAGACAGGGCGTAGCCCTCGTACTCGTTGATCACCTGCCCATCATGCGCCTGGGACTGCGAGGAAAACACAAGGATGATTACATGTAATGAGATTGAATAAATAAATAAGTAAATAAATAAATCGACAGAAGCGTACCCATGCGTCCATAAACCCTCCGAGGGAGCGGCTCCCTTGGTGGTGTGCCAGCCCTGTCCTTGCCTTGGCATATGCACTTTTCTAGTGACACTCCACGTACGACTCCGGCTTTCTCTAGTCATCCATAATGGCCTCCCAGCAGTCCATGTGCATTTTGCACCAATCAGCAGGAAACTGCATGACATGTCAGAAGATGAATCAGAATTAATGTTTCTTACTTATTTTTCATGGAAGGAATTAGAATTAATGTTTTCTACTTACCTGGATGTAGAATCCCTAGCAATGTTGGTCTCGGGGTAGAGGATCATCTTCCTGGCTTCCGGCTTCGGCAACGACTGGCGAAGCATGTCGGCGTAGTATGTGATGAGGACCTGGATGTGCGCCTAGTGGTACATGTCCTTGAGTCGGTCCTTGGCGACTTTGTCCTACACCACCGACGCCTGGACCTCACGCTCTGGCTCGCATGTGAACCACTCCTGCATACAGATATCACGTATCATTTCATTATTTCAAGAACGTCTAACGAATGCGTAGTATTGACAAAGCGGTGAAATGAAGACTCACCCAGAACTTCCTCTTGATCTTGATCTCAATGGGGACCTCGTATTCGTCCCTGACTTTGAAAAAGTCTAGCCAATCCGAAACATGGACAATCTAAAACAGATACGGTCGCAGATATACAAAGACCTGCATACCTCCGATCGTATCTCTTTCGGACGGGAGACGCCTAACTGGGTTACGCGACCTAAGTACACAACGGTAAGGAAGAGAGGTGATTTATACCTAGGGCGGCGGTGGAGAGAGGCTAGCGGGGGAGTGGGGAGGCGACGCGATGCGGGCAGACCCGCAGCGCCGACGTAGATGATCGGCATCGCCAAGGTACTCCGGGTCCCCTCTGACGAGACCTTCTCGGCCAAGACAATAAAAACAACATTATAAGTACAAAATTTCGGCAGAACCTCCCCTACACGGGGATGTTTCCAAAACCTGCAAGAAAGAAGCCAGTTCGATGGCCAACAACACATATACGGCACGAAAGCCACACATCCACAAACTCGGCACCAAGGCCGTCAACGACACATACGGCACGATGGCCGACAACCTGGAGCTTTACCTTCTTCTCCGACAATGGGCGGGAAGGACGGCGTGGATGAACGTCGTCAACGAACGGCGTGGACGGTCATCGGATCAAGGTCCTTCTCCTCCCTTCTCCCTCCTCTTCTCCTCCTCCCATCTCCTCCTTCTTCTTCCTCCTTCTCCTTCTTCTTCTTCCTCCTCCTTTTCTGGGCGAAAGCTTTGCCGACTGCTGGGCGAAAGCTTTGCCGGCTGCCCGGTCTGGCAGTCGGCAAAGGGCATCGTTGCCGATTGCCCTTGCTTTGGCAGTCGGCAAAGATCGGAACAGTCGGCAAAACCTCTGTTCCCCGTAGTGAGGACTCCACCATCAGAACGGGGTGAGATCCCACCACTGGATGTCGTCTCCCGGAAGGCTAGAATAGGACGCGAGCGTCGGTTGCCTCGTCCCCACGGCAACGCTCCAGGCTCGACCTATGACCCGACCGAGAGTGATCCCGCCGCTGGCGGCCTCCCGGATCACGTCGAGTCATGATCTGCAACGTGGCTGGCAAGCACGTCGTGGTAAGCCGGTCGATGAATCGATTTTGCATGGTTGGCTTTGATCATTTGGTTGGTACCCACCATTGGCTTGTGGACGGACGCGATGGAAGTTAATTCAAGTGACCTCTATATCTATTGCTTACCTTCACTCATTAATTCAGTTTATAGTCTTGTTTCTGTAACTTGCATGTTCGTGGACAGTTCTAGAAATTTAGAACGGCTGTCCAAACATGACGCGTGATTATTTTTTTGTCTGGACTAAGAACAGAAATCCTTACCCTATAAAGCTAAGTAGGAGAATAAAGAATTTTTTTTCCTTCCATAGGAGAATAAAGAATTTTTTCCTTCAGTGTTAGATTGTTGTCTATAAATTTCATCTTATCTGCTTCTATATACTCTCTCATCCAATGCAGATGATTTCAAGGTGCGGCCCAGCTCTACGGACCGGATGAAGATCCTTGCTGGTACTTCGCAATGTCTATAGGGGAAGATACAAGCAATGCGCTAAGTGACATTACCAACGCTGCAAGTATGATTTCAATAAGAAGAGATACCACACGTTTGTGGTGTTTTTCCAATTTCTAAATGCACACTTTAAATGATTTCAATAAGTATAGGGCAATGCCTTGATTTTTTCCCAGAGAATCAAACTTTTATTGCTAGCACTTTCAGTGTCATTGTAAGTATTTCTCTGCCTAAACTGACACCAGTTCCAAATCCCATATCTCCCATGCTTGATTCAAATATTTGGCGTAGCTAGCAACATTGTTGAGAAGTAGATACATATGAACCACATGAAGATCAGATAGGGATCACTCATGTACTGACTAATTCATTGAATCTATAATCTTGACATCAAAAAAATCTACTAACTGTTTGATAATTGTTTTGGACTTAGGTGTTAATACTTTGCTGAGTTAACTGCATCAATTTTAAAATGAATTTCAGATTTTAGAATTGTTTGTTCGGTTATTTTATATATGCACAGAGAAATAGTAATCGTAAGTTTTTAGCTGGTAAGGTTGTCAAATGTAGAGTGATCAGTATAGTTGACCTTCGATGGTGGTGGTACTGAACTGCTAAATGATGCCTAAATGATCCTTGTTCGTGAATAAATTTCGTGTCCTGATTTTTTTTTTGCAGTTTGTTTTTTTATCATTCGTCATGGGAATACTAATGTTTCATTATATTATATTTTGATTTGCTAGGTACTTCATGGAGATGTGGACACCGACAAATATAGTTTGGTTCTTCGGTTTGTTAAGGGACAGTTTGTTGAATTCCAGGTGAACCTATAGAAATACTTCTGGTGCTGAGAGACAAATACTGGATCATTAGCTTTTGGCATCGTCGACCAGCCTGAGCATCCATCGCACAACGACGATCCGAGGACGACGTGCACCAACAGCAGGTACATGCTTCATTCTGAATCGATTCGATTTGGTTGGGTTTTCCTAATGTTTCTGACTGTCATGCTGTGGCCTCGGGGCGGACACCATGCGAGCGCCAATGACCTCATATGTATTAACAATTGCATCCCATGTATTGAATATTTTGGCATATTCAGGATGCAAACACACCAAGAAGTATGTGAGGTCCTCGGCGCTCTCGCATGGTAGGATATTCTACAACTGTAGTGATAGCAGCGTTCTCCAGCTGTTTTCGTATGCCATGCCAGTGTGTATCTGTGCTTCTGGGTTCCTTGTGGCAGCATGTTATTAGTAGATATGATGGTTGTCAGGTAACCTGCTTGTTATAAATTGCATTGAACCTGCTATATATAGTGGTGGTATGTTTATCTTGGGTTCCTTCTGTTGTATGGCCACAAATTCAATTCAAGTTAAAATGGCTAGCTACAAATTCTTAGGTTCTGTAAGAGCTCTATGCATATGTCATTATTGAAATTGACGCTACCATGTCTTCCTTGATTATAGCAAGAATCATGTGGAGCTGGAATAAATGAAAAATTGGAGCTGCAGCCTTGTCTTACTCAGCTACAACCTTGCCTTCAGCTGGTGGACAGCAAGAATCAGTTTGCTTGCTGCAGAGCCCGACGGGTTGGTGCTTGCTTTCTAGAGGCATCCCGACTCGCTCGCAAGAGGGGTGAATCACAACATATGGATTGAATTTGCTTGCTTGTTACAAATTATTCACTTCCATTGTTATTAAATTATGACAACATAGATATGATTTTACTGGTAATCACTTACAATATGTTCTAACTACATTACGTACACTACGTAGGAAATTAACAACTTATTAGTCAACTTTATTAAGGATAAAATTCTTGGCCGGCATTTTGACGAGTCGTTCAAACAAATATTTTAATGGCTCCCCTGAAGATCTTCAAGTCATGATTAAGGACTTAGACAGAATGTAACTTAGATGCTTAATATGAAAAATAACTTCATTATGGCTTCTTATGCAAAAGTGTTTTTTAATTATATATATGCTTAAATATAATTATGTAAAAGTTAAATTATAAAAAAAATTAATTATTTTCATATGTGCCTTAAGATAAAAACCGTAACGTTAGCATAGACATTATAGTAGTGAAAGTAATGGAAACTAGCAGTAAGCCCGCGGGTTGCCGCGACTAGAGGTCGGCCACACATTACGGATCACTTATCATCTGGACACAAAAATCGCTGCCGATGTGCAATGGAACGTATATGATGCGGAGTGTGGTCGATGGTTCTAGGTCCTGGATTCGATGTTTCTGGTTCCTGGACGCGTGGTCAACAGGGTTTTGTGAGAGGGCCGGTGGTATATAGGATTAGTAGTATAAATTAAAAATATTGCAGATAGGGCAATTCCCTCGGTTCAAAAAAAAAAAGTTAAACAAAGATATTTGAGAGTCGTGTTTGTGCCATGCTAGCGTGGTATATATGGGCCATGCTTGTACCGAAACACTCTCACATGAAAATTTCAAAAAAAAAAAATACACCCCTAGCAATGAACGAAGAAAAAGACTGTTGTTGTTGCCTCTAAAACAGCGAGGGCACGTGCTCTGAGGCCAACTTGTCCGTCAGAGGATCGTTGTTTGGTAGTATAGTATGGGCTATAACCTTGAGTCAAAGTGAGCGCATCTGGTTATTGTAGGTGTGTGCAAGATTAATCGTATGTACCAAAACTGTCCTGGCTTCATAATCCTTCACCTTTGCTTATAGAATTATAGTGTTTACAATTTTACACCAACACAGAAGAGCCAAATTTGACAGACAAACCACTAAACAACTCGTTTTCGGTATTTAGTAGTCGGTTCGGCTGATGTTTCTGTGTATTTTGGTGTTTGGATCTGGTTTTGGTTACAAAAACTAGGAACATCTAAAAACCGAGCCCCCCTTCCACCCCACCCCATCCCACAAACACATACAAAAAGATGGGAAATTTTAGCTCTTTAATATAAAGCGTATAGATAAAGCAAAAAAAACCTTTGATTAAGAAAAAAACCTTCTGTGTCAACGAGGACAAAAGATCTAGATAGAGAAATAAACCATTTAGTTAATAAGCACGATAAATGTTTCCGTTACTTCGTTAATGGAAATAGAGATCCCCTTGTTAAAAAAAACACGATAAATGACTGTCGTTTTATTTTATAAGACACTACCGAGTCCGGGTGGTTTGTTGGCTGCTGACTCAAACTGGTGTAGCAATGGCACAAAGAGGCACGGCCTTCGTTAGTGCCACTCCAAACTTCTCGGTCATATCAACTCCATTCCTCTCCACATCATCCGGGAGTCTCCATCTAAACTGACTCAAAAGCGACGCAAGAAGCAGGTGCACCATCCTAATCGCCAGCGGCATCCCAGGGCAGATCCGGCGTCCTCCGCCAAACGGTATGAGCTCAAACCCTCCACCACCTCTGAGATCAGTTGACATTTTCCCCAAAAATCTCTCAGGCAGAAACTTGTCAGGTTCAGGCCAAGTCTTTTCATCTCAACCCATCGCCCACACGTTTACAAACACACGGGATCCTTCAGGTATCGTGTGGCCCATTATTTGGATTTGAGTCTCTGCACGGCGTGGTAGCAGGAGAGGAATAGATGGATGCAGTCGAAATGTTTCTTTTACCACGGCCTGAAGATAGGGCAGCTGGATGATTTCAGATTCTTCGATGTTTTCCTTGGAGTGAAGAGCTCTTCAAAGCTCGTCGTGTGCTTTAGCCATAGAGGATGGGTTCTGAAGCAACTCGACCATGGCCCATTCCACTGTGCTGGAGCTTGCGTCGCTCCCAGCAACAAACAGATCCTAAAATGTATAAACACGATGAGATTCATGTTATCAATGACATTACTCTACATAAATCAAGAAGAATATTATAAGATTATAATAAACCTTACCCATTTTAGTTTGCAGGTTCACAAAACCAGAAACATTCATGGCATCAACCATCCTATATGAATTAGATGTAGCACATTTCTCATTTAGAGAGAACCTACGAATTAGATATCGTCTTGCTTGTAGTTCTAAAGTTCACATTTATTATATGGCCAAAAATAATAAAACTAAATGCAATAATTCACTACATTAATTTATCTTTGTCAAGGACGTTGGCGCCCAGGTCAGGAGGACCTCGGCCACGTAGCTCGTAGCCTTGGTCGGTAATGACGTGGGGGTTTGTTCTCTTGACGTCCTATGATGAAGGGGATGACATTGAGAGAAGAAGAGGTAGATTAGAAGATAATTGGTCTTACTCAATTCAACATAAACTGGTTACAGGTACAAGTAGAAGCTCCTAGCTTGTTGTACCTCCTCATTTTTGTCCCCCATCATCATTAACTCTAATCTCTCAACCATAAAAGCATCTCCAGCAATGCCCATTACTACTCCCTCTACTTCTAATTTGAGTAGTGGGGGCAAAAATATAACTCCAATAGACCCTCTACTAGCCACCCTAAGTTTATTGGGTCGCTACATTTTACCTCCCATCCTCTATTCCCGTTGGCTCTCAACCATAAGAGCATCTACAACAATGCCCCGTACTACACCCCCTACTTCTAATTTGACTAGTGGGAGGCAAAAATGTAACTCTAGTAGACCATCTACTAAGCACCCT